>JACSYO010001600.1:685000-1285000 GCA_016806645.1 Ophiodon elongatus | reverse complement strand
CAAGTCTTGAATTGCTGCTACTGAGGAGATGGAGTACAAGTAAAGCAAACTGACAATAACTCTGGGAAGACATTTTTCTCTGGGATCAATGATGGACACTCCAATGAGGAGTGAGAGATCGCAAGAGGAAAGCAAGCGTCGAACAGATGGACTGAATGGAAGATCCAAACATTTTGTGCATTTATCTCACTCTGATCTCTTTATTCCGCCAGAGGACAAAAACAACACGGACATCCGACTGATACAGACTCTTCACATTCTACTCTATAATGTAGCAAAAACTAAATAGCCCCTCGTCGTCTACTCTCTCGGCTCCTCTTTCATGCGTTTTCTCACTATGAGTTTTAATCAAACGGGTTTGATACAGCGAGCTTTTCTGTCTTTAAGCTCAGCTTTATCTTGAGTTCTCTTGTTTTATACACGTTTGATTCAGTGCCAAGACAGCATATTGTACATACAAACATCAAAATGCTTATGTTTTTTTTTTTTCTCCTATAGAAAACAATTGACTGGAGCATATAGCAATAGTGATGCCATAAGACATGAACTTTGTTTCAAAAAGGACCACCGTGGATACACAGGATGCATGAGAACACCACGGAGACGGGGGGAGATGCAGTCGGAATATGTGCTTGACGGGCGGTGGAAGGGTGTTGCACAGTGAAGTGTAAATCATGATTATGTTCGTTGTGTTGTGGTTCTCATTTTGTACATACAAATTTATTTATTGATCTTGTATGTTTTATGGATCTAGATGTGTCAAAGGAGCACGTCCGATAGCGCTGAAGCCCAGAGAGGTGGCACACTGTGACGTGGTTTACCCCAACACAGAATGTAACACTGTCAACGTTGTCAAAACATTTTCTAATGGCTAATATTAGTACTATTAATATGATTATTATAAAGCTATTTTAGCGAGTTAAATGAGGGGTGCTGTGTCTCCTTTGTCTTTCTTTTGTGTTGATTTCCTGTCTCTATTGAATGTGTTATGCACGGAATCCTTAAGTCAGTCAAATCTTTCTTTTAAGTCCCTGAAAATCTGGTTTCAAATCTTCGGAGGGCTATTTCCCTGTTATATCGATCAGATTATCGGGTCATCAGATTATCGAGTTTTTGATTCAAATGTTGCTAAACTCTGATTCTTAACACCGTTTTCTGAACAATCCTCACCCACTTCAAACCAGTGCGTAAAGAAAGGGCTTTATAGCACTTTAAAAGGAAAAAGTTCATCTTGTGCGCAGAAGGTCGTCCTGGTTCTGAGCAGTTGCCAGGCAACCAGTGGAGACTCCTGGAGGGTGCTGTGCCGGGCCAAGACAACGGTATAGTCCAGCACATGGCGCCCATAAAATGGCAAGTTGTCATACGCTTCAGGTTTTGTACAGATTAAACAAACGAGACGTAATGCGTTAGAATGTGAGCTGTACAGGTAGGTGGACTTTGTTTGAGCCAGGCTAGCTTTTTGCCTCCCTCTTTTCTTTTTTTTTTGTCATCTCTCTCTGCTATAGGAATTTGCAATGCAAATGCTAAGCAGAGTATACCTATTAGGGAGATTAAAAGAGAGGACAGAGGACAATTCAGCACTGGCATTCTGAATCAAATGCACTGTCCCCGTGGGTATACTCTTCCCAGTCAGGTCTAAACTCACACTGACACATTGAGAGGGTTTTTTTTTTTTTGTCCATTCACAAGACGGTCGGGATAAAGAGGTGCACAAATAAAGCTGCTACTGAATATAAAGTGTTCCGCTGAGATTTAAGAACAGCAGTAGCCTCAGGATAAGAGAAGCAGGTTGAGGTCAGGAGTTAGTCAAATATAAACGTGCGGGAGGTGAATGAGTCTGAGGCACTCAAGGGAGTTGTTAAAAAAATTAAGTGCTAACAAGTGCTGCACAGAGCATCAAAACAGCCTTCCAGAAGTACTGTTAGCGTCTCGTTACCAATCGCGACCTCTCGACGTAGAAGCAAGAAAAGAGAAGCGATTCACTCACACTGGAGTGGAAAAAAAAAAGCAGCTTCAAGGTTTGCACGTCGTATCCGAGAGCACAGAAATTCAGTTTTTAGAGGAGGTAATTGTGTCTGAGCACATCTCGGCAGCAAGGAACAAGAGGTTCCTCTAGTGATTACACATGAAGGACTCTTTTTAGTGAGAAAGCTTTATTTCTTGACCTTGCTTTAATGCCTCTTCTGTACAGCCACACAGGTGTTTTCAGTTGTTCTGGCTGATTAGACCTCTGCTCATCTACCAATAAGAATTGGTAAATATGTCATTTGTCCCGCCTTAATAGGTTCAACAAGAGCTAACTGCAGACTCAATAAATCTACATCACAAAGTCCTGAGAAGAGGTGCAATCAACCAGATTAACGCAAAACACCTGTGTGGGCGTAACGAGGCCTCGACTACCGCTCTCAACTCCTTAGCTTTTCCCGGTATAACATGAACCTTTAAGATGACTAATGTACTGTGTGGCACAACAGACCCATTGATCAGAAAAATCATCTTTTATTCAGACATTTTAAAAGCATTCAGTAAAAAAGTAAAAAGTGCGTCGTAAACTGTTCAGTTTTTAAACTGAAAAAAATGAATTGTTTCTGAAACTGCAATTAGACATCTGAGAAATTGCCATGAAAGATTTTCTGAACAGAATATTGCACTTTCAATTCATAATCTGTTTGTCATTTAAAAAAAAAAAAAAAAAAACAATTACGAGGCAGTGGCCCATTAAATGTCCAATCCTCAGAGCCACAAAGGAATCATCGAAGGGACGGGTTTCATTCTTTCACTTTGGCAAAAATACTCATACATACATGCGCTGTCCCTTCAACCATAGTGCATACGTTTCCCAATATCCCACAAACATAATCACAACCTGAGATGGATAAATTCTCAATATTCAACCTTGCTGGGGTTGAACTCTTCTGAGGTTTAAGGCTCACTGGATGCCGTCCAGTTTGAGTGTCCAGGCCTGACTGGGGGAATAGGGCAGTTCAGGTAGAAGGACAGTAAGGCCAGCACTGGGGTGGACCGGGGCCCAGGACAGGGGATTTGGATTCCCCAACAAGGTCACCTGGACAGGAAACAAAAAAAACTTATTTAGTTTCTCATACCTACAGCCCTTCTGTAAATGTATAGTTACTAAGCTGGTCATGTTGTGGACAGCTAATAGTACAGCTACCCAAAAAACAACTATATGCATTTCTGTATTTAACAAAGTTACCTTCATTTTTGTCAAAGCTTTGTCGTTGAGTTTTTATAATCTCTAAAAACACCATATGCATCATTGTTAGTCCCTTTACCTTCGTGGCTGCTGATGTTTTGGGTCCTAATAGTTGCAATATGAGCTTGGGAGGTTTGGCCGTCATGATGGCATACACAGTGGTTCCTTTGGATGTATACCTGGAAGAATGGAGACGATAATTGCATCAATGTACTTTTTCAAAGTTTTAAGAACATTGTTGGAGCCAATGTATATTTGTTGCTTTCTTTTATCTTTGAGGGAAACACAAGGTGAGTTTGGACATGCAGTTCCTACATTGAACACAGGGTGGCACATTAACAAGAAAGGGTATATAGGTAATGAGAACAAGGTGTGTGTGGACAGAAGCAAACAGTTTTTGACCGTGGTCGTGTCAACGTGGTCGTGTCTTATCCTGTGTTGTGCTGTTACCAAGCATGTAAGATTAATTTAATGCAAGTATATTGAACATTGCTGATTAGAAAGAGACACAGAGCCAGACAGTGATTTGTTTGTGGCATAACGCGCGTCCTAACAAGTTCTCCCGTTCGCCCCCCAGTGGCTTTAAGATATAAATTGGATATTTGTTTAAAGTCACTACAAATATCTTTCTAAGAACACCCCCCCCTTGTATATAGTGTCCGCACCGCAAGAACTAGGAACGTTCATAGTTCACTGTTTTAAGGAACATTTTTAGCTCCTATGTCAGAGCAGGTACCCCCTCCCAGGGTTGCTCCTAAATGGGAACCCACAATTTTTCAAAAACTCTCGCTAAACTCTCTGCCCGACGACCTTGACCATTCACGGTCGGTGCCGTCTTGCGAGAGATTCGCAAATTGTGAGGTACCATCGAGACACAACCGTCTCCCAGTGCCGTAGGAATCGGGAGTGATGTAAGTGTACAGCGATTGGTCGAACACATGAGCCGATGCAGCACAGACAACTGTCATTTCTTTGTAAAAACCTGTGTATTTTGTGTTCTGTTGTTTACAAACAGCAGCTCTGCAGTGGGCAGTTCCTCTCAGGGAGTCCCCCAGAACAGTTTGGTCCAAACTCACCTCGTGATCTCAATTACAGGATGTCCAGTAGTTGAGTGAAGACACAAACCACATAACCTCAACTCTCCCTGCATTTCCTGTCAGTCTCGCCACTGTGAATTTTAAATATAGCTAAAATACCAATTTTCTTTTTTTTTAAATGTGCCGACTACATAAACATAAACAAAGCAAATGTTATTATGCACTTAAATGGGGTTTGGCAGAGCAAACGGAGTCTGCAAACAATAAACAACACATCAATCTAAATTATAAAAAGACAGGAACTACAAGATCAGAGACGGCTTCTCATGATGCAGCTCCCCCTCTGCCTCTTACCAGACTGGTACAGTGGCGTTCTCGGTCTGGATCCTCCAGGGTTTGGAGGTGTATATGGCCTCCCCGTTCGTCTTCAGCCAGGCTCCAACTCCCCTGAGTCTCTCCTCAAACACTGCGGGGATCATCCCGTCAGGTGTGGGACCCACATTCAGAAGGTAGTTACCTCCCAGAGCCACAGTGCGAACCAGATCCTGTAACAGAAGCAGGAGGAAGAGGAGGAGGAGGAGGAGGACAACCAGTCAGTAACCGTGAAGAGACACCTCACTGATCACAGCATTATTAATATCATATACTGTTTTTGAGCGGTGAAAGTGAAGATGACTGACACATAATGTGCTTGGATTCATTTTGGATCAGTATTCTCTTGACAGTGATGACCAAACCAAGGCAAGCATGATTGTAACATAGCCAATTAAGGATCAGTAAATTGACCGGTTGAAAAAAGCAACACTTTCCTCATTAGACCGATTCCCGTGGGAATGTTGGCTTCCATGACAGATTCATGTGTTTGCAAATTAACACAGCGACAAGTAAAAATAATTACAGAAATGAACCTCATAGATTTAGTAATAAAATGATACTATATCCGCACCTCTACGATAGTGGGCAAGTTCATCAGCTCACTCATCTTCATATTTCGCCGGTAACCCCAGGAAAACGTGTCCACGGACGTGCACTTCTCCCACTTGTGTTTGGGCAGCTGGCCTGGAGTGTATTTGTCTTCACAGTTATAGTAGCCGCCGTGTTTACATGCACAGCCAGCTCCCCATCGGTCGTTGGTCACAATAGTATCCTAAGACAAGAACGAGTACATGAATGCATGCTAAGACCATTAATAGTTGAATATATAGTACTCTTGCACAGTTAACACCATTATGTATTGCTTGCATGTTATGAAAAGACCTACTTTGACTGGGCTGTCATTGTAGAGCCAGGCCAGGAACTCGGTGGAGTTCCAGTAGGTGTCCGGTGCTTCCCAGTCCCCATCAGACCAGATCAGATCAGGCCTGTACCTGCAAAACAGGAAGTCAGAAGGTTTTGAACATCCTGCCATGAAGTTGTATCTCATACAGGCAGATGTCAATATAACCTAGTATGATTTATTATCATTATTCGGTGCAATAAACTGTTTTTTTATTGAAATCAGCTGATGGGGTAATTTAAGTGTTACACACCTTACAACCATGTTGTAAAGCTCCGGCAGCAGTTTATGAGTCACAAACTGCTGCGTTTTGAATCCATTCTCCTTGTCTGCCAGGTAGAGAGGGTTGAACCACTCATACAGGGAGTTGTAGAGTCCGTAGTGCAAAGACCTAAAAGAGGAAATAAAAAACAGAAGACTCTGTCATTGACGACACTCGGAATCCATAACACTACCAATCAGAATTCAGTGTATTAAAACTAAAGAAAGCCAGGGATCTGAAGGCATGTAAAATGCAAACGCTACAAAATTCAACAACATAATATTCCAATTGTTTCATCTTATTCCACGTGTTGGTCAATTCTCTCATATCTGGATTGGGAATGCACTTCTCTCGCAGTACCCATACCTCAAACTTACAGTATCTGCCAAAAAATACAGGGGTCTGATTTACTCCTCAGTGCATGAAACTCATTGGAATCATTTTTTGGAAGGAATCTGACGCTGTGGCACTAAACGCTCAGTCTGCAGATTGCATGAACCAATACTGAAAACAGAATGATTAGTTTGACATTAGCAAAGAAACTATATTCAATGTGAATCGGTCACGACATAACAGATTGGTGCATTCCTCGTCTACAGCAAAGGGTTTACTATTAAAAATCTCTGAAATAAATGTAACAGACCAAGATGTGAAGTGTGACATCACACTGCTGAACAACAGACCATGTCTTCACCATTTTTTGGGGGGAGGGATGGGGAAGTTTAAATATCCTGAACAGCACAGGTTGTACTTTTTTTTTTTTTTTTTTTAATCATTGCATTCTTTCTATATAAATCATGTCAGCACTATAGTAAGTACCAGTTATAACACTTCCCCTGAACAACGCCTGATGACCCACCTGTTACGCACTGCCTCCCCCAGGTCTCCCACCAGGTCTCTGTGAGGACCGGTATCCACTGAGTTCCAGTTCCAGGAGTTCGGGGACGCCCAGTTGGTGAACCCCTCGTGGTGTTTGGCAGTCAGGACCACGTATCTGCAACGAGGAAGTGGAAGTTTTTACACAATGCAGAATGTATGCGTGTTTACGGTGTCCTCAAAAACGTCAAGAACATTAAAGCTCGCGTTAGTTTTTAATAAAACACACTCACTTTGCACCCGACGCCTTGAATATGTCCGCCCAGTCCTCCGGGTTGAAGAACTGAGCGTGAAACTGGGGCGCAAACTCCGGGTAGCTGAACCCAGGCGGGTAGTTCTTCGACATGTAGCTCACGCACTTCTGGTCCGGGGGCTTCTGGCCCTGCCAGTGCCACCAGAACCACTCGCTGCCGAACCCGGGGACGGAAAACACCCCCCAGTGGACGAAAATCCCCACCTTGGCTTCGTCGTACCACGGAGGCAGCGGCCGGGCGTCCAGACTCGTCCAGTTGGCGGAGTACCGAGCCGCCGCGCGACACGCGAACGCGACAACGAGCACCAGCGCGGCGCGCATGGTGGCGACAGGTGAGCCGACTACCTGTTACCTGTTCACGGGGCCTCAGCGGGAAGTCCAGCGGTTGAGCGCCGGAGTCTCCAGAGACGTTAAATTAGGATAAAATGTCCCACTGGTGGTAAACTGTTAGACACGGACTTCCTTTTTTGTTGTTGTGACCCTTTTCAGGTGTAACGTTTCCCATCACAAGACTGGAATCACGTGACGTATCACGTGACCGTCCCGTTTTTCTTTTTCTTTTTTTCTATTACAACTTTATTGAACATACAACACAGTATTTATTTAACGGACACCAGACCGTGGGAGACCACCATCTGCACAGACTGAACTTATTTATAAGTGTAAATTGTACATTTTGAGATTTCGAAAGCCCCAAGTACAATAAATTAATAATTAAAAATAATAAAGTCGATACATACTGAAATCAGTTGCTGAAATACTCGCCTTGTGTACAACTCCAAAAGGGGGAATGCAGAGGACAACGCGTACAACGTTGGACTGTATAATCTATATATTGCAAATGCTTCATCATCCTATTGACATAAATGTGACCCATTCTGATTACCCTTTGAAACCTGCAACCAACGATGCGGGTTATTTGGTGTTTCCCCGGGAAGATTTTTTTAGGCATCTCTTAATGGAGAATGTATTATGTTTAATTGATACATATCGAGGTAATATTAAAATAAAGTGGTTTTGTTTAGAAATTAAAAACAGGATTTTTTTTCCAGAAATAAATCATGTTTGAAAAGTTTACTCTGTATATTGAATATATACTTCAGATTTCTTTTGGAAATGTTAACTATTTGCAATCTGTTCTTTCGCTGTAAATACACAATATTCTGATATAAGCAGAAAAACTGAGATCATCCAACTACAGAACATGTTTAAACTGTTTATATAATGCATCGAAACGGGCAAATGTTTTTTGTACAATTGAATAAATCTTTTTTTTATATTTTATAAAGAAAAATAAATGAATATGTCCCAACATATGTACTGCAAAATAAAGAATGTGAGTTTATGCACATAGATTGTTCTTGCGCCCAGTGGGCAACTTTCTTCATAATTAACATGGGACGCCATCTCTGGACAAGGTGTATCCAGTCCTTTGCTCCATCACGCCGGGGTCAACGTCCGCGTTGGTCCCCGGCTGCTCTGCGCAGGACGTGGCCGTGGAGATGGCGTCCTGCCCGGCCTGCACGAGCGTGTCTTGCCGCTGAGACGTGTGGCTGTAGCCGAGCCGCTTCAAGGTCCGCCGGGTGGTCCTGAGTGAGATGGGCTTCTCCTGCCCGCTGCTGCTGTTGTACAGCGCCTGGATCTGCACGCTCGTGGCGTGGTTGTTCTCCTCCACCACCCGCTCCATCGTCCTCTCGCCACTCTCGTCGACGAGGCGTTTCCTCCCGCAGGTCTCCCGGCGACTCGAGGTTTTCTGCTTCCCGCACCAGTCCCTGTACACCCGCGCCACCGCCGTCTTGGAGAAGCCCAACAGGTTCACCGTCTCCGCGATGCTGCAGCCGGCGCGTCGGGCTCCCACTATCGTGCCCCGCTCGAACTCAGTCAAGTCCCGCGACTTCCCCATGCGTCGGTGTTTGGTCCAGCTGGGTGGTGGGGGGGCCGCAGATACTCGGGCTGCGGTCCAATAGTCAAAAAAGTTACCTCCTAGCGTCTATTCCTAACCACTTTTCATTGACCTCTGTGGAAAACGTCACGGGGTCAAGGAAAGATGGGAAGGATAATTCATGAGGAGTTAGGAAAAGACAACCGCGGTGTTTCCACTAAGCTACGTAGTTATGATGCGACGGCAGGCGCACGTTAGTGACGTAGGTCTGCAGCGATGAAACTACAATGGTCAGAAGATGGACTACAAAGAAGCGCTTCTTAGCTACTTTGTCCGTGTGTGCTCTCAGTGTTGTGTCTTGCAGACGATATAAACAACCCTGTTCAAATTATGACTGTATTAACAACATGAACAACCCTGTTCAAAGTATTACGTTATTAAGGACGTAAACAACTCGGTTCAAAGTATTACTTTATTAACAAGGTTGGAATAGAAGTGAAAGAAGGAATATAAAAGTGAAACCAAGGGATTGTCACACAGAGTACAAAGCTACTTTACTGTCTCATTCTTCAGTTTCAAACATGCTGAATTAAATACGTTCTCCTACTAACAATGTCTCATATCCCTTTTTGTTGTTATGGTTTATATACAGATTATAATCTGATCATAAGAATATGCAGACAATAGTTTATGAAACTCAGTGTTACCTAGAAGTGTTGACTTGATAGTGTTTCATAACGGTTGTATATACATGATCTGCGTTTGTCTTCATGATCATTTGTTCTTGTGAATGGCCGAGTGGTGTGTCACTTTAAATGTTGCTGCCGAAAGGAATTGTGGGGCGGAAATATCTCCTTTCCTTTCGTAAAGGAAGGTCCAGTGTTTCCTATGCTAAAGGAGCTAATTAAGGAAGCAGTGAAGCACCTTGCCTCAGCATTTAGAGAATTTGAACAGTTCTTATCATGGCAGCAACTTAAGATACTTCCGGGTCAAATCTCCTTTTAAATGTTCCACAACTGCTTATTATGTACATAGTCCTAACCCTCTTAAAATGCTTTGGTTTCAGAAATATGCCCATCCACAGAGCTCTAATAGTGCATGGGTAACCGAGGAACCCAACTTTATTCACAGCAAATTCTTAGTCCTTTATCAGCCTTTCAATATTAAATACGCAGCAAAAATCCAATTAAATCCCATCGATCACCTAATTTAATATTACACACACACTTGGTCCTGATGGCGTTAGACTACTCCCTCCAGTTTCAGACACCAGGCATTTCCAGGAGATGCTGGCATAGCCGGCATTGCAATGATCAGTCCAACTGTTGGTGTCAGCGGTGCCCACTTCAGTGGTAGATTAGGATATTCCATAAGTGTAACCTGTGGATTTAATAGAGTAATATAAAGAGTTTAAAATGATGACAAATGAAGTTAGGATTAAACGTTATAAGCATGACGTTGTATGGGTTACGTTTGTGGCTCCAGACGTCCTTGGCACTGTGAGATGAAGTAGTTGTTTGGACGGCCAGCCAAGGAAAATGGCATAAACGGTATTGTTTTTGGCAGTGTACCTACAAAAAGGAGCAAAAAGTGGATAATTTTCCTCCACAAATTGAAAAGATATTTATAGGTCGAGACTTCTGGACAATACCTTGCTTCGCTCAAAAAATAAATAAATAATCACAATCTCACCAGACAGGGACAGTGCTGTTCTCCGTCTGGACCTTCCAGGGTTTGGAAGCATAGATGGCCTCCCCATTGATCCCCAACCAGACACCAAGTCCCCTCAGCCTCTCCTCAAACACCGGGGGAATCATGCCATCAGCCATCGGCCCAATGTTCAGCAGGTAGTTACCACCCATTGCCACCACATACACCAAGTCCTGAGGAAAGAGAGTCTTAGATCGGCACAAGATGACTGGACGTACGCCGTGTCTTAGGTGATGACCTACTGTGACCTTTCACCTTTAGGATGGACGGCAGGTCCATGACCTCGCTTAGCTTCATGTCTCTTCGGTAGCCCCAGGAACGTGTGTCGATGGACTGGCATTTCTCCCATTTGTGGTCTGGAAGTTCCCCGGGCGTGTACTTGTCAGCACAGTTGTAGTAGCCTCCATGTTTGCAGTAGCAGCCTTTCCCCCACCTGTCATTGGTCACCACCACATCCTGAAGAAACACACAAGTGGTTATATACAACAACAACAACAACAACAACACAAAAGACTGCTGCTATTTATCAAATAAAAAAAATAATTTACGTTATACTTATGATTCAATTCAGTGCCAATGAAATGTGATTAAATAAACACGCTCTGATGAACGTTGTTGTAAAAGCTCGATCCTACTTTGACTGGGCTGTCATTGTAGAGCCAGGCCAGGAACTGGGTGGAGTTCCAGTAAGTGTCGGTTGCTTCCCAGTCCCCATCAGACCAGATCAGATCCGGTTTGTACTTCGTCACAAGGTCCACTAGCTCTGGAAGAGTCTTACGGGCAACAAAGTTCTGAGTCTTGAATCCAGAGGCTTTGTCCGACAAGAACAGGGGATGGTACCATTCATAGAGAGAGTGGTAGAGACCCAAGTGCAATGACCTGTCAACAGAGACATATGAGTGAATGTCGTTTTTATTTCAATTATTTCCAACCTATCTCATTTGAGATTTACAGAATGCATGCCAATGTTAGATGCTTTTTTTTCTTACGATCGTAGGGTGTTGTCCTGTTGCGAAAACAGTCATTACTCACATCATGTATTATTGTTACTTAACTTCCTCAATATGCCACACTCACTTCTTCCTGATAGCTGTAGCCAGTTCTCCCACAAGGTCCCGGTGAGGACCTATATCCATTGAGTTCCAGTTCCAGGAATCTGCTGAGGGCCAGTTTGTGAATCCTTCATGGTGTTTGGATGTGAATACCACATACCTGTAAAAAAAAAAAAACAATTTTAAAAAAGCATGTACACTACAATGCGTTACACATGACAGACAAACACAGAAGGCCGGATAAAGCATTGTGGTCTGATTTTTGAGAGAAACTGATAATTATATCCTGATAAATATAATAAATATATTACAAAATATATACAAACGTGCAAATATAAACAAAAAAGACCGATACTGATTATTATTATATTATTATTATTATTATATATTATTATGATTATTATTAACACTGCCGGTGTGGGCGTGGCTTAGGCAAACAATGGCAAAAACAGCTCGGGTGTAAATATGACAAGTTTGTGCACATTCTTTTGAATCTGTTATCTTACTTTGCTCCAGAGGCTTTGAAAATGTCCGCCCAGTTATCCGGGTCGAAGAATTCTGCGCGAAAGTCGTGCGCAAAATCCGCGTATTTGGCACCCAGCGGGTAGTTTTTCAGCATGAACGCAACTTCCTCTGCGCGCTTTTGGGACTGCCACCAGTACCAAAACCACTCGCTGTACTGCCCGAAGCCAGGGACCGAGAAGACCCCCCAGTGGACAAAAATCCCGACCTTCGCCTCGTCGAACCACTTGGGCAGAGGTCTGGCGTCCAGGCTGGTCCAGTTGGCTTCGTAGCGCGCTGCGCACCCTGGGGCCCACACGAGGAAGGGAAGTACCCAAACCATAGGTAGAATGCACCCAGCCCGCACCTGAGGCGACATGGTCCCCTCCAGAGTGAGCCTGTAACTCCTATGCCGACTGTGAAGCCCGTTGCTACAGCCAGACGTGAACAGGTGACACTCTACCCGTTCGAAGTACCTGCATGACAACTTGAATATCGAAATGGGCAGGGCAACTTGAATATCGAAATGGGCAGGGCAACTTGTGTTGTCGCCCTCCAGGCAGTAGTTCCTGTATATGGTGGCTTACATAAAACCATAACGTCCATTCTAGTGAGATTCATTTGACTCTGTACTCATTTTGTGCACTTCTAATGAAACACAAACAAACAAACAAACAAACAAACAGGGGGGGAAAAACACATTATAATTGATTTCTTATTGCAGTGTGAAGTAGTCACCTGCTTGCTTAATCCAAGCACACACTGAATCATTTATTTCCTGGTTGGGGTTCAACCACTAGAAGGCGCCACAGGTCTTTTTCTTTTTGTATCAATACTGCAGGTAGAGTGTGATTATTAAAAGGAACACACTGCCAGTCAAAAGTTCGGGGTCACCCGCTACAAATAGCTTGATCCACTACAGAAGACTAGAGAGGACTGCTCTGTATTTGTCATGCTTTTAGGTTGTAGAAAGTCCTCTTCACAAATATGTTATTTTGTATGACAGGGTTTGTACATTTAAAAATGTGTACATGGAGAACAAAACGCTGTGCGTGTGTTAGACCAGACGGACAATTGAAAGGGCAGAAAGGAAAAAGATCTTTAGCACAGACATTCTTAAAACATCACAATAGAAATAAAAGGTTAGTAGTTGGCATGTAACACTGTTGGGACTTTGACTAAACACAAGTTTTATTCAAGTAATTCTTCTTCTTGTGGGGCCAAAACTATTTCAAATGTAAATACTAAATTTAGCGTCTGAATTATACTCTTTTTGTCTGTAAAATAGTCACCATTGAAGGAAAGAAAAAACATCATCATACCAGGTGACTCCACACTTTTGATGGGCAGTGTGAATCAACAATCACACAACATCTGTTGACACAATATCCACAATTGCCCCAACAGAACCACGAAGCAAATGTTTATCTATGAACTGCAATATTTTGGGACAAAACATGCAACAAGCTATTACGTCTATCATCTGTAAAGTTCGACAGCCATGTTCTCTTTATGTGCAGCACATACAGATACATTTGAGCAACTCTGAAAAGAAAAAAAGAAATAAAAGGACAAAACTTCTGATTCAAAAATATTTTTAAACCACTGGGGCTATTTGTTGCCAGGCAAAAGGACACATTTTGTTTTCTGGTTACAAATTAGTCAATAAATAAGGCATTTTTCAGTAATAATTTAACATCAACAACAGTTTGGCCACAGTTATGTGAACAGTAGAAGAGCCGACTACAGATTCACCGTGTTGCCTACATCAGTGCAGACAGCCAGCTGCCTTTCAAGCATCTGTTTCTCTACCAAGTCCTCCACTCTGCCAACCTCCACCTCGTCGACATCGTCCATAAAACTGGACCAATCTGTACCCCCGCCTCCACCTTCCATGGGCTCTGCTTGGCCGGCCGGGTGACCGGTGGCGGGATCCTCGTGGGTGGTGGTCACGCAGTTGCAGCTGTCGCAGATGCCGAAGCGCCGGAGTCCCGGTGTGACGCCGGATCCCGTGAAGGTTCGCCTGCAGCTCTTGCATGGTACTGGCCAGTTGTGCCGATGGACCTGTCGATGGTCAACACAGTGAGAGAGAGAAAAAAAATACATACTGTGTATCATTTTGCACATCGGCAACCCCAACGTTTGGGTTATTATAGGTGAAAGAAATAGGAGCCAAAAGATTTACTGCTCTCATTCACTTCACCCAAAACACAAGCAACATAATTTAACAGCATGAAGAGAACTCAATTAAAAGACTGAGGCAGCTAATTACTGTTTACAACTAACTGCTCGCAATTACCGTCTTTAACTGGTTGTGTACAAACCACTACATTATAACTATGTATTATCGACTACTACATTTTACTGCAACCGAGACACAAATACAACAATTCCTCTATAAACTACAACAAGGGGAAAGATAATTGCCACAGTGCAATTTCCCACTACGACATAGATAAAAATGTTTTTGTTAAAAAATAATTAATCAAAATATACGAAACAATTGGATAACTCACCAGTCAAAATCACTTGTAAATCAAAGTGCAGTCTTTTGTAAATACCACATCCTTGCAACAAACAATGTTGCAACCAGCATTGATTTCAATTGGAAAATGGAATTAATAATAATAATAAAAAAAAAACAGAGAGACTAAACGGCAGGTTTTTGTTGTTCAGGCTACGTGATGAAAAGAGCTCGCCACTAAACAGAAAGTAGGTAACCAAAATGGCATGTAGTAGTTGCAGAAGCCACCTTAGACGTAGAGGCCTAAATATCAAAAACAGGTGAGAATGTCAATCTTGCGGCCTTACATTGAGGGCGTGGCTGCGAAGGTGCTCCTGTCTTGTGAACCTCTTGCCACACATGGGACAGGGGAAGGGCCTCTCTCCTGTGTGGCAGCGGATGTGTCTCTTCATGATTCCCTTCTGCTTGGCAGTGTACGGACAGAATGGGCACTTGTGGAGTTTCACTTGCACCACCAAACCGTCACCTGCAGGAGGAGAGAGAGAGAGAGAGAGAGAGAGAGAGAGGCCAACAGTTCAGATTTACCTCAATGCCTGAGAATCCGTTTGATGCAAAGTAGTTCAAGATTTTTTTCCAAGCCTAGAGTGAAACATTAGTCACCATAGGCCATCGCTTGCCAATTACCTGTTTCCTCTCCAAGCCAATCGGACTGGATCTCCATGATGGATGATCCCACAAACCCTAAACCTTCATCCATTCTACCTCCCCCTGTGCTGCTCCCTAGTCCTTGGGTAAAGCGCTGTCCCATTCTGTCCCCCAGTGGACTGGGGCCTTCACCTCTGGCCAGAATCTCCATCAGCTGCCTGGTATTAAAAGAAGGGCTGTATCCCAAGGGAGAGCGCTCATTGGAAGGAGAGGGAGGAAGTAGTCTGCTATGATGAGAGGGCCCAGGATATGAGGCCAGGTCTTTGTTGTCAGGGGACTCCATGAGCTCCTCATCGGGGTCATACTCTATCTTGGGGTTCACTAACTCAGGGGTCAAAGCAGATGATGAAGAGGAAGAGAGGTTAGTCTGATCCATGTGTCCCTTCTGTCCTTCACTCCCGGATGCAAATTCCTCCCTGGAATGGTAGTCGCTGTCCATGTCTCCGTTTGTGCCCAGAGTTGTGGTGACAGGGACGGACAAGGGGGTTCTCGCCAAGGTCACAGACTTCGGACCTAAACCCGACCCTCTATCGGCCTCTGCAGCCTGTGAATGAGGCTCCACAGCCTCCGCACCACAAGAGACTGTCACAGCAGGAGTGCCACTGTCTGCAGGACCCATCCCTCCACACTTCTCCATTTTCCTCTCCTTCTCCTTGTTGCATATTTCCAATGACGAGCGGATGTATCCCTTACAGAAGTTTACCAGATCGGTCATCTGCAGGTAGCTGCCTGCAGACATCACCTCAATGACATTGCTTCTGTTCAGGGCCAAGCGGCCAGAGTAAAGGAAGTCTAGGATAATCGAGAAGGCATCGGCTGTCACAATGTCGAGCGATGCTGTGCTGTAGCGCTGTCCACTATCCTGAAAAGAGATAACACATTTCTTAGTAGGTACACTGGATGCCCTCTTTTGACAAGCTCAGCTGTGAATGGCCAGCAAGAATAATAGAGAATTAGCCATTACATTTACAAACTACACCAGATCTCCGAACCATTTTACTTACAGAGTGCCCCAACTCCCATCATCCACCCATGAGGAAGTCATTTATTTCTTACTTTCTTCTTCACGGCTTTCATAGAAAGTGATTTCTGCATTGTTGTAACATGTTAAGACATTAAAATAATAATTTATAACGCAGTAGTGAATGCACTATCTTGGCCAAATCATTACATTTGTTTCCAAGAAGCCGTGGCCAACACTTGCCATCCCATCCTGGAAATAAAAATATCGCAAAGCAGCTACTCTCACCTGCAGATAGTGAACCAGAAGAGCCCGGAAATAGCCGCTCCCAGCAAACAACACGTTACGATGGGCCTTGAAGACGCGGCCTTCCACAAGGATGCTGCAGTCACAGAAGAAGTCCCGCTTACGCTGCTCATTGAGCTCTAACAGCAGTTTGGGCAGGTAGCATGGGACTTCCATGTTTATACTTCTTCAGTGACACCTGACAGGGAGAGAGAGAGAGAGAGAGAGAGAGAGAGAGAGAGAGAGAGAGAGAGAGAGAGAGAGAGAGAATCATTTAAGGGTGCGTCGGATTCAAAAGGAGAAACAGCAAAAAGGTTGACGATGGACTTTTTATATTTTAATTTAACAATGAACCACATATGTTATGATCTCGTGTGACACCTGACTTGAAATGTATTGTTTGGGAGACAATATATCCTCTTTGATAAGGAGTATACAAATACGTATTACAGTAGGCTGCTAAGTCAACATGGGTTAAAGGGGAAGGAGGAAACCAGTTCACCAATTAACTATATATTAATGAATAACTTGATGAGCTAATACGCATTAGGTTTGTGTACAGTTTGTATAACTGAGGTTAAGTAACATTTAAAAACATTATCCTAAGACTAAAAGGCGCATATATATATTCAAACCAAACAGACAGCCGTTTGACAGAAGAAATCTGTCAAATACTTTGTTTGCTTACAAGCTAACTTGATTAGCTAGCGCCGAGTAACGTTAGCCAGTTGGAGATACTTTATGACACAAAACGTCAGAATAACAACACCGACTGCACTTCAGGAAGCACCTGGACGCACAGTGAGATAAAAGGACACGTAACAGGGCCTCACCTTGGAAATTACGCGACGGAACGCGAGAAAACCGCTATCATAACAGAGAGATTAGCACGGCTCATTGTCCCGTGTCGACACATTACAACTTCCGCCTTCAGCAACACGTGACGTTTATCATTCATCCAATCGGTGGCCGAGGGGGCGTGGCCCATTCCAGCTCCTCCATCTGGGTTTAATGGAGATAATAATAATGATAAACGTTTTATTTGTTGTGTGATTTGTATAGTACCTTTCATACGAGAAAAGCAGCATGCTTTACAATGAGATCAAATAATAGACTGTTCATAGAATGAACATTAAAAAACTGGGAAAATAAGATGGAAAAGAAAAAACACATAATAAGAGATAAAACATAAGATGAAATAAAATGCATAACATAAGATGAAAAAAATAAAACCTACTGAATGATAATAATGATAATATTAATAAGAAGAAGAAGGAGAAGAATATTGACATCATTAACCATATTTGCAGCATATAGCCTGTCACAACATGTGACGTAATGATGTCTCCAGTATCTTCTACTTATCTATTCTACATCAGTAGTGATGATTTGACTTGTAAAGATGAAAACTCAGTAAGTATTTTGGTTAGAGTACACTCTATGCCACTCTTTGCCTATATTGCTTTCAATAATAAAAAAAACACAACAGAACATTCTTTTACCCGGTGGACACAGACTCTCCACCAGTCTCGATTACCCAAAATAAGCATTTTTATTTTTAGCAACATCAGAACGTCCTCCTTAGGGTGGAACCTCACTGGTGTTATATGTGTTGGGCACAAGGCCGAAGTTGCCCCGGAAACACCACCCTCTTGCTGGTGCTGTGGGGGTTAACAAACACAGCACAGTCTTTTTGTTCATCTCAAATCTAATTGCCAACCACTGACATCAACATTTACCTTAACATACATAAATTATACATAATCTATAAGATCGAAACCACATCGAGTTAAACTACCTTAAAACAAAACTTAATAGAATACGCTTACACGAAGCAAAGTGCAAAAAAGTAAACTCAGGAAGTCATAGCTGGTTAAAGGCTAAAGTGAAGGGATACGTTTTTAGCTTTTTCTTTTTTATATATACAGTATATATTTAGTGAGCTGGCTTGCCTGATATTGATAGAGAGTGTGTTCCCTTTGAGGCGTAATTGACAAAGTCTGCATCCCAGATTTTCGTTCAGCTGTTGCTGGGAATCTCCAATAGACCAGCAGCAGATGATCGCAGTGTTCTTGAAGCCAAATAGTTAACAAGAGAGTTTTCAATGCAGCTTGGTCCTAGCCCATTTAGTTATTTTTATATAAGGATTTTCATATTTCTAAAATCACTTATTAATTGGGGTTAGAGATTGTTTTGCAAACCAAGAAGACACTGAGGCTACAATTGCACATCAAAACGTATCAAACTAAATCAAGTTTGGCCTGAACTAGCATATCCTCTTTACATAATTAATATGACAAAGGGACTTTCGTGAAAAGCGGGATTATCTGGTGGTGAGATCACAAAATGAGTAAGACGTTTCCTTTCAAGGTGCTCTGAAGTAAGGTGCAGATTATGTGTAAATTGTATTGTTTCTTACTAATTTATGATACAATATTTGATCTTTCATTTGCTGCAGTATAGTGAGGTTAGTCCTGTCTCACACTCTTGTTGATGCTCTGGTCCCTTTGGGCGGCTTTAGCTCCGTTGGTAGTTCATTAAAGTAATATAGAGTTTATTTAATTTTTAAACATTGTTCCATTCAACTGTGATCAACAAAATAAAAATGACCATCTTTAAAATAGGGACAGAAATGTAAAAATGAATCCCCCAAATAACCTTCATTTGACTTTATACTGACAGGTCTCCAGCAGGATTTAACAAAAAAATACAATTTAATCAGAGCGACAAGTACATAAGCTAATTTGAGAAGAGATTCATGGAAGCATTTAGAGTAGAGAAATATCAAATACTGCTTAAGTTCTTGATGTGATAAATCACTTTTTTTCACTTCAAGCTAAACGTTTTATCATTGAGCAATGAAAAATATGAACGTTTCTTAACTGCCCTTTGATACATGATGGCTTTTATGTGTTTTTGACAGTAAAATATATTTTTTTTAACTTTAAACTTCTGTGAAGTTTCAGTAATGTCTGACTTCCTCCACTGCAGAAAGTCATTGATATGACACAGATGATAATGGCGAGGATCTGCAGAAGAACCTCAAAGTGTCACCCTCTTTCCCATATCATGTTTACCATGCCGCTGCACGGCCGCAGGCGGCTCTCGCCTGCCCACATTGTCTGCTCAAGAATACTTGTTTATTTGCTTTCCATTTCGGAGAGAAAATAATTCCTCTTTTTTATTTTCGGACATAGCGAGAGTAAACACGTAGTTCCTTCTGCACTGCGCCACACCCTCTCAGCACAATCCACAGCTCTTAGAAGTGTTTTTTTTTTTTTTTTTTTTTTTACACTGATGGGTGCCGACCGAGCAACTTATTTGTTTCAGATATTTTCCCATGGCAAACAGGGCGAATACAAAGGCTTCGTGGTGGCCCGAAGAAACCACAGGGTAGGCGTACATGAGCCTCCACACTCACCCTCTTTTGAAAATGAAATTTATGGCACCTCATAAAAGTTCTATTCACGCTTATAAGCACTAAATATAAACTAGTATAAACCAGCAGGGTTTAACTCAGTCCTCGTAAACTTGACCTGATGGAGCACTGCGTCCGGCTGAAGGTAGACCGACCGTCGGTTGACCCAGCTGCCCAGCCCTAACACGAGTCTATGCCCGGGCAAAGCTGAAATGGGTTTTACTCTGAGGTAGCGCTGGTTGCTGACCTTCTTCTTGCTCTGACTCAGGGAAACACAAGGCCTTTGTTTTGGTCATTTGATGACATACGGGCAGGAAACTCCCTCTCCACAGCCAAGCAATCACACTGGAGTCTCTCCAACACTGCTCTATCTGTGTGGCAGTTTAATGCTGGTTTACACCCGTCAACTCCCAAGGAACAAATAATATTCATGATTTATGATTGGGGTTTTGGCTTATGCCTATGATTGTGATGTTGCATGATTTATAGATTGAAGCTCAGTCTAAAAAGTAAATAGATGTAGCGATGGCTGTTATGCAAGGCTGCATCCACATTTGGGACCTCACTTAGTCCGTGTGTTAGCCGCTGTGAGACCCACGGCTGGCACAGAGGGCTCCAGCAGCACCCCTCTGGGTCCCTGTGGTCTGCGCCTCAGCACATAACAGCCACTTAGGCCGGCATTTTCCCAGGCTGAGACAACACACCACGGTGGCAGCGCGAGCCACAGAGAGGGCCTGATTAAAGAGTAGGGACAATGGAGGGAGAGAGGCCGTGGTGGCATTTTCCATCTCCGCCGCTGTCTCCTGGGGGGACCAAGTATGTGCCGTGAAACGTTTGAATTATCCCAGAATCTCTGGAATTCAGACAGAGGCACCGCGGAGAGGACCCTCGACCGGGGATCAAAGAGCTTTGCGAGGAGTGCGGTGGACTGGTGGTGAAGTTGAGTACATAGGGGACTATGAGTGTGTGCGTGCGCGCGCGCGTGTGTGTGTGTGTGTGTGTGTGTGTGTGTGTGTGTCCGTATGTGTGTGCATGCTTATGTGTTTCGAAAAAGATAAAGACAACGTCTGAATTTGAATCATATTTACTTTCATGGCTTGTGATGTTTTAAAAAAAAAAAAGGCCATGTTTGACTTCTGAGGAGGCATTGAGCAATGAAATACACACATGGTGTGTGTGTGTGTGTGTGTGTGTGTGTGTGTGTGTGTGTGTCTGTGTCTGTGTGTGTGTGTGTGTGTGTGTGTGTGTTGCTGTCCTTTTATCCCTCATGGGATCAGATAATGCAATCATAGCCAATCATTGGGAGTCTAATACAGCGGGCGCCCCTCTTTAGTTTGGAGACGCCACTCTCCTCTGTGGTGGCAGAGGAAGAGGAAGAGAAAAGCGAGATGGGGAAACCTCTTTCCTTTCTTTCCGTCTATCTCTCTCTGTAATTATCACTTAATGTCCTTTGGTAATCTGGAGACGTCTGTCTCTCGCCCGGCCCTTTCTTCCCTCGCTGGAGAGTAAATGTATCGCAGTCTGAAATAAATCTGCCAGCCTTTTTATTATTGTATATTTAGCACCAGAACAGAGTAGTAAATGGAGCCGGCCCAGACCACAAGCTTCCGGTAGCGCAGTTCCTCTGCTCTGGCTGTCTGTCTTTGCCACAGCCAAGTCCTGAGATCAAAGCTTCCTGTACTATATACAGTTAGCTAGTCATCCTCAAGCGTTGACCTCAAGTGAATTTTCATGTCTGAGAAAGACACTGTGTGTTTGTGCATGAGCCACATGCAGAGGGTATAGAATTAGTTCACGACGCAAGTATGCCTTTCAGCAAGGCAGTGTTGTATGAACATCTGTACTTTCCTGAATGTGTGTAGGAGCTCTCATGTCTGTCAACATCCATATATCTGTCCAAGCTTTGTCATGGCATTGTCTTGTGTTTGTTTGATGTCAAAAATGACAGCGGCGAAAGCCTGGGAAGTTGTCTCAAGGCATTCAACAAGCGTAGTTGGCATCATCATATGAGCTGATATATTTATGATGTATTTGTGATTCTCACCCAGTTGGGTACGTCGTCAGTTACCGGCAGTCGCAAGAAAAGCTCAATTAATTAAATTAACCAAACACAGCAACTGATTTGATTTAAAATATGTATCCACATGTTTGTGTTGGGGGGATATAGACGGTCAAATAGCATTACCAACTGGTGGGATGCTGGTCTTTAGTAAATTTAAGATAACCAGTGAGCCGCCGATCAAAGTAATGGTGAAATGACAGCCATACCTCCTCTGTGGTAGTCGCACAAATGAAAACTTGACCAAAGTAACCAAAACATTGACAATTCAAAAGGTAACAATAACATCTTTTGTATAATTAATAGTGTCAGATAACATCCACTTTATAATCTGTTCATAATAACAGATTTGAAACAGATGGGTGGTGTTGGTTAAGTTCATCTAGCCTTCGTCAGAGATGTCTATTAAAAAATAGATCCGCATCACCAATACACTAATACAGTATGCAAGTTTATGCATCAGCTGAACTGAGGCAATCAATTAGTTTCACTAAACTAGCAGAATTAGTTTGGCATCAGTTAAAAAATATTTATAAAAGAAGAATGAATGCATCCATTATTTCAGTTCTAGTAATTTTGATTATAAAAAACATCTATCGAGACCAGTAGTGGAATCTGCTCCCTCAGGATATAAAAATGATGTTTGTCATTACCCTCATTCTTCCTCCATCAAAGTCTTCCTCTCTTTCCCTGCACACTCACTCTAATCCCCTTTCTGGGAACGCTAAAAATTACCCAGCAGAGCGGTGGCGGCAAGTTTTTATGTTGGTTTTTAGGGGCTTATGCCAGCTCTTCGGAGCTGCCGTCGGGACGAGGTGTCGGCTGGATGCCTCCCTGATAAGGTCGTAATCTGAGGTGTAAAGTTATAGGAGGGATTTGGGAAAGTGAGAGGCTGTCAGAGAGCAGCAGCCCAGAACAGGGATGGAGCACCGTCTCCGTGGATTTATAGCTCTGTGAGAGCTCTTCTGAACAAAACTGGTATCCAATGAATCCAAATCCTGTCAAACTAACCAGGAAACAGATGCATTTGTTTCCTGTTTTGAATCCCTCCTTGTTATGTACTTTTCCTTTCAGAATTGCGAAGCTTCTACACTGAATGCCATTGTCTTTGGACACTGACAAAAGTAGAAAGCTGATAGAGGAATTAAGCATAGCATGACTCCAAGCAATAAAAATTAGTCTCCTCCATAAACTTGAATGATAGTCAGCTTCTAAACTAAACTAGTTTTACAGTGGCTAATATTAGCTGAGTCCTAAAAACCCCAGTAATCAAATGAAGCTCAATCGCATGCATGGCTGAGGGGACATAGTGGATTAGCCTTGAACGTTTTTCATTTTTCACTTTCCCCTTTTTCTCCTCCTCTTTCTGTGCGGCTCATAAAAGATTGCGTCCTGTGTGTGATGTGGCGGAGGAGTGCAGTCAGAATGAACTGATTACGGACGAGGCCCGGCATGCCTTTGAGTCATGGCACAGAACGACATTCTTCAAGCACTTAAAAATAGTAACAGTTTGCGTTTTTTTCAGGTTTGTTTGGAGGACTTTGGGGCATCCTCTGCTGGCTTTTTTTGTCGACTGGAATCATAACCAGATTCTTCTTCACCCCCCCCTCCCCCCTCCCCCCACCCTCCTCCTCCCTCCTTGTTTCTTTCATTTTGTTATTTGGAGTTTGTTTAATCTTGTGAAGAAAATTGGCCTAGCGTGGGAAAGGCAGAATTCTTTTGGGATAGGTTTTGTTGTTTTAGAGTTGTGCGCATTGTTGTTCGTGTTCAGTGCAGGAAGAAAAAGTGCCAGTTTGTGCCAAAACCTCATGAAGTATAGATAAAAAGGAGATGAGTGAGAGGGAGGCCGCAACACCACGACAAAGATATGGGCTGTCTAAGCAAAGAGCTTTACAAATGACAATCTCCTGGGGGAAAAAAAGGGGGAGACAACATAAGGGAGGAACGGAGTGGAAGAGGAGGGGGGAGGAAAAGAGGAGAAACAAATGTGGATTGATTGGTGGGAGGGGGAGGAGGAAGGAGGGAGATGGGTATTGGGAAGGGGGGGTGGGGGGGGAATAACGCATAGCAGTGTAGACGGAGGGGGGGTGGGGAGATGAGAGGGGAAACATTCCCCCTTGCCCACATTAAAGACATAAAAAAGAAAACAAACAGAAAAACATGTCTGACATAAAGAGGCTGGTTTCCGCGGCGACAGCACAATGGCTGCCTGTGGCTCTCGGGGCCCTCGCCGTCCCGTCTGGGGCCCGGCACCAGCGAAAGTCACCGCAGTCACAGGGCCCGTCAGCGTGTGTGTGTGTGTGTGTGTGTGTGTGAAACATGGTGAATGTCATCACAGGCCTAGTGCTGTGGGAACCGCCATGAAAGGGACCCCACTCGGAAGCCACAAAAGTTCCTTTCTGCTTCTTCTCTTCGGCTTTTAGCCTCTTTATTTATCTGTGTGTAGGGGAGCCGGATGAGGAGGGAGGACTTTCTCTCTCTCTCTCTCTCTCTCTCTCTGTTCTCTCTCTATGTCTCTCGCTCACTTACAAGCAGCATGGCCCATAACTGCAGCCCTCCTGCCCTCTTGCCCTCTTGACACCTCAAATCACAGCAGCCACTATCTCAAACATATATACTGACTGTGTCTAACTCTATTTCTCTGGAGGTTTATTCACACCTCATATCAGCTCAATCAGATCATTAAAAAAGCCACAATGCAGCTCTTTTGGCAAGCACCCTATGGAACAAACCTGCCGTTCCCAGGAATGCCTCATATATCCAGGTTATTCCGAGTGAATCGTGGAGACGGCCAGGCAGGCAGTGCCACAGGTCCCAGGCATTCCTTATGTGTCTGAAGGGCAGATAATTCCCTCATGGGTCCAGCCTAGACAGTGCCAAGCTACTCTGGTGCCAGTTCCCATGCCAATCCAATCTTGACCCCGGTGACTGAGCGCCCAGCCACAGGCTGACGACTATGAAAGCCTCATACCAATAAGAAATCTACTGATTCTTTTGGGCGGGATGTCAATAGCACTTGCATACAGCAGGGTACCATGCAGGGCTCCTTTGACCACAATTGGCCTTTCATATATTTCTCAGCTGGGATTCTAGACAGTGAACAAACATTTCCTTTTGACTAATGCTGATTATATCTGAGGAGTTATTTTTGGTACCGTGTTATTTAAAAGAAAAAATTGCAAACACCAATTTAATTCTTATAAATGTCTCTTTGTATTTCCTGAAGCTTAAAAGTTTGGTTATAAAGTGGTTCACAATTACAAAAACAAAGAAGCTATGATAAAAAAAAAAAAAGTATTTGAATGCGAGCAAGAATTGTTCATTCAGAGGCTCGCCATCTCGGCTTTGCTCCCATGTGTCATAATTGTATGCCGTTTTTGTATTTCCTCTTGCATTATCATGAACATGCTTGTGATTCCACAATCGATGCGGGAAATATAACTATAGTACAGTCTACATGCTGTATTATAAAGTGTATCTATATTTTGGGAGAGAGAAAATGTTTCTGAAAGTTGGCTTTCTGTTGAAGAGTACATAAAATCAAAGTCAACCAGTTATTCAGTATGACATGAACGCAGCGGAAAAAAGTCACAAACAAAATATCTTGTTGAGCTGGTTCCATCTCACAGACTCTCAAACAATAGCAATAGTCATGCATCAGAGGCAATAATTGCAGCTGAGTGTTTGCGTCTTATAAATTGTGGGTATGCACTGTCCACAATCGTGTGAGGGAGTTGCGTGTTTGCTTGTATGAATCAGTTGTACGTATGTCCCTGAGCGTTCACACGTTCATATTCGAGTTGCGCATGTGTGCGTGTGTGCGCAAATTGTAAAAGTATGAGCTTGTTAATTTCAATAAGGGACGTTGCCTTGTTGTGGTTTGGAGGGATGGGAGGAAGAGGACTTGAAGTGGCCGACCAAGATCGCCAGAAATCTCCCAGATTTCCATCCCACCATCCAGTGCCAGCTCTCTCTCTCTCTCTCTCTCTCACTCTCTCTCTCTCTCCCTCTCATGTTTCTCTGCATCACAATCCCTTCACACACCCCCACCATGAAACTATTTTTATAATTAACTTATTTATTCATTCATTCATCCTCTTAATTACTTTCCACTGCGTGCATGTTTTTTCTTCTTTTTTTTTTTTTTTATGCATCTTGCCTCATCATACTGGAACAACTGGGAGTTGCAAACGCGTCGAGTGTAACCAGAGTGATTTCATTACAAACAACAACAGAGAAACAAGAAAGATTGGTGATACAGAGAAGAAAGTTATTCGCTGAAGAGAAGGGTGGGTGATAAAAATAACAACAAAGAATAGACTGAAGCCTGACGCCATAGATGTCTCTTTTCTTTAAGACTCTTTCTTCCCTGTTTTCTGATGCTGAAATGAGATCCAGATCTGAATTAAGGAATGATTGGTAATGAAAGGATATGCGGAGGGGGGTTGTTTGGAGCGAGGGACAGAAAAAGGGGTTTCTCTTTTCTGTTAGTCCTGACTCATAGCTTACTCACCGCACTAAAAGCCCCCTGGTGATGGTCACACTGATTAGTGACACTTGGGTATTGCAAACGCACGCACATGCACATGTTTTAAGTTAGTTTATTATTTTACACGTAGCCTATGATATGATAAAATGCAGGCGGGCAGGGCTCAGTTCCATCTAATGCAAGAGAGATTAAGAGAAAAACAATGCTTTTGAAAAGCACATCGTCATAAAAGAGACAAAGAGAAAGAAACATCTGGAGTACGAGATATAAATCCAAAATATACCTGATTTTATATATAAAGCTTAAGAGGACTAAAATAAGCCTTAACTTGTTCCAAAAACATACACAAAGATCTCGCACTCGCGCATTGTAGTATGTTTAAACTAACACACCCTTCCAGTCTGCCAGGCAGGAAGAGACACACTCAGCTGGGCATTGTGTGGAAGGGGGCATGCCACTTGGCCTCTCTCTGTCTTTCACACACATATGCACACACCACTGGGTCAGTCAGGCATCGCTCCTAACAACGGGCGCCTGGTTTCCATGGCAATCTGTACCAGCAATCTTCCCACGGTGGCAGCGGAACCGAGCGCTGTGTGACTGTGTGTGTATGTGTGTGTGAGTGTAGGCTACAGGCAGCACTATCTTGTCCACTGAAGAGCCCAGATGTTCAGACACTCACTGGGATGATTCCTCTCTTGACCCTTCAGTACCTGCCCTCATCTCGGCACACACTGACGCACACGCAAGTTTGGAAGAGGCTGGGTTTAAAAGTCTGCGCCGGAGCTCACAGGTCTCACTTTCTCCATTTGCAAGGTTATTTAAAGTCATGATTTCGAACAATATATATTGTTCGAAATCATGACTTTAAATTATCAGTATATATATATATATATAGTATATATACTGCCAAATCACAGATTATCATTGAAAAAAGTATGTATATATATAAATATATACATACTTCCAAATCTTTGTCTAAAGACAGATTATCATTGTAAAAAGTATGTATATATAAAAATATATACATACTGCCAAATCTTTGTCTAAAGACAGATTAATAAAAAATAAAAAATAAAAGATATGTAAAAATTTCAGCAGTGACACCTTTTGTAAATATTTATGGTAGAGTTCTGTGATTCCCCAAAAGGGGCAGGGTTGTACACAGATATAGTTAGCTCATGCTAAATGTAACGTTAATGGATAAACATTAGAACAATTGTTAATTAAGGTAAGTTAAAAGTAGCCAATGCATAAACAGTTGAAATTCTTAGCTAAAAGTAACGGATAAATAGTTGAAATAGTTAGGAAAGCTAAATGTAATTAATGGATAAGCAGTTAGTAGCTAGCCAAAAGCTTTGCAGTTGAAATAGTTATGCAAATGGTTAAATAGTTACCTTTAGCCAAAAGTCATGGTTAGGCAAATATGATTAAAACATCTATCTTCTGCCACTCTGTATGTATTACATTGACAATTCAATTTTATGAAAAATGTGTTGCAAGAATAACCACATTTATGTAATAAAAAAGCTGAAACATCCATTAATAAGTATAGATATGGAACATGGCAGCGCTGTTGATGAAGAGAGGTATTGAGCTCTTCTGATAGGGCAGTGTGTATCCTGGGCCTGGATGGTCGGGAATTGCTGGTCTAAATTATCTTATACCTCAGTCAGCAGTATTTAATTTATTATTTATAAAGTGGAGAACGAAAAATATGCAGGATTTTATTTTTATAGCGGTTCTTTGTTGATTACTGTCAGCTGCCTAGAGTGTCATCTTTCACTGTGTCATCTCTCTGCTGTTTGTCTCTCTCACTCACTCCCAGAAAGTTCTTTAATAAGTCCATTCTCCAAGTCACCTGTGCGATTGTGCGAGAGTCAAGCTTTGCGCACTGTCACACACTCCCCTGTGGATGACGGAGTGTTTTCACAGTCCATCATTCCCACACTCCTCACCTCTCGCCTTCCCTCCCTCCCGCTGCCATTGTTCTACAAAGCAGTGTAATTAAAGGAGCAGAAATAGACAGAAAGGAGGATAGAAAGAAGGACGGAAGGAGAGCAGGATGAGATGGAAGGCTAATTGACTGAGGACGACTGAGCAAAGGGGTGGAAAGATGGGGCCAGGGGGTAGGGAGGGAGGGAGGGTGACAAGCTGGGGAAGGCCAGATTAAAGGGAGGGAGGAGGGACAGGCAGAAGAGGCGGGGGAGCCAAAACTGGCAACCCTGCCCCGACTGCCAAAGTCCTATTTTGTCATTGGGTGGCTGTGACAGAGAGAGGGAGCCAAGAGAGACATAACAGGGAGAGAGAGCGAGAGACTATGATTGGATGCCAGTGGTAGAGTAAAAGACTAAAGCAGCTTGTGAATTTTCTTAGTTGTCATGGGCCCTCGGGGGTCGATCAAGTGGGACCGCTGACTCACAGAGGACAGGACGGAAGACACATGAAGAAACGACAAGAAAGACAAACACAAGAGACAAGAAGTAACTAAGGACAACAAGGCTTTTATAAATAACAGCGCAAGAGAGAGGCAGAGAGTGAGGGGCACAACAGGGCGAGCGCTTTCGTCCACAGGGGAGACTTCAGCGTGTTGCCTCCACGCAGCACAGAGATCACCAATCACAGAGCAGCCAACAAGATCACTCAGATCCATCAGTCCGTCATCGACCCATCCCCACACCGGTCCAGCAAGTGAGCGAGGGGGCACAGTCATGAAGAGACCTCACGACTACAGCTCCCCAGACTCGGACACAGACGAGTTTATTGACGTGGGACAAGAAGACGGCTTTTGGTGAGCATCCACCAACCACATCTGAGGTTGTAACACTTGGCCTCCAGTTACACTTTAAAGGGAAATGACATGGTATACGGCTGAAATTAGTGGCTAAGGACAAATTTATCCTAAACATACTTGGCAGCAAACTGTGGGCTTGACAAGCATTTTGACACTTAAATGCTGCCATGCATGAAATTGAAAGTTGAAAGACTACAGGAAAAGTTTGTTTTTAAATCTCAGAAGCTGATGTGGCTCATAATTTAAAAACAAGTTATGACTCCTATTCTTAAACATTTTCTGCATTCAGCTCGAAACTTTACATTTTTTGACAAAAGTATTTTTAAACACCTTCCAAAAAGCTGAACTGTCAGTTTAAAGTTCAACTTCAGGCCTCTGACAGAAAATCCTCTGTATTCAATGAAATATAAATTCATGCTTTTTTTCCTCTACATGAAACAGAGTCATGTTTTCTCCTTTTAGTTGCCCATGTGAGTAGAGAGGTTGGTCATTGCGCATACGACATGCCTACAATAAGTATAGGTTCAAAATGATGTAAGGCCTGTCATGTCTGAAGCATGGAGCCGGGTTGAAATCATGAGCACAATTTTCTGACACTGTATCATTTGAAAATAAATGTATTTAATATAGAAAATAATTTTATATAAAATATATCTTTTGAAGTCAAAATTCACGAATGATAAATCTAAAATGTTTCTGTAATTATTGTGATGTCACAATATTAACGTTTTCATTATTTGTAGTTCAGGATCTCCTTGATGTTGCATTAAAACATAAACATAAAATCAATAGAGAGGGGCAACCCAACATTAAATATACTGAGGAGTTTGTAGCATTTTGTAGGAATATTTTCAGGCACTTTGTGTGTTTGAATGCAAAGATGTAATTTGATTATACTTCAATGTATGACATAGGCCCACAAACATTAAGCTTCATTTGAGATTTAATTCACTTTCAAAAAATATTTCGAAAGGTAAAACATTTATTATTCTTTTCAGCTTTGTTGTATTATGGTTATGGTCTTACAGGAAATTTGAATGTCAGAAATTCATACAAATAATCAAAATGTGTTCATTATTAATATGAATATAGTTAAATATATGAAGAAAAATATGGAAAATGCAAACAACAAATTTCTTCCTTTTTTTAAAGAAGAAGAAGAAAAAAACAGCTGAATCTAACTGCAGTCTATACTAAATTACTCCTAACACTACACACACACTCCTTACAAGTCATTATAACAATTTGCTTTTTAGGTAAATTAGTCAAATTCCTCATCTGGATTTACCGCAATGTGGATTAAAGCGGACATTCATCGGAGTGTGTTTGTAACAGTGCATCTACAGCATATAATAACACATTCACAGCAATACTGGGAACATCACAGGCAGTAACACTAAAGACGGTTTGGATAAATCAAATTGTCATGTGTCACGCAAACATAAGACAGTCCCGCCTTTTAAAGTCCGCCCATCAAACATGAACCTAAACAAAAACACACAGCTAAATTGGCAGCCTTCATGTTGAAATCTAATAGAAATGCAGTATGTCTTTGGTGGGGCAGTTTGAAGGGAACTCCAAGCTGTCAGACCCGTAAGATGAGAGTTCACAAACAAACACGATCCATATTGAGTGACTGTACTCGGAAAAGCTCAGATCCCATGCTGCATGCTGGAGCCCCATGCGAGCGAAAGCATCGCCCCAAGGCTATATAATCATCTTTCTAAAAGTGCTTTCGCTCAGATGGAAAGGAGAACAGCATGTCATTTCACTGAGACTAATGTCTAGAAACGCATTAAACCAAAAACAATCTCGTCTTCCCTCCTCTCCCGGGCACTCCTCTGCTGTTCTGTGCCCAAAAAACAAATTAGATTGAAGGGAGATGATGTGCCATCCTGCCTCTGTGTCATATTAAAGAGGGTAATAATAACAATATGCAGGAGAATCAAAGTTAAAATGTTCCTCTCCGTGCCAATACCATCCTCCCATTTCCCTCATCTCCCTTTCTCTCTCTCTCTCTATCTCCATGGTACAGCCCAGTCACCGGGTCCATGTCTCCTGGCAGCGCCTCGCAGATTCTGGCCCGAAAGAAGAGAAGAGGGGTGAGTGGATTACAGCCTTGGATCTTAATCTTTTTAGTCCTGTTGTTTTGGTTGGCTCTGACTGTTCCTCTGCTCCACTTGCTTGCTGTAGATCATAGAGAAGAGGCGCAGAGACCGGATCAACCATAGCCTGTCTGAGCTCAGGAGGCTGGTGCCCAGTGCTTTTGAAAAACAGGTGACCGCTCATAAATCCACGACCATTTAACATTATTCTCCTTTAACATCGGAAGGAGGAACTGTCTTCATGAAATCTGATGGAATTTTCTCTGCAGGGCTCATCTAAGCTGGAAAAGGCAGAGATCCTGCAGATGACCGTGGACCACCTCAAACTCCTACATGCCATGGGAGGAAAAGGTGAGACTTCTGAGTTTAAAACAGTTCACTTTATAGCTTTCTTTTCTGCTTGTCGTCTATTTTCCTTGGAACATGGCCACAAAAAGCCTGTGGAATAATGCTGTAAAACATCTAAAACCTATCAAAAAGGCATATACTGATTTATTATCCTCTTTTTTTGGACGTGCACAGTAATTTGATTTCTTATGACTAACTGCATTCCATTACTATTATTCATTGTATGACTAAGCTCTCTTATTCTCTTTCAGGTTACTTTGATGCGAGGGCCCTGGCAGTCGACTACAGGACCTTGGGCTTTAGGGAGTGCGTTGGAGAAGTGGTGCGGTACCTCAGCTCTTTTGACGGGGAGTCCCCGGACCCTGTAGGAGCCCGCCTGGTCTCCCACCTTTCTCACTGTGCAAGCGAGCTAGACCCCCTTCTCCTACAGTCGCCCCCGGCCTCCGCCCTGCCCTTTCCTCCATGGCCGTGGGCATCCTTCCCTCAGATCTCCTCCACCTCACCGGCCTCCTCACCTCCTTTCCCCAGTGGGCGAAGGGATCTGGCCCTGATGGGGAGCTACCCGTCACACGCCTCCCTCCGCCTCGGCCCCCTGGCTGGGTGCCAGCAGGGTGTTCCACCACTCCTTGCGCCTACAGCCCTGGCCACCGTCCACAGGTTGCCCTCTCTCGCAGCGTCCCCGGTCCTAGCCCCTTCCAGACCAACCCAGTCGTCTCCTCACAGCGCCACCAGGGCCTCGCCCCTTCACCTCTCCACTCCTTCCTCTTCCTCTCCTTCTACCTCCTCCTCTTCTTCTATTTCATCATCTTCTGCCCCACTGCAGGTCTCTTTCAGGCCCTTTGCACCGCTGGGGTCTCCCACAGCTCAGCGCAGGGGCTTGAGCGGACAAGCCAAGTCAGCCCAGGGATGGGGGACTGAGATCGGAGCTTTCTGAGAGTCAACTCTGGTTTTGTTTTTTCCAAATGAACTCTGTCCAGTGAACATGGAGCTCCCATGTGCGCCATGTAGCAAATATGAAACTGTTGGAGAAAGACGTATTGAACCTTTGATGATTGTCTTTGCTTTTAAGGGACTCTAAAAGCCATATCAGACTATGGGTAAAGTTTCAGATAATCAGAAACAATCATATATAACAGAAGAATGAAGGAATGTGAAAGAATAGAAGATTTGAATAAATTCCTGTTCATGATCTTGCTCGACAAATACACACATACACAGTGTCCAACAGAGCCATATATAACGCTCAACAGAGCGCCTTCTTACTGTGATATTTGTTTTTTTCCAAAACATTTTATACATATTATTACATTTTCACAGTCTGAAGAATGTTAAAAAAAATCTCTATAAAAACTAAGTGCCTTTACCTTTGTTCATGTTTTGCTCTGTGTGTTTTTTTCTGACTTTGTGAGCAAATGCCAACATGTACTTGCAGCTATCTGCTATCAATACAAATGGAAAGGTTGAAAGCTACATGTTACCTACTTATCCGTGTTAGCCATGTCTGCAAACACTGCTTGCATGTTCTCCAGCCGTAACCCCCTCTGTATCTAAGCTGTCTCCAGTGATGGCTGATGGGAGCTGTGGTCTTGTGGCCGCAGAGGATAAACATGGTGGGAGCTGGTGATGTTTTTGGGATGCCGCGGTGAGGCAAACAGACCCATCACTTTGCCCTCTAATTGGTAGACCCCTGTAATTAACTTTACCCTCATATCAGTCAATGTATCTTCCTCTCTTCTGCTGTCTCTCTGCCATTCTTTCTTTCCAATCTTGTGGTACACCAGCGGATATCTTCTCTCCCTGTTTGTCTGCGCCACTGTCTCCTCAACAATGGACAGAGAGTTAAGAAGAGGGCGAGAGGGAGGATGGAGAGACTGCGAGAGGGGAAAACAAAGAAAAAGATCTGAAGGGCTGTGGTTGGGTGACTGATTTGGCGTAGACGTTCAATAACAGAGTGGGAGGGAGGCAGGAGACAGGGTTAAGGAGAGATGAGAGGGATTGCGAAGGTTTAAAAGGAAAGGGAGAGAAATAGTGTGAATCACCGAGAGTCGGCCAGCACGTACAGGGTGAAACCCCCGAACGATGATGAATGACAGTTGTAACGAGTTGTTTCTCAAGAAGATCAGCATAATTGTGCCGTGCCTCACCAAAACGGCTCCGCGGGGATGAGAGAGCAGAGAAGAGCCTTGTGTGTGTTTACTGCTGAAGAAAGCTTTGATCTACTTCAGGATGCAATGTCTGTGGTCTGCGGTCCAAAAGTGTGTGTGTTCCGCAAAGTGCACATTGTTTATTTGAGCGAGTGTGCTAGTGTGTGCTTAAGTCAGTCTCATGTGCCCCGCGTGTGTGTGTGTGTGTGTGTGTGTGTGTGTCTTTGTGTGTGTGTGTGTAATGTGAGTCTTCAGGGCTGGCGTCAGGACTGAACCGCGGTGGCGGCGTGGCTCTCGTGCGAGGCCGGCCGGCGGTCGGACGGACGGACGGTACGGTGGTGGAATGTTTGTGGAGGGTGCATGCATGCACACACACACAGGCACTCAGACAACATACAAACATAGACGCACACACGCTCACACAGGGTGGCTGGCACTATTCTAGCCTCTGAGCGGAGGAGCCAGAGTCACCACCACAGCTTCCAGGAAGGACAACCACAGTCACACTGCACTGGGTTTCCCACGGGGGAGGGGAGGCCGGAGGGGGAAGAGAGGAAAGAGGGGAGGGAACGACGGAGAAAGACGGAGGGAAGTGCGTGCGTGTTTGTGAGTGTGTATGCGAGGCGAGGGTGTACGGATTAGGCCGGCGCTGCGGTTCAAGCTGAAAAGAGGAAGAGATGCTGTGAGGAGGCAGAAGGGAGAAAGACAAAAAGTCATGTGAAATCAGGAAGTGAGCGAGATTTCTCCTATGAGTTTATACATAAACTCATCTAATCAGTAGTGCTGAATATTTTATTGGATTATATGTGTGCAGTTTCTGTGTCTGTCTATGTGTAGAGCACTGAACACACAGTTCTTCAAGGACAGTGCAGCCACAACAATAGCCAACTTAGTGATTTTAGGAGGAGCAGACATGCAACAAAAAAAAGAAGTCAACCATCAGCATAGTTTATAATGTGCCAAGATCAATTTTATGTAAAAATACAGCTGTAATTAAATTAACTAAAAGTGTTGCTTCAATAGACAATAGCATTTTAGCACTAATTGAGTGCACTGTTACATAATGTCTGCGTTCTTTATCTTCTGCGACACTTTTATAAGAAACATGATTAGGATGAGGCGTTGTATGGCTTGTCTTTAGTACTGTATTAGCAATGTGCAAGGTCCCCTAATGCAGCTTCATCACTGTTTGACAATCCTTGAGTTTGTGAGTGCATGTTTGCATGGATGCATAAGGCACAGACAGACCTGATACCAGCCATAAAGAAACTATTAGTGACATAGGTGAAGTCCTGGCAGTTGGGATCCTCTGTAAAAGTCCTCTGGCACGCCTCCGCGTCACTCGTCAACAAATTGCAAAAGTCAGAATCCAAGAAATCTACTCCTGCATGACGCCTCTTAACCTATAGTCTGTTTGCAAAGAGGAACAGGGTTAGACTGCTCCTGCTGGCTAAACTACAGAAAACAACAGTAAAAGAACCAACCAAGAACCAAAGAACAGAAGGTTTTGAAATGCACTAATACATTTCTTTTAAATAACAAACAGTGACTGTGTATCGACAAACCCACAGAGAACTATCAGCAGACTCTGGTTTCAGTGTGTTTCAGCTAATTGTTTTGGTGTTACAGCCTACAGATTAATTGTTTTGGTTCAGTCTCACTGCTCACATCAAGCTCATTTTAAGCCACATAAGAGCTCTGATAAACACAGTACCCCCATGTGTCAAACTATTCGCTTGTAAATCCACAACTATGTGTTTTTAATTTGTTTTTTATAGAAATATGACATGTTAAAGGTTAACTTTAGAGGTGCAGGTAGGCATATTTTTCAACTTTATGCAGAGCTAAGCTAGCTGCTAAGCTAAGCAAATTACCTGCTGGCTTTAGCTCCATGCTTAGATATGAGAGTGGCCTTTCTTAAGATAGTTAAGATCACACAAATTAAGACAATGTCAACCAGGACCATGGCATAATTGTCTTCAAAACTTTCTCTTTGCTAATTATTTGGCAAACATGGCACTTCTTAGAGAGAAAAAACACACCTTATAAGAGACGTAGGTACATTGTGGATAAGCAGTGAACAAAGAATGAGAGTATTCGGGAGAAGCAGTGTGCAAATTCTATGTTGATTCCTGGTATTTCAGTATATGGAAATACTGTCACAGATAAAACAATGAGAAACCATGTTAATACCTCACAACAATACGGTTGTTCTAAAATTTAGAACAACCGTATTGTTGTGAGGTATTAATAAAGAAGGGAAAAACTCTGACTTGAAGTATTAAATACTTCAAGTCAGACTTTTTCCCTTCTTCGTGCACATCGAAAGTAGGTGAAGTCCTGCAAGAATCCCCCACTCTGCTTCCACCGTCTTTAATGTGAGAACATTAAACATAAACCAGCTGTCATCAGTTTTTCATGAAATATTCACCTTTTTCTCCCACTTATTGTTGTTTACTAATTTACAAATGATTACTGAAAATGGTAAATACTGTAATAACAGATAGTTATTTTCTTAATGAAACTTATCCGTGGTAGATTGTGTTGGTATAGAAACACACGGGTGTATTTTAGTGTCATTGCTCATCAAAATACTATAACTATAGACTCTTGAAAACATATCCCTCTTATAAGTGGACTAAAATAACGATGAATACTGACTTTCAAATGATTAAATCAGACTGATGTTCTTCCTGTTTTATTGCTCCTGTTTACACACAAAAATAATCATCTGCAGCTTCAACAGCAATCAAATGATGTTCGGACCAACCAACAGACCAAGTGCCCACACATATCAAAGAACTAACGTGTGGGTGTGAGTGGAGCACGATACATGCAGTTCCTCAGTTGGAAGCCTGATACAACATTGGCCAGTTTGGTAACTTTAGGAGGAGCAGGCATGGTGATGGAACGCTTGAGACTGCAGCGGCGCCTAAAACAAAAGATCAATAACAGCATCTTCAAATATGCACCGTAAATACAGCTGTCATAATTTATAAAGAGGGGCTGCAGTGCAAGTTAAATGTTTTCTGGGTATTGCCTGAATTGTTGGAACAATTTTATAAACATTTTTTAAAAAGGAAAGTATTTGTGTTAATGCAGGTTTGCATCCATGCATAACGATTAATGTACCTGTACTCTGTGTTGATGGTATTTGCATTGGAATAGGTGTAGAACTGGCAGTTTGGATCCTCATCACAGGTCTTCTGACAAGTGTCGACATCGTCCATCAGCTCATAGCGAATGTCATTACCTTGGAAATTTACTCCTTCAAGAGCGACCTTAACCCAGCCTAGTAGCAGAGAGGAACAAGGTAAGACTGCTGCAGCTGCTGCTGCTGGCTAAACTACACAAATACTTCAACAGTAAACTGAAAAGATAGATAGATAAAGTCGCTGAATGATTCCAGTTTTTGTTTGAGATCGCTTTATAACCAAATCTAAAATAAGAATTTATAGCTTATACATGCAATGTTAGAGGAAAATGGCAGAGGTTTGGTTTATCATTATTTCGGAAATTATCGAACAAATTAAATTGCCATTCAGTGAACGTTGTCTTTTTTTAATAGAGACGAAACATGAGAAGAAAAAGTCTGGCTTTGCCATAACATATTCATCACAAAGGATTTTCTGACATTCCATTAATGTTTTCAGATTTGGACTTCGAGCACATTGCTTTGATTCGAATTGCTCTAACTGTTAAGAATAAATAGCTTCACTACATTACATTTAGCAGACGCTTTTATCCAAAGCGACTTACAATAATTCATAATGTAAACAAGACCACAGCATGCTGCTATAAGTCAGCGATGAAAAGTACACTTCATCCTGAGGGAAGTATGAAGGTGTTTAGTCAAATCCATGGCAGTCCATTCATAATTGTTGAGACAATTCCTTCAGCTCAAAAGACAAGGGTTCACCAACATTATTAGGATGGATCATCTGGGAACCATGAATGTCTGTAGAACATGTTGTGTTAATCCAACCAGTAGTTGTTTTCATTGAATAAGTGAAGACTAGAGTGACCATTGCCACGGGGAAATATATATAACAATAAATTATTGAATTTGAAGTGTGTCCTCTCTGACAGTTTTAATGTTGATTAATAATACATACTGTCATCCAGCTGACAGAACCGTGCTGGTAATCCAGATGTGACTCCTTCTTTGGCTTTGAGCACCATTTCATTTTTGTTGTACTTCAGCTGACAATTGAAGTTATTACTGAAAAAAAACCCAGAAAGAATTAAATTTAAAACTTGAATACAAGTATGTCTATATTTTGAGATACGAGAACAGATCTGACTGAAAAGGAGAATTAAATTACTTTTTAATTACTCATTGTATTGTTTTATTGGAGAAAACTGTTTGACTACCTGACAAAAGTGAAGAAGGTGCAGGTCGAATGAGCAGAGCACAGAGCCTGACAGTGTTCAGGAGAGGCAGCAGGAACAATCATAATGCCATTTCCTGGGATGTCAGTGTTTGGAAAAAGCTGACCCTGACATGCTGAACAAAACGTGGGTAACACATTAAGGAAGCATGCACACCAATCTGCAGAGTTTATTCCAAATTATTTAGCTCTGACTGTGTGTGTACCTGGTTTAACCCCTTGAGTTATTTGTGCTTTGTTGGAGAATCCAGATACTGCATGATCTTTTCTTTGAACATTTGGAATTATCGGTACTGCCCAGCTGAATTTAAGGTGGCACTTGTACCTAAAACAGAACAAGAAATTGCGTAGTTAGGGAATTGGAGAGCCTATGTCGCCACCCTAGTGGTGCCAGAGCAAAGCTTCCCTCTCATTATTTGAATTAAACCAACTGTGTGTAACAACTAGTGGGAGAGGATGAAATTACAATTTGACTTCAACAGCAGTGAAACATTGCGTGATTCAGTTTTACCTGATCCTCTCTGGTGTGAAGACCACATTGACAAAAGTAAAGAACTGACAGGCAGGGTCCTGTGTGCAGACTCTCTGACACTCCTCATAGTCGGCTGTGAACAAGGTTTGGTAGTCTGCCGCTGGGAAGTCTATGTTATGGTAAACCTGAGACAGACAAGGCTCTGGCAGACAGAGAGAGTAAAGGAGAGTGGGTTCATGGATCAATAATTAACAGTGTATGGAAGGTTACTTTAAAATGTAATAGGTTACAGATTAATAGTTACCCTGTTGATTTGATTACTGTTTCTAACACGTGCTTTAAACTAGGCAATAAAGCTAAAAAGTGCTAATGACATAAATTCAAACCAGGCAGTGTAAACATCATAACAGTACTCATCTCTGATTACTGTCAAACTTTAATTCAAAGTTCTTCAATATAACTTGAAATTAGATTCGAACTGAGCAACAGCATGAATGTTATATTATACACATACGTTTTTTTACCAAAAGGAATATATTCGGATGCAACCCTTTTGTAATCACCAATATTTTCATTAGTAAGTGTAACTGAATCACTTACTTTTTGTTTGTTTTTTCTCAGTAACTGTAACTGATTATACTTACTTTTATGGTGTAACTGAATGATGTAACCCTCTTATTTGTTAGTTACAAAAGTTTTGTGAGCCTACGTGGATCTGAGCTGCAGGGTTTGAGAGAAAATCCAGAGACGACACCCTGTAGTGGAGTCTGCACATTGGGTTGTCCAGAGGGACTGGTCTTGAGGTAGCAGTAGAAGTGCCTGCAGAGAGAGGCAGATGCTTTTGTGTGTGTATGTTTCTTTGAATTTATCAGTGTGAAGGATTTAGTGGCATCTATTGGTGAGGTTGCAGATTGCAACCAACTGTACACTCCTCAGCTCACCACTCCCTTCCAAGCATGTCGGAGAAAACGAGAAAGGCCCAGTGTTTGGATTGTTCTTATGGACTACTGTCAACAGATGGCGGTGCAATATGGCATACTCCTTGGAGAGGTAAAGCTCTCTACGTATATATAAACGAATCATTCTCAGGTAACGAAAACACTATGATTCTTAGTTTCAGGGGATTATATACAAATGAAAACCTAGTTAATTACATATTTAATTTCTGCCAATACATTATCTTATACACTGGCCCTTTAAAACGTGAAACTTAAAAAAAAAGGAGCAAAAAAAACTGAAGTGGAAATTGCGTAATCACAGTTGCAGCGAAAACTTATACATTGCATAATAAGCAAATATAATTTATTTTTAAAGATACCTCAAATGTACGGTAATGAACTGGTTGTTTTCTTTTGATTGCTGGTCGTGTACGATAGCTCTAAATTAATCAAATTAATTAAAAATAATATAAATTGTATTGTGACAGTAGAGTTTGTTTTCATGGTCTAGTTCTCTACTTCTCAGAGTCTAAAATGTATTTTCACCATCCTGTTCTATGAAAAATAAATAAGTATTACTTATTGCAATTTATGGGTGCACTCCTTGTTTTGTACCTGTTGTCCATGGTCCAGTCAGCACGAAGAAAGGTGAAGTAGAGACAGGCGGGGTGCTGGGTGCAAAGCTGCTGACAGTGATTGGCATCAGAAGAAAAGACGAATTTGATGTCTGTTCCAGGGAAATCTATATTCTCCAGAAGCTGTTGATTACATTCTAAATAAACGGAAAAGAACACACACTTTTACATGTACAAATACACACATATACTACATATAAGTGGTGAAATTACGATACGTAATGCATTACCTTGACTAAAGGTCAGGCTGCAGATAGACAATAGAACCCCCAAAAACAAATGTGTTTCCATCTTGTCAGTAGTGAGGCCAAGGAGGATTCTTGAAACAATGCTTCACCCATACATTTTAAAGGGAGCCATACGGACTTTGACCTTATTTGACTTTCTCAAAGTCCAGATTAAAATCAACATTTGGATGCTCAAAACATTGGAACAGTGTCTAAACTGTTTACTTGAGGTCTGCTGACCTCTTCAAAATGTCAATTTGCTGTTGTTGCGGTTTTTCTGACATGGTAAATCCTGTCACTGCTTTACATTTTCAATCCTTCAGAACACGATTTTTGCTTGAGCAGCTTTAATAAACAAAATAGCTTGGAGGGCTGACCTGTCACCTAGAAAATAATGCTTTGTTTTTTGCTTTGTTCCCATGGTGAGGGACTAAACCGGTCAGTAAGGTGCTGATGACGAAAAGCAAGGGATCTTGACTCAGACACGGATTTGAGAAATGTTCCTTTATGGTCTTTTTATGAAGAAAGAAACTGGAAAGTTCAAGTTAATGTTCCATTTGTGCAGTGTGTTGCCACCTTTTGGACATGTAGGGAATGACAGGAAGGGGTCGCAGATGTTTAGAGCCGGAACCCATTGCCTCTCCACCGGTCCTGAAGACATCGCTCCCAGCGGCGGGAGCGAAGCAGCCGATGAACCGAGTGGACAGGGCCTCCAACGATGAGGCGAGGGGGCGGAGGAGGAGGAGCAGCCGGCACCAAGGGACTCTCCCGGACAAGTTTGACCCTGGATACGTGGAACGTGGGATGGATGTGCATGGATCTGGGGAGTTTGAGCCTTACTGTCGCCGGGTTGATGATCCTCTCGGTCTTGAAGGGCCCGATGAATCTTGGGTCCAGCTTCTAGGACTCTGGGCAGGCGTTGATGAACTCCCTGGTGTCCTCGTTGAGCGAGGCCCACCAGAAGCGCTGCGGAAGAGCGTCCTGGGTCCATTGGATGCAGGTAAGTTTGGAGGAGTGGGCCCACTGGAGGACGTCGGACCTTAAGGCCTGAGGGACGGTTAGTAGGACACGCGCTGGCACCGGCTTGACCCTCAGTCGTGGCCCTAACCGATTCCTCAATTTCCCATGTGAGGACAGCGATTTGGCAGGAGTCAGTAAGGATGAAAGAGGAGCCAAAAGTAGGTTCCTCCTCCCCCTGGAACTAACGGAAAAGGGCAACAGGCTTGACATTGAGGGACCCGGGGCGATAGGAGAGAGTGAAGTGGAACCGTGTGAAAAATGGAGACCACCCGGCCTGTCGGGAGTTGAGTCTCTTGGCTGTGCGGATGTACTCCAGGTTCTTAGGGTCAGTCAAAACCAGGAATGGGACTTTAGTCCCCTCCAGCCAGTGACGCCACTCCATCAGGGCCAGCTTCACTGCTAGTAGTTCCCGGTTGCCAATGTCATAATTTCTCTTGGCGGGGAAAAGCCGACAAGAGAAAAAGGCGCAAAGATGGAACTTCTGGTCAGCGGCAGAACGTTGGGACAGGACGCCCCCATCTCCCACGTCGGAGGAACAAATTGTCTGTCAGGGTCCAGGACTTGGAGGATGGGTACAGGTGAACCTGGATTTAAGGCTCCGAAAGGCTTCCTCGGCTGCAGAAGTTCAACTGAAAGGGAATCTTGGAGGAGGTGAGGGCAGTGAGTGGGGAAGCAATCAAGCTATAATTCCTGATGTACCTCCTATCGAAGTTGGCGAACACCAAGAAACATTGGAGCTGCTTGCGTGAGTTTGGAACAGACCAGGTAGTGACGGCAGCAAACTTTGCGGGGTCCATCTTGATGCTGCCATGGGAAACGATATATCCCAGGAATGAGACTGTGGGAACATGAAAGTCGCACTTCTCCGCCTTCCAAAACGGAGAGTTCTCCAGAAGATGTTTAAGAACAGATTGGACGTGGTGGTCGTGCTCCTCGTGGTTTTTGGAAAATATCAGGATATCATCGAGGTAGACGAATACGTGCTGATCCAACATGTCCCGGAGCACATCATTCACCAGGGTCTGGAAGATGGCGAGGGCATTGGTTAAGCCAAACGGCATCACTAGGTACTCGTAATGCCCCTTAGGTGTGTTGAAGGCCGTATTCCACTAATCCTTCTCTCTGATCCGGACCAGGTGATAGGCGTTGCAGAGGTTGAGCTTGGAGAAGATGGTAGCTCTTTGGAGTAACTCGAAGGCTGTCGTGATGAGTTGCAAGGGGTACCGGTTCTTCACGGTGATCTCATTCAAGCCCCGGTAGTCGATACAAGGTCTGAGGGTCTTGCCCTTCTTCTCTATGAAGAAGAATCCAGGCCCTGCGGGAAACAACAAGGGGCGGATGAGATCGGCAGCCAGGGAGTCGTTAATGTATTTAGCCTCTCTTTCAGGGCCAGACAGGGAGTAGAGGAGTCCTTTAGGTGGGAACGTACCCGGATGGAGTTTTTTTTTTGTGATAATATTATTATTGATTTTCTAGATATGCAATAAAAGAAAACACAACAACAAGTGACAGTGAAGGCCAGGACAGAAATAGATATGTAGTGTGCATGTGCACACACATACTGTATATACATACATACATAAAGCTACACTTTATGTATGTACAAAATTTAAATAAAAAAATAAATAAAATAAAAAGATATACGTATATATGTATATACGTACAAAAACATACACATATACATGCATATGTATACATACACACACACACACACACATACATACATACATACACACATACATTCATACACACCCTCATATACACATTCATACACATATATACATATAGTGTTAATTACCCCCCTCCCACTATTGGCGATGCCCACCCCCCTCATACATCTCCAAATATTATACAAATGAATGTATTCTACTATGATCCAATTACATAAATTGTTGGATTTTGCTTAAAGCTGTAGACCAGGATAGGGTAGTTTTTTCTTTAGCACCATGTATTCTGGATATTGAAAGTTCCTTGTTCACAACATCAAGATAGCTAGCTAACCACTGGGGTTTCGTAAGAGTATGTGGGGGACTCCAACGCATTGCTAACTTTTCTTTTGCGGCTGTTAGGCCGACTAATAAGATGCGTTTTTGAAGCTGTGATAATTCCATTGTGGAAAAGTCAGTTAGAAGCAGCACAGTAGGGGTGCATGGAACTACATAGTTTAGAATCTTTGTCAAGAAAAAACATACCATTTTCCAAAAAAGAGTTACATCTTTACAAAACCAAAACATGTGCATGAAAGCGCCAACGCGTCCTTCTGTAGAAAGGGTATATATTGATGATGTAGTTATTTTCATTAAAAAGCTCTTCCGAGGTGTATAATAGGTTCGATATAAAAAATGTAGGTGAATCTGCTGATGGTTGGGGTTTTTGGAGGTTTCAGTTATACCTTTCCAAATATAATTCCAGTCCAGTAGCACATTCTCCGTCATGTGTTTGAGGTCTTTTGCCCAGACTTGTTCAATATGTAAGGGTTTGTAAGAAGATACAGAAAAGTACAATTTTGATACTAATCCCTTGGTTTGGCCTTGATTGTTAATAATAGAATGCAGGTGATGTGATCCCAGAGGATCAGTCCACGGTACCCCATATACTTTAAGTGATGCTCTTAGTTGCAGGTATAGAAAGAATGATGAGCCAGTTATGTCATAGGTAGTATGTATATCATTAATTGACCTCAAACCATTCTCATTGAAGATATCTGCTAGTTTGTGTATCTTTTTGCTTGACCATGTTGATGAGGAAAATGGGACCCCACCGGTAAGTAATAGACAGTTATTAAAGATCGGGGTGTCGAGATGCCATTTGAGATTTGTTTTGGTCTCTTTTTCAGCCATACGCCATGTTGATAATACGAAAGAGATAATTGGGCCAAGAGAGAGTTTAAATTGTTTGAGTGGAATATTAGAATAAACCAGGTCCTCTAACCTGCGTGGTGAGGCACGGTTTTCTTCAATTGGTTTCCAAGATACCGATGTGTCTGGGTTCAACCAAATTGAGAGTGGTCTCAAAACAAAAGACCAAAAATAATATTTAAATTTTGGTACTGAAAGACCACCTTTAGTTTTATGCCTTTGTAGTGTGGCCATCTTAACTTGTGGCTGTTTCCCGCCCCATATGAACTTGGAAATTAAGGAGTGAAGTTTATTCCAATAATTAGGTGGTGGAGATAAGGGTAACATAGATGCAAAGAAATTAACTCTCGGTAGAATATCCATCTTCACAATTGAGTCCATCTGCTAAGGTCAGATTCAATACATTTATATATGCCCATATAGTTTTTTGAAAGGATTGTATTTAGGGAGTTGAAGATTTAAATTCCAATATATTTAAAATGTTTAACAATGGGAATATTAGAAGATAGGGAACTTGGTATTAAATGTTGATTTAATGGTAAAAGAGCTGATTTGGTCCAATTAATTTTATAACCTGACAGAGAACTAAAATCTTCAAAGGTGCTTAGAATATGAGAAATAGAAGTAGGGGCTTTGTCAACATATAATAAAATGTCGTCAGCATATAAAGAAATTATATAACTGGTGTCATTGAAAGTTATTGGAAAGACAGATGGATGTTCCCTTAGAGTTTGTGCAAGTGGTTCAAGTGACAGAGCAAATAAAGAGGGGCTAAGGGGGCAGCCTTGACGACAGGAACGTGTAATGTGAAATTGAGGGGAGGCAATCCCATTCATAACTATAGTAGCCGTGGGATTTTTATAAAGTAATTGAATCAATTTAATAAAGTTTATCCCCAATCCTAATCTTTCCAATACTCCCCATAGATAATCCCATTCAACCCTATCAAAGGTTTTTTCTGCATTTAAGTTTAGGATAGCACTTGGGGATGCGCTATCTTTCCCAGCATGAATAATATGCAAAAGGTGACGCATATTATCAGAAGCCAGTCGTGACTTAATGAAGCCCGTCTGGTCACAGTGAACCAATTTAGTCATATGTGGTTCAAGGCGGGATGCCAAAATGCGTGCAAACATTTCAATCTTGGTAGTAAGGATAGGTCTGTAGTTGCTGCATAGAGTCGGCTCTTTACCGGGTTGACGTAATACGGATATTAAAGCTAAGTTAATGTCTTCTAAAAAACAATCCATTTCAATAGAACAGTCAATCATATCCAATAGAAATTGGCCCAACAGATCTCAAAAAGTAAAATAAAATTCAGGGAAAATACAGTCCCATCCCGGTGATTTTCCCCTTTTCATCCCTGCAATGGCATCTTTAAGTTCAGTCAGAGTGATTAGGGCCCCTAAGTCATTGGACTCATCCATAGAGAGAGTTGGAAGAGTCACGTTTTGTAAAAAGTTATCACATTTTGCTTTGTCAAAGCGAACTTTGGAGGTATACAGTTTAGAGTAAAATTAATTAAATTCTAAATTTATCTCTTTAGGGTCCAACAATATTTTCTGCCCAGAATCAATAGACATAATACTAGTAGCCTTCTCACCCTTTTGTAGGCTTAAAGCCAACAGGTGGCTTGGTCTGGATCCATTGAAGTAATAGTTTCTTCTCGATCTGTGAATCAAAAATTCTGCTCTGGCTCTTAAAAGAGAGTTTAATTTAAATTGTATAGATTAAATTTTTTTTCCCTATCATCTGAGAAGTCAGTATTTTGCTGATTATTCTCCATCATTATTAATTTGGCCAAGTCTAGTTTTATTAAGATGGAAGGAATATTAGATTGCTGTGTTCCTTATGCAGCCTTTAATGGAAATCCAAAGAATGCACGGGTCATTAGTGGTCTCAGCATTTTTTCAAATATAAACAGTAAAGGCATCTCTGAAATAAGTGTAAAACTCATTGTTTCTCAATAGTGTTACATTGAAGCGCCATCTTGTAGCTCTTTTGGCCGTATGAGCCAGGGTTAATTTAGCAGTGACTATACTGTGATCTGATAACGGACAGGGGAGAATGTTAACATAGTGAATCTGAGAAAATGCATTTGAACTGGCTAACAGATAGTCTATTCTAGAATAAGATTTGTGTCTATTTGAGTAAAAACTGTATTGTCTGGATGTAGGTTTGACAGTACGATACAGATCTCTGAGACTAAAATCAGATATGAGACCCTGAAATGAAGACATGGTACGATTATGTGAGTGTGATCAAGTGTTGAGTCCAGTACAGAATTCATATCGGCACCAATTATAACTGAAAAGCCTTACAACTTGACTAAGAGATTATTAATATTATTAAAGAAAGTAGAATCAAATTGGTTCGGTGTATAAAGTGCAACAAATGCAATTTTGCGTCCTGCAAAGTTTGTTTTAATATAAGCAATGTGGCCGTCAGTGCTTCCATATGTTTCGATAATGTTTACAGGGAGGTTACGTTTGAGGACCACTAACAAACCACAGCTCTTAGAGTTAAATCAGGCTGTAGCGGCTGTGTAAAAGTGCCTATAACCTATGACCATCCTTACTGGTAAAATGTGATTCCTGAATAAGTGCCACTTGAATCTTATGCCTCTTAAGAAAGTCTAAACATGCTGATGTTTAAACGTCCTGTTAAAACATTGTTTAACAGGACTATTAAGGCCATTAATGTTCCAGCTCGCTATATTAATTGTAGTCATGAGGACAGGTTATGAAGATAATATTACATATCCCAAAGTAAGAAATTAAATTAATAGGAGATGTATCGCACCCCTTTATCCAGTCGGCATTCCCCAGGTATCCCAAAACATTCAAATTAAATAACAAAAAAGCATATCTATAATATCCCCAAATACCTGACAATACTAACAAAAGTTGTACTGTCATTCACTCAAACATTTTGGTCATGTGACGCTAAGATAGCGGGCTCGTCCAGAGCAATCTCTCGCTTCCATGTATAATGATTAACGTAAAATTATTTATCATCCATATTCGGCTGGATCTAACATATAAACATACAAACATATACCATAACAGAAATTGGCTGACTGTGAATACAGCTTGTTAGGTTATTTAGGAACAACTAATCATCATCTGCCTACCAGGCAGTACAAAAACACTGAATATTGTTGATAAACAGTCAGAACCTTTTCTAGATTCCCTCGGTTCGGTTACGGTTGATGAATTCCTCAGCCTCTGTGTGGGTATTCACCTTATTTCTACCACTTATTATTATTATTTACAAATTCACAAATTATTACTGAAAATGGTCAATACTGTAATAACCTTTGTAACAGATAGTTATTCTCTTAATGAAACTTGTCTGTTGTAAGACAGATGTATTTTAGTATGATTGCTCATCTAAATACTATAACTATATACTTTTGAAAACATATTCCTCTTATAAGTGGGCTAAAATAAGTATAAATACTGACTTTCAAATGAATAAAGCAGGCTGAAAGCAGACTGATCTTCCTGTTTTATTGCTCTTGTTTACACACAAAAATAATCATCTGCAGCTTAAACAACAATCAAATGATGTTCAGACCAACCAACAGACCAAGTGCCCACACATATTAAGAATTAAATTTTGGGTGGGAGTGGAGCACTATATATGCAGTTCCTCAGTTGGAAGCCTGATACAACATTGGCCAGTTTGGTAACTTTAGGAGGAGCAGGCATGGTGATGGAACGCTTGAGACTGCAGCGGCGCCTAAAACAAAAGATCAAAAACAGCATCTTCAAATATGCACCGTAAATACAGCTGTCATAATTTATAAAGAGGGGCTGCAGTGGTGTGTGAATAAATGTCTTCTGGGTATTGACTGAATTGTTTGAACAATTTTATAAAAAAATTTAAAAAAGGAAAGTATTTGTGTTAATGCAGGTTTGTATGCATGCATAACAGTTAATGTACCTGTACTCTATGTTGATGGTATTTGCATTGGAATAGGTGTAGAACTGGCAGTTTGGATCCTCATCACAGGTCTTCTGACAAGTGTTGGCATCGTCCATCAGCTCATAGCGAATGTCATTACCTTGGAAATTTACTCCTTCAAGAGCGACCTTAACCCAGCCTAGTAGCAGAGAGGAACAAGGTAAGACTGCTGCAGCTGCTGCTGCTGGCTAAACTACACAAATACTTCAACAGTAAACTGTAAAGATAGATAGATAAAGTTGCTGAATGATTCCAGTTTTTGTTTAAGATCGCTTCATAACCAAATTTAAAATAAGAGTTTATAGCTTATACATGCAATGTTAGAGGAAAATGGCAGAGGTTTGGTTTATCATTATTTCGGAAAATATCGAACATACATTCAGTGAACAAGGTTCACTGAATATATGTATATACATAAGTCAGCCATGAAAAGTACGCTTCATCCTGAGTTCCCTCAGGATGAAGCGTACTTTTCATGGCGTGAAGGTGTTTAGTCAAATCCATGGCAGTCCATTCATAATTGTTGAGACAATTCCTTCAACTCAAAAGACAAGGGTTCACCAAAGGTATTAGGATGGATCATCTGGGAACCATGAATGTCTGTAGAACATGTTGTGTTAATCCAACCAGTAGTTGTTTTCATTGAATAAGTGAAGACTAGAGTGACCATTGCCACTGGGAAAATATATTTTTTTAAATTATTGAATTTGAAGTGTGTCCTCTCTGACAGTTTTATGTTGATTAATAATACATACTGTCATCCAGCTGACAGAACCGTGCTGGTAATCCAGATGTGCATCCTGCTTTGGCTTTGAGCACGATTTCATTTGTGTTGTACTTCAGCTGACAATTGAAGTTCTCACTGCAAAAAAAAGAAAAGAAAGAGTGAAAATTAAACCTTGAATAAAAGTATGTCTATATTTTGAGATACAAGAACAGATCTGACTGAAAAGGAGAATTAAATATTGAACTACATCGGGACAGTTAAGATACTGTCAGGTAAGTTGCTGGAACAATGAATAGGTTAATAAAATTACTTTCATTGTATTGTTTTATTGGAGAAAACTGTTTGACTACCTGACAAAAGTGAAGAAGGTGCAGGTCGAATGAGCAGAGCACAGAGCCTGACAGTGTTCAGGAGAGGCAGCAGGAACAATCATAATGCCATTTCCTGGGATGTCAGTGTTTGGAAAAAGCTGACCCTGACATGCTGAACAAAACGTGGGTAACACATTAAGGAAGCATGCACACCAATCTGCAGAGTTTATTCCAAATTATTTTGCTCTGACTGTGTGTGTACCTGGTTTAACCCCTTGAGTTATTTGTGCTTTGTTGGAGAATCCAGATACTGCATGATCTTTTCTTTGAACATTTGGAATTATCGGTACTGCCCAGCTGAATTTAAGGTGGCACTTGTACCTAAAACAGAACAAGAAATTGCGTAGTTAGGGAATTGGAGAGCCTATGTCGCCACCCTGGTGGTGCCAGAGCAAAGCTTCCCTCTCATTGTTTGAATTAAACCAACTGTGTGTAACAACTAGTGGGAGAGGATAAAAGGACAATTTGACTTCGACAGCAGTGAAACATTGCGTGATTCAGTTTTACCTGATCCTCTCTGGTGTGAAGACCGCATTGACAAAAGTAAAGAACTGACAGGCAGGGTCCTGTGTGCAGACTCTCTGACACTCCTCATAGTCGGCTGTGAACAAGGTTTGGTAGTCTGCCCCTAGGAAGTCTATGTTATGGTAAACCTGAGGCAGACAAGGCTCTGGCAGACAGAGAGAGTAAAGGAGAGTGGGTTCATGGATCAATAATTAACAGTGTATATTCTACACATAAGCTTTTTTACCAAAAAGAATATATTCAGATGCAACCCTTTTGTAATCACCAACATTTTGATTAGTAAGTGTAATTGATGACACTTACTTACTTTTATTTTGTAATTGAATTACGTAACCCTGTTACTTGTTAGTTACAAAAGTTTTGTGAGCCTACGTCGATTTGAGCTGCAGGGTTTGAGAGAAAATCCAGAGACGACACCCTGTAGTGGAGTCTGCACATTGGGCTGTCCAGAGGGACTGGTCTTGAGGTAGCAGTAGAAGTGCCTGCAGAGAGAGGCAGATGCTTTTGTGTGTGTATGTTTCTTTGAATTTATCAGTGTGAAGGATTTAGTGGCATCTATTGGTGAGGTTGCAGATTGCAACCAACTGTACACTCCTCAGCTCACCACTCCCTTCCAAGCATGTCGGAGAAAACGAGAAAGGCCCAGTGTTTGGATTGTTCTTATGGACTACTGTCAACAGATGGCGGTGCAATATGGCATACTCCTTGGAGAGGTAAAGCTCTCTACGTATATATAAACGAATCATTCTAAGATGACGAAAACACTATGATATAAAAATATTTATTTTTTTAAAGATAATACCTCAAATGTACGGTAATGAACTTGTTTTCTTTTGACTTCAGGTAGTGTACGATTGTCTCTAAATTAAAGAAATAAATAAAAAATAATATAAAATAATTTATTGTGACAGTAGGTTGGAGTTTGTTTTCATGATCAAGTTCTCTACTTCTCTGAGTCTGAAATGTATTTTCACCATCCTGTTCTATGAAAAATAAATAAGTATTACTTATTGCAATTTATGGGTGCACTGCTTGTTTTGTACCTGTTGTCCACGGTCCAGTCAGCACGAAGACAGGTGAAGTAGAGACAGGCGGGGTGCTGGGTGCAAAGCTGCTGACAGTGATAGGCATCAGGAGAAAAGACAAATTTGATGTCTGTTCCAGAGAAATGTATATCCTCCAGAAACTGTTGATTACATTCTATAATAAAGAAAAACACACTTTTACATGAACAAATACACATATCCAATCTACTACTTACAAGTGGTGAAATTACGATACGTAATGCATTACCTTGACTAAAGGAGAAGCTGCAGATAGACAGCAGAACCCCCAAAATAAAATGTGTTTCCATCTTCTCGGTTGTGAGGCCAGTGAGGATTCTTGAAACAACGGTTCATCCATCAATTTTAAAGGCCTTTGACTTTATAGTATAGGTTCATTGACTCTAAGTACAGATTAAAAATCAACATTTGGACGCTCCAAACATTGGAACAGTGACTGTTTACTTTTGCTCTACTGACCTTTTCAAAATGTGAGTTTGCTGTTGCTGGGGGTTTTCTGCCATGGTAAATCCTTTCACTGCTTCACATTTTCACTCGATTTTAGCTTGAGCAGCTTTAATAAAAAATGTATACTTATAAGCATTAGGTTGTACTGAATGGGGTTAAAACATTGCTTGGAGGGCTGACCTGTCACCTAGAATAACGATGGTTTTATTTGCTTTGTTCCCATGGTAAGGGACTAAACCGGTCAGTAAGGCGCTGATGAAGAGCAAGAGATCTTGACCCAGACACGGACTTGAGAAATGTCCCTTTGTGGTCTTTTTATGAAGAAAAAATCAATAGAAAGTTCAAGTTAATATTCCGTTTGTGCAGTGTGTTGCCACCTTTTGGACATATAGGGAATGACAGGAAGGTTAAGTTCAAGGAGTCGAATGGCATAAAACCAAAGAAAGCGGCGGAGGATTATTTGAGTTTAGTGACCTCTCTCATCAGAACTACAAACTTCCTGTGAGAGACAAGTTTAAGACTAAATGCTCCAATATGTTGGCATATAAACCTACAGTTATATTCTATACCATCGCTCCGTTACGCAGACCTACACTTAAAAAAATAAAAGATAAAAAAAAAAACATGCAAAGCTGGAAGCCAATTTTTATTGTTTACAGCACACAAATAATTATCTGCGGTTTGAGCCACACACAAATCATGTTAAGTAATTAATAACCACAGCAAATGCATACTTCTTAAAAGAAAATGAGTGGTCACATATTACACAACAGGAAGAGTTCCAGTGGGTCAGCTGATGTGCGTTGGAGCCTCACATGTCTTTGAGCAAGGTGGGTTTCTCTGGAGTCTCCAGCCAGGTAGGAGGCCAGGAGGCTTTGATGCTGGGTCTGTCCTTCAGAGCGTTATAGTAGGCGGCCAGTTTAGGGTAACGCTCTTCACACAACCTAAAGAAACGAGAAGAGTTGACGTGAACTTCCAATTACAAATGTATTGCTGCTTTGTAATCAGTGCTTTTATTTTGTGAATCTTAAGACATTTTCAGTGATTTAACCCACGTACTGAAAACGGAAGAGATAAGCGATGCTTGGATAAACAGACACGTCAGCCAGTGAAAAGTTCTTTCCTGCCAGGAAAGAGCCTGATCCCTAGAAGACAGATAAACAGAGTTAGGTCACATTCATTTGCCAATATCCCTATTAACAATTAAAATTTGCATAAATGTTAGCTATGACGGATGGCCATACAGTCGGTAGCTTTTGAAAAAAGTAAATGAAATTTGCCAACTAGCTTATCTGAAGCTTATCTGGTGGTTATGCGCTTCCTGGTAGGTCCGGCACAAAACCCCACACCCATTTTTACAAGTCATTTTTTTAAAAATAAAAAATAATTGACAGAAGATGGCTGACACCCTCCTGTCAGGTTACCAAATATGAACCTGGAGGCAGCAGCATGGGGGAACCAGCTAGCCGGGCTCTGTAAAAGTGCAACGTCTGATTTTACTAACTGACTACTTAAGTTAATTTTTACTTTAGTTAGCGATTTTTTACGAACAAAATCTCAATTGTTCGCTGTCCTGGCTCCTAAATGGTGGAATGAGCTCCCCAATGACATCAGGACAGCAGAAAGTCTCTACATCTTCCGCTGCAAACTAAAAACCCATCTCTTCCGACTATACCTGGAATAAAAAAAAGAATTCAAAACATATATGTGTACACATATATATATATCGTAGTACTTTAGTAGCACTTAAATGGAACTTACTTATAGCACTTAGTAGTTTGGCTTTCTCGAGGAATTGTACTTTCTTGATTCTTGTTGTTCTGGGTTTGAACTCTCATGGTTGAATGCACTTATTGTAAGTCTCTTTGGATAAAAGCGTCTGCTAAATGAAATGTAATGTAATGTAATGTACTACAGAGAGACCAAGCGGGACATTACATCATTAGTGAGCTTTAGAGGTGGCCGTAGGTGAATTGTGTTACCTGGAAAGAGCCAGGACAGCGGTTTACCCATGTTTGTCCAAAGCTAAGCCATCTTCTGGTGGTAACTTTATATTTATTAGACAGACATGAATGATATCAGTAGCTAAAACTGGTAGAATAGATATCCACACTCTTAAATCCATACTGAAAACACTTCACGTTTAGCTTTTGATCTAAAAAAGGACCTTCATCAGCGCATACATTGTTCAGGTTTACCTTTGCCAGGTATCCCTCCCACAGCTTGAGCTCAGCAGCCAGAACCTCCTTATTTTTCTTCACAGCAGAGTTATGTCTCTCGGCCTCAGAGCCCTTCCAGGCGTGGTAGATAAAATCTAATTGAAAAAAAAAAACAGTCAGTCAGTCGTGACAGCTGCTGTCAATCACATCTATCCACTCATTTTAAGCTACAACATCCACGCCCACATTGTGCTTTCATTACCCTAGCATTTGAGGGTGTTTGTGGGAGGGTAATGCAACAAAGGTTTACACAACACGAGTTTCAAACTGAAGACAGTAAAAGTAGCTCAAATAAAGTGTGAAGCAGCCTCCTTAGAAAATATTATGTTCACTGAACTGCATTTTCGATTATGCACAAGTTGATTTTAATTATTTGGGAATTCAGCACTCTTCTTTTTGCACCCCTCCCCCAAAACTGAACCCCGTTCCCCGTGGTATGATTTAAGGCTTGAAGGCAAGCTAGTCTGAACACGTGATCCTTTGTGGAATTTGGAATGACCTTTCACCTCTTTTTAAAAAACAAAAAAAAGGCGGCGAACCACATAGACTTAATCGTGGTGCCATGGCATAATTAAGTGAATGCCCAGCTCATTAGTGCATGGCTGTGTTTCAGGTTCCTGACGGGGTTGATGTTGAGCTCCCTCGGAGGAGATTGACTGAGAACATGAAGTCTCAGAGGTTTAAACAAGACAGTTCAGTGTGTAGTGTACAGTATGTTGCCAAGAGCAATGCAGTTTAAAGTCCCACAAGGCCTCTAAATCGCAACAACATCAGCTAAGTCACTAAATTCAACTGTAAAAAAAAAAAAAAAAAACAGTTACTATTAATATGCAGGATTTACAGGGACAACAGCTACAGATTTGTTTGCAAAACAAAAAAAACATTACATGTCAGAATTAACTTAACGCACCCATTTTCTCCTTGAGAGTGAGACCCTCAAACATGCGCTGATACATCATCGCTTGTTCAGCTGGGCATTCAGGGATCAGCTTGTTTCCCTGGGACTTGAACTGGTTCTGTAGTTGGGAGACATTTAAAGAGGAACCATTATGAACAGCTGCACGGTGCTCCGGTTTCTTTTCCTCTGGAGGCGTAGGGTGTCTGATGTCCACGAGGCATTGTTGAACACACAATGCACAATGAGCCCTCATACGTATTACCTACTTGGTAATATACGGCTGCATACAATTTTAATAGGGGGACAAGTTCTTACCTCCAGGTACATGCAGGCAGCTAAGGACTCATTCAGGACGAAGTCTTTATGTTTGAAGGCAGGAAGCTTTAGGAAAGAGAGCGGAATTCAAATATCAGTTAACACTGTTTAAAAATGAGTGTGCATATAGGGGGAAAAAAGCAGATTGACACTATAAGAAAATTGGCATTATATCTAGGGAATGTTTAAAGTGAACGTACCTGTCCCCTGGGATTAATGGCCATGACCTCCGCTGACTTGTGCTCTTTTTTCTCAAAATTCAGCAGCTTCTGGTTGTAGCCCTGCAGGTTCTTCTCCTCCAGCGCGATCATGACCCTCCAGCAGGGAGGGGAGCCGGAGCCCCACAGCAGAGTCATGTCCTGGGCCATGGTTGGAGAAAGCCCAAAAGTGGTGCGAGGTGGAAGATGTGAGGAGTGAAGCTAGAAGGTGTAAAACGTGTGCTTATATGAGAAGCTCCAGCCTGTGTAAAACGTGTGCTTCTATAAGAAGCTCCAGCTTGTGTAAAACGTGTGCTTCTATAAGAAGCTCCAGCCTCTTCCCATCTGGATTGGTGGAATTAGGTCCCATCCCATTTTCTTTTTTTTCGCCAAAGATCTCCGGCTCAAGACGGTCACGGTATTTCACGCCCTGTCCACGCATGTGACCCCCCTCTTTATCAATCTGCCTTCAAATCAAGGCAACATGATGTCATATTGACAGCCAGCGTATTTCAGTTGCAAACCTAGAACACTAACGTAACAATTAGTAACACCATCACTAACGTCGGGTATATTTTCCCGGATAAAAAACACTTCTCATCAAAATATATTAAAATACAACAATGCAAGGCAAAGTGAAGTACTCTTCTTTAATTTTACCCTATGCAACGTATCATAAAACAAAACAAAAAGGTATCATGGGGGGGACCCTATAAAAATACAAAAAAGAAATCTGTGAAAAAGTAGGGAAAAAAAGAAAAAAGAATGGAGCTGGGAACTTGTCCCACCCGTTCCTTGGACATGTGAGCCTTGTCCGGTGAAGGCACAGTCTCCCTGCAACAAATACACTTTTCTTGCCTTACCTTGTCTTGCAATCGTAATATCTGTAATATCACAGGTATTACAATATCTACCCGAAAATATGTTACCCTCTATCACTAACGTCGGGTGAAAATCACCCGAACACGTGCCTGTTGAAAAAAACCAGTGACGTGAGCAGGGAGACGTAACCACCTTCAATGACATCACTGAGCAGCCCGAAGCTACCCGAGGACCCACAACGCAAATTACGTCACCACAATCGCATGGGTAAAAAATCACCCGAGGTTAGTGTTCTAGGGTTAAACTAATTCAATGTGAATTAGGCCTCTAGCTGCATTGATCCGCAGGCTTTAGCAAAGTCGCACATGCGGAGGAGAGACGTCTCTTGCTTTGCATATACTCTTTGATCTCTGCCGGGCAGACTAGGAAATATGAGCAAAAGAAAAACACGAATCCGACGCTGAAATACTTTATTTTTATAAGTGCACTGAAGGAGACTTATAATAATTACACCTATAAACTGTGATTGTAATTAACAATCAGCTCATTCACTGGAGGTATAACTTCACATTGAATCGTATTTTTACTATAACATTCCAACTAACATTACTTATAACATATCTGTGGAAAACTGTGTGAATATTATCTTGGTCCATTGCCTTTCATGTTAACTATTATTGAGGGGATTTACTTTAATTTATTTCTCGTTGCGTGTTTGCAGCAACTTGAAATTTGACTGTTGAAAACTCATAGTGACTCAGCACTTTTCACTCACCCCTGCACATACCGAAAAAAAACCCCCAGCTCTGACAGTTGAAAGCAAACAATCAAGTTGTTACTTAATGTAATAGACACCACCCATCTAATTTATCCTTATTTGAGCGTGACATAAAAACAAATGAGAACCCACTATTTACATTGTTCACATAGACTTGTAGTTTCTTTGTGCTTCTTTCTCTGAGTTGGGCTTTGAACTCGAGGCGTTGTGAACTTGAGTATGGTTGCCGGTATCAGTACTGGCATATATATTGATACAGTTTACAATGACTATTTCTGCTCTTCTGTTCTGCATGAAACAAGACAACTTGTTTCATGAAAGAATGCTGCAGAAATCACATGAAAAGCATGTGGTTTTGCTGAGGCCTGCTCCTTCCAGCACTATTCCCTTCAATCTCCTCTTCTTGTCATTTATTATAGTGAAATTAACTACTCTTCCACTAATTGGAACCTGCCACCTGCCCAGGTACGCAAGTATCAGGTGAGCTAAACCGAGCGAGCATCCGACTTCACACAGAATGATGAACATAGCATTAATACAAGGTCTCTAAGTCACTGCTGACACCACGAGTCATTTATGGACAGGATGTCATTTACTGCAGAGCTACCTCACCTTTCTAAACCGTAACAATGCCCAACCATCCCTGCTAAGAGGACATCATTATGCAAACCTGTTGATCATTGTGTCATCATCATTCCGGTGAGCCAACATGCACGATAGGGCCCTGGCCAAACTAAATGGAACAGGGTAATAGTTAATGTTCTCTATTCCACCTGTGTTTACCCTGCAATGCCTGTCGAAATGGCTTCTGTGAAAAGGGCCTATTAGCTGTTGAGTAGATTATCTACCACAACACCCCAGGCAGAGCAACAAGAAATACTTCAGACCCATGAAACAAACCGACCAAACAAGCTTGTGTCATTGATACCCCTCAACTGTTAATGTATCAAATAAACTAAAGTATTTGACTGAAATTTATAGTCAAGTATGAAATACAGTTAATTACTGGGAACCGAGTGAAAAGGGAGAAAGGCCACCTTTTCACAAGTTCCCTGATCCATTACAAATAATACAATAAGTAATTACATAAGTTGGTCTTAGCTCCAAACATTGGAACAGTGTCCGAACTGTTTACTTTTGCTCTGCTGACCTTTTCAAAATGTGAGTTTGCTGTTGCTGGGGTTTTTCTGGCATGGTAAATCCTTTCACTACTTTACATTTTCACTCGATTTTAGCTTGAGCAGCTTTAATAAAAAATGTATACTTATAAGCATTAGGTTGTACTGAATGGGGTTAAAACATTGCTTGGAGGGCTGACCTGTCACCTAGAATAACGATGGTTTTATTTGCTTTGTTCCCATGGTAAGGGACTAAACCGGTCAGTAAGGCGCTGATGAAGAGCAAGAGATCTTGACCCAGACACGGACTTGAGAAATGTCCCTTTGTGGTCTTTTTATGAAGAAAAAAATCAATGGAAAGTTCAAGTTAATATTCCGTTTGTGCAGTGTGTTGCCACCTTTTGGACATATAGGGAATGACAGGAAGGTTAAGTTCAAGGAGTCGAATGGCATAAAACCAAAGAAAGCGGCGGAGGATTATTTGAGTTTAGTGACCTCTCTCATCAGAACTACAAACTTCCTGTGAGAGACAAGTTTAAGACTAAATGCTCCAATATGTTGGCATATAAACCTACAGTTATATTCTATACCATCGCTCCGTTACGCAGACCTACACTGAAAAAATAAAACATGCAAAGCTGAAAGCCAATGTTTATTGTTTACAGCACACAATAATTATCTGCGGTTTAAGCCACACACAAATCATGTTAAGTAATAATAACCACAGCAAATGCATATTTCTTAAAAAAAAAAAAAAAAGAAGTGCAGCCAGCTAGAATAGTGCAATGCAAGGAGTGGTCACATATTACACAACAGGAAGAGTTCCAGTGGGTCAGCTGATATGCGTTTGAGCCTCAGATGCCCTTGAGCACGCCGGATTTATCTGGAGTCTCCAGCCAGGTAGGAGGCCAGGAGGCTTTGATGCTGGGTCTGTCCTTCAGAGCGTTATAGTAGGCGGCCAGTTTAGGGTAACGCTCTTCACACAACCTAAAGAAACGAGAAGAGTTGACGTGAACTTCCAATTACAATTGTATTGCTGCTTTGTAATCAGTGCTTTTAGTTTGTCAATCTTAAAAGACATTTTCAGTGATTTAACCCACGTACTGAAAACGGAAGAGATAAGCGATGCTTGGATAAACAGTCACGTCAGCCAGTGAAAATTTCTTTCCTGCCAGGAAACAGCCTGATCCCTAGAAGACAGATAAACAGAGTTAGGTCACATCCATGAGCTGATGGGCAGATTTGACACCCAAGACAGCAGCATTCATTTGCCAATATCCCTATTAACAATTACAATTTACATAAATGTTAGCTATGACGGAGAGCCATACAGTCAGTAGCTTTTGAAAAAAAAAAAAAAGTAAAATAAAAATTTGCCAACTAGCTTCTCTGAAGCTCACGAGGCCTATAATTGTACATGGGTATTTTTTTTATAAATGCAGCCTTTTCTATTAGTTTCGCATTTTTTTGATCCACACTTCGGCATTTTAGGTCACTGAAAGAGCTTTTGTAAAACTCCGGCCGGGGTGAAGAGTTTCAGAAACTACATTTTCAGTGTTGATGTGTCGACAGGACAGCGGTTTACCCATGTTTGTCCAAAGCTAAGCCATCTTCTGGTGGTAACTTTATATTTACTAGACAGACATGAATGGTATCAGTAGCTAAAACTGGTAGAATAGATATCCACACTCTTAAATCCATGCTGGGAACACTTTACGCTTAGCTTTCGGTCTTAAAAAAAGGACCTTCATCAGCGCATACATTGTTCAGGTTTACCTTCGCCAGGTATCCCTCCCACAGCTTGAGCTCAGCAGCCAGAGCCTCCTTATTTCTCGTCACAGCAGAGTCATGTCTCTCGGCCTCAGGGACCTTCCAGGTGTAGTAGATAACATCCGCTGGGAAAAAAAACAAAAAACAGGCAGTCAGTCGTGACAGCTGCTATCAAGCAAATCTATCCACTCATTTTAAGCTACAACATCCACATTGTTCTTGGACTAATTGCTTTCATTTCCCTAGCATTTGAGGGTGTGTGTGTGTGTGCAACAAAAGGTTTATGCAACACAAGTTTCAAACTGAAGACAGTAAAAAAAAAAAAAAAAGGGGGCGGGGTTGATGTTGAGCTCCCTCGGAGGAGATTGACTGGGGACATGAAGTCTCAGAGGTTTAAACAAGACAGTTCAGTGTACAGTATGTTGCCAAGAGCAATGAAGTCTAAAGTCCCACAAGGCCTCTAAATGGAAACAACATCAGCTAAGTCACGAAGTTCAACTGTAAAAAAAAAAAACGAGTTAGTATATTAATATGCAGGATTTACAGGGACAACAGCTACAGATTGGTTTGCAAAACAAACAACAAAAACAAACATTGCATGTCAGAATTAACGCACCCATTTTCTGGTTGAGAGTGAGACCCTCAAACATGCGCTGATACATCATCGCTTGTTCAGCTGGGCATTCAGGGATCAGCTTGCTTCCCTGGGACTTGAACTGGTTCTGTAGTTGGGAGACATTTAAAGAGGAACCATTATGAACAGCTGCACGGTGCTCCGGTTTCTTTTCCTCTGGAGGCGTAGGGTGTCTGATGTCCACGAGGCATTGTTGAACACACAATGCACAATGAGCCCTCATACGTATTACCTACTTGGTAATATACGGCTGCATACAATTTTAATAGGGGGACAAGTTCTTACCTCCAGGTAAATGCAGGCACCGTAGGACTCATTCAGGATGTAGTCTTTATGTTTGAAGGAAGGAAGCTTTAGGAAAGAGAGCGGAATTCAAATGTCAGGTAACACTGTTTAAAAATTGACACTATAAGAAGATTGGCATTATATCTAGGGAATGTTTAAAGTGAACGTACCTGTCCCCTGGGATTAATGGCCATGACCTCCGCTGACTTGTGCTCCCCCTTCTCAAACGAGAGCAGCTTCTGGTTGTAGCCCTGCAGGTTCTTCTCCTCCAGCGCGATCATGACCCTCCAGCAGGGAGGGGAGCCGGAGCCCCACAGCAGAGTCATGTCCTGGGCCATGGTTGGAGAGTGAAGTGCGACACCTGGAAGCGAAAGCCCGAAAGTGGTGCGAGGTGGAAGATGTGAGGAGTGAAGCTAGAAGGTGTCATACGTGTGTTTATATAAGAAGCGCCAGCCTCTTCGCATCTGGATTGGTGGAATTAGGTCCCATCCCATTTCCTTTGTTTTTGCCAAAGATCTGCGACTGAAGACAGTCAAGGTGGTTCACACCCTGTCCAAGCATGTTAACCCCCCCCGCACCCCCCGCCCCTTTTATCAATATGCCTTCAAATTAACATGATGTCATGTTGACAGCCAGCGTATTTTAGTTGCTGCATTAAACTAATTCAATGTGAATTATGCCTCTCGCTGCATTGATCCGCAGGCTTTAGCAAAGTCGCACATGCGGAGGAGAGACGTCTCTTGCTTTGCACATACTCTTTGATCTCAGCCACGCAGAGCAGGAAATATGAGCAAAAGAAAAACACGAATCTGACACTGAAGTAATATTTTTTTTAAAGTGCACTGAAGGAGACTTATAATAATTATACCTATGAACTGTGATTGTAATTAACAATCAGCTTATTCACTGGAGGTATAACTTCACATTGAATCGTATTTTTACTATAACATTCCAACTAACATTACTTATAACATATCTGTGGAAAACTGTGTGAATATTATCTTGGTCCATTGCCTTTCATGTTAACTATTATTGAGGGGATTTACTTTAATTTATTTCTTGTTGCGTGTTTGCAGCATCTTGACATTTGACTGTTGAAAACTCATAGTGACTCAGCACTTTTCACTCACCCCTGCACATACCAAAAAAAAAACCAGCTCTGACAGTTGAAAGCAAACAATCAAGTTGTTACTTAATGTAATAGACACCACCCATCTAATTTATCCTTATTTGAGTGTGACATGAAAACAAATGAGAACCCACTATTTACATTGTTCACATAGACTTGTAGTTTCTTTGTGCTTCTTTCTCTGAGTTGGGCTTTGAACTCGAGGCGTTGTGAACTTGAGTATGGTTGCCGGTATCAGTACTGGCATATATTTTGATACAGTTTACAATGACTATTTCTGCTCTTCTGTTCTGCATGAAACAAGACAACTTGTTTCATGAAAGAATGCTGCAGAAATCACATGAAAAGCATGTGGTTTTGCTGAGGCCTGCTCCTTCCAGCACTATTCCCTTCAATCTCCTCTTCTTGTCATATATTATAATTAAATTAACTACTCTTCCACTGTCACCCAAGTTTCAGCGTATTCCGTCTCATTTTGCACTCTGAAAGATAACATTTCCAATTTAATCATTTCTATTGCATCAGCGATCAATTTTCTTTCAGAGTTGTTGTATTTAAAGCGATCCCGTTTTTCCAGGTCTGCAGTGCTGTCACCCCATATAAATGGGTAGATGAGTTGGTTTGGCACCAGAAACTTTAAAAAGGGATTTTGACAAACCAATTCTATAAGCAGTAGTGCAAAAAAATAAATAAAAATTAAAAATAATATAATATAATAATAAAAATTGCCATTTATTAACAAAACGTTAATTGAAATAAAGGGCAAAAATGAAACCCAGGAATTTCAATAAAACTAATTGAAACTGAAGAAAAACAACACCAAACAAAAGCTCACTGAAGCCTAAGAGCAAGCTGCCTAATTGGAACCTGCCACCTGCACAGGTACGCAAGTATCAGGTGAGCTAAACCGAGCGAGCATCCGATTTCACACAGAATAATGAACATAGCATTAATACAAGGTCTCTAAGTCACTGCTGACACCACGACTCATCTATGGACAGGATGTCATTTACTGCAGAGCTACCTCACCTTTCTAAACCGTAACAATGCCCAACCATCCCTGCTAAGAGGACATCATTATGCCAACCTGTTGACTCTCTCCTTGACACAGGATTCAATTAATTCTATTCTCATTCTATTCATTGTGTCATCATCATTCCGGTGAGCCAACATGCATGATAGGGCCCTGGCCAAACTAAATGGAACAGGGTCATAGATAATCTTCTCTATTCCACCTGTGTTTACCCTGCAATGCCTGTCGAAATGGCTTCTGTGAAAAGGGCCTATTAGCTGCTGAACAGATGATCTACTACAACACCCCAGGCAGAGCAACAAAAATATACTTCAAAACCATAAAACAAACCGACCAAACAAGCTTGTGTCATTTATATGCCTCAACTGTTAATGTATCAAATAACAAATAACTTGACTGAAATGTATAATCAAGTATGAAATACAGTTAATCATGGGGAACCGAGTGAAAGGGAAGAAAGGCAACCGGCAACCTTTTCACAAGTTCCCTGATCCATTACATTGCACAGGTCATAAGTTGGTCTTCGGTGCATTTATTTTATATTGTGTAACAAATATAAAACTACGTTTTTATTGAGCGAGTTGTGGTAATAAAGGCATGTTTTTATATATGTGTGTGTCAATGTTCAGTATGTCCATGGGAATATTCTTTTTAATAGAATGCTGTGGGGTGAGGCGAATTAACATATGAAAAGCTATTTTGCTTTTGCACATAGATTTGTGTGCCTACCAACCCACAAACTGTGAAAGATTAAAACTAATGTTTCTTTTTAACATTAATGCACGTAAACATGTTCTAGTAGAAACCCGAACAAGTATGAACCTGAAATCGAGTTTAATATGTCTCCTTTAAGTATGTACTTTTTGGGATAATGTGTTCGGTGATTAAATCATTAAAAAGTTTTTTAAAACAACCTTTTTGTTGTTTGACAAAATCATCCCAGTTTCTCCCTTTTTTTAAGGCCTTCAGAACATTTAGTCTGGATAGAAGTGGTGCGTGACTGCAAGCCTGGTGACATTCCACAGCTTCGTATCGTTTCATCTGCAGTCTAAAATTCTTGCCACTCAGAAAGAAAAAATAAATAAAACATCTTTGTCTTCATCAGTCTGCAGATCTTCTTTTTTGAGCGTGGGCGTGACCTGAGTGTGCATGACTCAGTTCATCAGCTTCATTTTGCTTGACTACCATGATACAACAGTTCCTCTTGACAAAGCATTTTAAAAAGGACAAAAAGCAGCGGTGTTTACACAATACCTGATACACAGGTTCTGCTCGAAGCGCATGACTCGCATTCAATGTGATGGCGTGTATCTGTGCACACAGGATGTCAATGGAAAACTCCTACTGGACACCCCCACACCCCCGTATATATATATATAAAGGAGGAAGTCATTAATGCAGTAAATGTGAACGGCTGTGTCGCAATAATTAAGTCATCTGATTTATAGACGCACCAGCATATTTCAACCCTGACGTAATTACACGAGGCCTTTTTGTTTGTTTCGAAAAGTAAAATCACTTTTTAATATTTGGCCTGATAATGCCACTACTTGGCTTTTATTTTTGTAATATCATACATTTTGCTCTTGTAGGCCGATTGTTAGCCTGATCATGAAGAACGGAACCTGTGTGCACACTTTCCCAGCATACGGGAGTCTAACGCTGTGCTCGTCCTGTCAGGAATCAGTTTGGTTTCCAGAAACTAATAACTAACAAATAAGAAGACTGTATTTGATCAGATATGTTTCCATAGTTCTTACAGTAAACATATTCCTCAGGAACCCCCGAGGTGTGAACTTTTAAAATGCCACTGAGAAGCACTTAATAGTTAGTGTCTGATAAAGAGGGCCACTAAGATGAACAGGGTGACACTTTGCATTCTCGCAGTGTGCAGGATCTGAAGCCACGTTCATGTAAAACACAGAGCAGATGCACTTTGTTTCTGTCAGTGATATGATGTAGACCAACCGTACAGTACAGCTGCCGTGAAGGTCTGAAAGCTCTGCACTCTGCAAAAAAAAATAGTTTGCATTTTATGAAAATGACCATATCTCATACATGCAAAGTCATGCGAACACGGGGCATTTCACTTATCTTTGCTGGTTAGGGTTAAGCAAACTGGTTTGCAAAGCGAACCAGTTTTGGCACGGCCATTGAAACAATAAAACCACCTGGTCATTGTCAAAGACTCCACCCACCGTTTTCTCTCCTTTTTTTCTACCTAGACTTGACCCTAACATTAAGGGATTATAGTCCATACTCTAATTAATACATGTCTTGCTCAGACATCTTGGCTTTATTTGGCTCATGTTTCAGTAAAGTTGTATATCCAATAAACTGGTTCACAAGTAAGTATGCAAAGCCTACAAGACATGTTCGCTGTAGTGGAGGTTATTTAGTACACTAAATAGGTTGAAACATATGACACTAAAACAAAGGAAGACTCAAAACGCATTACAACTGCTGTTATTGTTGCTTTTATGTAATAGTCAACAGACATTGATGTTCAGTACACACACCACGTATCTCGGCAACGAAAACTGCCTCGTCGACAACAGCACAATTAGAAAGTCTGCCCGCAGCCTATGTCTGTTCCTCTGCAAACGTCACATGCTGCAGTTTAATAAAGCCCGTGTTTATCAATTGGTTTTCTTGGCAAAGCTTTGACAGAAACATGACGGGCAAAAACCTTTAAACTAAACATAAAAGGCAGTTTGACGAGAAGCACATTTCTGTCGGTAATCTCAACACTTTATTATATTCATCATCAGAAATAACTGAAAGAGCTGTATCGGATTTGGAACTATATTGAACAAAAGCATTTTTATGGAAACCAAAACAGTACAGGCAGACTTGGCTGTAAAGTGTGTGTGTGTGTGTGTGTGTGTGTGTGTGTGTGTGTGTCTCAGATGTCTTTGAGTGTGTCTTGTCCCTTGGGGTTCTCCAGCCAGTGAGGAGGCCAGCTGGCTTTGATGCTGGGCCGCTCCTTCAGCAGAGCGTAATACTCTCCCAGTTTAGGGTAATGCTCCACAGACAACCTAAAGAAAAGAAGGTAAGAGACATTTGAACTTATTCTGTGTTTGTTTGACTTCAGAAAAATTGCAACAGCCTCCTCCCACTGACCCAAATCTGAAAAGAGTAGCCACAGTTGGAAAGACGATCACATCTGCCAGAGAGAAGGACTGCCCTGCCAGGTGAGAGCCCGAGCCCAGCTGGAAAGAAAGAGGTGAAAAATAAAGCCATGTTTGAATGTGCCAATGCGTGTGTGTGTGTGTATGTGTATGTGTATGTGTGTGTACTGTACATACGCTACCTTCTGCAGGTAACCCTCCCACAGCTTGAGCTCAGTTGCCAGAGCTTCCTTGTTTCTCTTTAGTGCAGAGTCATGCCTCTCTTCTTCAGGGACAAACCAGTTATAGTAGATAACCGCATCTAGAAGCACAAAACATCAATCATTTATTGTTTAAAGATAAAGCTACACTATTCTATCCATTTCTTTCCATCAACATATCCGTCAGTATGAAAAGCAGGCCAAAAAATATATATATATATATATATAGTATTCTTTAATTAAAAAGGCCAAAAGCTGATGGGTACTGTAGTTTATAGGAAATATTACTCAAACAGGAGAAAAGGCACTTTTGATGGGGACTATTTTTAGCGACGGATAAACACACATTTATTGCATTGTGTATTTCCAGCACTGGATCAGTGTATGCAACTCATAATTAGCTATGTCCCCATGTTCATCGTAACAAGGAAACATGTCACACAGTATTATTGGCCTTGGCCTTCTAATTGGATTTGTTTACAATAAGAAAAATAAGAATATCACTAGCCGTATACCCTTCAAATTTTTCTTTACGATGATTGCCAGACACTCTTGGCTGTGTTTGTTTTAAAAGGGGACTTTGAGGGATTTTTATTTATGCCTTACTGAGTTTTTCGTAGAACGAGAGACCCTCAAACGTGCGCTGGTACATCAGGGCTTGTTCAGCAGGACTGTCTGGGATCAGTTTATTTCCCTCAGACTTAAACTGACTCTGCCATTAGGAGAGAAAAGACACAGGCAGTTGACGTCACACTTCATAATGCTGAATTTGAGCGCTGATATCTGTAAAATAGGACTTTAAATTGACATCCGTTAGTGGATGGCACCGGCTCACCTCCAGGTAGAAGCAGGCTGCGTAGGACTCATTCACGACGACGTCTCCATGTTTGAAAGAGGGAAGCTTAAACAAAAAAAAAATCAAACGGGTTATAATGTGAGAGACTTTTCAAAAGGTGAATTACCTGCACGAAATAAGACTTTTAAGTGGGCGTGCACCTGCTGTAAAAATAAATAAATAAATAATAAACTTCTTAAAAACGTACGTCACCATTGCGCGCCTGTAATGTGCATTTCGTAGGAAAGGCACTTGAGTGAGTTAACTTACATTTCGAAGTTGAATTGTCCCAATAAAACTGCGGCTGGGTGAACTTGATCTAAGCCGAATTAAGTGGCACAGCCACGTGACTAGTCTAAAGCCTACGGCCGTGTTTCAGCGACTATGTATTGTTATGGGGAAGATGAACAACATTATATCGATACGGTTTTTGAACGAAGTTCGGTGCCAGCTTACAAAACAGCACGTGCATCTGGGTTAATACAACATGGTGGGGGTGGTGGAGCTGAATAGCTGTTGGGGTTGTTGTATTTTGGGGGAAGGGAACTGTTCAGGGTAACGTTAGTTGATACAGGTGGTCTAGCCTGGGCTTACTATGTGGTTAAGGTGGATTTAAGCTACACCCGTACCTGTCCCCTGGCATTCATATCTAACACGTCTTGTGACTTGTGCTCCATTTTCTCAAACGAGAGCAGCTTCTGGTTGTAGCCCTGCAGGTTCTTCTCCTCCAGCGCGATCATGACCCTCCAGCAGGGAGGGGAGCCGGAGCCCCACAGCAGAGTCATGTCCTGGGCCATGGTTTCAGATTTAACAGCCTGGTAAACTGGCGACACGACACCGCTCGGTTCTCAGGGGATAAGAAATGCGCACAAGAAGAAGAAGAAGAAGAAGAAGAAAAGGGGGATTTGTTGTTGTTCTTCCCACAGTTTGTGGGGATCTCAGGCTTCAATGGAAGCGTCTGTCGCCGCTTGCTGGTTAGGAGGCCGTATTACAATGTAGGTCCTTTCCTATGATTCCCCTTCATCATTGCTTTAATCGTGGTCTTATTTGGATACATTATAAATGAAAAAAAATACAAAAAAAATACAGTTTGTTTGAAATTTTTATTTTTTATAATTTTTTTTTTTAACTAACTTACAGTAATAAAATGGTGAAAGCGACATCTAAGTGTTTTAGAGCTCCTTGAGGATGTCAAAACCCTGTGGACTGGCGAGCCAGTGTGGAGGCCAGCTGGCTTTAATGCTGGGTCTGTCCTTCAACAGGCTGTAATATTTGCCCAGTTTGGGGTAACGTCCAACAGAGAGCCTAAAGGGAAGAACACAAGTTTAGGATTTCACTGAAAAAAACAAAGCCATCTTAGGCTCATTCTTCCATCACTGAACTCTGACGCCTACCCAAAACGAAACGCATAAGCAATGTTTGGGAAGACGATCACATCAGCCAAAGAGAAGGCCCCCGCCAGGTACGAGCCCGCAGCCACCTTCATGCAGAAATCACATGAAAGAAACACAGCTGTCAGCATAATGTGTGTGGGTGTGTGTGTGTGTGTGTGTGTGTGTGTGTGTGTGTGTGTGTGTGTGTGTGCGCGCATGCTGTTCATACCTTCTCCAGGTAATCCTCCCAGAGTTTGAGTTCAGTCGGAGCCTTCCTGTTTCTCTGTACATCAGAATCATGTCTCTCCTCTTCAGGGACAAACCATTCATAGTAGATGACTGAATCTAAGACAGATCGTCCAGTATGAATATTATTACTATGATGTGTGATTGTGTTCTGTGCATCGCGTCCCCTTCACTCTGCCTGTATTCGTGGGCGGATGAGTGTTTCTTACTGAGTTTATCAGTGAGGGGGAGACCCTCCATCATGCGTTGGAAACATCAGTGCTTGTTCTGCAGGACTGTCAGGGATCAGCTTGTTGCCCTGACACTTGAACTGATTCTATCACCAAATAATAAATAACATGAACAACATGCCTCTGTTTCACTATCATTTTCAACATATTCCATATTTAGTTTTTACACTTCACCTCCAGGTATAAACATGCCGCACTGGACTCATTCAGTATGTTGCTTCCATGTTTGAAAGCAGGGAGCTGGCAGAAGGAAAACAAGTTACATTGGCACGAGAAGGTTTAAAGTTGGTCATTGTGCAGTGGCGAGTGTATCTTTACATGTAGAGCATGGTCAGTAAACCTGTATAATAGCATAATGCCCCGCAGACATATTAATTACTAAATGGCTTTAAATATGGCTGCACCTTAAACCCACCTGTCCTCTCGGATTGATTTCCAAGACTTCCTGGGATTTGTGCTCTCCTTTCTCAAAAGACAGCAGCTTGTGTTTGTAGCCCTGCAGCTTCTTTTCCTCCAGAGTGATCATCACCCGCCAGCAGGGAGGGGATCCGGTCCCCCAAAGCAGACTCATCGACTTAACCGTGGCCATACAGACAGAAGTCGATGTAATAAAAAACGAAAGGACTCACCGTTGACCCGCATGAGTTTAAAGTGGGAAGCAGTCGTGCAGTTTATGGCCCCTCTTTAATCCAAAGGTTGGTCATCGGGGACGTGTTGTGTGTCCAGGAAGCAGTGAAGAAGAATGACATGCACGTGTTTTTTTTTGTTTTCACTTCATAGTTTTTTTTTGTTTTTTTTTTATTGCAGTGTGTATACACAGCATTTCAAGTGAAAGTGTACGCAACCGTGGTTCAATGTTCAGCTCACCACATTATATTTATGCAGCAATATTTCCCTGTCTTTGTTGTACTGTGAGATTTTCAAGTTCATACAGAGTAGAATGTGACCACAGAGTTCAAAGTAAATGCCTAAATACTGCTCCTCTCTCTCAGCACGGAGCAATGCTTTGAAAACGCACATTTCAGCTATGACCACATCTTTCATTTATCTTTTATTACAATTCACAGAATAGCCTCTTTCTTTTTACCCTTTCTCTCAGACTATAATACAAGTTTCTACAGAAATTACAAAAATAATACATCACATGAACCGCACTAAACATGCACGCTGTAGTACTACAGTACTTAGTACCTGGCAGCTGATAAGGGCATTTACACATTTTATGCAGAATTCTCTGCATGTCCTTCAAAATAGATCATTAAAATCTTAAAAATGTCTTTATCTTTTTGTCTTTTTACACTTTACAAACAGTTCCTCTGAGATAAATACGTCCTTTTGTCTGTGTTTTGAATCAGTTGTTCATTTCAGCTGTATTGTGTAAGGTGCAAGATGTCCAAGCTTTGCAAATAAATATTTTGCCAAAATAAAAAAGTGAATTGTCATAAACGGTCTGTGAATGTGACATTTATCAGTCATCTGAGAAGTAGGAGGTGACTGAAACAAAAGGGAGAGAGGGAGAAAAGGTACAATATTGTCCCTTTTAAATGAAAGGCACATCAGATCACATTGACAACCTTTCACGTTCCTACTACACATAACTACACTTGTCACTTGTCAAACGCGCATCTGCAGAAGCAAACATTTGCCTTTTCCAAAAGGTCAATTCTTAGTGAGCCTCTTTGTTTGTGCTGATCTCTTGGGATCATCTGAAACTGGATAAGAGAAGAAATCAGACCTCTTCTTCAGCCCGTTTACGAGAATCTTTAAAACCGAAATTCACAGCTTAAATAAATGAAGAAAAAAAAAAAATATGAAGTCACAGCTGCAGAAACTCACAAGCAAAAATTATCCCTTTGGACAAATGCAACATTTCAAATATATGTTTGGATTTTTTTTTAGAAGTATCCATTCTTTTCTTTGCCAAGTTGAATACATCAGTTCTCCTTCTTCACTTCCAGTTCCACTTTTTTTTTGTGTTGCATAAAAAAAAAAAGAAAAAAAAAAAAATGTCATGGCTGCAGCTTCACACATCAGGCAAAATTAGCAGCTGGCAAAAACCTAAAGGGGTTTGTGACTGGTGAAATGCAACTCTGTGAAGCGTGGCAAAGGCAGACAGAGATATCGCTTCGATGATAGCTGCGTTTCCTCGGCAACGACGACGAGCGGGGAGGTTGGATGATTACATTGGTGGATCCGGAGAATCGGAAAGTCCTAAAGCAAGCGCTTCCTCTGGGGTCAGGCCGTTCTTCAGAGTCCGCCTCACTGTGAGGAGAGAAGATTAGATATCACACGGTCATTTGCTGGACTAAAAGTAATGATGTGTCCCAGTTCCATACGACATACTAACTTATAGAGTATGCACTATAAACTACGCTGGATAGGATATCGCTAGAGGAGTTAGGAGACTATACAATAAATCAACATAGCCCTACTTAGTTAATACTAGCAACTGTTTAAAAAAAGATTCAATACATGTTTTGAATATTCTTTGTCTTGTCATGTTTCCAGTGTGAACTTACAACATGAGCAAAACAGGCTTAGAATTAGTGCGCGCTCGGCTATGGATTTGGGTCAGAAGTGAACATGGAGCTCTTACATGACTTGCGGTTGGCCCTGGACCTCCTCCTCTCTCTGGGCTGGGCTCTGGTTCCTGGACCCTGAGTGGCCGACCTCACTATACGCTCCATAATCTCGTCTGCAGAGTCGTCTCCACCGATCTGAGTGTCCTCCACGGGTGGAGTCCGTGCCGGCATACTGCGACCTGAACAAATCAGAGCGATTACTGCGTGGACAAAGAAACCCTCGATAGTGCAGGGACTCTTGTTTTTACTGTTGCCTTCTCTGTGTGACCCTGTTAGGAACTTCCTGTCACCCTCACCTCCCCGTCCAGGCCGGGCTCTTGTCCGTGTCCGAAGCCCTGGCACCCCGCTGGCCTCCTTGTCACCGCCGCTGAGGCTGGTTCTCAGCACGGCTTTCATGTGCTCGTGCTCCGCAACGTCCTCACTGTGGCCCAAACCCTGAGGATGCTCCGCCTCCTGGCTGCCACCTGGGGCGCAGTTACCGCCGCCGGAGCCATTCCGACCACACTGATGGGGACAGACAGAGTGAAAGAGAATGAGGATATAGCGGGCTGTATTTAAAATGATTTGGGCTTTGACTCAAACATGTCAAAGCCGAAGCATCGAGGAAAAACGTTCCAACCTGTAAACTAAGATTACAATTCCCACTCTAATTTATTTATTGATGCACTCAGAGGTTAAAAATCATAGAAAATGAAAACGTTGAGGTAAAGTGGTCTAGTCAGGGTTAGTGGTTTCATGCACACAAACGCACTCACACTCACACACACACACACACACACACACACACACACACACACATGCAGACATTCAGCACTTATGTTGATACCTCACTCTCCTCTTCATCATCAGACTACAGGGAAAAGAAAGAGTCAAAGTCAAAGAAAATGAAGACCGAAAGCAGCGGTAGAAAGAGAAGAACGAGACAACAGAGGTGAAAGTCTGAGTGCGTCTTTGTGTCAGGGATTCTGTGCGCGAGCGTGTGTGAGTGATGCTCACGGGGGCGTTAACGTCCATGATCATCTTCCCTCGGGTCTTGTTGCGTTCGCGATGGTCGGCTCGTTTCTGTTTCTGCTGCAGCACGCGGTCTCGGGTGGTTCGGTACTCCAGCGCAAACTCGCTGAGGATTTTACTGAACCTGTGGACGCTGACGTCTCTCACGCTGTAGGCCGGATGACCGAGGAACAACAGGAATGAATGGAACCTGGGAGAAGGAGAAAAGGGGTTCATTTTCTCCAGGTGTCCATTTTCATAATTGTTACAAGACTGTGTATTTTAGGCGGTTGAAGATTTATCCCCAAGGTTTCACTAGACACTAGAAATTTGACACTTACTTAAATTACTATTCTACTTACAGGTTCCTGAAATGTTACATGTTAAAATACATAGTTTTAGATATTAACTTTTTAGGACTCAGAAATAAATACATGAAAAAATGATCATTTTATTCTGAGTTTCTTTACTATATTTATGAGCTAAAAATAATGACTAGTAGTGTGTTAAAGTTCAGTCTGTATGTCTTAGACATTTGGCGAAATACACCTGGAGTAATCAAGGAAAAGGAGAATCAGTCAGTAGCAGGTGTTCAGTTGCGTGTGGGGAGAACATAAAATACACAAAATACTTGCATCTTTTGCAAAAGCGAACCCATCATTTAAAACTATATAAACTCTTCTAAAAATTTTAATTTTTGCATCACAACTTTACACACAAACACCAAATATATAGCTCTTTCCACCTGCCAGCTGCACACTGATGTGCTAAATGTAAAACACTATTATTCTAGAGTCTTTTGTATTTTCATTTGTACCACGACTGTAAATACAGACCGTGAACACAAATGCAACGTGTTTATTCTCAATACTCATAACAATGTCAGACACAGTTACCTTAATTGGATATATTTACTGTATTGTATTCTAAACAAACTCCAGTATGTTGCAACTAACTCCCCCCACCACCCACCACCAAATAGGCCTCAACTGTTGCCCACACCAAAGAGAAAACCTGAATCCTATTTATGGTGTTCAAGCTCTGATTTGTAAGTGACTAATTGGTTACAGGTGCATTCTGGGTGCAGGTGATTGATAATTGAGTGTGGCATTTCAATGGCAGTGTTTGGCCAACTACACACACAGGGTTTTAGTTTTGAATGAAGTCTAATGTAGATGACAGTGTGTTGTTATTTGCAAAGTCTGTTTTAGAATTTCCAACGAAGTGTGAAACAGACAATGTGCTTATGGTTTAGCGTACCTTGTCATTAGATAGGCTGCATGAGTTTGCAGTTTCAAGAATTGCAACAAACTGGGTGAGAGATTGTTGGTAGGGTAACTACCTGTTTATGATCCTGCGGTGAACAATCTTGAGGATGATAATCCTCTCAGCGCAGTCTTTGAGGAAGTCTGACATCTTCTGCTTCAGCTGGGGCTTCATCTCATGCTTGGCGATCACCTTCAGGTGGTCCCATGAGGCTTTGCAGCGCCGCTCCATCAGACACAGGTTCTCCTGCAGCTGGTCAAAATCCACCTGACAGGAGAGATGTTGATTCAAATAATCAATGTCATTCAGCTACACTGTAAAACATCTCACAGGAATTCAGTGGACTCACCAGATCTCCCATTAATAGCTTAGTGCTATTATATTATTCATCATTTCAAGTTAATTCAACTTCAGTGTGTTCAAGCATGATTAGCTGATCAATTTGACTTTACCATGACAGTTACTGATTGAACTTAATATCTTAAGTTTGACTTTAACTTTTTCTTTTGTTTAGCGTTTCAGTTTTTACGTTACAAGAACTTTGAACAAATTATTCAAGTTAAATTCAGTCACTGTAAAGTGCATTTTCGTGGCGGCAGGGGAAGTTATGTTTTTATGTTGAACCAGCTTGAAAATGTTTTACACCGTAGGTATACAACATAGCATGTCTTCAAGCTTCCCATGAGTGAGTGCGCAGCGTACTTTTGCAGACCGCGTGATGGCTCCGATCTCGGAGTAGAGGTCGGTGCTCTGAGGGAAGTTCTCCACCACCACAGAGCAGGCGTGATGCAGCAGAGACTGCTTATGAACCGTGTCCTTCACCTCTGGAACCTTCTCCAAATATGTCAACTCGAAGCCTTTCGCCTGGACAACGTGGACACACAACCAAAAGACATCATGAGCAAAGAATAATTCTGGACTACTATTACAAAATACACGTGTATTTTTAATCCACAGGCTTGGAAAATACACACTCCATTAAAATAACTGACTCTCTCTACAACTGCTACAAACTACTACTACAAAAGTAGCTTGCCAGGATGTCGCAGTGTGATGAACCTGTAATGCTCATGACTCACGTTGGTGCTATTGAGAAAGTTCCCCATTGAGAGCAGCGTGGAGAGGATGTAGCGGAGAGTCTTGTTCTTCTCCAGCTGTTCCATGCCCTCTTTCAGATCCTGCAGCGGCTCTGCAACTTCCTGAGCGGAGGAAAACACACACACGTGCACGCACATCATTAGCTGAGTCAATAAAAACTCCAAAAAAACATGTGTTTCTTTGGTCTACGGTTATAAAAGCGGGCGAACAGGTGCACCTCGTCTCGCTTGTTCGAGGTCATGACTGGTTGTTGGAAAGGTCGCCGTCTCGGTCGGCCTTCGCTATCAAGCGTGCTTCTGACTACATGGAGTGTTTGTTTGTTTTCGTGCCGCAGGTTTCTCTTGTGTGCATGTGTGTGTGTGTGTGTGTGTGCCTGCACGGCATGTTGCCCTCCATTAAGCCTCCCACAACCAAACCGTCCCGACAGAGTCGAGTCGGGGTGAACGCCGCTCTGCCGAACGTGCGGTCGGGAGTCCCGCCTTACATGAAGATTAAAGACAACTACGTCCTGCGGAAAGCAGTAAAATCTACATCACAAAAACGGATGGGTGGCGTGTTTTTCATTCTCCAGGTTTTCACTTTGAACTTCTCTTCCTGGATGCATTCTTCACCCGAGTGTAACATGGTGTGCCAGAGGAAGACGAGGTGCCGCTAATAAGCGTGCATACTTTGTGATGATGTAACTACGTTGATGCTTTACGGATGTTGTACTAAAAAGGATGTTGATACTCACACGGGCACAAGAGAACACACACACACACACACACACACACACACACACACGGATGCACACATGCTGTGCACATTTTCTCAAACCTTCACGGCTGGCTTTGTCGTATGTGTATGTCTGTTTCTGCTTCGATAAAACAATTCACTTTTTTAAATGTGCGTTTGATTTGGCCTGCCCTCGTCTGCGTTCTCATGAAAAGTATCTACCTTTTTTTCTTCTTTTCAAATTGTTATAGTTTTATTGAACCACAACAGTGCTGTCCCATGTTTTTACGGACCTTCTGGGTTGCCTCGTAGTCCATCTTGAAGGCCCAGAGTTGGAGTCTAGCAGAGAGCTCGCTGATGGAGGATAGAGTGAGGAGGAACTGCTCTGCTGAGCCCAGCGGGACATCGGGGTTGGCCAGCTGGGCCTCCTGGATCTTCTGCTTCTCCTCCTCCGTGGGGATCATTGTCAGGATTTTCTGAGGGCAAACACAGAGCGGGATAAGGCGTCATACACAAGACAAAGGATTTGAGGATGAGTTTCACTTCCTTCCTTTATCTCCAACGCCTGCTTCTCTCACCTCTATGCCCTCCTTGTTGAGCGCGTACTCGTCAAAGTTAAGGATGGCCGTCTTGATGGTGCGAGGAGGAGGTAGCACCGTCAGACCGATGTTGATGGAGTTACTCCTCTTGGAATCCAAAACGATGATCTCCTGGCGCTTGCTGTCTGCCGCTGTTTTCTAGTACACAGAAATACAGAGAGCGTCAGAGCTGGTTCTCCGGTTCTCTCCCTTAACCTTTCTCTCCGTCTCTTTTGTCTGTGTGGTCTAATGTATGTGTGAGGATTACAGGGATCATCACTCGGGTTACATTGACTGCAGCTGGGAACTATATGGTGAGTAGGAAGAGGAAATAGTGTTAAGTTTAGACAGTATGTGTTTATTTGGGTGTTTGCACAAATCTGTCATTTTGTCACTGTATGTGAACAAATGACCTCACCAGCACTTGAGATCATTACAAGCTATAAAAGGAAGGAAGTCGTAATATGTCAGCACATGAAAGTGTAACAGAGTAGGTGCGAAGAGCTGGTTAGGAAGTTTTATACTCACCATATGGATACTGAAAGCCTATAGTACAACTCTAGCACTATTGAGTTGTAGCATCTTATACTTTATGCTGTTATGATATGTAAATTACTATTTATATCTAACTGTTATATTTCATATTTATATTTGAGTAGCTTATAGAAATACATTAACATAGTTGTTGTTGATGGGGGTTACTGTGTCACAAACAAAATATTGGCAAATAATGAGATATTTAATTTGAACCATTGTGTTGTGTGGAATAATATTTCTGTTAATGTTAAAAAATCTGATTAATCATAAAGGGAAAAAACTGGCAAGAGAATCTAGCAAAAAAATATAATAAAAGCAACCACGTAGGTGAAAACCCCAAAAGATTATTTAAACTTTGCGATCTCTAATCTTTAGTATCTAAAACACATACTTAACATTCTGATGGGTAATGAAAGAAAACTAAACACCCTTAAGTAGAGAATCTGCTAAAACAATATCAGTAAAGTTTGCTCTGACCTCTGATGGCTTTAATATTCTGGTGGTCCTCCAAATCCTGGATTATCTCATTAACTGACCGCTTCGCTTGAGCTGTTTTCGATACAATAGCTGCAGACCACCATCACGCTGTCACATTACGTGTAGGCCAGATGCCGAGCCGAAGTCACTTACTAACTGGTTCGGCTCTAACAAGAGTTGTGGTTTTGAAGCAGTGGATCAGGAGTTCAAAGTATGAGAGGCCTGGTTTCAGCCCCCCCATTTTAGCAGACCATACTTTTCTTATTTAGAGGCTTTGTGAGAATTATGAACAATTCAAAACTGCCGTGTTTGATCAGGATCAGAACAAACGGGACGCCGATTCACGTTTAAAACTTTAAACAACTTCATCATGTGCTGGAGATAATGGACACCAAACCCATGGGGCTTTGTAGCTGCCAGAGGTTGTAAGATGCATCCGCTAACTTTTTGTAAAACCCTCAATTACTGATCAGTCCATCATGTGTGAGGTAAGATGAACAAAAAAAGCTAACATCACTTCCCTCAGATACTTTTGTGAATAATAGTCATACATTCAGTATCACACAGTTAGATTATAAACCAGTGTTACAAACCTCTTTGATAACTGTTCAGGCACTGGTTGCTTACCTTTGTAACTGGTATGTCCTTTGATTTAGACTCAAACAGGTGTTCAAGTTTGGCCGTGTCAATTTTCACTGTTTCCAGTTTGGACCAGAATGTGTCTCCCCTCCGCTTGTCGTCCCTGTACTGAGAATCTGTCGGACGCACCTGATCACAAACAAAGCAAAAATGTACTGAATTAGGCAGAGGCATGTGTTGGACTCCCATTACTTGCAATAAAAGAGGGGAATAAGAGACTCTCAACAAAAACAGCCACAACGTATGGCATTGTGTTTGTGATGACTCCTTTGGAATTGTTCTCAATGAAAGTGAAAGGTTTTGCTCGCTGCTTTTGCTTTGCTGAGTGACTTGTGTTTTGCCTGGAGTTGAAAAACATTAAATTCAGAGTGGAAAGGCGCCCAACATCATTAGCATTTCTTTGTCATTGTGGTGACTTTTGCTCGATACCCGGATCTATGAGTTTACAAACCGTAGTTAATATGATCTGAACAGCAAGCAGCAGGTCTAAAGGCAAAGTAGTGCGGCCCTTGAGATTTCGTTTAAGTTGTTTTCAATCATTTCAATAATTAATAATTAAGTCAAAAAATGTCAATTGTCAATTTAGCCGTTTTATTCAGTGTGTCACAGTTATTCCAGTGAGCCAGCATGCACAATACCAGAACCCTGGCCCACCTAAATGGAACAGGGTCATAATCAATATTATTAATTACACCTGTGTTTATCCTGTGACATGTCAAAATGGTGTCATGGTTGATATGGTAAGTACAGTTACTGTAATTAAGAAAATGTTTAATGGTAAATTGAGTCTTTAAAGAAGTTGTGTGACACTCTGCCTCCAGTTATCATCCTCTAGATGAATGACGTGTACCACGAAGTAGAAAGAGTGATATCTGTACCTGACTGATGGAAGTGGTAGTTGCATCTTGACTCACCTCGCTCCAGAAGAGCCTGATTGTCTTCTTCTTCTTATTGAAGAGTGGCGGGTCCGGGGGAGGAGGCACTGGAATTGTGGTGCTAAAGGAAGGGGGCGGCATCATCCCAATCAGGGGAGGGGGTGGGGGGCAGCTGCCTAGCGTGGGTGGGGGTGGAGGGAAGCGGGGAAGGCAGGGTGGAGGAGGCGGCGGGGGCGGGTGGTCACTGCATCCTCCCATCAAAACAGCATCCAGAATGTCTTTGTCATCCTCCTCCGTCAGGTCGGTGAAGTTGATGTCCCCGATGCGCAGCTCTCGAGGGCTGGCCAGGAGCTGGTCCCAGATCGTGTCTGATTCCTTTTTGGGCGGGGGAGGTGGGGGAGGAGGGGGCTCGTTGGCCGGTACATCCAGGGGAGGGGGGCTCGAACCGAGGTCCTTGATCAACGCTCCAAACCGCTCGGCGAAGGGTCGGATGGTCCTGTGGAGCTCTGATATGTCAGCCTTGTGGTCGCCCTCCGGCTCATCGCCCTGTTGCACGTCTGCGTCCTCCTGAGTTTCTTTGTCCTCCTCCCCCTCTCCTTTCTCCTCCTCCTTCTCCTTCTCCACATCCTCTTCTTCCTCCTCCTCATCACTGGGCTTCTTGTTCTGGGAGTACAGCATGTCCAGCATGAAGAGCTTGCTGTTGAGGAGTTTGCTGCACTGCTCGTTCACCTCTGGCTCCTTAAAGCCTGAGAATGAGGTTGATGGGGTTTAGAGGAGAGAGATGTAAGACAGAGTGAACACTTAAATAGTCAATAATAGTAGTATTTCAGGGGGGATCTTTTTTTTTTAATCAGAAAAAAATTACTTTGACCATATAATCAGGGATATCTGGGAAATGTGGAGTTTGAAAGAAGGTAGCGTTCAGGAGGCGGGAAGGCTCTACTGAAGTAGGTTAGTGAGTTGTATTATGGGAACTGTAGTATTTGCGTTCACCGTTGCTCACCAAAATAGATTATGTTACATCCATGTCTGCTACAGTAAAACATTGCACTATAGCATTACTAGTGGTTAAATATACCACAGTGCCACTTTAAACCTGACTGTAATGGTGTTAAAAAGTGTAAAACTGTTTTATTAAGGGTTATGTTTTCTATCACAAAAATCCAGTTTAACAGGCAAAACTGCCACATTAGTTGAGAATACCCTAATCTTAAATAATAATGAAACAATATATATCAATAGAGGACGACAGCTGAATAAAACCCTTAAAAGCTACTTACTGTTTAAAAAAATAGACTTTTACTAGAAATGTAACTCGGATGATGCAGTACAAAACTACCCACCATTGTCAGTGCCCCCCCTCTCCTCTCTCTCCAGAGTGCTGCTGGCGGAGGAGATGCTGGAGGCCGAGCAGTTGTCCTTCTCATTCACTTCCTCATTCTGGCGTTCTTTGTCACTTAGGATGCCGCTATCCTCCTCCGCCTCCTCTTTCTCCTCCTCCGCCTCCTCTTTCTCCTCCTCCGCCTCCTCTTTCTCCTTCTCCGGTTCCGGCTCAAACTCTTCGCCTTCCTCCTCTTTTTCTGCTGCTGCTTCCTCCTGTACTTCCTCCTCTTTCTGTTCCTCCTCCTCTTCAGCAGTGGCTTCTTTTTCCTCTGGTTCTACACTGGCACTGGAGTCTTCAGCCTCTGCTGTCGAAATAAAAAAAACAGGCTTTCTTTATTCTCTAAAAATGCCCATTTACTATATGCAGCGAAATACAGTCTGAAACACGTGGCATGGCCGTCTTTGATTTCTGCACATTGAACGGCCCACACTAATAAGAAAAACAAAAACACACACCCATACACTAATGTAAACAATATGGCAGGTACAGAAAGCCAGGTTGTTGTACGACCAGGATATGAACAGGAAATGAAGAATTAAGTTCCTGTTTGTGTCAAAACACACACAAACACGTAGCTCCACAGTACAGCCCAAGCAGTGATGCACGCAGGGTTAGAATAACACGACGCTGTAAGGCCTCATACACTCACCTAAGTGAGCTACAGTACCTCAGCTCATGGCCGTGCATGCGCTCGGCTCCAACACAAGGCTTTTTTTCTTACACAAGATGTTTTGGAATTACATTTTCAAAAAGGTCTTTTAAAAACCCATTTGACCCTCTCACCCATATCCTCTCTCTGTGTGTTATTTTCTTTCCACCCCCCTGATTGCATCTCCTCCTCTCCCTCAGTATTTTCCTGTGCTGTCTCGCACCATTTTTTTTGCTCGCGCCTGCATGCTAATTTAAATGGCAGGCTGCAAACTGGAACAATTTAATGTTACAGATGATTGCTTTGGGGCACACGTTCGGGACTTGAAGTGCTGACCTTCTGGTTTTAATTATAAGCATTAACCTGCAGATTCAAAGTCATACAAATGCTCTTACGTCTTTTTTTTAATGCTATTTATGTCATGTCATGTCATGTCATTTTTCAGCAATAGCCATTCCAATGTATTTACATTTACTAACAACCTATCTACATAGTCGTCGTTAGCGGTGGAATCCATCATTCTCACGCTGGATTCAGATTGCCTGCCTTCAAGCAGGAAGCGATGCGTGTATGCAATCCATCGTTACTGCAGTTTTATCTCATTGTTATTACCGCTGACAGAAATCGCTCATCCAAGTACTTTTACAAAACAATATATGGTCATTTTAAGCATTTTTTCAGCGAATCAGTTTGAAAAATAACACAGTAAACTCCAACTCTTCAGCAAGGTAACCAACTCTCTTTACTGTGCTGAACAGTGTTCAGAGTGAATATTAGTTTGTGGTTGGAATTATTATAACAGCACTAGCAGGAGAAACAATCACAATCCTCGGAGCCGTAGTTATATTTAATGCTATTGTGTATTTGAAACACAAAACCTAAGAGGTGGCATTTGGCTACAGAATTGTAATTAAGTCCTCAAAACAAACAGGGGAGAGGTTACATTTTACAGAACTACGTTTAGTTGACTACATGTCAGTCCTACCATCAAAGCATTTTTGACTTGTTAATAACTCATATCCCCACGGAGACACCATGTTCTTAGTCACTACAATGCATAGTGCGTTGACATATGACAGCTACTCCATCCAACGGTACTCTCAGTGGTCCTACCAGTCTCAGAGGGCGTGTAGGGGATGGCGGGGGTCTCGGCTTCGAGGTCAGCCTCTGCGTCCTCCTGGGAGGCGAAGGAGGACGGGGTGCTGCTGCGCGATGACGAGGGCCAGGCCTCCGCGGGTTCAAAGGTCAGGTTGAGGTCAGGGCGAGTCCTCTGCACCCGTACGTGCTCCCTCTCGTACTCCTCCGCCGCCAGACGCTCTACGTTCTTGTACCTGAGAGAGAAGGAGCGAGAGGGAGGATCAGAGGAGGCAAGAGGCAAAAACAGAGTTAGAGACAACGCACCTTCTGTCTTGCCTTTCTCAGCAGTGCTGCACTCAGTGTTGGTCTTTGCCATACAAATTGCCATACACTAAACTAGTAACCACTCTGCCTATTTGCTTGAATTCATCACAAACTTCTAGCTTCTGCGGTTACCTTAACAACAACTCTATAAGCCCACCTCACTCCTCTAGCTCGCCCCATTTATCGCCAACAAAGCATTCAGCGCATTCATCACTCATTTCCTGCAGTCAAGAGTTCCACCATGCTGCTCTCCTCTCCTCCCCTATCTCGCTAAATGCTCAGCTATCACCAGCAGTCCGAATGTGTAACCGGAGGGAGTTTGGAGAAGAGGAGGCAGCGTTAGGGAGGAGGGGGAAGGTGGGAGAGGAAAGGAGAACGACAGGAGAGAAGAATGGGAGAGATGGGGAGAAGTTAATGTTGGCTGCTGAAAGGCCAAACATCAGAAGTGAATCAGAGTAAACCTGTTCAAGATGTTCCTCGATCAGCTCTCCTCCCTTGTCTTTTTCCTCTCCCGTCCTTTCCTCTCTCTTTCTCCCCCCTACCAAACTTTACCACTCAACCTGCCAGCCAGAACAAAAATTAAGGGCACTGAGTCAACCCTTTCTCTCTCTCTTTCTCTAACCCCTCCTCTTTCCCACCATACCATGAATGTGTAGAGCTTCTGTTCAGAGTTCATTAGCATCAGACCACTTCAGAGGTCTGAGGAAACTGGATACCAACACGTGTGCGTGTTTGTGTGTCTTTGTGTGTATGTGCATGTGATTTAGAGTCAAATAGAGCAAGTAAGTCAACTGTGTGTTGTGTGCTTGGACCAAAAACCTTCAATACGTCTTTACATATTTAAAGAATAAAAGGAGTTGAGTTTGCGAAACAGATCACTTAAAGAATTTATGTCCATAAATTACTCACTGATAAGCCGTTCGTATGTGTCTGCTAAGCAGTACTCTACCTATATGTCTATGTATTGTCAAATATTGACCTAAAAACCTGTTAACACCCAGTCATGAGTGATACCGTGAATGACGATGATATAACATGGATTGTCATGAATTATTTGGATTTGATTTGATCATGAACCAAAGTTCCAGGGAGAAATAAAAAATTGTATCTAGCGGCAATATTTGTGACATGCTTCAGGAATCCAGTTTCAGTCCAACTCTAGTACGCACGCCATTGATAATCAAGTTTGGACTGAGTGGTCTGTCGTTAAGGCCGTCATATTTCATAGTCCGCTTTGTCCAGGTGTTACAGAGCTGTATCTTGTCAGACCGATGTGTCCCTCAGCGAAGAAAAAAACTGCTCACTCAGCAGCTCATCTCTCTGGCTGTCTGTCCACCTCTGTCTTGTGCTTGTTTCCTCCGTCTGTTGTTGAATCAAACTGCTCTTTTTTCGTCTATCTTTTATATATACTACATATTTAAATTGAGGTTGAAAGAGGTTTGAGCCAATACAGGAAAAGCAACAGCCCAGTACACAATATGGGGTAGTTGTTTTCAGGTTGAAGAGGTTTGGGGAGATACTGAATCACTTTGGCTGAATTGAGTATGTTCAGTCCTGAATCTGATTGTGACCTCACCCTCTTGGGTAAATCTCTTGTTTCCTGTGATTCCACTTTTGCACACAAAGATATATTTATTAGCCTCATGAAAATTCTTTGTGTGTCTTTAAACGTGCATGTGCTTGAGTAAAACGTGTGCGTCTGCGTACGTGCATTCGGTGCGAAAGCTCGAAAAATCCTGGAATTAAATTTTCTCACAGTGCGCAGCGAAAACAATCAAGCCCTTGGCAGAGCGCGGCAGTTAAAATACAGCTCCCTAAAAACGGAAAACAAGCAGACAGAGCAAAGAAAATCGGTTCAGTATACCCCAAACTTTTTAACCTGAAAACAATTACACAATTACCAAGCTTCCCAAACCCTTGAAACATATTCCCTGTGGGTTCAGCTGTTCTGTGAGTGTGTGTTGTTTTGATTTAGTGCACACACTTACCTCTCCTCCCGCGCATGCCTGGCCTCTTCCATTTTATCCACATAGTCGCGGCTGTGAGAGACACACAAACAGAATAATCATACCCTACACCAGTGTGGTCCTCTGTAGACCTGCCAGTGTGAATATGACACGTGTGCGCATCATGCGCACAAGCAGTCAAGGTATTTATGTAACCCATAATTACAGATTTTTTCTCATGTTTTGCATCAGTTAAAAAAAATCAATGTATCAAATCCAGATATTTTCATTTATCTTTTGCACTTATTTTGCTCACTCATTACTGTGTAATCAACTTTTTATACTTTAATTTATGCAGTCATGCTTCTATTATTCTGTCCTTGATATGTATTAATTGTATGACAAATAGATGAAAAGATACCACTCTTATATTTGCAAAGTTTAGAAATGACGAGTTGTGGTTTTATGGAGGGTTTATTTGCTGGACCATTACTTGGCCGAGCGCAGTTACTTCCTGGAGTCTCCGCTGGTTGCCCAGCAACCTCATGGTGACAAGAGCCAAAAACCATCTTGCAACTTAAATTAGTAACTAATTAGGTATAACCTTATTTAAGAGGCAGGGCAATATGTCTCTTGTCATCCCCCCATATTTACATAAGTATCATACAAAATTGTTGGTGTAACCCTTTAAATAAATTTTATCTTTACACCATCTCTCTTCTCAAACTGTGTAGGGATCTTTCAAACACCAAGCCAGCGGTGCCTCACCTATGCTTGTTCCGCTCCTCTCTCTCTATCCGCTGCAGTCTCTCCTCTCTCTCCACGCGGCGGCGCTCTCGCTCGGCCGCCAGAGATTCCTGGTGTTGTCGGTAAGAGGAGGACAGAAGTCCTCCCAAAGCAGGCCTGGAGGAAAGAGCGAGAGAAGAATACACAGTTTTGATTACACAATTGCACTGTCTGTGCGATGATGTGATTCTTAGGCACCATTTGGATTTTTAAGCACTCCACTTATCCACAACTGTGGCACGCTGCCCATTTTTAAATGAATGATAAACTGTAATATGGCTTGAGCATATTTCTAATAAATTGCACTGTATGTACGTTGCCCATCCTTGTTAAAACACACGATGTCGACAACATTTGTGAAATGATCTCTGCATTAACCTCTAATATTACGTTACTCTCACAATATGTCACCATTTCTGTCTTTATATTTGCATCTTATTCTATTAAATGGGCCCTTAGAACAACGATCAGAAACCAATATTTGACAAGTTCTGACTGTTTTAACTGACTTATTACCAGATTTACACATAAAAATCATATTATTTTACGTTGGCCACACTGTATTAGAGTTTAGGATTATTCACTTAATTTAAATTAAATTTTGGAGCAGCTGGAACTTCTGTTATGTCTTGAAAACACTGGTTTTCTTGCACAGTAGCCAGTTGAAAACTATGCATTCACTATTGTTTAGCCCGTGACTCCTTGTATTTTTTTGTATAGGACCCAAAATCGAAAGAGTTTTCCCACTGAATCATCAGCATCACTGTTTTTTCTGCTGAGCTATTTTAATCTGCTGCACAATTGTGATGCAACGTGTGGATTACAGCTTAATCTGTCCACGAACTTTACACAACACATGCTGCTATATGTGTAAGTATGGATGTAACGCGCCGTAAAAATATGTTTTCATGATTGTATTCTCCATGGAGGTAATAGGAGCAGCTTCGTAACTGGGAAACCAGAGAGCTGAGTCAAATTCACTTCAGTACGTCATCACCATGACTACACCACATGGCTGCACGCAGTCTGTACTGTGTGCTGATTGGTCCTGCAAACACACATGAAAATGTACTTGTACGTGAACACGTTTACAGCACACAAGTGGGTTTTTTAAGGATGTTTTCATGTATGTGTGCAGGCACATGTCGGTGCTCTCCTTTCACCTGGAGCTGGTGGGCGTGCTCGGAGAGGTGAGGGAGGAGTAGGACATGAGACCTCCATTCCTGGGTGAGAGAAGGGGTGAGAAAATGGGGGACAGTGAGTGACATCTTCGGTCCCCCGGTTACACGACACCACATTGACCAAAGCTGGTGGCGACAAACGAATGTGACACCTTGTTACACAACAGGAATGCTGTTGGTGCAACACTAGAGTGCCATTGATTGATAATGGTTGTGTTGTTTATTCCCTTGTGTTTCTGGAAGATTTGGGGCAAGGAGTCTCACCTCACGTCAGTCCACTGTGAATCTGAAAATACCCTTTGCTAAAGTATATTTATCTGAACAAGTTAAAAGCAAACATACAAACTGTGCAGAGTGATGACACAAGCTCTAAAACACCATCCAAAGGTGAAATAGTGTAAATATGCACAATGGAAATACAGTCCTAATCCAGCAAGAAACAAATCTTACACAGTAATACAGTGAATATATCCACTAAATAATCATACTAAGAAGCAAGGATAGGCTACAGGGATATATAGGTAGTGAAGTTGAAAAGAAGGGAAAAGCTGTGGCACAGAGAAACAAAGCAAGGATTGCAAACCGGTGTGAACTATCCACGCATTGACAGAGCTAAGGAAAAGAGATGTGAAGGAACAATAGGTGATAATAAGAGAGTTGACAGGCTGAAGGTGTGAAGCCGTGCAGTCGAAGAAGTGAGAAGAACTGGTGAAAAACGGAGGTGATGAAAAACAAAAGTGGTGCAAAGAGATCCAAGCTGGTGCAAGGGTAAAAGCCAGAAAGAGAAGTGGAAATTGAAAAAGTGGAAGTGGAACATCAGAGAGCCGCAAGGAAAGCTTTCTGTGCCTCTTGAACTCATGGGAGATTGAGTTCTCCTTTCCGTCTAACCTGGGAGACGTCGTTTTGGGTGATTCCTCGCTGGGTTTGGGCGGAGCCGGGGACGACGGCTCCTCATCGAGGTCGTAGGAGAAGAGGTGGAAGGGTGATTGGGGCATGTAAGGCAGGCGTTCGGGGGATGGACGAGAGCTGCCCCGTGATGGCGGGCTGACCTCCTTGGTAGCCGGGACAGTGACAATGGACCTCTTCCTGGCCAGCAGGCTGGCCAGAAAGGAGGGTTGTGCTGGGGGGCTGAGAGGGGAGGAGACTGGGGGAGAGAAGGTGGGAGTAGAAGGGGATTGGAAGGTGGTTGCTGGAGGTGGTTCAGTCCGATTCCTCTGCTCCTCCTCTTTTATATTCTCCTTTTTGGAAGTGATGGTGATGGACTGGACGGTTGTTCGGTGAACTATGGGTGGAAGGTGCCTGGCCGGGCTAGGAACAAAGGAATGGATTGAGAGGAATAAATGGATGAAACTGGCAAATGATAGAGAAGTAGTACCATGTGTAACCCACTGGAGCCTAAACCACGTACATAAGCCACAAGGAGATCAAACCAACCAGACATACAACTGAAATCAGTGACAAAAGAGACAACTAAATATCTTTGTGTCTTCATATAAAGACCGCCTATGTACGATAAGACCATAGGTCATTACTTAAATTACATGTTACCACCATGTCCTAAAATACCTGAGGGTGGTCAGTTTAGACACTGAATCAGCCCCCTCCTGCTCATCCGAATCAGACTCAGTCACTGGAGTATCCTCTTCCTCCTCCTCTAGCCCATCCTCACATTCTTCCTCTCTGTGGAGGTCGGGTGGTGAAGGATGAACGAAGGGTTGGGTGGAAAATTTAAGGGGAGGATTGAGGCAGAGATGATGCGATACATAAGATAAGCATGCAAATGCAAATCACCACACTTTTGAAGAAATGAAGAGACGGAAGAGGGCATAAGGATGAAGGGAGAGACGGAGGGTTAGATGAGATTGATGTGTGGAAATAATATTAATAACTGCATAACATGACGCTCAAAAGACAACAGACAAGGACATGGACGAGGAATTAAGTGACAGAAAAAGAAAAGGTTTAAGACAAGATAAAACACAGAAATGAAAAAGGGGAAAGGGGGGGGGGGGGGGATTTTTCACATCACACACTCCATGTCTCCAGGAAGGTAGTTTTACATACACAAGGAGATGTTGACATGGAAAGGGAAAGGAATGCTGAGAGGAGAATAAGCCACGGCTGAAGAACTGACTTGAAATCAGCGTCACCCAACGGCGTTGCCTAGTGAAACCAGATGAACCTTGTTGCAGTCGAGTCGGAGTGTGCTGCCAGGTGTTGTTCCACAAGACCAGAGCCATGTGTGTGTGACGAATGGGAGGGCCAATAAAGGTTTTGTTTGTTTTTCTGTGTGTGCATGCATAATAAGAAGCAGTCTCCGACTTCCAACCATCACTTCATTCAATCGACCATATGCAAGTGGATTCACACACAACTATGTAGAATTGTACTTCCGTTTCAAGGTACAAATGTTTTGCTGTTACACACAACCACCATTTTGATGCTACAGACTGACAAAGTGATGAGGATATAAAGAGGAAGGATTTACCTGAGGTTAGCAGCTACAACCGGCTTTAAATCCCCCTTTTTTGTGTATACACACAGCACTGAAATAAGCCTGTGATGGTTTAATAAAGTGTAAGCTTGTATTAGAATCACAAACCCTGAAGGCTTGTGCAGCTGCTGAGAACTTTACCACTTTCAGTGGAGCACAAGTCTGCACCAGTATTTCCATGCAGAATAAAAAAGCCCACTCAGATGCTCAATGTGACACGAGACACACAAGTATGTTACAGCATGTAGGTGAGCAGGGGTAGGAAACCATAGGCAGAAGGCCACGGAGGTCAGCGGCTGAACTTTTTTCTGAGAGACCTTTGAACTTACATGGATGGAAGGAAACCTGACAGTGCTCTGGAGCAGAAAATGTTGGTACAAGACAGTCAGTACGTCCCTCTTGGGCTCAGCTAACACGTGCGTCTCAAAAGGGATAACAAAACATTTGGCATTCGTTACACCTGCCGAAAACCAACACCTTTATGACACTTTTTTAAAAATGTCCCTGCGACTTGTTAATTCGGACACTCCTTCATCTTCCCAGTCTCTCACCTCTCGCTCGTGTCCTCAGCTCGCTGTCCGTTGAAAGGCTGGAAGCCGGCTCTCTGTGGGGACGCAGGGCTGCAGGGGGAGGCCTGACCGGATCGCCCAAGAGAGGCCCTGCGACTCCGCCTTCTCTCAAGGCCACACTTTTTGTCACTGCCGCCAAGGCTGACTCGTCGGCGGTCCCGGCGTCCCGTTGGTGGAGGCTTGCTGTCATCGTCACCATCTTCATGCCGTAGGGTCATCTGGAGGAAAAGTTGATTGGGTGTGAAGTGGGAGTTGTGACGGAGAACTGGCGTATGAAGCAAATGTACTGTAAATACTGTATGGAGTCCTATTCGTTAGAGGTGAGCAGCACTTAATAGCTGAAATCTTAAATAAAACCCAAATATCAGCTGACAATATCTTCTTTGTGATATTATGACTTTGTGTGTCTCAAACCTCATAGATGTTGAGCTGCTCAACTAAGTCCAGATCTGTGCCTCTCCGCCCCAGATGTCTTTGGGACACCGTCTCCATGCCTTGTTCCTCCAGACCGTCGACCATGTCGTAAAATGAGTCCTGATCAGGCAGTGCTCCAAGTGTCTGCAAAGAGAAAAGGAGACCGATAAGTCATCGAGGCGTAACTGAGGTTTTAAATGCTTTGATTTTAAACATTTAAGTGGCTAAATTCCCAAATATTGCAATATTGCATACCCAGTCATTTAATCATAGTTTGGGCAGAAAATCCCTGAAACAGCACCATTAAAACATAGTGTGACCAAACACACCTGCTCCAAAATGTTCAGGGAAACCTTGGGATATCTTCTTCAATAACAAGATATATAAAGATATTAAGTGAATAACAAATCAAGGAAAGAAAAGGCACATTTTATAGATTTGACTGGCGCATACAGTATGGTACTTCAAGGTCGAGCCACTTTTTGAGGGGATTAGAAAACCGAAGATCCCGAAGATGTCAATGCAATTTGACGTGTTTGTATGCATTATTTCTTATTAAACAAACATTTGTTTTACAGACTTCAGTTTTCACCCATCCAAGTGGATAAATGACCCAACACAGTCATTGGATATTGCTTATTTGGACACCTATATATATTTGAAAGAATCACCAGGTATTGTTCGGTATTGTTAGTGTTGTCTGTTAATAACCAACCTGTTAATAGCCAGCTGTTTGATCTATAGACTGAGAGGTGACAGTCTGATGCTGCTGTACTGTATCATTGTACTGCAGCTATATACTGTATATATCCATCAGTAATAACTGTCACCAGCATCATTTAGTCATTTACCACACTAAAAGTGAATATTCTCGTATCTTATGTCCCTGAAATATCTGGTTTGATTTTCGGAATTTCCCCGTTACTCTTCTTTTATGACAGCACGAGTCTTTCCCCCAAAATGCGGTGTGGCCTTTTGGATGACGTGACGCCGGTCTGGTCTGTAGTACCAGTCGTCATATCACAGTTATATGTTCCTCTATCCAATACTTGATAATAAAAACATTATTAAATAAATATAATAAAAAAGTATATAAACATTCAGTATATAGACACTACAGACATGGGCACCTTATTGATGAGGGTCATGGCGTAGACCAGCAGCTCTGTGTCCACTCCATCCTTCTCATGCAAAATCTCCATAGTATTGGACCACGGCTTGCATCCTGGAAATCAGTCCATTACAAATAAAAACATGAAACACTTTGTCACTCTCGATGCAACCACCCCTCCTTATATGTCAACCTGGGCCATAAATTAAATAGTTACAGTATATAACACAGAATAATGAATGAGAACAAGTTCCTCGGCAGCTGGTGGTGTGTTGACTGATTTAATACCTCTCTTGGTGTCCACAGAGGTGATGGCTTCTATCAGCAGCGGGGCATTGGACTCGGAGTACTCCACAAACACCAACAGCAGCTTCAGAGTTGTTTTCACCACCAGACGGAACTAGAGAGGGGGAATACAAAGCTAGAAAATCACACAGATACAGAAACACTACAAACAATGGATATATTATGGTGACCATTGTGTTGGAAACATATTTTTCCTTCTATTCGCATCATGATATATCTCTAAATCCTGGTTTATTAGGGGCTTCAGACAGTTTAAATTCACATGATATAGATTTAGCAGTACAGGCAACAAGTAAATTCATATATACCTTATTTATGTTTACTGTATGTATATCTCTAAATAATGTCTCAATGATGTTACTCAAAGTTTTACAAGTTTAATATTAGATAAAGATAGGGAGTGCATTTGTTGTAAATGTGCTACTATATGTCCATTTTGAATATTACCAAATGAAAGGCATTTTTAGAAACTAACAAAAAAAAAGAAGAAACAATGCAATGTTGGGCTTTAGCCACTGTAGTCAAAACTGATAATTTAAGTGCAAAGCAGAAGAGTACCTTCACACAGTTATTAAAATACCACAAGGCCAACAAAAGACACCACCAACAAGTCAGGACACAGAATACAATGACAGCCTGCTAAATGTGTATATATATATATATATATATGTGTGTGTGTGTGTGTGTGTGTGTGTACATTGAGTTCTTTTTTAATGGATGCTCGGCTATACCTTTGAGCCAACAAGAGTGTACAGCCACTGGATTGTCTCAGCATGACCAATGACTCCGTTCATCCCATCTACATACAGCATGATTTGCCCCAGAGCTGAGAAAGAGGGAGGAGAACAAAACAAAAAGTTAGAGGGACAGGACAAATATAGAAAGATGATTCAACACTTGCTGTAAACAAACCAACCGAGCACACCAAATGGTCCATCACATATCCAGCTACAGTAGCCATGAATAACAGGGACTAAAAGTTTCCTTCCTTGGATCTTTATGACAGACAAAAAGACAAAGAGCAGAAAATGGAAATGATTTGGAAATGTAATTGTTTTCGAGCCTAAGTGGTATTGTTAAAGCTGGTCTATAAAGTAGTTCCAGCTCAACCTGCTTTCACGTTAATGGATAATAAACTACAAATGTAATATATATGTACCTAAAATACTTGAGAACTTTCTTACTAACACTTCTGGAAAATCCACACAAAACCAGAGATGCGCCTACTCAGAAACCTGGAGCTTGCTTAGAAAGTTGAAGTGGACAAGAAAGAACTGGACACTTAAAATATAAATGGATATTTCTGTGATGGATGGCTGCAACTTTAATAGGTAATTTGATATGGGATATTGTATGTATGTGTCCGTATTTGGACTCAAAGTTTTGTCTTCACTTCTTGGACTATTAACATTATGCGCTTGCTTACGTTAGCTAGCTATGCTAATGTCGTAAGCAAACTAACTAACTAACTAACTAACGTGTGGCATAAACTAAATACAATGGACATGAAAAAATGTATTGAATATATGCTCTGTGGGCTACTTTATTTATTAATGATAAATATGATGTGCATTGCCAAGCCAACATTATTCCACTAGATAATACTGCACAATAAAAACTAGGCAACCAGCATCAGAATGTAGCGAGATACCATACAAGGTTTGAAAGAAGACTGTTGGCTGACACAGACCACACAGGTGTCTTGTGTTACTGTCTAATATCAAAGTACTCATAATACAAATGGTTTGATATAAATTGAAGTGACAAATGGAGAACTCTCTGTAAAAAATAATGATTCAAAACAAAGATTAAGAAGACAAATCTTGAGACTTTATGACAAAAAGCAGAAAATATAAATGATATGAACGCAGCTTTCTTTTCACGCCTCGGTGGTGTTGTTTTCCACTGCATTTGTGTTGTTAGTTTCATATGTACAGTAGTTGAGGTGTGGTTTCCCTCTCACTGAGTGAGCATGGAACTCATTAACTATGAATGTAGACGTGGCAGCTTCCCTCCCTCTTTGATATACAGCCAAGTTTCCTGTTATGATGTTAAGCCCACCTTAGTGATATAGCACTCATATACTGTTAATTTACATTTTCCACTTTTAAGTCACTAGAACGACATTTGTGAAATACTTTCAAAGACAAGAATGTAAAACAAGTTTCTGTCGTAGCTGTCCTCTGTTGCTTTATCCCAAAGCAGCAAAGTTTTTTTAGGTTTGCGGCATGAGTCAAAATGAAAGTGAAAGTTAAATCTCTCTTCTTATTTTACCACATGTTGAAAACAAGTTTCATTGAAGAGAGAGAGCTCAGCTCACACACATTGTGGAACGAGAGAAGAAGAGAGAAACTTTGTTTTCATCCTGCTCAACCATGTATATGGACTCAAATTTGAAGCTTGAAGTTATATCTTCACTTCTTGGACAAAATGTAACACCTTATGACAGGAAAAGATACCAGAAGACAGCAAGCATTTTGTCTGTCGATGACTTTCATCTCCACAACCTCATCGGGAAGCAACAGGCTTATACTGAAGATTTTTTCATTGATGCAGAAAAGTTTTTTGACTCTGCATATGACTGGGACTTCACCAATCTCTTTGACTCGGCTGAGTGTAAGAGAGGTGATGAGCTTTACCAGCGCCCAAAAGGTTGGTACCGCATGGCCTTAAAGGTCAAAGGTATATATCCAGATGGAGACGCCTGGTTGGGCAAAAACGAATGGCGGAGGCACTCTGTACCTGGAGAATGGCCTGTTTCCTACCATGGAACAAGCTTAGATGGAGTCAAAGGCATCATCGGGAGCCACTACACAGCCGGAAACAGAGCCTTGTATGGCAGAGGAATCTACTCAACACCAGACATACGTGTTGCTGAGAGAGAAGAATATGCCAAGACTTTCACATCGGAGACGACTGGGAAGAGTTACAAAATGATCCTGCAAAATCGAATCAATCCTAAGAAGAGAGAGATTTGCCAACGATCTGATTACTGGCTCATTCCTATTCACCAAGGAGCTTCTACTGCAGAAGAGAAACAGATCGTGGAGAGCTCCATTCGACCTTACGGCATTCTGATTAAGGAATTAAATGCCGATGATGAAAGCAATGACGATGAAAGCAATGAAGAGGAAAGCAATGAAGAGGAAAGCGATGACGAGGAAAGCAGCCATGTTAAAAGCAGCCATGTTGAGCGCAGCGATGATGATACAGGTGATGATGACAGTGGCAATGACACTGGTTTACTTGGTGGTATTCTTCAGGGCCTCTATTCTGCATTTGAATTGCTGTTTCTGTAGAGCCAGAGCAAGGGTCTCATTGTCTGTTGCTCAGGGGCCTTTCAAGAGCTTTATTCCAGGTTTATACCTCCTCTTGTCTGCTACCATACTGTCTTAACAATGTAACATTTGCATTATCTTTTAATCCATTGTATAAACCAATTAACAAAGCTACGACCAAAATAGTTCGGATGGAAGATCAAAAAAACAAACACATAACATAAGGAGTTTGTTTCTACATTATAGATTTATTGCTTACATTATTTTAAAGGCATGAAACTTTTCTTGTCAATCAGCTTACTATGAATAATACCTACATGAACACACAATTTTATGTTAAATATACAATCATTTTGGGGGGTTTCCACACAGGAGATTGCTCTATTTGTGTTAGGTCTGTGCTCTCGTCACTGTTTGAAGTCCTTGAAGTAGTGTTAATCTCTTCATAAATAATAATTAAGGATGTTTTGTTTTGTTACTTTTACTTAAATGTGTTCATACTGTGATAGAGAACTAGAAAAAGTGAGGAAGTTATTTGATTTCTTTTAAAACGACCAGCTTTGATTAGAAAATATCTGCAGAATCTTGTGATTAAGAAACTTGTAGAAAATCAATATCTGATGATTTATTGTATCAAAGCATCTGATGATTTTAACATTGCAATAACCTCTTTTTCACTGAACTTTACTCAATCCAGTTTCCTTGTTACACCTGAAAAACCTATTTGTTAATCGTTCATTTGTTACTCTATATAAATAAAGAGTTGTTAATCAGCTTCCCTTCAGTGTTTTATTGGTGCTGGGTTGTTATGGGATTTCCTGCAGAGACTCTTGAATCTAAAAGTTTAACCATCGGTTGTGCAACTCTGCCAACTGACAAAACAAAAAACACCACAGTCTTTATAATACAAATGGTTTGACACAAGTTCAAGCGTAGAATGGAGAACTCTCTGTAAAAGATAATGATTCAAAACCAAGATTGAGAAGATTGATACCTTATAACAGACAAAAAGCTGAACATTATAATGATATGGATGCAGTTTTTTTCAAGCCTCAGTTATGCTGTTTGACACTTTCTATTACAGAAAGAGGCATGTACAGTTGTTGAGATATGGTTTTGCTCTCAGAATGAGCTTTGAGCTCAGTATTTATAAAAGATGCCTTTGCAGCTTTTCTCCCTATACCTGGTTTTAATCATAAGCCAAACTTATAGCACCTATACTGTATAATACTAAACTCTCATGAAAGCTTGGTTTTTACACCTGACAAACACATGGTGTGCAATGCAGTATGTCAGTATTAAAATCTGCCAATATATATTATGTTTATTTATTATACTAACCTAATGGTATTGTAGTTATTAGGTATTAATCATATTATCAAAAATGTTATATATTGGTTCTGTTATGTTTGTATTTTTAATTGTGCACAATGATAACCCACACACACACACATGCACACATACACAGAACTACATTTTGTTATATTAATATTCTGAAAACCTTTGCTAATGTTTAATAGAAGTAATAATATATATATATATATATATATATATATATATATATATATATATATATATATATATATATATTTCCTTAAATAAGTAAAATCTGCTGTTGCAGACAGGTTTTCTTGATTCTTACATAGGTTTGCTGTTTTTTTCTTTGCTTTTTAATAATTGTTTCACTTTAACAATGTTTAAAATATATTAAATATTAATGTCAGTATTCATGCTCGTAATACTGTATCTGAATATGATCATCAGCGAGTACCTCTTAATATGTAGTTCTGGTAGTTCTGGTCAGCTTCTGCTCCCACCTTGATGAGACACGTCAGACCTTCAGCCATCACAAACTCATGGACCAGATCTTTGTCATCCTGAAGTTAAACAGAAGGAGAGGGCATAGAATAAGTTAATACAATAAACACTAACTGTGTACATACAGAACCACACATAATGAATCTTACGAATCATAACTTTATTCATGTATTCAAGTATGTATTCTCTTTTGTGACCACATGATGTCAGTAATGTGCAGGATTTGGATTTACGTTGACAGTATAAACATTCAATCCCCCACACGTTCAGGCCAGCTGACACACTCTACATGTCAACAGCCACGTGTTTCGCAATTTGTTGCTTTGGCGATATCATCTCTCATAACAAGAACTAAAATAAAAGGATGATGGAAGCACTTCAAGGAAGCTGTCTGGCCAAACTCAAAGAACACTGCCCTCAGGTTGCTATCAACATGGTGACGCATCATTTCAGTCAAGGGTTTTAGGTGAAAAATAACAACCAGGAAGAAAGTCGTGTCATTGGTAGAGGTTGTGTTTTTTTGTTGAAACTAAGTTGCACAAAGCTTTATGCAGCAGCAATATAATGACGAGGAGATGTAAAGGACGTTTTCATTCGTTAGTCACTTGCAATTTTTCTTGTGCCATTAAAGTGTGTGCAAACTGTATTCATGATACTTACAATAGCACTCAATTGTAATTCAAAGATCTCACATTGCTGTTTTGTTTCCCATTCACACACCAATGTGATAAATAACGCAGCTTGGTCAGTGGCCCTAAGCTTCAAACCACGACGCTTTACATCTCTTGCCTCAGCTTTGGACGTATCAGCGGCGGTGTGTCAATATACTCGTCACATGCTTAGTGTCTTTTGAAAATAAACTTCCGTCTTGACAGGAAGTTAACAGGAAGGGCAACAAAAGCAAGGAAAAGAGCATGGTGACGACTCGCTTACGTGACTCGCTCGTGGCTAACGAGTCACGTGACTAGCGACTCACATAAGTCCCGTGACTAACATCACTAATGACTCATATGAATAATGACTGATGGGACAAAATGTCAACTTTTCTTTGATTAGCACGGGACATTACAGGTTGGTTATTGTCAGTTGCTCTGCCGCAGGCGGGTGTGTCGCACACACACGCTAAACACGCTTCGTTATTTGACGCTTTGGGAGTGAGTAGAGGTTGCTTATTATTGGCGATGTGTGTGTGTGTGTGTATGGTCATGTATTACTCATGTTGTGGGGACAATTGTCTACAGAAGTCACATTGTGGGCACTCACATTCCTTTTGGAGACAAAATTAAGGTCCATAACGTAAATCATTATATTCTAGGGTGAAGGTTAGGTTTAGGGAAGTAGCAGTGGGGTTAGGTTAAGTCTCCAGGAAATGAATGGAAGTCAATGTAATGTCTTTTTAATGTGATGGAAACACGACTGTGTCTCTGTATGTGTCTCTCTCTGTGTGTGTGTGTGTGTGTGTGTGTGTGTGTGTGTGTGTGTGTGTGTGTGTGTGTGTGCTCCAGAAAAAGCACTTGGTGTTTTAGGTGGCTGACTCTCATCTTAAAATAAAGATTCACACAAAAACAAATGCAAACACCCACGCGCGCACACACACACACACACACACACACACACACACACACACACACACACACACACACACACACACACACACAGACCTACACACACACACACAGACATACACACACACACATACACACACACATGGAGAGAAACGCCACGTTGATGGAGATCCCTGTCATCATGGAGGCGCACGGTGGCCACAATAACCAACTGTATTCTGCAACAACAAAATGACAGTAATTACATGTGAAATAAGCCTCTGTTACCTGAAAAATTTGCTTTAGGGAGAACAGAGCCCTCCTCAAGTCACGTCCATTGGAATTATACAGTCTTTCTGGAAAGAGAGAAAGAGACAAAGGAGTGGTTATTATTCTAAAATCCAACAAACAGTAAGTGACTCATTTCAAAAAGCTCATACAAAATGTCAAAAACGATTTCATAAAAATGTTTCGACCTGACTTCATTAGCGAGCTTTCTTTTGCCACATTCTGTTTGTATTGTTCATTCACCGGTGCACCTTTCATCTCTCACCAATCCTCATTTGTTTCATGACTAGATCAATAAAACTTGGAAGTAAAATGAGTCTCAGCTGTGTAAAAAGTTGCACAATTGTTTGATATGCAGAGGAACGTCGAGGGAGTCGATGGAACCAATCACACCGCTCGGTCCTGACCACCTGAGGCAGGCACTTCATCACACACTTTCCCTCGCGGAGCAACACGTGCGTGGTCTCTCTCTCTCTCACACACACACACACAGACACAAATGCACACACACACACACGCACACGCCCACGCACACACGTTGCAGTAGTGATTAGAGCTCTATTGGAATGTTAATGAGCTGCTGGCCGGGCTTCAACGGTGAGGTATTCAGGTCACAACACGGAAAGCACTCAGAACCAACGACTATACGAGCTCTCATACCGTCACACTGATATTCAAAATGATTACTATTATCCTAGAACACAAATAGATCTCTTCTATCATATTACTGAGATTTAAAATGTTGTCAATTGTGACCCTGTGAACTGTACTTTGTGTTTTTGTATTTACTCCAGGGGTAGGCAACCTTAGGCACGTGTGCCACCGTCGCCACGCGGTAGCTGAACCAATGGCACACTAGCAATAAGAGGGCAAGATTTTTTTGGAAATGTTGAAATGTCCTCTCATCTTCATGCCAAATTACCTCTTTCACAGCCATTGCCAGCTGCGCGGCCTGTTATTTACGATAATTTGATACTCTGCCTCTGATTGGCTAGTACCCGTTGCCTTCTTAGCAGAATTTGTTAAGTTTATCGCTGATGAACAAAATTGGTGGAAGGTTGGCAGGGTTACCGATTTCAACTCAGATGTGGACGTTTTCATAAGGATGGCCGCCTTCTTGTACAGTGCTCTCAGGAATAATTACATAATGGGAGAGAAACGTTTCTAAAACTGCTGCTATGCATGTTGCCTGTATGGATGGAATAAAATACAGATCCAGAGGAGATTTCAATTGTAATGTGCTGTCATAATTAAACTTAATATTGCACATTGATAAACAAGAAAATTTAAAAAGAGCACTTCATATCAAAAAGTTTGCAGACCCCTGTCCTATGGTGAAATATATATATTTTTTTAAATCTGGGGTTTATTACATAGTTACTAAATAGTAATTTACAATCATCTGTGCTCCGCATTAAGCTCAAAGTCTGTTGAGTTGAGTGTTCATACTGTCCATTTGTGCATATGAACAGTTGTGCATTCTGCTGTGTGTCAGCAGGGGGTTTGAAAATCTGCGGGTGTAAATCCAGAGTTTGCGTGTTGATGACAAATCCTTCAGTCCATCAGGAGGGGGTTAAAAGCGTACAGAGGTAAGGGCCTGCTGCCTGGAGCTCAGTGGAAACCGTCGCTAAGCTAGACAAGGATAACCCAAGGCCAGGGTCAAAATCATTATCATTCCACATACAGACGAAGAATTACAGGCCTGTCTGTCTCTCCATCTGCGGGACCTTTTCTGTGAGATCAGCAGCGGCATTCATGAAATACATCTGCGATAGTCTACGACAGAAGTAATGAAATCATCCAAATCATTAGTGCCAAGAGACCACTGCCAATGATTCTCCATGTGTGGGAACTACGAAGTGACTCCAGAAACTCACCAAAAAAAGCAAAGATTATGGCATGTGGGAAAGAGAGGAAAGAACATTTACACACAAACATGAAAGAGGTGAACTAAGAGAAGGGAATGGAAAGACAAGACAGAACAGGACAGGACAGGGCAGAAAGGGGAAAGAAAAAAGAGAGAAAGGGAAAGTGGTGACCACTGAGTACAGGCCAGGGTCTGATTTGAGGAAAGAAAGCCAATTGCATCTGGGTAATCAAGGCTGAGGAGAGAAATGAGAGAGCCAAAGATGTGGAATTCCCCTTCCAAAAATACACAAACATATATGTCTCCGCCATGTCTTGAGTCGAATGTTGATTTTGAACCTTTTCTGAGTTTGTCCAGCTGATTGAAAAGATGCTCAGTTTACGGATTCAGTTTCTTTTACCAAGTTGTTGGTGGATAATTTAGCATTTTAATATAATAACGAGGGAGTAAAGTCATAAATATAAGTATGTATTTTTTTTGTTTGTGTTGTACAAAGTTAGAAGAGCAATATTGAAGTCAAGCCTGATGTTTCCTGACATAAAGAATAACCCCACAATGAGGCATTCAGTTTATTAATCAAACACTGGTATTGGATCGGTACTCGGTATTGGTGTGGGTATCTCTTTTATCAAACACAGTGTTCGAGGGTTAACAGAGATCATTTTGACATAATCACTACCTGCTTCACAGAGAAGAGCCTGTTCACACTCGTCCCCTTAGAATACTAAATACACAGAACCTCTTAAAATAATGAAATAATTAATCCGCTCAGATGACGATTAGCCACACTCGTATATGTGACCTTTCATTTGGTTTATTGCTAGTTTTCCGTAAACGGAGGAGAACACAGATAAGTGGCAGGTGCAATGACCTCATTCGATAATTCACAACAGACTCCAAAACTGTGGCTCAGTCATAACTCCTTTTCTCAAATGGCCAGTTCGGTCTGGACTTCCACGTTCTCGTTCTCTCCATGTTTCCCTGGAAATCGAGTGGCCACTCGATGACACGGGGAACACTTTGCCCGGCCCTTTACGGTCAACGGTCGCTTCAGTCGCTCACGTGTAATGTTCACGTTCTTCATCAGGCCATGAGCGAGGCTGTCATGGTAACCTTTACCAGAATGTCTGTTGTCCATCAGGAGCACGTCAGCAGCAGTGATAAGCCTCAAACCTCTTGGCTTGGTTCGTTCTGGTGATGCAGTTGGTGCGAAAAGGTGGCCATTATAATTAGCTAGAGTTTACGGGGATCAACAACCAGCAATGTAAATAAACACACACTGAATTAAATCTTCAGAAAATAGTATTTTGGGGTTTTCTATAATTCTTTCATATTAGGCAGAAGTTTAATGAATATTCTGATTTCTCTACTTCTTTTCTTACTTCTCGGCAACATATTCTTTATGACCTTCCAATGGAATTCTCTCCAAACCATTTATTGCGCAACACCTTTTTAAATAAAATGAACGAAGGGAAACGACTTGTTTATTATAAGAAGTCTCTAATCTTTGCGCCTTATACTTCCCTTGCAGAGACATGTGAGCCAATCACTAAATACGGGCCAGATATATTAATGTGACAGTTACATGACTTCATATCTGTTTACTTTCACTCAAATGGAAAGCATCCCCGCTGCACGGACCCATTAAGGACCCGCTATGTGCAGGCTAATGTTGGGGTGATCACACATGAAGGGTACATCACCCGGCTGGATACAGAAGGTGTACAGTATAAGCTGTCAGACATCAGAGGTCGCACACCACCACACAATGTTTTATGTAAGAGCTAACCATCTCCACGGTCATTTAATACAGCAATGAATACTAAAACATTTTGTGAGACAAGTGATAAAAATCTGCCAGATGGTTGAGGTCATTTCATTTCTTTCCAAATAAAATCCCCTTCTTTCACAGTATTTATTGAATCAAATGTCTTTCTTGATTCAAACACACTGACTGAGTTCCTCACACTTTTATCTGACATAAACATCCAAGAGTACATTTGTTAAACTTATTAAGATGTTTCTTTTTTTTTCTTTTTTGCAGTGCGCTGTCTCACAGTCATGCCAGCATTGCTGTTGTCATGGCGATACCCCGTAATCACCTGATAGTTGCTAACAAAGTCTTGTCAGCATAATTACCCTTCCGCTCCAGAGTAAACAGAATTTGACATGCTAAATAATCAATGAGCCATTTTCCCATTGGCAACGTTTCGAGATCCAGCTGTCTTAACACTGCGTTTCGGGAGTGATGGTGTATTCAAACTGAAAATAGCTCAAACAAATGACTCTCCCTTTCAACCTCTGGGCCAAACAGCTTGGCCTAACAGCACTGCCTTAGTATTCTCTTGAGGGAGACTGAAATAACAGCACAACACAAACTAGAAAGATAACGCTTCAACAATTAAATAGATGCCCTCCACTGGTGTAAGAGAAAGAGGAGTAGATGGGGCAATATGTGAGGAGGAAGGAGAGGAAAATTGCAAAAGTAAGGTTTCTGAAGGGAGGATTTGCCTGTCCCCGTGTCTCTTGCTGGCCATTCTCCTTTTTTTCCTGGCCCTAAATTTTATTATTGTCACAAGAAAAAGCTGAAACACTCACTGAGATGTGTCATTGTGGTTTGTGCTTGTGTAGAAAGTGTGTGCGCATGCACTTGTGTGATCGTGTGCTCAGGCCCATGTGTAAGCCAGTGCCTGTGTTCGCTGAGTGCAGACAGACAGATGAAGGAGAGACAGAAAGGCACATTTCATTTATAGGTTCGCTTGGAGTTTTACTGTTTTGTTTTGGAGGACTCGCAGTTCTTGTGCACACTGTTTCACCATGACCTCACGCGCACTGCAACATGTCAGCCTTAACGAGTCATTTAGTCCCATATTCCGTCTTAAAATTTGTAATTTTCTTTTAGCGGGGGGAAACGTCCGCCAGCAGAATGAGGTATTTCCACTTGTTTCTGATGTTTTCGGTTTTAATCTAATATGATTAAAACTAAACTCTTGGTTCACATGCATTTAATGAACCAAACATATTTTTTTTAATAAAACACACACAACCTATAAACTTAGTTTCGCAATTGCCTTGACACAAAAACAGGTGCTGTAGCTGAAACCACTAACTCATGTAGCCTATCTATTGACCAGGAATGCTAAACTATAAGCAAATTGACTGCTTTACACTAAGTTTGCCTGTAATCAATTAGATCACTTAGAAATCAGAGTTTGAACACCATGAATATGATTCCGGTTTGCTCTTTGATGTGCACAACAAAGGAGGCCAACTTTGGTGAGAGAGTTGGTTGCAATATACTGTAGTTTGTTTACAGTCCAATACAATAACGATGTCCATGTCATCGTCAGTTAAAGTAAGTGTGTCTGATACTGTTAAAGGTATAAGAGGATTGAGAGATAAACTTATTTGTTTTTTTTTACCCATTGCATTTGTGTTCATAGTCTATATTTTACAGCATGCTACAAATGAAAATACCAAAGACTAGATAAGCAGGTTTTATACTTAGCTCATCAGTGTGCTGTTGGCATGTGGATAGCTTTTTATTTTGAGTTTCAACACGGAGGGGCCTAGTTTCAGAAGTTGTGATTTAACAATTGCAAAAACTGTAAGAGCCTTTCCCAGTATGCCGGACTAAATCATAGCTTTATCGAAGGAAAAGACATGGAGACTACTCCTGTTTGAGCTTGGTTTACATTTTCATTGGGTTTATCACATGCTAAACACCAAATGAGGACCCAACAGACATGAACATACGGTATGTCACCATGTGTATTATGATCAAATTCTCCTGTTTATAATTCCTTTGACTTAAAATGCCTCCAGAAAAATATATTTCAAAGGCTCAATACTGGGTTAAAGGACCTGGTATACAACTTTATAGAGTGCAAATATGCATTTATTTCAGAATATAGCAGAAAAAAAGAACCTGTATGTTCATCAACAAACAAGTGCATGTGTACGTGGGAGTGTCCTCTACAGTGGAACAGGGATTCCCTCAGTGCTGAGGCTGTCTAAGTCAGGAGTGGTCAGACGCCTCCTTCCCCTCCTGCCATAATGAGATTAGTGCTGTGACCCTTCAGCGTTGACTAATCCCTCAACATTTACTGCACCATCTACACATCTCCAAACACAAAAACACACAGGCCAGCTCAGGCTACACTAGTCCTAATCCACAGCAATTATACTCAAAACCGCATGGTACTGCAAAATGCAAAATCGCACAGTCCCCACTTGACTGAAGTCTAATTCTGCTTAGTTGGCTTTAAAAAAAAAAATTTTAAAAAAAAGGGCACCATCAGTCTACTACTACTATGCTTAATCCTCAGATTAAACAATGGCAGCCAGCTCAGCAGATGTTTCTTAAAGTCAACTCGGTTACAGAAACAGTGGTGTGAAGGTGAGATTCTGCAGGACAAACCAAGAGAATCATAAGAATCTGTTTGGCATCCAGCATGTGAGCTTCTCAAAGTTATCTATAAGCATGACAGGTCTCTATTTGGGACTCTTGTGTCTTTAGGCCAATAACTTTACTGATTTTATTCACCCTCACCATTCTCATTGTGTCGTTTTTGGCCACAGAAGCAGTTTGTTTTTTTGCTCTAAAAACCTACAGTACGCTACTTGCCCAGCACCAAACGCAGTGTTAGAGACTAGTTAATGGACATAGTGGAGCATTTAGCAGCTGAACGGCCAGATGCTGCATTTCCCTCAAGATGAGAAGATCATAAACAGAGATCAATGTAGGGCTGGATGATGTGGTCAAAATCTTCTGTCACAATAACAGTTATTTCATATCTTGATATACAAAATATAGCATATTTTCTGTTTTTTCAATAAATAAATGTTCTGTATATAAGAAACCACATGATGTTGAATACTATTGTGAAAATTAAAAACTTGAAAAGTGCTGTGTATTTTCTCATTTAATTTAACAACTTAAGTGCAAAATAATCAGATTTTCTGAGAAATTTGATTTGGTGTGCGCTTTTTATCAATTTAGACGATGTAGTTGTGTCATCACGATGCCTCAATGTATGATTTCATTACAATACTATTCCATTGAAAGACAAACTATCATATTCGATCATCACCCAGCCCAATAAAAGCAACTGAATTTTGGACACAACTCCAAATTAATGCTAATGTAATAATAAAGTAGCTGTTGCAAAAGAATCATAGGATGCAGTTCCTCTCAAGACCACTAGATGCTGGCTCCAATGTACAAAGTGAAGCTTCTCTCTGGAAAAACAAAGTCAGTGCATTTCAGCAGAGGAAGTCAGAGTCTCAACAACTTGATGTTACAGATGCTGAACTCATGTTGCCCTACCCGCTTTGGAAGTAAGTGTAAGAGATCCAATAGAAGCGTCTGCTTTATCATTTTCCTCTCTTAATAATTTTTCCAGCCATTGCTTAAATATTGAGCGTAATTACTGGAAGAAAGTTGAGCATTGATGAATACGCAATCCAATGCAATCACCATAATAACAGATCAAAAGATGCAACACCCAAATAGTATATATGTAAACCTCATCAGAGGAATTATTTCAGTGTAACGCATCTTTACTGGGTCACAGGATATTTACTGATAAGCACGCACTGAGGTCAACCAAGGGTAATATTTTTCTGTCTATGGGTCAGGCAAGAGAGGGGCGGGTCACAGCTGGTGGTCCTGCATTAAAGCCCAGTTATAACTGCTGACTCATGTTTCTGAAGGATTTCATTGCACCCCTCTAAAAAAGCCTTCACACGGCTGTCTGGGCCAATCAGTCAGTTGGCTTTCAGACTAGGTCTTCAGTGGGATCTAAAATAAAGAAGCATGAGGTGTAATGGCACGCTGGAGTGCTTGATTTAATCCCAGGAAGTCTTTACCTCCCTGTGCTGGTCATGCTAAATATAGGTGGGTTGGGTGTCTAACATACTGTAACATTCATACTGGGTTCAATCTTTGTTCAGGTCATGCAGTGCACTGCATGACAACTAGTACACTTTTGTCTCCAGCTGATCATTGGAAACAGAAACAAGTACATTTCACACAACTGACAGATTTGTTTTCACATTTATATTGAGTTTTTCATATTTCTCTGGAAGGGTTTGCATTTTATATTAGTACCCATGTGCAAAGATACTATTGTTATTTCCTTCTTATGTGCACATATGTGTGGATTGGCATGTCCATTAATCTGTCATTAAAAGAACAAATACTCCATCAATCTGTCATAATTGAATATAGTTTGGACAATAATGCATGATTTCAGTCTCATGTCAAGTGAAGTGAAAAGGAAAAGTTGGCAGGCAGCAAATGCCAGACTGCTGAGGATAACTCGGTTATTTTGTGACGGTCTATTTTTTGTCTGTTGGTCTTGGCCTACAGTATGAGTACTGGAGGCTGCTGATGGTACAGATGACGATAGAGGCCCCATGAGCTGTGTGTGTGTGTGTGTGTGTGTGTGTGTGTGTGTGTGTGTGTGTGTGTGTGTGTGTGTGTGTGTGCGCGCGCGTGTGTGTGTGTGTGTGCGTGCGAGAGAAAGAGGGAAAAAGAGAGGGAGAGTGAGACCTCCAAGGTTTCACTCTTGGATTCATAAGATTTAAAGAGTGGCGACGGACCTAGACAGAGATTACACTCGGCTCAGCAATGACACACACACATACCCACGCAAGCATGTACCCACGTCCCCAGGCAGATACAGTACAACAACACTTGAGAGTACATGAAAACAAACTTTTATATGATTCCCATATATCAACCCCTGTGGAAACAAATGGCTGCTATATTTTAGAGTGAACACACTGACACAGTACATACAACATACCTACATACACACTTTCGTATATAGACACACACACACACACACACACACACACACAGACATACACACATACACACACACACACACACACACACACACACACACATACACACATACACACACACACACACACACACACACACACACACATGCAGTTAAACATATCCAGACTTGTAACCTTGAACCCTGATGAAGGACATCAGCCGTGAAAGAATCTCAGAAGCAGATGTCTTCAGGAAGGAAACTTACTGCCACATAAACACATGCAAACACATAAAAATACACACAGGCTCGCAAACACAGTTTGTCTCGACATACTCCAAGACCAGAACGTGCCCTGTGCCCTTGCTATGGCCCTGGCACCTCTGAATTAGTCCACAAACACACACACACACACAGGAATAGTTACCCACAAACACAAATATACCCAGCTTTTCTTACAGGCATCTGATGATACCACGGTGATGACAGGCCTGATCCCGACAGGCAGCTATCGTACTGCTCTATATTCACACACAGACTACCTTCGTCACTGTACTGTATAAACAGGGAGTGACGACTCATTATATACGCACATCAACTTTTTAAGGTTTACTGTACACTGTATAAGTTGTAAAAATTAGGCACGGACGACTTTAGTAATGAATCTGTGGCCTCGCTCAATGTCCCGCCCACATCTGATTGGTTACATGTCACGAGTAAGGGCATGGTCACGCGTGAGAAATTAACATTGGCGAATATTTGTGAACTTTGACACAGAAAGTCGCAGCCTAAACCAAAAGCAAAGACGTGTGTGGGGTTGACCCCCCCCCCCACACCCCCCCTCGGCACTGCCCACACTCAGCACATATACCACCTCAAAGGTGACGGTCACTCGCCTGCAATAAAGCGTGTGTGATGGGCAAAGACGAACTCTGACTGGAGATACTCCGTTGAGCAAGCGCAGCTGTGTTTAGAATTTTAGAAAGCAGCAGATATTACTGAAGTAGCAATTCTTCCGTAAAGCCTGGAAATATTTGTTCCAAAAGAAGCTTCCTCACGTTTTTCTGTCAGAAAGCATTCTGTGCCGTAAAGTTTGCTTCCATCAAACTGTGTTGGCGGCATATAATGTTGGGGCATATTCTTATATAAAGCACAATTGCTCTCTTGCCAAGAGTTAGATAAGAAGATTGACTCCCATGTGTGTATGGCAAATATGAAGCTACAGTAAGCAACCAGTTAGCTTAGTTTAGCACAAAGACTGCAAATAGAATGAACTGGCTAGCCTGGCTCTTTCTAAAGGTCACCTACCTACCAACGCATCTAAAGCTCACTAAATCCTGAAGTTCCCACTCCCACCACCAACCATGGGCTCCAGAAAACTACTTTAAAAGTCGAAACAAACAAAAGTTAATTAATGACAGTAATGTCAAACAATTCCTTTAACTTCTGATGAAAAAAGCTGTCAATCTTTTAGATGACCAAAACCATTTATATGGTAATTCCTGTCATTAAACTTAATTTCATCCAACTGTTGCATGCAACTGACAAAGTGTGAGGTTATTGCTTTGTCTTTTATCTGCAGAAAGGCATTGTTATAAAGTGTGACCTGATTTTTTTTACAGCGTGCAGACTGACACAAAAGCTGATTGTGGGAAATATTGTGGTGTTCAAGCCCACATGCAAGCATACACGTGTGAAACAAGCGCCTAGTGTTTTCCCTCGCTCTCCCCCCTACCTTTCCCTCCTTCTCTCTCTCTCTCTCTCTCTCTCTCTCTCTCTCTCTCTCGCGCTGCTGATGTCAATATTAATTGACTGGATTCACTAAGCATGTGCAATGTCAGAAATAAGACTTAAAATGAAATGTTAGATGAGAGGATTGATACTAGTCTCATGTAAGATAAGGGTGAGCCTTCAGTCAACAGCCAGTTAGCTTAGCGTAGCACACAGATAATCATTCAACTTTTTCTCAACTAGTGCATTGTTATGAAGATTCCCTGGGCGTGTGCAATGACAGAAATAAGATGCTTTTAAGAAAAGCATAGATTTTAATACATTTTGGAAGTAAAGTTAGAACTGATGATTATGTATTTATGTATGTCTGTATGTATGTATGATCATGTCAAGGTGGTTTAAATGTCTAAACTGCTCTTTGGCAGTGTTTTTGATGGTGAGTCACCCACATCAATTGGCTGGATTGAGTATATAGAAAAGGGGAGCCTGACAAAGAAGAGACAGGAAGACAGACATAAAAGAGTGAGTGAGAAAAGCAAACAGTAGAAACTGACAGAGAAACCAGAGTAAGACTAACAGCAGCCAGAGCGGGTAAACAGAGAGGATATTGAGGGTTATGTGCTGCTTGCTGAGTGGATTAGCTCAATGAAATCTTGCTCTGACTCATACCACATTTGCCTATTATTATACTCCTCTCTTGCTTGTGTGTCTGTTTATTTCTGTGCATGACCCTAATACAGCAGGTATGATGACATCAGACAAAAGCTATAAGGGAGTTCTGGCATAGTTATAGAATATTTGCCAGAAGAGAATGTACCCACTTTTTTGGGACTATATTCCGCCTGCTGGTCTTGGCTAATGGTTGATGATAGAGGGCCCATTAACTGTGTGTGGGTGGTGTGTGTATGTGGGTGTGGGCTGAAGACTTGGTTAAAGGTTAGGGTAAGGGTTAGTATTAGCCAAATAGCAGCTATGGTTAGAGTTTGGGTAAGTCTCGAGGAAATGAATGCACCAGATGCAGATCCTCATAACGTGGATCATTAGATTTTAGGGTGAAGACTTGGATTTAGGTTCAAATAAGATAAAGTAAGATAAGAAACTGTATAACTGCAGCAAGCATTTGTTTATTTTGGCTTACAATTAATACATATATATTTTTTTTTTTATGTACTGGGGTTAGAAGCAAAATTAACTCCTTGTCAGTCCAGCCAAATTATTCTCAAAATCAAACTGCCAAAGCAATATTCCCTAACGTTTCGAGTCTGGAGTCTGGAACCCCAAAATAGCAGACTTATAACTTATAAAACTAATTTCATCACCATGGCAAAGTTTTCTCTCTTTCCTCGATCTCCTCACCTGTAAGTCAGTGGACCACAGAGCTGTGACATAACCTGTGGAGCTGCTGGCCAGCTGCTGCTGCACTGTCTGGCAGGTGCATTTCCTCCTTGCTTTGTTTTTCCCTTGTGTATTCTTCCCCTAAGTGATTTACCATTTCCCTGGAAATCATCCCTCTCCCCGTCTCTCTCCACACATCCCCTAAACCCATCATCTCTGAAACCCCACGGCTGGATGAGATGCCAAGCCCGCAGATTCTCCAGCGTGTGTTCTGGATGTTTAGCTTTTGGTAATTGTAATGTTTTATTGCATTATGTAATCGCTTCAAAATGATTAAAACAGACCAGCCAGAGGTTTGTGCAGGTACACTCAGCTGCGTATATGAACCAGCCCAGACACAACACTCAGACGCATTACAAAGCCAAAGGCACACGCACATATGCAATATATTTCTTCCAGTAAGAGTGCTGAGGGTTGGGAAGAGCAAAACCCCAAACAGCAACGTGTTGTGCATGTGCACAACAGTTGGGCTTCTCGTGTTTGTCAGCGTAAATAGAGCCCAGGATAAAAAAAACTGCCACATCCACAGAAAGCAGAAACACTGCGACACACAGACAGGATCCATCACACCAAAGCAACTGATCACAATAGACGCACAGCTGCAACATGCAACGGGATTACACAGCAAAAAGCATAAAAGCCGTAAATAATCACGTTGAACGTGTACTGCATAATATAAGCTTGACTGCTGTGTGTAAGCGGTGCAATGTGCCCACTTGTTATTTCTGTCTGCGTATGGCTTACTGCAACAGAGGACATGTAACTGTCTTTGGACCGGGGTCCCCTTCACCAACCTTACTGTAAGAAAGCAAGACGGCAAGTTATTTACAGTTGGAGTCAGTGCTACTGCAGGAGGAATTGAGAACAGCTGCAGGATAGATGTGTGTTACAGGATTTTCTACAGCAGCTACTGCTGTAAAGTTATCCTACCACTTCCACTGCTCTACACCTTCGTCCCTAATGCCTCGTCAGCCCACAGCAGTAACTAAGGCATGAGTCATGTGGGCGCAATGCTCTCAGTCGCTCCTCGGGGTCTCAGCTGCAGACGAGGGGAAACTATTTGAGTGTTTTTTCTCTTTCCTACTTTCCTCTCTGTGAAACGCCGCTGAAACGCTCGCAGCGTGTCCTGTATTCTGAATGCATAACTACTGATTTCAGGTGATGACGAGATAGTGAAAACAAAGTGTGGACACATAAACACACATTTGCACGAAGATCTCACGGCTGCGCACAGATAAAACAGATAGAGTGACGGGTCTAAACTGGTCAAAGAGCATGCAAACAATTCGTAGGCACGGCAAAATATACTTGTTGACTCACACACGTGCATGCAGGAAGATCATGAGGCCCAATTTCTTGAGCCAAAGCCACAGGTGTTTAAAGAGAACAAAGAGTCACAAACCATATGTCAAGCTGAGCAGAGTAAATATAGATGTAGAGATCAGAGCGGGCAGGCCAGGAAAAGAAAGAGGTTACCGAGGTTAAACAACAGAAGTGGTGAGTGTTTGAATGAAACCAGCCAGGAGATGGGGAAGAGAAATGGAGACAAATGTAGAGCAAAGTAGATTAATAGAGGATGAAGGGGAAATGATGCCAGATTGAAAAGTAGTTAGAGCATGTTGGCTAAGGTTAGCGTGGATATTAGAGTGCAGCGTGTCAGTAAAACCATATAATATGTCTGGAGTCGTACAACTGGACAGCCACAGATGTCCTGTACCACTGCCCCCTCCCAGCTTACCCATCACAAAGCATTATCTCCCTGTCACACGATGCCATTACCAGGCCTTATCTCCCACAGCGGGGGACACCAACACAGTAAATCGCTGTTGGAACCAGCTGCAGTCATCTCTTTCTGCAGCATCTCAAAGCCAGATTGCTGTCACTGCCACTGCACCCCCATCGGTAAATCGCCACTGAATAGTGACTACTGTTTTTTCACCAGAGACCACCATGTCAGTAAGCTCATATTTACACAGATTTTGCCTGATGCTACCAAATCCTCAAAACATCTCTTTAAAGTGTATAAATACAGTTACTATAAACCTTTGATTTTGTACGGTGGATTATTATTACTTTTGTATCCAATCCAAGCGGGATAATAAAAAAAAATACAACTGGAAAAGACAGACAGATGCAACACAATCTTTGACTCCGTTTTTGACAAGCTGCTAATTTCTTATGTAACGGCCCGATCAGAGAAAATCAAAGCAAGTCAACCTTCACTACACCTCAACCCCCCCCCACCCCCCCTCCCACTCCCTCCCCTCCCACCCCCTCTCTCTCTTTTACATTACCGCGAGGGGTGATTAGAGACGGATAATTGGGGCACAGAAATCCAGCAGTATAGGAGCCACATTTTTTTGAAAAAGGGCTAAATTCCAGAGGTAACTGCCAAGGGATTGAATAGGCTCCAAAACACATGCAAGGTCTTTTGTTCTGCACTACGGCTCTTTTGTTTCACCTGCTGTACAACTCATTACAGGAGGCTTTACCTGTCAGATGGCATACCCTTTCTATATTTGATCACTTAAACTGTATTTAATTACTGCATATCCTTTCACTTCAGGGGAGGCTGGGAAATGAGGCCACGATGGGGAACAAAAGCTTTGGGATTCTGAAAACATTCTGCTAATGTGCACTTTAATGGTGTACAAATGAGAAAATTACAGTTTGCCAGTTTGCCTAAAACACGGTGAATACAAAATTGATGTTAAGGTATCGGAAGAAATAATTACTCAATATCTATGAAATTTACTGTGTGTTTAGAGCTACTGTATATCAATCAGCCGGACCGATTTATTGAATCTAATAGTTTTGAAGTGGTTTACAAACAGTGTCTATAAGAGTTTATTTTCTACTATGAAATGTTCTGCTCCGTCTATGCTATTATAAGTATTTACAAAAAAAATTTAAGAAATGTCTGTAAATATTAACTCTCGCAGCTCAGCTGCACAGCTGGCTAGCTAGCAGAATGATGAGGACCCGGTGGTTCAAGTTTAACCCGGAGAACATGGTTTTATTACCCTACAGGCATACAGGCTAATATTTAGTTAAAAGTAGCCAAAACTCTCTCTCTCTCTCTCTCTCTCTCTCTCTCTCTCTCTCTCTCTCTCTCTCTCTCTCTCTCTCTCTCTCTCTCTCTCTCTCTCTCTCTCTCCCTGCCCCCTCCTCTTCTCTGAACCTGGCCTATCCAGTTGAATTATGGTCAACATCTCCCCCCCATGAACTCCCCATGAGTCTCTCCGATGTTAGTCCTGCAGGATCACTAATGAATATATCCAATGTCATCAAATCTGTCAGGGTATAGTAATATTTTTTTGGTCCCTAGATGATGAATCATGATGTTTTAGGTGACCCCTTGTGCTGCCTCTGGAGAGACAGACAAGAAAAATCTTCAAATACACACCAAAAATCTTCAAGCTGATTGCCATGGAATGTGCTAAGCACATTTATGCCACGAGAAGGTTGATACCTTTGCCTTCAGGCCAATATGTCAACTTTGCACATAAGCCATGTGATAAAATAATTGTCAAATGTCCATCAAATATGCAGATTCGGGGTCAGGCTTGCTCATTTTACAAGTAAGGTAGACACATATTACGTAGCCACATAATAATGCTTCACAAATTCACATCTTCTATGATAAAATAATTGTTTTGACGCTCTCATTTTGTGGGATGTAATGAGCAAGGATGCCTGCAGGTGCCACTGATGATGCTAGCGGGGCTATAGACCTCTATGACTTCTATAGTCTTGTTACTTAAAATGATTGTTTCGTGCAGTTTTCCGAGGAAGAAATCTAATAGTTGTACAACAAAAGATAGAGTTCACATTATTTACTACGTCTCATCATTATTTCTTCTAATTATCTTCAATCTTCCTCAGTCCACCTTATATCGCCCCTCTCGCGTCCTGTTACTCTCACATTTAGCGAGTAGAGGTTGTGCTGCCTTCCTCGCGTGTTTCTGTGCTGTCAACCGAAACTGCTTAAAATGAACTCTTAAATAAGGGTTTCTGATTGGCACTCTCACGAGTCTGCAGACCACGGGATCCACTGGGAGAAGGGGAGGAAATATAAGGAAACAGGGCACAAGAGTAGGTATTGAGAGACATCGGAACAAATGAAAGAGAGATGCTTAAGTAGACGGGCAAAATGAAGAGGCTCAGGGCTAAACGTTGTTCAACCTGAAGCTGAGGACACTCAGGACACCGACCCTGCATTAAAAGATAAATTCCTGTTAAATTGACCCTAATCTCCCGGTGAGGAAAATGCAGTGAGCAGTGAGAAGAGCTGGATCATTAAAGTGCCACGGAGGCCTCTCCAGTGCAGACACATTGCCTGCAGAGAAGTGCTTACACCAGCAAACAAAGTCACGGCTTTGCTGACCATGCCAATGTGTTCTCCTTCTCACATGCAACAGAAAGAAACTCATTAAATCACACACATTATCACAGCCTCACTCACACATACACGCATCAGAGAGCATCCTTAATCCCAAATTGGCAAGCCTGAATGTAATTTGATCTTTCCGTTAGCAGCGACGCCAAGAAATGCCAAGGAGAGCCGTCTTTCTTAAAGCCGTAGTCGTTTTTTTTTTCAACCTTGTGGCCCTGAAAGAAGATCAATGAACAACTGAAGGATCTCTCTAACATTTGACCTAAATACAATCAAATCCTGATCCTTGTCAATCAAACCTGAAAGCTGATGAAGACGGCAAGATTAGGAAAATCTGTAAGGAATTGATCCTTTCCTGCACTTCAGTCACATAAACCAAATGATGATCATGCATGTGGCACAGTCAGCTATCCATGCATTCAATCCAAAGCCATGCCATTCAATCCTACTATACAGTCTAACTAATAGTGAATCACAGATACTTGATTCCACAAGCAATTTGCATTCTTGATTGTGACAGACTTTTCACTTAATGAATAGTATGCTGACCACTCCTCGGGCGATTTGAAGGTCAAGGCCCTGAAGGATTAGAGAGTTTTAAACTGGCAGATGAGTGGATAGCTGGACTGTTGCATTGAAGCAACGCTGAGAAGGGAGTTAAAAATGGTCGGTAGATCTCTAAAGTGAATGGATCGCTGTGACTCGCCCACGCTATCTGATTATATGTCTGTCTAATGCTGCAGAATTACAAAGTGCCATTCCAGAGTATCAACTCCAGTCCGGATCTGGTTGTTGCTTAGCATCTGTGCCATGCAGAATGAAATCTGGAATTGTGGGCACACTCTATCAACAATCTTTGGCACCGGGTAAAATTCAGGTTTCACTTTTGCCCTTGTAAAATAAATACATATCATATGTCCGAGAGAACCAAGATGAGCCGTGGGAGGGTGTGTGTATTGTATGTGCGTGAGTGCGAGAGAAATATTTAGCTTCACGCTTAATTCACTCAGCCGTTTGTGTAGGATACGTGTGCATCTATTGCATATAGCCCATATATATATGGTGTTTCCCTTCATATTCATTCTGCAGCACACAGCCGCTACAAAATGATGAGCGCCACAGCTAAAGTTTCACACGATCATTAATATCCTCTGCTCTCGTGTTTCACCCAGTGCGTGGCTTAGCCTCTCCACACACACATCGAGCACACACGAGTCATAATTATGTTTTGATGAAAACTCAACTCATGGCTTTTTTCCCTGGTGTTCTTTACCACTGTTTTGGAAGAAGGAAATAACGGGAGGAACAAGCGAACCAGCTTTAAAAGTGACATATTTCCTAATATGCCGATGTGAAGTGTGGTTCATGTGGTAGTAACTGGTGAATATTTGTACAAGCAACAGATAAATATTCAAAGACATTTTAACAAAACTTTAAAGTTCTAGATTTGAGAACAGAATTTAGTGAGGTAGAATGAGTGATTCATTGAGAAGACTGCGTTTGAGGTCTTTTGAGGGTTTTCAGAAGACCTGAGCCAATCTACTAGAGAAGGGGAGCAAGTTCAGGTGTTTATGTCCCTTACATTGGTTAAATACAAACTGCTATAGCATGTTGCAAAAATATATCTCAAAGTGACTTGTATGATACTAGTTTAGAGTCATTATTTTCTTCTTAACTATTTCTTCTTTTTTTTTTACACTGTAAAAATGAAAACAAGTTATGTCACAAACTAAATTGACGAACTGATTCTTTTCTGTATGTGTACATTTTCTCTCCTTAACACCATTAGTCCCAGTCATAGTGACCTTTCACCTCGTCGCGTTCTCAACCAATCCGGGGCAAAGATTCTAGGATCCAGAATTAGCACTGCTATCACTGGCATGAAGAATGTTGACCATGCAGACAAGTCACGGAGGAAAGAAGTGAGCAGAGACAAAGTGCGGGGTGATATAAAGAAGAGTGAGTTGCAGACAGAAAAAGGATTACATCGCTTGTTATAGGACGGGGCTGTGATGTTAAAGCAATGAGAAAACAGACAGCAAAATCATCCACGTGTTCTCAGAGCATTCTTTTTTTCTAGATTAAGAACATAGACGGACTTTACATGATAAGCCAGAAGGCAAGAAAATTCGAGAGTGAGAAAATTAAATCTTGTAGCTGCTGAAACACTAAATTATGAATAATTTTAAATGATACGTGCCCAGTTCTGTCAAATGTGCTAGATAATGGGAAAATGTATGAATCTATGTATGTATGTATGTTTAACAGTCTACAGCTATGCTAGCAGCTACGTGAGGCTGTACAAAGGAACAGTGATGCTTTGAGCTAATGATTTTCAACAATTTAGCATGTTAACATTTGCTCAATAGCACGAAAGACAAAATACAGCTAAGACTGATGGGGCTGTCATCAGTTTTGCAGGTATTTAATCAAAATATAAATATTGGACAAACTGGAATTCTGACATGATAGTGGTGCGAAATGAAAAGTTCAGGTATTTGTAGTATCAAGATAAAAATTAGGATTTGTGTGTTGCGTGATATCTCCTATCATTCCTTCCCTCCCTTGCAAATCTCTCATTCAGTTCTTTCTTCCTAATCTTATCATAAAAATTCCCCTTTCGTGCTGCGATTTATTTCTTTAAGCATCCTCTAACTTTCAATGAGACACACACTCTGTCTCCTCCTCCCTCCTCCTCTTCACTGTCACAAACTGGGAAGAGTTAAGAGCATCACACTGGGAAGCCTTTACCAGCCCCAGAAGGGGGGAAAAAAAAACAGAGCATACACTTTATGGCCACATACACATGAAAAGCTTCCGTTCACTTTTCTCTCTCGAAACTGTGTAAAAGCTCCTCCGTCATACATGTTTAATGCAAATGCTGACATGATCACAATACCACGTTGAATTGGAGAAATTTCACATAGCGGTCAAACGGGCCTCTGACTGGGAGGTCTCACGTCTGACACCAGCATGTTCCACGTGTAAAGCCCTGGACAGTCATCAAAGCGTGCAGTGCAATGTGTTCTCAGGCTTGCTGCTGTGTCTGACCGAGCATGTGTGTGTGTGTGTGTGTGTGTGTGTGTGTGTGTGTGTGTGTCCAGGGAGAACCTCGTGTTGAACAGGTACATAAACATGTCACACAGCACTCACCGATGCAGGCGTGCACACGGACGGTCAGCTGGGTTCGTAGAATAACACTGTGCTTCTTCCCTCTGGACCTGACGACGAAAGAAGCATAAAAAGATCTTTACGAGAGCAATGATATTTTGTAGTTACTGCGCCATTTCACGAACAACCCTCGCTTCAGTGAAGTGATCTGTCTCGTTTCACATTTTATTCACACTTGACGCGAGAGAGGAATATAATGCGACAAATGAAATGGCACTGAGTATAAGGAAGAGCAATTATCTCATCTGGTTGGCTACTGTTATAAGGCAAAATACAAAATGTTACTTGTGTCAAGGAACATTTTATTTTCACACAAACTATGAGACAAGGACTTGTTATGATGGAACTTTTTGTTATAATGCAGAGGCCGTTGGCATGATGGGAATTGTGCAGAGAAACAGTGGCCTGCATTGGATTTGTACCCCCCCTATACTGATACGCATCTGAGCCTTGAGGACAGAGCGCAAAAGTGCCGCTGCAGACACAACACACATTCACACACCCCTGCATACCATCGTGAGCACACATTCATACACCACATATTTCACGTGGGAAAACAAAAGGAGCACACACAAAAATAAGGGCAAAGGATGATGGTATTTTGGAGAGCAACTCCAACTCTCTCTCCTAACCTCAGTTGTTATCTTCCGATCTGTGGGAGCTAATCACTGATTTCCATCACTGACCTGCTGATAGCATCCAATCCAAGCAGGGAAAGCACTGCTCTGATAACATGCAAAACATGCAGTGAGGATAACACACACCCAAACCAGAAACCAGCTGGCCTCCTATCCTTCTGTTAAGCTGCGTTATCAGCTTTGCTTGGAAATAGAGCGAAAACGGTCACACAATCTGCTGAGATGCTGATAGCTGACTGTTTTTCTTACAAATAAATCTTCCTTGCTTGACCTGTATGACGATGTCTTGTGTGAGAATGACAGGTGTGGATGAGGCTTCATGCCAGTCAGAACAGTGGAAGGAAAATTAGACCCAAGATGCGACCATTGGATGTGAGAATTTAAAAGACTGTGAGGATAAGAGGGGTTGTTTTTGATTAGAAATGCTGGAGAGCTGGGAAGATTCGTTATACTTAAGGGTTTGTTTATTCAAATCACTATTTCAATATATTTTGAATAATACAAAAACAGCTCCCGTGGCTTGGAGGAACACTGCTCTACATCACAATCTAGAGCAGTGAAAGCATCCGCTGAGCTGTCCTCGTCACCAGAGTCCTGCCACAGCTGGAATTACAACAATGCGTGGGAACATAAATCCTGGGTGATAATCCCTCTACATCGATATATTCTTTATAGTACTAATTTGTGTGTCTATTTCACATGTGAATAGTGTCAATAAGCCAATCGCCATAATACCAACATACTGACAAGCAGATTTTAATGGCCATTCTTATAAAATTGCAATAATAATAAATTGCAATTAACTTGGTTAAAAAAAACAGCAACAGAAACAATAAAAGCAATAGAAAACAAAGAAACAACATAGATAAATACCATTGTGACATAAGATGACAATTACATTGCATTCATTATTTAATAGGGGGGTTTGTTGTGATTATTGTGAGATTAGAGAAGCTTCAGCTGGAAAAGACAGTAAGTGCATGTAAATTTGTGACAGGCAGCTGTTAATACAGAAAAGTATTAAATTAATAGACACATCTTGACAATCCCAAAATGCACAACCACTGTGGCTTTTAAGACGGACGTCAAAACCTGCCTGACTCTAAAGTAAAATGTGGCGTTTGAGGCTGAGATCTTGAGTGTGATTAGTTTATGCGTTTTTGGCAGGATATAAACGGTGTTCTTCCGACAGAGGGAGGACAGGACGGGCTTAGTCAGAAGCATCCATCCTCAACCTTTGTGATGTTACGCCAAGAACGGGTCAACCCAACCCAATGTGTGATTCATTTCCTACTGTCAGTACTGTATGACCTTGGATGACCGACCATCTGTCTGACCTGTCTAATCCAACCAGTTCTCCGAGATCCTAACAACTTCAGAAACACACACAGGCCTTTATACATCTGTCCGTCACCTGTCACACGGCTTACCAAATGCATAAGAAAGACACACCCACACCCACTTTGACAAACAAGTAAATGTACACGTGGAAACAACCACACGCAGACACACAGTCTCTATACAGATCACCATCCAACAGCTCTCCACAAACGGCTAACAATAAGTATCATATCACTACAAGGAAAGAAATATATATATAAAAATGTTGAAATTCTTGTATATTTAGAGTTTTTTTTAATTGTTGATCGCACAAAGAGCTGCAGTGTCATCCAGACTGGATAATTATCGTACACCTGGCAACGCTGAGGTGCTGTTACACACAAACAAGACAAGGTGCCAGGATCTAAATGAATTAGCACCACTGCCATACAACTGTTTGCTATACAGTATAAAGATGTTTGTGGAAATCGTGATCCCTAGCAACAGATTTTCTCTTGTTGACCTAAAGAGAGACACCGGCACTGGTGGAGGGAGATATGAGAGACTGAAAATACTTGACGACAGTGCTGTTACAAAGTGATCATGCTGTTTCTTCTGGACTTGACAGGTTTGCACACTGTGAAATTTTGTCACAAAGATCAGAATATCAATTATTGTAAAAACACAGCGAGAGAGCTGTAGCTGTGGAAGGGAGGGCACATCTGTCTCGCTTTCCAGAGCGCTTCATACTTTCCATGAACTTGTGCTTCCAAGAAATCCATATCCAGCGGCTTGTGATTCTTCCCATTTTATAAGAATGGAGAAACTCAGAAAAGATATATGTGTGTGTGTGTGGGGTGGGTGGGGGGGGGGGGGGGGGGGGGGCAAGGGTTCGAGATGTTTTGACAGTGAAGACTGAGAGTGTGTAAGACTGTTTTGAAGGGTATAAATGTGAATCCGTCTCACCCTGTGTCATCCTGCTGAAAGCCCTCCAGCTCGTCCTTTTGCTCGGCCAGAGAGGACTCCAGATCCAGATAGGTGCCATTGTGGGAGAGCTGCAGCGTACAGTCATCAAGCTATGGAAAAGAATGAAACAATCTTTTAAAAACACAAGTCTGAAGGAATGATATGGACCTGAACTAAAATACTTGATTTAACTGTGTTGAACAAAACTAGGGGCCAACTTAAAAATTGGCATTCAGGCCTAAATTAGGGATGGAAAATATGTTTCAGCACGTGGACATACGCATGGTGGCATGTGAAAGCTCCCTGGCCATGCTGTGATATGTGCATGTGCCACCCACAGGAATGATATTGGTCTCTGATTCCCCAATTTTTGAATACTCACTCACTATGTCTCTATGCATGTGTTTCACACCCTTTTTTTGAAACAAGTTGAGCCCGTAAAAATAAAGCCAATTCACGGGGCGAGGATTTCAACACGAGTCGAGTGTGTACAGTGATCCAAAGTGGGAGAGCCCTATGTGGTGTGCCTCTGCTTTCAGCATTACAAAGCTGTTAAGGGAATTAACTAGTGGAGACGTAGCAATAAAGGCTTCAGAACATGAAACCAGAACCAGAGGGAAACAGAGAATGAAAGTTTTTTTTTTGTGCATTTAAATACCAGCTGTGAGAGGAAAAAGTACACTCAAAATTGAAACTGTGTACAATCTCGACATGTTTTCGGAGGGAGCAATCACAGTCATTCCCACATACGGAAGTTGCATGTATACATTCATGCACACGGCAGATTCTGTGTTTCACTTCTCAAGAACAGACCAATCTTGCGCCCGTCCATCTGAGATTGCACTGCAGAGCGGCCTACGTCAGAATTGACCAGCTTTGCTCTGTGAAACGGGAAACCCTGCTGAGTCTGAGACCAGGTGCACAGTAATATATCCGCACACCCCTGGCATTGATGTTTACAGTCACAAGTTAATAGCAGGTGCAAGCAGCCGTCTCAGCTACAGCTCATAAAAAGTTACATACATCATGGCATTATTGTTACAATGAGCTATGAGCTTCACAGCTCGTTGTCAAAGCTGCTGATGTATGAATAGGTGAATGAGATCAGCATCATGAGTTGTGTTAGCATTTAGCACCTACATACACCCTAGCTTCTGGTGTGTTGCCAACAGCCCCCTGGCTGTCTGGTCGAGCTGCATGACGACACACCCTGACCGGCAGAGACCACTGATCACAAGACCTGCTGCTACCCTCCGTCTGTCCCTCCTTCTCACGGGGGAAACGGAGAGACGGACTGTCGGATGGACTCAGAGCATAAATATAACCTTGCTATATTTACCCTGCACTGAGGCAGCATGCACACGAGCTCAAGAGTGGGTGTGTCTGCAGGGTCTGGGAGTTAACGGGGGGGAGGAAGGGGGCTACCAAGGCTAACCTAACCTATCATGAATTCTTTAAGCCAGGGGTCAGCAAGCTTTTTGGTTTGATAGCCACCTGAAGGGTAGAGAGTAATATGGAGGCTTACTTTTTTGATAATATCTTCCCGATTGTCAAATTTGCTCGGTTTACCTTAAATAATGAATACCATGTATTTAATATAGATAGAGAAATCATTCAACTTTTATATATTTAAACGTGTGTGCCCGGAAACATCTCGGCGAGTACACTAAGATTGTTTGGTTCAAGAGTTGAAGTTGAAGTTCAAGGAGTAGGCTTCTTTTGTGGTATTTGTTCTGCCCCTCCTCCACTGTGATTGGACGGCTGGGTAAAAAGTGACATTGACAAGCGAAGCGTTTTATCCATATTTGAACATATTTCAGCTCTCGGCGGCCAAAAAAAAATGACAAACGTGCAGCGAATAGACACTCGGCACAGAACACGCTGCTGCTGTTTGTAGTGTAGTCTAAATACAAGGCACTCCCATTGTAAATAATCCAAAACATATGCTGGCCTCAGGAAAAAAAGGCTTTGACCTAACAACTCTACCGGTGACTCGTGCTATTTTCAGAAGCATGATTTTAGATTAGATAGAAATAGCCTTGAGCTCCTCTTAGTTTGTTTTGATCTGGTTCTGTTTTTTCACTATAACTCTCCTGTCTTGAGCTACCAAGCGCTCCAGAGTGTGCTCGTATATTCTGAGCTGCCGATTCTGACCATATTCTCGTGGTGTTGACCTTGCCTGAACTCTTAAGTAAACTGAACTGAACTCCTTGCAACTCTAACTATCTCTTTGTCTTGTTTTTGGATTAAGTCTCCCTGTGAATGTTACAATGACTCTTAATCTGGGTTCTTCTAGAAGAAATGAATGTGTGTACCAAATGTTAATCCCAAAACATTTGTGCCGATCCATCCGATGGTTGATGAGATATTTCAGTCTGGACCAAAGAGGTTGACTGTCCAACTATCAAGCCAACTTTGGCGCTAGCGCGTCTAAAATTAAGATAAAAAACACAAGCATTCTTGTGCAAATATATTAAGGGCCTTCTTTGTATTCTAGTGATTTAGGTTGACTACGTAGAAGGAGGGGTAGAAACAGCCGGGGGGGTGGTGGGGTGGTGTAATCATGCCCTGTCCCACTTTCCTTTATGTAGGACAAAAGCATTTCTTGTGCCCAATCCGCTGGCATTATTCAGCGTTTTTTCTTTTTTTTTTATATTCCACTTGAGGCTTTGTTTATGTCTCGAACACATGGCCCAAGACAGAGCCCCACCACCACCACCACCACCACCACCTTCTCCTCCAGCTCCCTGCTTTCTTTTGCTGCTCCGCTTTTATCTCCACACATTACTCAATCACACAAATACTGCTTGAACAGCAAGATGTGAGCCCCGGACCACTCTGTAACACAATACGCTAACGGCTAACCCTCCAAAGGGTGTCTCCTTCCTAAAACACTTCGCTTGGGTAATAGTAGTAATAACATAACAAAACACATCATGCTGGACGGAGCCGGCAGAGAGGTGGCTCCAGAAGGAACCGCAAGCTCTTCACACTCAAGGCTCCAGGATGGGCCAGGGAAACACTTAGTGGCTAGTATACTTTGCACTCATTTAATCAAATTCTCCCAGAAGAGCAAAGCAGGGGGAAAAAAAAAATTGGGGGTAGGGGAGTAATTACTTCCATGTTAAAACAACAGCAAGCCTGCCGGCGATCACAACGGGTCGACACTTAACAATAACCTTACGTAACTTAAACGATGGGTTTTTAAGAACCTTTTTGTGTCGAGCTCAGAGCCACAGAGGATAATTTTCTTTGAAGAGCGTGGAGGAGGGTGTGTTCTACACAGCTATTAAATCTCCCAATGTTGCTTTAATGGGAACCCTTTGGTAATGAAATAAAAGTTCAGCTGTGAAGTCTTGACTTTGTTGTTTTTGAGGGGGAATGAGAGTTTTCCCCTGCAAAACTGTTTACGTTTGACTGATGGTGAGGCTTCTGCATTGAGCGTATAACGTCTATGGATCATTTTTGGGGGGTAACTTGTCTTTGTGCTTAATTTAAGTCAGATCTTTGCACTTTAACATCTTTAACATTCGAATGTTTCTTTGAAAAGCGATAAAAGATTCTGTGAGAATAAAAAGGAAACTTCTTTGTTCAGCAGTTTGGATAAAATGACACATCCCATGCACTGATTTAGCCCTGGCAAGTTAGCCTAACCGTGTGTGTGTGTGTGTGTGTGTGTGTGTGTGTGTGTGTGTGTGTGTGTGTGTGTGTGTGTGTGTGTGTGTGTGTGTGTGTCTGTGTGTGTGTGTGTGTGTGTTTGGGTTTGAGTCTATAAACTGGTGCATGGTCAGAGAGGTGGGAGAGGAGGTGGAGGAAGAGGTCAGGAAAACCACAGCACCCAAAGTGAGGAGAACAAAGTGTCGCAGGGTTCCAGGCCCCGGCCACAGGAATTCTGGGACAAGTGACCTATACTTTACATGCAGCCCAGCCAGCCATACACAGGGCTCTACCATCACGACATAATAATACAGTAGGCTTTTCTCAGGGAAGAGCGCAGAAGGTTAAAACAAAAAGAGAGAAAGGCTGCTTCAACAAAGAAGGATTAAGAAATAGCTCAGGAAATTGTCAAACTCTCACTAGCTTTGACATTTTCCAACGATATGATAACATTCAACACCACCGTTTGAATCCTGGACAGTCTGTCGAGCAAATGTGCAACAGTTCAGTTTCATCCCTATAATCTAAGCCCGATATCCAGTTGCCATTGCGCACAGTCTTCCTTCTGATGTGAACAAAATTGCAAACATGAACGCAGGCTGTGCCATCTGTCTGTGTGTAGGTTGTAATCATAAGCTTTGCTGTGCTGTGGGCCATTTTTCATTTGTTTTGTGGCTTTTAAAGATGGGGCAGCAAAAGATCTATTTGGTCTGAAAAAACAACTCTGCTGTCGAACGCTGGTTTGCCGTCGGGGTTGTGTGCCAGCAGTGGAACTCTCTCTTTCTCTCTGCGCCTCACATTTATTTTCAATTCAGTCAGCTTGAATTATACGGCATCTATATACAAATGAAGAATAAATACAAGGTCACAAAGTATCTGCTTCACTTGTGTAGCCTCTGTGGGTGTGTTTGTTGTGACCCAACCTCGTCAGTAAAGAATGTGTTGCTACTCTTTTTTTCCCCCCTGGGTTACTGGGTTTAACACTGAAATCCACTAAGAATGGTACACAGACACTTTCTATCACACACCCATCGTAATCCGACACTCGCCACTAAATTTGATCATCTGTGATTCAGGGCTTTCTCTGGGAATCAGAGCTTTCACAGGCACAGGCACATACTATCTGGCTGCACTGATGCCTTTGCACACCTGTCACTGTGACAGAGTGCAAAACACTTTGAGAAGTAACTTTGGGATCGTGATCTATTCTTATTCCTGGCCTCATCAACAGAGAGGTCAAAGGTTAGAGTCAGCGGGAGGAGATCCAGCATCTTTCTCAATGGCACTTCAGCAAAGCAAATGTACGCCAACATGGGATAATATTGCTGTGGGCTTTAAGAGGAAACATTCGCAACCTTGTTTCAGTCATCAGGTTGGAGAGCCTGTCAGTTGTGCTGGTTATGTGTTCTCAAAATAGCCTCTGAATGATGGGTATGGAAGTTTGTTTGCAGTAGGCTTGAAGTGAAAGACAGCAGTGAAAACAACCTCGTATAATCACGATTCAAATATATGTATTCACGAGCATGTGTGCTTGAATCTCAAAATGTTTTTTTTTTTTTTTTTTTTTTAAATAAAGCTTATGTATAAGAATAGAGAATTTTAGTTGTACTTTAGTTTTTCTGTATCTTACTCCACAATCCCTCCTAAAATACAAATAATTCTCACAAGGCAACGCATAACTTCAGTCTGGTTGTTTACCCCCCTGGTAATCCTACCTTGTGTGGAGTCTTGAGGAGCCGGTGGATGCCCGCTAACTGGTTGATGAGCGGGATATCCTCCCTGAAGGTGTACAGCGGCGGTCTGGTCGGTTCCGGGAAATTCGTGCTGTTGAACGGATCGGTGTCATCTAAAAACTGAACCCTGCAGACAAACGTGGCCATGGTGCATCCATGCAAGTGTCTCCTCTGAGAGGGCAGCCCGGTGCAATGAGAGCTGGAGGCTGTCCGGCTGTGGCTCCTCTCCTGGTAACGACAACAAACCCGGGTCGCCTAGTGCGCTCGTGAGAGCAGCCTGTCCTCCCGCAGGACACCGGGGTATTAGTGTGTGGGGGGTGGGTGGGGGTACTGGAAGCCGAAAGGGTGGCACAATGAACCGGCCGCTGTCTTGTCTCGCCTCCCTCGCTGTGGCTGCGCTCGTCCTAAGGGTTTTTTGGTGAGTTATTCTCGGAGAGGCAGGTGGCTGGTGATGCCGGAGAGTGAAGGATCAGCGCAGCTTGGGACAGCCGGTCTGCTGTCTGTCTGAGTCCCAGTAAATCTCCCCCCTTCCCCCCCTTTCTATTTTCCCCTCTGCCTCATCGCTCCCTCCTCCCCCTCCCTTCAGTTCACCGCCTCGGGCTTAGTTTAGCTTCCTATATGAAAATGAACTGCACTAATCCTATACAAAATATTTAGAAAACGATGAACATATCGCCTGAATGTAAATCAATGACCTAGGATGTCATTGCAACATTAGATAAAATCATAAGCTTAATATACCATAGTAATAAATAGAGTAAAGCAATTATATCCATAAGTCAACATAAGCACTGAAACATATCATTGAGTGAAAATTCCTTTTTATTACCTTTGAAAACAATGTTATCAAAGAGCTCCCAGATTACAACAGACATACAAATCCAGATCAGAGTAATATTGGGATGAATATTTCCTGTGAAGAGTTTTGGTGCAAGTGCAATTTGGATCAATGCTGACCTCTTGTGGCAATTTGGTTTTAATGCAGGCTATACAGTATTTTTGTCAGTTATCCAATTCTACAAACACGAACTGGTGTATCTTTTTTTTCTTCTTTTTTTTACAGAATATTAAACTAATTGTTGAATAATGTAATATTAAGCCACTATATACCATTTCACAGTTGTAAAGTATGTGTATTTCCTGTTGCAGTGTATGTGAATGAGCTGACAGTAAGTAAACATGGACTAAAGGTGTTGCCTAGAAATCCAATTCTATGGAAAGGGGCTATTTGGGATAGTGACTGCGAAGGCACAATAAAAATAATAATGTAAAAAAATAATAATAAAAATCAAAATGTAAGGCCAGTGCCTTGCATGGAAATAGCTTGCTGCCATCGGCGTGTGAGTAAAGTGCTTTATAAAAGCAGTCAATTACCATTTACTTCATTACTGGGCCCTTTTTCTGTGCACCTGTAAACATCATCTGTGTATGTGAGCAATATCTATCATATAACATAACGTAATAAATCCCTTAGGGGAAAATCAGTGGCGATTACCTTTTAGTTACCACTTGAGGGCAGAAAACCACTTCTTTTTTACGACTCACGCTACACTGATAAACCTCAAGAAAGACACATTATCAGCTTCACGTCATAAGAGTGTGCATTTCTTTTGGTTGTAAAGTGAAGAACAAAGTGCAAAGGTTTCTTCACACACCCTGACAATCACTCAGTGTGTTCTCTTATGTAGCTCTGCCACATTCTGCTGCGAGTTGATGTGCTTTTAATTGACCACAAATTGAGTATTATCTAAGTTGTGGTATTTAATACCTTCCCTTAAAACTTTAACCCAAATTTCCCCTTTGTACCACAAATAGTGGTGAAGGAATGACGACAGCACATTGGTTGAACGTCCTAAATCATTGCTCATGGTTACCAGACAATGCACGAATTGACCAACTCTGCACAGAACCAGGATGGAAAACTCAAGACATTTAGCTCATTGTTGAAGTTACCATGTACTCTGCAATGTTTCTTTGCCACTTTTTGTGGAGTCACAATAACCTTAGGATGTTTTAATGATCAGCTGTGCTGAAGCAGAAAATGAAGTATTATTATATAAGTTGAGTTATTATAACAGCAGACACATCTTCTCACAGAATGCAGTGCGGTGCAAGCACCTCTCCCTTATCTGAGAGCGACACTGTAAACATTAAAATATTTTCTGGACAATCGGGTGTAGTTCTGTTGAGAAGTTTTCTGAAATATTGTGTTTTTACTCTTGCTAGTGTTATTGTAGAACGTTGTCATTTTTCATACTTTGTGTAATAAACACATGTGGACTTTTACTCTGTTTATCCTCACCTTTTGAATAAGACAACCACAAGAGCAATATATTTGTATAATGTATTAGCAGCAATGTGTGTCACACCCAACTGAGACCAACATGAGTCTGTTTGAGGTTTTAGTTTTTCATCTAGTCTCATATTTAGAGCGATTAATTTCTACTTCTGTTGTCCTGTCTGTGATCACACATTGACAAGATAGTGTCCTAACACTTCTCAATGGGTTGCTTATTAACAGCTCTTAACGCTCATTTACCCTCAAGTTGAATGAAAATCCACAAAATGTCACTCATAAATGATTCAAATATTAGTTGAACTGTAAAAGAATGTACACACACGTTGTAATATTGAACATTAGTAGAAATATGTTATGAGTTCCAATTTTGCAGCCATATGAAATCCAATACGTACATGGTTAATAAACTATACTACATTAACTCATCAGAGGGATCAGAGTCCGTGTCAGTGGTGTCCCGGTCCTCGTTAATAGGAAGAAACAGTTTTTGTCTTTATGGCCTCAGCCTCCTTTACTTGAATTGTTGCACATTGCCCCTACGTGTGTGAGTCTGTCAAATGTGCCACCACACACACATCCAGACACATCCAATTCTGATTGGCTATGAATATTTTACGATGTTGACACCCATATGTCTTCAAGATGGTGGGTGAAATGGTTAGATAAATAGAATGTGAAAGACGCACACACAGTCAGAGAATGAGATCTCACATAGCCAGCAGAACTAGGAATCGTCCAGCTTCACCTGTTTTTGATCTGTAGACTGGATTAACTCCGCAGACACCATGAGACTGGTTCTTCCGAACTCTGGGCTCGAAGAGAGGATCCCCTCTCACGAGGACCTGGAGAGGATGGAGAAGGAGGAGGCCGGGGACAGGCCAAAATGGGACAACAAAGCCCAGTATCTGCTCACCTGTGTGGGCTTCTGTGTGGGACTTGGCAACGTCTGGAGGTTCCCTTACCTGTGTCAAAGCCATGGAGGAGGTAGGCTCTTCTCTTCTGTAGCTACAATGTGAAAAGAACGCATATAAATCGTTCCCACAGTGAAAAGCGAAAAGTATTTAAAAAATTGTTCACATCACGTTTGCCTTTAAATAAAATGTCCACATCAAATTATAATTACTAGTTGTAAAAATGAAAAAAAGACAAATGAAATGAAAAGAATGATTATTCTGATAGCCTCCTTGATTGTGTTGAATTGGCCCTAAATTTCAATAAAATGCAAGAAGTTTAGTTTGCAACACTCGTGTTGTCATGACGCCATCCATGTTAATAATTCATGAAAACCTCTGTGGTCAGGTGTATTTATTTTTTGTTACAGACACATGATTCTGGTGTGAGTTGAAAGTATAAAAGCATACGTATTGAGCAAACACACTCCATTATTCAAAGTGGCACTATAAAACCATGCTGCATCATTCTGATCTTAATATCTGCACTTAAAGTGATTTAGGTTAAATATTAACTCGCAAAGGTGAATAAATGCTATATAAAGCTATAAAGAACCACTGATGCGTTAAAGCACCGGCACATGGTTTTTTTTTTTTAGCTTGAATGTTTTAAAACACCAATTTGACTGAATGGAAGAAACACTGACTACTGGACTAAACTAAGCTTCCTAAACTTTACCCCGACGTGGTGAGGGGCGTGATTACATGTTAACATAAACATGGTCTTGTGCGGAGTGTCTGCCTGAGAGGTAATCAGATATCACCTATTAGACATATCAGCATATCTCAAGTTAGCAAACACTCAGACAAAGCAGCACAGAGGACAGAACAATATGGGAATAATATTGTATTCTATGAGGACAAATACATTTTCATGAAAGTAAATCTGAAAGTAAATCTGTTTTACACCTCTTCATATCAACTAATTGAAACAGGATGAGTCTACAACAATGCTAGCAGCTCTGTGAGGCTTCTTTGAACAATTTGAATGTCACCAACTAACATACATGCTAACATGCTGATGTTTAACAGGTATGAAGTTTACCATGTTCACTGCTTAGTATGTTTGCATGACTTGGTCATAATACAATTACCATTTTGAACTAATGATGGCACTAGATAAAAGGTTATGGGATTAGCAAATTGATTACAATTCATCCCGTAAAGAACATGAATGTCAGTGACAAAGGGAATGTCATGACAATAGTCAAGACACTGGGAAGTCAGGGGATTATCAAATCAGTAAGCTTCATACTCTAAGGAACATGAATGTCTATAATTGAATGGCAACCAATACAGCTGTTAAGGCAAAGTGGTGGACAGACAGACAGACAGACAGACAGACAGACACACAGACAGACAGACAGACAGACACACAGACAGACAGACAGACCAACATTGCCTCCCGTGAGCCACACATGCTGTTCTCAATAATCAATATCTTGCTCTTGTTTATTTGGAATATAGAACCAGGTTGTTAGAGTGAGTAGTATGACCCACCATTGCCAAGCAGGCCAATAGCACCACCCCCAGGAAATCAAAGCTCACCTCATGGTTCGGCTAAAAAAGAAAATGATATCAAACCGTGTTTTTTTTTTTTTTTTCTTTTTTTTTTTTAATAATTGAACAAATTATGCTAACTTACAAACCACTTTTCTAGTTTTTTAGAAGGCAACATTTTGAGGATGCAAACAGAAGTCCTACAGTAACTGAGATAGAATAGGCTAAAGATGACAAAATAGCTGATTTACAAACGTTATTGTAGCCTACATTGACCCAGCAAAGGGAAAAGACACTTTTTTATCTTGAACTTGCCCTGAACCCTGAAGGCGATGCTGAGATAAGTTGAAAATCTTTCAGGGATGGAAATCCGATTTCCCAACAATCTCTGTGCCACTGATATCAAGGTAAAGCGCGAGCTGCCGTTCAGGCGACTCTATAATCTCAAGTATTTAACACTTAGCTCACATACTGAGAGCTTCAGTGACACAAGTAGGTAAACAATCTGTAATCATTTAATATCCCCCAGGCTGGAATATGGCAAAATGGCAAAACTCTTCCTCAAGAATTCAAAGTGATTATTTGCAAAGATCGTAATTTGTGATTCAGCTTTTTTCATATCAGCTGTTTTGAATGTCTTCTATCTGAACCCTGATAGCAGAGTGAACTTTCAGCCTTGAGCCTGCACCACCTGCTTCGTCATGCATGATAAAGAAGACAATTAAAATGTTGTTGCCAACAAACAAAAAGGGATACAAGGTGTATCTATGTTGCCACGCACATGTCTTCTATGTCTCCAGTTTATCTAAGCTTATATTGGTGTGTCCCCAGGTGCTTTTATGATCCCTTTTCTCATCCTGCTTGTCCTCGAGGGGATCCCACTGCTGTACCTGGAGTTTGCCATCGGCCAGCGCCTCAGAAAGGGCAGCGTAGGGGTTTGGGCTTCAATTCACCCCTACTTGACTGGAGTTGGTGAGTGCATGCATAAGTGAGTTTTTAGTCCAATATGAAAGTCTTGCTTTAAATTATTTTTTTTGGATTGGACACACTTGTCAAATCCTCATGTATGTGTTGCACTATTATGAAAGTCCATTAATACCGACATTAATACAAAGCATGCGGGAATCATGAGACATTTCTATGGTGTGAAACGTAACACTGTGGATTTTCCCCCTCTGTTACAGGTGTTGCGTCGATGACAGTCTCGTTCTTAGTGGGCATGTACTACAACACCATCATCGCCTGGGTGATGTGGTACTTCTTCAACTCTTTCCAGAGCCCACTGCCATGGAGCCAGTGTCCTCTCAATGATAATCTCACAGGCATGTCACCATTAAAAGAAGAAAGAAAAAAAAAAACATTTCAGCCTTAATATTTTACGATCCATTCAAACATTTTGGTTTCTCCCCCTTTCTGTAGATCTAGTGTCAGAATGCAAACGCAGCTCTCCAGTGGACTACTTCTGGTACAGAGAGACATTAAACACCTCAGAGGCTATAGAGGATGCTGGAGGTCTGCAGTGGTGGATGGTGCTGTGTTTGGCTGCTGCCTGGAGTGTGCTCTATTTTTGCTGCATTAGAGGGATTGAGACCACAGGCAAGGTAGGGCATCTATGGCATTAATGTTGCATAATGTGGCAGCATAGATGTGTCATTCCATGTATCAGCCATCTTACAAAACATAATTTTATAGGCCGTGCACGTCCATGGTTTTATTTTTTTATCTCCTTTGATTTTGTTGCACCAGTTTTGTTTCATAATAAACCTTTTTCACAGACAATATTTTGGCTTGACATAGCAGGAAAAATTCTGATATAACAAAAAGCATATTGTAAATGATGCCTTGGTTCCATTAAGTGTTCCAGCAACCCAAAAAAAAAGCATTCACAATAACCCCATAATTGTTTTGTTATTGGTTCCACCTGTGTTTTCCTTGCTATGTTGTCAAAATATATGCAATGAAAGAGGTCTATTCCAGCATTATGCTGCATTCCTGATATATTTTTCAGACAGTAATCACGTAGTGATCGGAAAATTCAGGAGGTGCCAACAAACCGGTGGTGAAATGACGACACAATCCAATCATTTGAACAATCAATGCAGCTAGTGAAAGGGCTTATGTTTTGTTTCACTTGTTAACAAACCTCTCCAAATAGGTGACAAAGCAAAAGTGGCTAATTTAGGCTGGCTAGATTGAAATGGAAGTGTTAGCAGTTGAGATAACCACCTTGACATCATGTCACACTCCCAAGTTTGAATGTTTATTTGGGTCAAGTCAATAGGTCAAGTTAATGGTTTTCACAGAAATTTCTTCTTAGCTCTAAGAGAGAAATAAAGTCTAGGCTCTTGCCAGACATACTGAGGATCCCAGTCACTTGTTTGCTTTTAGGCAGTTTAGAAACAATCTGCAATAAGACATTTTTTTTTTCCAATGTATATTCAAATCCAGTCAAATTCTGTAAGGAAGGTAATTCTTTTAACCATAAGTCTTCCCTCTCATTTCCTCCTTTCTTATCTGTATTTGATTATGGTACGCTTTAAACATGAATGCTTCAGCTGCGACCTTGGATACTATTTATCACTCTGCATTAAGATTTATTTCTGGAGATAATTATACTCATCATTTTGAGCTGGATGCTAAAGTTGGATGGCCCTGCTTCTCTGAAAGGCATGATAGACACTAGGTTTTATTTATTTATACGACACAAACCGTTTTTTTACCTCTTAAATTTGCTTCAGTCGTATGAGCATGTCGATAAATGCCCACACTAAAAGGCAACAATGGATTATGTTGCAGGTGCCAGCTGTTTTTATTGAGCTTGGAAAATCCAGTTTTCATAATGAGCACAATGGAAAGGTACAATTTGCACCTTTTTAAATATATCTCTTTCCTTTCTCTCAGGCTGTGTACATCACCTCCACACTGCCATACGTGGTCCTCACCATCTTCCTCATCCGAGGACTGACTCTGAAAGGATCTGTAGATGGAATCAAGTTCCTCTTCACACCAGATGTTAGTCCTTTAATTACTTTCTCCCTGCCATTAGCATGGAAGATATTTCACACTGCTGATGATATCATTGATTTCTAGCTAGATGAGTTGGTGAACCCATCAACGTGGTTGGATGCAGGAGCCCAAGTGTTCTACTCCTTCTCCCTGGCCTTTGGAGGTCTCATCTCATTCTCCAGCTACAACCCTATTCAGTAAGTACATGTTAAGTCCCAATGGCATCTAATCTTATCAGCTGAAATTAACAAAATAAAGTGCCATGAGGACTTCATTTTATCAGAAATATAATAAAATGTTATGTCATAAAAATTTTAAGTAAAACTATGAATTTTTATTTTTCTTCTAGCAACAATTGTGAGCAAGACGCTATTATCATCTCCATCATTAATGGCTGTACTTCTATTTATGCTGCCACTGTCATCTACACGATCATTGGCTTCCGGGCAACAGAGCAGTTTGATGCCTGCCTTAATGAGTATGTGCATGTAACATTACGTAAATTTATTCGCGTTAATCAGGGCAAAAGTAAAGAATCATTTTTCAGTTATTCATATTCCTAAATGTCCACTTTTAGAAACATCTTGATGCTGCTGAATGCATTTGAGCTCGCTGAGGGAGCCGTCACAGAGGGCAACTATGACGAAATGCTGAAAAATCTCAACAGCACAATCTCAGGGTCAGAGGTCATTCAGGGGCTGGACCTAAGCACCTGCAACCTCAGGACTTTTCTCAGTGATGTATGATGTATTTTTGGAGCCATCATGTTTCATCTTCAGTAAGCAAATCCATTGAGTGTCGCGACTGATTGTGCTTTTGTTTTCCAGGGAGTGGAAGGAACGGGTCTGGCCTTTATTGTGTTCACAGAGGCCATCACAAAGATGCCTGTCTCTCCTCTCTGGTCCGTCCTCTTTTTCATCATGCTCTTCTGTCTCGGGCTTTCCACCATGTTTGGAAGTATAGAGGGAGTTGTGGTTCCCCTGCAGGACCTCAAGATCTTTCCTAATTGTCCTAAAGAGGTGCTCACAGGTGAAGTTTCTTATAGACCCATGTGTGTTAGCTTGCAAGTTACCGATTGCAAGAATGTTCGGAGGATATGTGGCTTGAGAAAAATGGGTCAAATATTCGCTTGTCTCCGAAAGGGGCGGGGTAGAGGCAAAATCCATGTGACACAGATACAGGAAACTGACTCTTAGTGGAGTCTCTGTTCTGAACTATTTGCTTACTATATTTGAACCAATAAGCATCCTGTGAGGAGCTACTGGCCGCTACAGGCGTGGCTTAGGTGTGTGAGACGGCACGGAGAGGCCACTATTCGATCAAAAACACCGATGAGGTTAGCGTAGATACTGCACAATAGCATCAGTTATATCAGAACTGGAGAGTATGATTGACAGAAACAATTTCTAATGACTGCTTCTCAGATGGTTCTGCGTAACAACCCATCTGGTGGGTCAGGTTATCATGTATGCTGACACTACATACATTTCTACAGCAGAATAAGGGTTAAGAACATTGTCAATAATAAGTTATTTTGTTTGGGATTGCAGGGATCGTGTGCCTCTCATCCTTCTTGATCGCGCTCATCTTTGCTCTGCGGTCTGGTAATTACTGGTTAGCACTCTTTGACAGCTATGCAGGCTCCATCCCCCTGCTCATTATCGCCTTCTGTGAGATGGTTGGTATAGCCTACCTGTATGGAATGGATAGGTACGTTTTTAAGAATACTTCAAATGGAAATTAAAAAGCCTATTTTGCCATAAAGACTCCCTGGAATGTAGTTACAGTGTTTATGTATGTGCCATGTTGATCCTGAGTCAGATCTACGTCCTTTGACAGGTTTAATGAAGATGTTGAGTTCATGATTGGACACAAACCCAACATCTTCTGGCAGGCCATGTGGAGAGTGGTCAGCCCTTTGATTGTATTGGTCATCTTTGTGTTTTACTTTGTCACCAAAGTCAGCGCCACACTAACATACATCACCTGGAATCCAAGCTCGGTATGTTTTACAACTGTTGTTAGCAACGTTCCTCAGATTAAAATAAAAAAAAATATGCATCATTTTGAAATCTTTGTTGTGTCACAGGAAAACTTCCCGGTTTTGGAGACATTACCTTATCCCAGCTGGATCTACATTATCATCTTCCTTTTGGCTGGACTTCCTAGTCTTATGATCCCAGGATTTGCTTTGTTCAAATTATTCCAGAGATGCTGCTGCAAGAAAACAATCAGTAAAACTGAGCTCATCACTGTATCTGGAAATGTCAACATGTATGACACTCACTAGATTGACCAGGACATTACACTGTTGCTTGACAGATGTGACATTTGGTGTGTAATACATTTTACTAAACAAGAGGCCAGTGCAATAAAGATTATTTATTCCATGGTGGGGTATGCTTTACTTTGTTAAAATTTGGTTTGTTAAGTGATTTAATATACTGTGTGCGGAGGAATTTTATTTTGTTGACAACGTGTTGATACAAGTATATAGAATCATTGTAGACGTTCATGAGATTATTGAAATTGTATATTTTGAGAAAAGCTGAATAAACATATTGAAATATTCTACACTAACGTTGACTGTATTTCATCATAAAAATCATGATAAACAAGATAAAGTTCTTAGCTGCTTCCTCATAATAAATATTTTTTCTATCTACTGAAGATTTTACTTTTCCCTTGATTTGATGGAAACAGTTTAAATTTGAGTCACAGATTTAATTATTACATAATTAAACTATCAAACTAAAATTCCTGTGACAATCACAATTATGCGTATTTTGTGCAAAACAATGTGTTGTGATGAAATGACATAAGTGACAGTGGTGAAAACATAGGATATAATGAAAACGACAAAGAGCACTGGTGGACAATATAATATTTTCAGCCATTTTGAGAATGAAATTTCACAATTTGGATGTGTTCAACTGATATCAAAGTTTCTGTGCAGGGATTTTTATGGGGTCTGAATGAGCTCAAAACACTGCAACTTTAGAACAAAAAAATAAATAAATCAAGAAAAGATCTTTGAGTTTGCATGCCCTGTGTCTGCAGGGTGCTTCGGTTTCCTCCCAAAGTCCAAATATTGCAGGTCAGCTCAATTGCCAACTTTAAATTGCCCGTAAGTGTGAATGTGGGCGTGAATGTGGATGTGTCAGCCCTGTGATTGACGGGCAACCAGTCCAGGATGCTCCATGCTTTCATGAACATCCTTAAAATAACCTTTTATATGGCTTCTATAGATTAACATTCAGTACACACCACTTTGTAGAGGCCGACGGTAGTCTTACTTTGGTTAATAATTGCACTAGATAGGAACATTGGAACACCGATAAGGTTTATATGCACTCCAAATTGCTTAACAGTTACAATGTTATGATACAAAAACAATCACCCTTCCTCTACTCTATAACATTTTTATAACTACAGAAAAGATTCAGCATTTTAAATTCAAATCTGAGAGAATGTGGATTACATGTTCCTGTTCAGACTGATATGATATTTTAGTAGATCCCTAGGCAATAAAGCAATTAGACTTCTCAAGGACTGGAAAAGGCACAGCCATTGATTAAGATAAGTAATGATGAGAAATGAGTTGCCTCTGACGCTCATGTTTCATTCTTTCTTGTCTTTCAAAATGACAGACGTTTTGCAACTTCTGTTGGATATGCTTGTTAACCATTAAAAAAAAAAAAAAAACCTGTGGTTTTAAGAGGTGTGATATATTGAATGAAGAGCCAATACAAGCCATTTACCACACAAACTCATGAATATGAAACTCATCTTTTAGGGAAAAGTGTTTGTGACGGAACCTCATGTGATGTATTAACCATTATCAAGAAGGTTCCACCTTTTTCCGCTTAACCTTGCTGACATTCCAAAACACAACACGGACGAGCGGATGAGCTCCTGATAACTTTGGTTCCAGGGATCATAGGTCGCGATAAATACCTGAGTGCTATTTCCCAGGACATACAGTCGGGGTAAAGCACTCAGAGAAGAGACACAGTCCACGGAGACTCAGTAACAGTTTCCACAGAGGAAATTGTGTGAGAGAGGACGCATCCCCTCGCTGGAAAGTAGCAAAACCAACAACTGGTTACCAAAGGGAGACTCAACAGCTACATTTTAATTTTTTTTTTGTCCAGTGAAGTACACAGGGAGCCATCATGAAGCTGAAGCTGAAGCTGCCAAACCCAGGACTGGATGACCGGATCCCCTCTCACAAGGACCTGGAGAGGATGGAGAAGGAGGAGGCCGGCGACAGGCCAAAATGGGACAACAAAGCCCAGTATATGCTCACCTGTGTGGGCTTCTGTGTGGGACTTGGCAACGTCTGGAGGTTCCCTTACCTGTGTCAAAGCCATGGAGGAGGTAGGCTGGGATGAACTTTGCTGAATTACCAGAATATGAGCAGTGTGTGTGAATTATATATATATAAAAAAAAATATCTAAATGTGTATTTCCCAGTTTTCAGTAACCGAGGAGAGCTTTTCTAAAACGCAATCTGTCTGCAAAATTAAATCAACAAAACATCCATAATTCTAGTGAATTGTAACACATTAACTGACACATTTGAAGGGAGTTATTCATTCATTTTTAGAGTGTATGGATCTATAAAATAAGAATCTTTTCTCAAAAATGTTGGGTAACTTAATAATACTAATTATGTTTAAAGGTGCTGTAATATGTTTATAGACAAAGATAAAGTATTTGTAGCAGTACACACTATTAGACTGCCTGGATTTTTCTCTCTAACGCTTACAAATAATAGAAATGGCTGTTTTTCTTGAGGTCTAAAAAAATCAATACATTTCCTAGAAAATAGTTTACTAATTTCAATTTTTGCTCATTAATATCAACTGACAATTTGGTACATTTTGAAACTAGTCGAGTTATATACTTTTCCTTTACTTTCTCAAACTTTAACAATAACTAAAAGGCAATGTGTGAGTGTTATTCATGGTTTGTATAGCGCGCTTTTTTACAGTTTATGGGTGTCTTTATGAGAACAGTTTTGTGAATGAAGTCGACCGTTGGATATGTACTTACCTTCATTAAAGTGCTGATTATAATCAATATACACATTGTTAACTCATTATGACAACGTGATTGTTGTACTTCTAGGTGCGTTTATGATCCCATTCCTCATCCTGCTCGTGCTGGAGGGAATCCCACTGCTGCACCTGGAGTTTGCCATCGGTCAGCGCCTGAGAAAGGGCAGCGTGGGAGTGTGGAGCTCCATCAATCCATACTTGACTGGAGTTGGTGGGTAAAAAAAAAAATATAAGCATGCATATTAGGGTGTGTTGCTCTAGGGCCGACATGTCTGTCTGTACGTCAGTCGCATGGTCCCAACAGAAATATCTAAACAATTAACATGAAATTTGATGAATGCATTCATGGTCCCCAGAGGATAAATTGTACTGACGTTGGTGCTCCTCTGACCTTTCCTCTATCCATCACCACCATGAATATTTTTGTAGCTTTATTAGATGGAGTTCCATAACATTTGGCCCAGACATGAAATTCTGATTTACATAAGCATGTTAGTTTTGAAGTTGGGAGCGTGTTAGCATGTCAAAGTTAGCATTCAGCTTGAAGCACTGCTGCAAGTACAGCCTCACAAAGCTGCTAGAAATAGCCATAAACACAACAAGACTAATTGTTTCATTATGTTACAGGTATTGCATCCATGCTTGTCTCCTTTTTGGTGGGTATGTACTACAACACCATCATGGCCTGGATCATGTGGTATCTCTTCAACTCCTTTCAAGACCCTTTGCCTTGGAGTCAATGTCCTCTCAATGCTAACAGGACAGGTATGCCCTCATACATCAAGACAACAGTCAAAGAATTAAAATTAAAAAAAAAAATCTGCTGTAAAGTCTGTGCTAACATTTCTTTCCAAGGTTGCTCAAGTTGCTATCTGCTTATCTTTTGCAGGTGTGGTTGAGGAGTGTGCCCGGAGCAGCACCGTCGACTACTTCTGGTACAGAGAGACTCTAAACACTTCAACAGCTATTGATGAGTCTGGCGGTCCACAGTGGTGGATTGTGCTCGCCCTGGTGGCTGCCTGGACTCTGCTCTATGTCTGCTGCATCCGGGGCATTGAGACCACTGGAAAGGTCTGAATGCCCCATTACATCTGAATAATCTGATGCAAGAGTGATGCCTGCTCGCATTCGTTTAAAATATACATGTCTTTGAATCGTGTTGTCATTTCTTTCCCCTCTCAGGCTGTGTATGTCACCTCCACTCTACCATACTTAGTCCTCACCATCTTCCTCATCAGAGGACTGACTCTGAAAGGATCTTTCGAGGGGATCAAGTTCCTCTTCACACCAGATGTAGGCACTGTTTCACACACCACTCAACATTTGTCAGCATAATTAATATAATACAAAAAGAAGAAAAGAAGCATGTGGTGTGATTTTGGCCTGTGTCCTGTTGTAATTTTCAGACTAGCATTGATAATGTTGCTATTTGACTCGGGGTGTGACTTGTACTTGATTCAAAAGACTTAACAACAACGCTAAGTGCATGTAATTTAGCAATTGATTGATTGATTGCTTACTTTTTATGATGTCACATGACAGTCAGTCAATTTTAAAACCCTCGTTGAGGATCCTGGTTTACAATATTATCACATATTAATTATTAACAGGGGCCAGAACAGCAGGTGTGTTGGAAGGTTTACTGTCACTTCTGAAGAGCCGAAGTATCACAACAGGAAATAATTAACATGGGAATCTTAGCTCAGTTTTATTGTTTATATACGTTACTTTTTACTCTCTTTTAGGTAAATGAGTTAATGAATCCAACAACCTGGTTGGATGCAGGCGCTCAAGTTTTCTACTCCTTCTCTGTGGCCTTTGGAGGTCTCATCTCTTTCTCCAGTTACAACTCTGTTCAGTGAGTAACTGCCTAAAATGCACAGTTATGCATTAAGCCTTCCTTTGAACATTTCTCCTCACATGATCATAATTGTCTTTTAGCAACAACTGCGAGCAGGATGCTGTTATCATCTCCATCATCAATGGCTGCACCTCAGTGTACTCCGCGACAGTTATCTACTCCATCATCGGCTTCAGGGCCACGCAAAACTTTGACGAGTGCACATCAGAGTGAGTTTTAAATCACACAAAAGAAGCCTTTAAAACAATAACTTATTAGGACTTAACTCATCTCGCTGGGCTTTTCTTTTTTAGCAACATCTTGAAGCTGATGAATACCTTTAACTATCCTGAAAACATGATCACAGAAAACAACTACGATGAGTTTCTGTTGAACCTCAACCAGACAAAGCCAGATATCATTCAAGGATTGCAATTACAGACTTGTGACATGCAGGTTTTCCTCAGTGAGGTGAGTAGATAGAATACGAGAATACGAATACTTAGACATTAGAATATTTTTTTATCTCATTGAAATGATTTAACAGAGGGTGAATGGTTGACATATTCGGTGTACACTTCTTCAGGGTGTGGAGGGAACAGGTCTAGCCTTCATCGTGTTCACGGAGGCCATCATCAAGATGCCGGTTTCTCCAATATGGGCCGTTCTCTTCTTCGTCATGCTTTTCTGCCTCGGCCTCTCAACTATGTTCGGGAACATAGAGGGAGTGGTGGTTCCTCTGCAGGACCTCAATTTTCTGCCCCGAACTTGGCCCAAAGAAGTTCTCTGTGGTAATTGTTCTGATGAATTTGTTTTTCATGTCAGGATGAGAACATTTGATCTAGATATGAGTGTAACCACTTTTTGTGTTGTTTTTTCAGCTCTGACTTGCGCAATCTCCCTCGCTCTTGGGCTCATCTTTTCCCTGCGCTCTGGGAACTACTGGCTAGCTCTTTTTGACAACTTTGCTGGCTCTATCCCTCTTCTGGTCATTGGCTTTTGTGAAATGTTCGGTGTTATGTACATCTATGGCATAGATAGGTGAGTCTTTTCAAGAAGTGGTTATTGGTACAGAGAGTCCAAGGCAATGCCTTTTTAGCCACGCCAGCAGCTTTGTGTTAAGTTTAAATTAGCAAACGTTAACACACTAAGATACTAAACTAATGTGATAAAAATTATACCTGCTGAACATCAGCATTTTTGCATTGCCATTGTGAGCATGTTAGCATGCTGATTAGCAACTGAGCTCAAAGCACTGCTGTTCCCAAGTGCAGCCTCACAGAGTTGCTAGTATGGCTGTAGACTCTTAGGCTTGTTCTTGTAATATAAGCATAGTAATAATAAGCATATAAGACAAAGACCGCTGCTGGACAGGCCAATGAGGGTGTCTGAATATCAGTGAGTAATGCAGTAAGAAATAACAGATCATTGTAATCTGAGCTTGGAACAGAGATAATGTGTCAGTCAACATTAAAAAGATAAAGAAGTACAGTGTGTCATGTAGCAGAAAATTAGTTTTTTTGCCCAGATTCAATAATACTACTGATGAAAGCAGTAAAAATGCTACTCATAAGAAAGCTAAATATTGTAATGTTTCACTCTGTTTCCAGTCTTTATGTTTCAATACAAGTGGAGATTTATATCCTTGAGGTCCAGTGCAGCTTCAAAATGTTGAACACACACACAAAGCCACGGAGGCTGCTTTATTTACTGGTTCTAATAAACGTACAAGGTTGTCTTTTATGGATGCTTTCATACACACTCTGTATAAACTGACAGTACATCCCCCTTTTATTGTTTCCAAACAGGTTTAACGAGGACATTGAGTTCATGATCGGCCACAAGCCCAATATGTTCTGGCAGGTGACATGGAGGTTTATCAGTCCACTCATTATGGTCGTCATCTTGGTTTTCTACTTTGTGACCCAAATCAGCAAGAATCTCACCTATTTGGTGTGGGACCAGGAGGCGGTAAGTGTGCTCATCACGATAGTTTCAGTCTAAAGACCATTTTAGATTTGAATTAGACCTCTTGACATTGGTGTACATTTTTACATTTCCTTAACTCTGGCCATAGGAGAACTTCCCCACCCTTGAATCCCGTCCGTATCCTTCCTGGATCTACATCATCATCTTCATTCTGGCTGGAATTCCCAGTTTATCCATCCCAGTGGTTGCCCTCTACAAATTAATCCAGAGGAAATGCTGCAAGCAGAAGGACTACAGTAATGACACATTGGCTACTATCTCTGCCAAGATACAAAAGAGTGACGAAATTAAGTTTTAGATAGCTTTTCACTTATATTTAAAAATATATATATTTTACAATAAAATGGATATGGTCTTGTTTTATTGTGTTTTGTATGCCTTATACAGAAGAGCACACTACTGACTACTGACTTTTATCTGAAAAAATATTCCCTGTAAAATAATGTCATTCTGAAGAAGAGATTAATTGATGTTTGTTTTTCATACAATTGTGATATTAGTTTCCTGCTGTTTCATATTTCACATGTAAGTGTATGTTGTACATTAAACGAATGGTTGGACATTTTGGGAAATGCTCAATCGCAGTCTTATGTTTGTGCACTAAATATAAAGCTCGAGCCAGCAGCCGATTAGCTTAGTTTAGCATAAAGGCTGGAAACAAAACAATAAGAAAAAACGCCTACCAGCTCCTCTAAAGCTCACTAATTAACATGTCATATATCATTTGTCTCATCTGGACAAAAAAATGAAGTCGTAAAATGGTTGAGCCAAGCTGTTTCCCTGTTTACACTCTTATTTCCAAGCAAAAATGACCGACTGTTTGCTGTATACATATATATTCATCACATATATGAGAGTGCTCTGTTTCCAAAAATATGAAGCTATTATTTTATATAATAAGTTTACAAAATACATATGTCTATATACAAACATAATGTTTTATTTTAATATTTTGTAAATAATCTCCAATAGAGGAGTTGATTTTGACATATTTTAAGCATTTTTAGAAAACAATTCATGGCATCAGTCCTTTTTAGAACACTTTTGTGTAATGCGTATATTGTGTAGGGCTATTGTAAAGTTTATTTTTATGTTTGAATATATTACTGCACTTACACTGCCATAAACTGTCAGTATAATTTGTTACTAATCATTTTACCAGTTCAGACCTAAGAACAAAATCCATCCATCCATTATCCTCCGCTTTATCCGGGGTCGGGTCGCGGGGGCAGCAGGCCTAGCAGGCCGACCCAGGCTTCCCTCTCACCCGCAACACGTTCCAGCTCGTTCTGGGGGATCCCGAGGCGTTCCCAGGCCAGCTGGGAGATATAATCCCTCCAGCGTGTCCTGGGTCTTCCCCGGGGCCTCCTACCAGTTGGGCGTGCCTGGAAAACCTCTAACGGGAGTCGTCCAGGAGGCATCCTGATCAGATGCCCGAACCACCTCAGCTGACTCCTTTCGATACGAAGGAGTAGCGCCTCAACTCCAAGTTCCCTCCGGATGTCCGAGCTCCTTACCCTATCTCTAAGGCTGAGCCCGGCCACCCTACGGAGAAAACTCATTTCGGCCGCTTGTATCCGAGACCTCGTTCTTTCGGTCACGACCCAGAGTTCATGACCATAGGTGAGGGTCGGAACGTAGACCGCCCAGTAAATTGAGAGCTTTGCCTTCTGGCTCAGCTCCCTCTTCACCAAGACGGTCCGGTGCAGCGCCTGTTTTACTGCTGCAGCCGCACCGATCCGCCGGTCGATCTCCCGCTCCATCTTACCCTCACTCGTGAACAAGACCCCGAGATACTTGAACTCCTTCGCCTGCGGCAGGCACTGCGTCCCCACCCGGAGGGAGCAATCCACCGGTTTCCGGCAGAGCACCATGGCCTCGGATTTGGATGTGCTTACCCTCATCCCCGCCGCGTCACACCCGGCTGCAAATCGCCCCAGTGAATGCTGGAGGTCATGGTCCGAAGAGGCTAACAGGACCACATCATCTGCGAACAGCAGAGAGGCGATCCCGAGACCCCGAACCCGACGTTCTCCTCCCCCCGGCTACGCCTAGATATCCTGTCCATGAAAGTCACGAACAGGACCGGTGATAAAGGGCAGCCCTGGCGGAGGCCAACACCCATCGGGAACGCGTCTGACTTATTGCCGAGAATACGAACACAGCTCCTACTGCAGTCGTACAAAGATCGGATGGCCCGTTGTAACGGGTCCGGCACCCCATACTCCCGCAGCACCCCCCACAAAAACCCCCGAGGGACCCGGTCGAAGGCCTTCTCCAAGTCCACAAAACACATGTAGACTGGTTGGGCAAACTCCCAGAGCCTCTCCAGTAGTCTTGCGAGGGTAAAGAGGTGGTCCACTGTTCCACGACCGGGACGGAATCCGCACTGCTCCTCTTGAATCCGAGGTTCGACAATCGGTCGGAGCCTCCTTTCCAGCACCCTGGCATACACTTTCCCCGGGAGGCTGAGTAGTGTGATACCCCGATAATTCGAGCACACTCTCCGGTCCCCCTTTTTGAAAATGGGAACCACCACCCCAGTCTGCCAGTCCATGGGCACTGCTCCTGACCCCCATGCGACATTGAAAAGGCGTGTCAGCCAAGACAGCCCAACAACGTCCAGCGCCTTCAGCATCTCAGGGCGGATCTCATCCACCCCCGGTGCCTTGCCACCAAGGAGCTTATTGACTACCTTAGTGGCCTCTGCCAAGGATATGGATTCGACCCCCCCCAAGTCGTCAGGCGCTGCCTCCTCTCTAGAGGACATGTTGGCCGGGTTTAGGAGTTCCTCAAAGTGCTCTTTCCACCGCCCGACGATGTCCTCTGTCCGGGTCAGCAGTTCCCCCCCCGTGCTGAGCACAGCCTGGGGTAAGCCCTGCTTTCCCTTCCTGAGCCGTCGGATGGTTTGCCAGAACTTCCTTGAGGCCAACCGAAAGTCCTTCTCCATGGCCTCCCCCAACTCCTCCCATGCCCGAGTTTTAGCGTCCGCGACCACCGCAGCTGCAGCCCTTTTGGCCTGCCGGTACCTCTCAGCTGTTTCAGGAGACCCCCGAGCCAACCAGGCCCGAAAGGCCTCCTTCTTCAGTTTGACGGCTTCCCTCACCCCCCGGTGTCCACCACCGGGTTCTCGGGTTACCGCCACGACAGGCACCGGTGACCTTCCGACCACAGCTCCTAGCGGCCGCGTCCACAATAGAGGCTTTGAACATGGTCCACTCGGATTCCATGTCCACAGCCTCCCTTGGGATGTGTGAGAAGTTCTTCCGGAGGTGGGAGTTGAAGACCTCCCGGACAGGATCCTCCACCAGACGTTCCCAGTTCACCCTCACTACACGTTTGGGCTTGCCGGGTCTCTCCAGCCGATTCCCCTGCCATCTGATCCAACTCACCACCAGGTGGTGATCAGCTGACAGCTCTGCTCCTCTCTTCACCCGAGTGTCCAAGACATACGGCCGCAGATCAGATGAAACGATTACAAAGTCGATCATTGATCTACGGCCTAAGGTGTTCTGGTACCAGGTACACTTATGAGCCACCCTATGTTCGAACATGGTGTTCGTTATGGACAAACCGTGGCTAGCACAGAAGTCCAACAGCGAGACACCACTCAGGTTCAGATCAGGCAAGCCGTTCCTCCCAATCACCCCCCGCCAGGTTTCTCTGTCGTTGCCCACGTGAGCGTTGAAGTCTCCCAGGAGAACTATGGAGTCAGCAGGAGGCGCCCTTTCCAGGACCCCTCCCACCGACTCCAAGAAGGCCGGATACTCTGAACTGCTGTTCGGGGCATAGGCACAAACAACAGTCAGAGCCTTACTCCCCGCAACCCGCAGGCGCAGGGAGACGACCCCCTGCTCCCCGGGTAGAACTCCAACACGGCGGCGCTCAGCCGGGGGCTCGTGAGTATCCCCACTCCCGCCCGGCGCCTCTCACCCTGGGCAACTCCAGAAAAGGACAAAGTCCAACCTTTCTCCAGGGGCCCCGCTTCCAACGCTGTATCCAATTCTCTTTTTACATCCCTGGTTTTAACACTGACAATGATTTTGAATAAACCGCTTCAAAATAAAACACTTGAGTAATAAATTAACAAAGCAGTGGGTATGATCCCTTCTCACCTGTTTAACAAATGAGGTAAATGATTAAGCATAAGAAGGACTTATTTTACAGTTGGTAAGCACATAGGCATGACATTTTCTACATTTGACTGAATGGCTGAGTTTGCACTCTGGATAATATATGGCCAGCAACAGATAAAGGTAATGATCATAAACTGCTTACAGGAATGCTTAGTGGTCCATATGGATCATACAGACAGTTCAATAATTACATATGCATATTTTTTTAAGAGTGCAAAGTCTTTGGCGATTGGACTCCATCCTGATACGATAATTGAGGGGTAGTGATGCTGACGTCAGATAAGGCAGAATCCGCCTGGAGTCCAGACACTGGTGGTGGTTTTGGTGATGAAGGGAGTTGCTGCAATCCAGCGATGAATGAGGAGCATGACTGTGGGACTGAGGGTGGAGGAGGATCGCATCCGACTGTACTGAAATGACAACCAACAGCAGCAGAGAGGAGAACATTTCTTAAAGTTTGACAGCAACGATGTGATTGGCTTCAGGAAACTGTGCAGAATCTGGTTGGTTATTTAAAGTGAACGCCCACAATCTGCTGATAGAGTAATCACAGGTAGAAATAGCGACTGAGAGATTATGCATGCAAAAGGAGTGCAAAGAGAGTCTTCCTGACTAAACTTGCGCTTAAGCTTCATTTCTTCTCTGCTTCAGCACAGGTGGTCATTATGAGACTGGTAATTCCAAACCCAGGACTGGATCTTCGGATCCCTAACTATGAGGATCTAGACAGGATGGAGAAAGAAGAAGCTGATGACAGGCCCAAGTGGGACAACAAAGCCCAGTACATGCTAACCTGCGTGGGCTTCTGCATTGGGCTCGGTAACGTGTGGCGATTCCCTTACTTGTGTCAAAGTCATGGAGGAGGTAAGACAAAAACGTTGTCACATGAGTGTTTGACAAATTAGTGTGGTTGTGGTACCGGGGAGTGAATTTTATATAATCTCAAACATCTAAACTGAGAACTTAACTATTTCATTCAATAAAATCACCGTTCAGTAAGACTACCCGAAAGGCGGAAGGTAAGTTAAATATGCCACTTATTCATGGCTACAAGATTAAAATGACCATTGAGTTACATTAATGATTTGTTGTTGTGCTTTTTTTTTTTTCAAAAGCGTGTGTTTAGTGGGTCATTGTGACTCAGCCACATGAAGTGGGACAGGTTTCAAAGGCATGCATACTGTAAAAGTAGAAGCTGTTGTTTTTCTGTGAATTGTTAACTTGAGGGTTCAAGCTCATATCGTTAAAAGCATTGTCCATAGTCCATTTCATGAGTCACAGTAATGTGAAAATATTCTGATGGATAGAAAACAATAAAAACGTCGAATTTTAGTCTGCAGTGTTTTTAAATTTTATTTTTTGTGCATAGACAAATAACTAAATTATATTAAAACATCTGTGAATAACTGAAGTCATAAACTTTGCCTATCAAAAGTCAGCAGGATTTGTCCTCCGGGAACCATGAACGTCTGCAAAAACTTGTTTAGCATTCCATCATATAGTTGTTGAGATATTTTAGTGTGAAATGATGTACCGACCGATCAACGCGTCAAATACTGACAGTTGGTCATTGCTCATCGGTGTCTGATACCGATGCAACTAACTCCAAAGTAAACCCACCCGCATCATAATTAAATGGTCAGAGCAACTGAAGTAGTACAGTATAAAGAGCGAGATAGTCCACACAGCGTAGTTGAAAAAGAGCTTGATGGAACAAACACAGGACTTCAATCCACTGTTTGTATCGCGTGTGAAACTAAAAGTCACTGTTAATATTTTGTCCAGTCATGTGAGTCTATAGACACATCAGTGGTTAGTCCAGTGGTTCTCAAACTTTTTCTGTCACGCCCCACTTTGGAGGAAGAAAAATGTTCATGCCCAACCGCCCCAACAAAATTGTAACAAAATGGTACATGTTGAATTTTTATTGAAATAGAAACATTTTGTGACTCCTCCATCTGTGCTTTTTCGACTAATAGATAAAGAAAATTGCAATCACTTTCACGTAAACCAGATCGCTCCATCAGACAAAAACAAAATGTGCAATCACTTTGTTAGAACAATGCAAATAAAGTTCTATCTGTCCAAAAAATAACTAATATTTGGCAAAACATAGCTTATTGTGGCTGCAATTAACCTGTTTTGTACTGAATATATTTTCAAGAAAATAACAATAAAGTGCAACCTGTGAAAAACTAAACAAAACAAGTTCAAATATTTGACAATAAAGAGTTTTACTGAGTTTTACACTGCATATCTTTTCAAAACAACAATAACGTGAAACCTGTGGAAAACCAAACCAAATGAGGTCAGATATGTGTGAGCCATCAAGTTGTATCAGTATTAGTGGAGCAGTGAGCCTGCTTTCCACTACAAATCTTTTTAAAACGGGGTGTCAGACTTGATACGGCCACTCTCAATCCATGCTCAATGTTGAGCTCAGATCTGTACTTTGTTTGGAGAGAGGCAACAGCAGAGCAGCCGATCTCACAGAGGTAGGATGTGGCGAGGGGAAGCAGAACGCCCGCGAAGGTGGGTTCACACCAAACGTGGCGCGAATTTTTCGCGCGACCAAATTACATACAAAGTCAATGCACAGACGCGAAATGATTGCGAAAAAGCAAATTTTCATCGCGCGAACTCGGCGAATGACGCGACGTGAATAATTCGCTTATTCGAGCGAGTTGAAATTTTTCAACTCGGGCGAAAAATTCGCGTGACGCTGAAGCTGTGTGCGACTACGGATGATGTTATGAACCCAGACACGAGGGCGTATATATTATAAGATTAAAGTGCCAAGTATATTTTTGATAAGAAAAGAAAAGATGTGCAAGGGTGTTGATGGAAATTGTCCTGGGGATGTAAGAGTCAGAGTCAGTGGGGGTCCAAGGCTTTGTTGTTCTTGTGGCGTGAGGTCTTGGTCCTGAAGGACCGCAGCCTCCTGCCAGAGGGAAGGGACTCGAACAGTTTGTGTCCAGGGTGAGAGGGGTCTGAATTACCACAAAGAAAAGAAGAAACCTATTAAAAAGACGGTGCAACATATCAGACCACCTGCACCTGAAACATTATTAATAACCCTAAAGGTGCGTTCACACCAAACGAATTTTCGCGTCGCGTCATTCGCGTGGTGTGTTCACACCAAAAGCGTTTTTGTAACCACAAAGACTATTTGTGGTTATTTCGCTTTTTCGCACTCGACGCGCCGCCGGGGAGGGGGCGTGGCTTATCTCCGTGGAAATAGTTCCTTTCTGCCATCCACCGTGGAAGAAATAACCACTAGTTCTGCTTTGTACATGTTGTGGAAGTCCCACAAACGCTGGAACATCAAACGCCCTCATGTCTGGGTTCATAACATTATCCGTAGTCGCACACAGCTTCTCCAGGAGCTGCGTCTGGAGGACTTCCTCATCCAGACTATCGACTTCTCCTCCATAGTTTGATCAGCAACGGCAGGACGGCGGTGATGACGGGCGGAGCTTCTCAACGCTGATTGGCGTTCGCAACTCAGCGTCACGCGAATTTTTCGAATAAGCGAATTATTCGCGTCGCGTCATTCGCCGAGTTCGCGCGTTTTCGCGCCGCGTGGTTCGCGCGGTTCGCGCGATTTCGCGCCGGGCGATTCGCCGCCCGGTGAAAATTCACTTTTTCGCAACCATTTCGCGTCTGTGCATTGACTTTGTATGTAATCTGGTCGCGCGAAAAATTCGCGCCGCGTTTGGTGTGAACGCACCTTAACATTCACTTTGTACCCGTGAACATGAGAAGATCTCCCTGTGTCATGGCAGTTGCCAGATTCAGATATATTTATGTATCTATGAGAGAAAAACAAATGGGCCACACATTTTTATGATGTCCTGAATGTCATGTTTACAGACATCATGCATAGAATTATGATGTTTCCAACCTCCCAAACACTTATAACATGCATTTTCCCAGGTGCCTTTTTGATTCCCTACCTGATTCTGCTGGTGCTGGAGGGAATGCCTCTTCTGCTGTTAGAGTTTGCCATCGGCCAACGTCTCAGGAAAGGCAGTGTGGGAGTGTGGAGAGCCATAAACCCTTATCTGACTGGTATTGGTAAGTAAAATAGACTCTGGAACAAATTGTCCAAAGCAGAGGCAAAATAATAACATCAGATAATAATGAGTTTTGCCTTACTCAGGTATAGCATCCATGCTGGTTTCCTTGTTGGTTGGACTTTACTACAACACCTTAATAGCCTGGATCATCTGGTATCTCTTCAATTCCTTTCAAGACCCACTGCCTTGGGCCCAGTGTCCTCTCAATGACAATGGGACAGGTATTTTACTATACACACAGAGATACTCATTAAGCACTCAAACTCTACTAGTATGCAAATGTGACTTGTACACTTGCAGATGACTGTTTCTTGCCCCTTCAGGATTTGTTCCAGAGTGTCAAAAGAGCTCCACTGTGGATTACTATTTTTACCGAGTGACTCTGAATAGTTCAACCTCTATAGCCGACTCTGGAGGAATCCACTGGCCCATAGTACTCTGCCTGCTAGCAGCCTGGACAATCGTTGCAATCTGCTGCATACGGGGAATTGGAACTTCAGGCAAGGTTTGTTGAACTTTCAGTAAATTGACCGTTAGCTAAGCCCTGCCAACTGTAATTACTGTTACTTCACCTTTCTGTTCTCACAAAGTACAGGTATATTGATAACAGATTTAGGCTAGTCATTGTCAAAACAATGGGTCCTATTTCAGAAGGTGGTTGACAAGCAGGGCTCTCAATATAAAGACGCCAGATTATTCGTCAATAGTATTGTATTTCGTAATGGAGCGCAAAACCCAGACATCGACACACAACTGTAGCTCTTTTTGTGTCTGACTGTCCTACACAAGTTAATCACAGGGTAGATTGACTAAGACAGTTGACTAAGCAGTTACAACAAGACACCCTGTAACAGTCTGTTGCAAATTCCAGTTGCACATTTTATCAAGCATATTTCTTAAATTAACCATTGATTTTTGGCCCGCAATTTAATGGCTTGGGAAAAATTGGCCCGAGGCCAAACTTATTTTGCTGGCCCTTGCCCTATATAGTAGTAACCGTAACAAGCTTCTACAAAAGTAGGTCAACACTACACAATGGATGTGCTAGTTGTGAATAGGGATTTTATTTTTTATGTAACTTGTAATTCAACAAATAATGTACGAAATGAACCATTGGAAGTTACGCTCAGTTACTAATGTAGGCAGTAAGCTTGTTAGCTGGACATGCAAATGTTTTAAGCTTATTTTAGTTAGAGAAGATAAACATACTGTTGAATCCATTACTCAAACTGATCTTGTATTTTTGGTTTTCGATAGGGTAAAAAAAATAACCCACCTTCTAAACTCTTGAGATACGGAGTATCGCTCACTGTACAGCTCCATGCACTCTACTTTAATATGCAGAAAAATCCAAAGCTTGACAGAAGGACCTCTGCACCTACTTATGGTTGCTGAGCTATGATTGGATAATTGATATTAGAAGGAGGGGTTTAGCAAAGAGTGAATTATGATTCATTAGTGAAAAAACTGATGTCCATTATCCATGATTCCATGTTTTCTTGTCATGACCTCAGGCAGTGTACGTCACAGCCATTCTGCCTTACATAGTGCTGGCCATCTTCCTGATCCGAGGACTGACTCTTAAAGGCGCCCTGAATGGATTAAAGTTCCTCTTCACACCAGACGTACGTTTCAAATCTTGATAGAAAAGTTATATCTCATTGCTCAAAGCCACATCACAACGTATACCTTGCTCTTCCAGGTGGATGAGTTGATTAAACCAACAACTTGGCTGGATGCAGGTGCCCAGGTCTTCTATGCCTTTGGTTTGGGGTGGGGAGGCCTCATCTCCTTCTCAAGCTACAACCCTGTTCAGTAAGAGACATTGAAATGTCCTATGGTTCTTAATTTGCAGTTCAAGTCTCACTTTGCTTACTTTTATTGAAAAGAGGTAATAGCCATTCTCAGACCCAAAGTCAAAGTCTTTGTTTTTTTGCTTATTTCTTTTCCCAAGCAACAACTGCGTACAAGATGCTGTGATCTTGTCAGTCATAACTGGCCTCACCTCAATCTATGCTGCCACAGTCACCTACTCCATCATTGGCTTTCGGGCTACAGAGAAATATGACAACTGTATCAGCGGGTGAGTATTCACAGGATGTGGATTTTCCTGACTTCAACCGATCATGTTCAGTTAACCGCTAAGATTAGTGCTGTGGCGGAAGTGCCTAACAAGCCGACAAGCTGCAACAATAACTTGTTGTACAAACGGGTTGAATCCCTCATTATCGCCAGCTGCGCCAAACAGGCAATCCCCAGTTCACCCGCCAGGGAGAGTTAGCAGCCACAATGTGGCGTGCATTGTTCTGGACACACGCAGCCACTTTACCAGTAAGTCTCCCCAGCTAGCATCAATCAGTTTAGCTACGAGGTTGTCGACTGTGTGTCTGCCTGACATACTCTGTCAAGCTTTCTGCCAGCAAGAATGTCTGTGTGATGAGGTGCATGAAGTCAGCAGTAAAGTTATAGCTATGAATGTAGCAGTGCAGTGCTTGTACAGTATATGTGTCAATGAATAAAGTAATAAACTCCTTAAGAGCCAAGCCAAGGTCCCGTGTCTCGCTTTCCAGCCAACTGCTTGTTACAGTTGGCAACAACTTTGGCACATGCTCACTTAAGGTGGGATGACTTTCAAGATGGACCGGCTATTCTCCTTTATTTGACAAGGCGCAGTTTGAGTTTTGCTCAACTTTTTAAAAGTATAATTTTTTTAATAGTAATTATAATATTACATTTTATTTATGTAGCGCTTTTCAAAATTCTCAAAGACACTTTACAAACATTCAAAATTCAGAAAAAGAGCTATACACTAAAAACATCAAACACACATTAGCCACGTATTAAAAGCAGTTCTGAGGTGGGTTTTGATTTGTGATTTGAATATAGAGAGGTCAGTGCAGTCTCGGATGTGTTTGGGGAGAGAGTTCCAGAGGGAGGGGGCAGCTGTGGAGAAGGCTCTGTCGCCCCATGTCCGGTGCTTGGTCCTGAGTGGAATAGACAGGAGGTTGGCATCAGAGGAGCGGAGCCGACGGGATGGAGTGTGGTGGTGGAGCAGGTCGGTGAGGTAGGAGGGGGCCTGGTTATGGAGGGTTTTATGAGTGAGGAGAAGGACTTTGTATTGGATCTGTTGTGGGACGGGGAGCGGGAGTGGGTTAGCAGGCGAGCAGCAGAGTTCTGGATGTACTGGAGTTTATTTAGGATTTTGGATGATGTGCCATGAAGAATACTGTTGCAGTAGTCGATTCTGGAGGTGATGAAGGCGTGAATCAGAGTTTCAGCAGCAGATGGGGAACCGTTTTTAACAGTTTAACTGATAGCATTAATCAGTGAAAAAATGTTTGTCGGTTAACAGTTAAACGGTTAATTATTGACATCCCTAGGAAGAACCTATTCAATGTTGGAGTGAGGAGGGGGTAGGGGGGGGGCAGCATTATCAGTAGAAACCATGGATATATGTAAGAGAACTGGATGCAGCATTGGAGGTGGCGCCCTATTCATTTCTATGAAAGTTGCTCAGTGGCGCATTTAGCAAATCTTCAGAGTATAAAATTACTCAGATTTTCCCCCAGTCTATCACATTATGGGGCCCATAGGGCAGGTGCATTAGCATTTACTTTAACCCCTGCCTTCCAGCCCTCAGTCCAGCCTCGTTCTAGGGCTCATTCATGCGTTATTATGAATCCCACTGCTTTTCTTGATAAGACCCACCCTGTGTAGCATTGACCTCGAGTAGTTAGGGTCAGGATAGCCCATTGGCCAGGGCATATAACCCTAACAAATCAGGTTACCAGTACCATTGCGAACATGGATGACTGTTCAATCTTAGCACTTCAATGCAGCACAGGGTGGGTCTTGGCATGATAACTCGTGATTCAACTATGAGTGCATTTTATCATTTTTAGGACCTAATGATTTTAATAAGGGCTATTCAAATGTGTGCTCATATTGGGAAATTGATTCACCCAAAAAATGATCCGCTGAGTTACAGACGTCTCTTTCCCAATGTAAGTTTTTTTGGACCCGGAAATTGTAATTCTAGTATTTGCCCACTATGTAAACTTTGCATAAAAACTGGTGCTCTTCCAGGGGGCTTGGTGGTAACCACTGTATCAGAGCAGCAGCAATTAGCTAGCCAGTGGGACAGAAATGGAAGGACTCTAGCTAAACTTTGACATGCATTTCTGCATAGAATAAGGTCTGCAGATGTTGTCCCCCACCTTTTGCATTGCAGTCACACTAGGAAGGGGCCACTTTATAGTGAGTACGGACAGGAGGAATGATTACAGCAACCAATTAGATAACTATGTAAATGTACGTATGGGCATGTGAGTTTTGTATTAACATAGACTTGAAAAATCGGAATTAATTCCTTCATGTAATTTCCAGTAAAGTAATGTTAAGTTACTAATCTGTGACATATTTTCTCCCTAGTAACATCCTGACATTATTAAATACATTTGACCTTCCTGAAGACACAATCACTACAAGCAACTACGAGGCAGCCTTTAATCATCTCAACACCTCCTATCCTGATACTGTTCTTGGATTGGACATCAAAACCTGTGACATGCAGACACTTCTCAATGAGGTGACAATATTGATGAATATATCTATCAGATTACCAAGTTATTCACTTTCTTACTCTTAACTGCAAACTTGTATTTGTGCAGGGAGGGGAGGGAACAGGTCTGGCCTTCATTGTGTTCACAGAGGCAATCACCAAGATGCCTGGTTCTCCTGTCTGGTCTGTTCTCTTCTTCATGATGCTTCTCTGCTTGGGACTCTCAACTCTGTTTGGCAACATTGAGGGAGTGGTGGTGCCACTGAAAGATCTGAATGTATTCCCTAAAAAATGGCCCCATGAATTACTCACTGGTAATTTGGTTTTAATAATCAACTCAATCAGTTGGACCATTTTTCATCCCCAATTAAACAACTTTGGTGTTTGTCTCTGTCTTATGTTTTAACACAATATGCCTTGTTTTTGAGCATGTGTTTTTCAGGAATAACATGTGCTGTCGCCTTCATCATCTGCATCCTGTTTGCGCAGCATTCAGGGATTTATTGGGTAACTCTCTTTGACAATTTTGCTGGATCAGTTCCACTTCTGACCATTGGATTGTTTGAGATGATAGCTGTTGTATACATCTACGGCATAGACAGGTTAGTGCTTATTCAGACTATTTTAGCAATACATTGTCCGTCTATGTTTTTGTTATCATTCTTCTTGATATTTGCTGCAAATAACTATACGGCATTAGTAGCAAAAATGCTGGGCCTGTGGGACCGACCTACTTCTGTCCAGTGTAACATGGATCACGTCATGACACATTTTAAAACTTTTCAATAGCTAATCGAAACCCTCTTGTGTTGCAGGTTCAACGAGGATGTGGAGTTCATGGTCGGACATAAGCCCTCCATCTTTTGGCAGATTTCATGGAGGTTCATTAGTCCTCTAATCGTTCTGGTTATTTTAGTTTTCTACCTGGTGACGCAAGTCCAAGAAGAGCTCACCTATTCAGTCTGGGATCCAAACTCTGTAAGCACACGCTGTGTAATGAACAAATCCCTTCTAAGTATCCCTTCGATATGTTGCCTTATTTTCTTGTATTTTCAAAATACACAAATTAAATGGCACGGTAAATATTTTTAGGGAAATATGTTTCCTCTGTGGTACAGCATATAATAAACAACTAGTCAGTCTATAACAATACTTCAGCAATGTTTGGACAGGTATTGTATACCAAATGCACTAATCATACTGTTTTCTGGTCTACAGGAGGAATTCCCGTCTCTGGCATCAGTACCGTACCCCTCATGGATCAACGTGATAATTTTTCTCCTGGCGGGCGTCCCCAGTCTTGCAGTGCCTATGTATGCATTATGTAGGCTGCTTTTTAATTGCTGCAAGAAAACCATAGTGTCGAAAAAGTCCTAAACTGTTTAAAAATGATACGTTTCAGAACACAATAAAATGCATGAGTCTTGAAGTACAATACTAATGTTGTATTGATGCACTTAGGTAAAGTACTAGTTCTGATCATGTTTTGTGTGTTTTGTACAAATGTATTGCTCCCGTATCAATATACTTAAACATGCTCATAGCCTGCTAATATGATATCTTCTTGTATTGGACCTCTACAAATTGGACCTCTACAAAAAAGACAAAGCAGCTTACTGTTCCATCAAGGTTTTGTACCCGTGGCCCTGAAAGCTCAATGCACTATAATTTAATGCAACGGCATTAGCTCTTTGTATCAATGTTTAAACAAGCAGAAGATGTAGAGCAACACATTTGCCAAAAGAGGGAGACATCACACACCAATGTTTAAAAGACTGTAACTCTTAAGATGTTAACTGACCACTATTACTAGAATAATAAATCCCTTATTCAAGCACTCAGTTATAGTTCATTTAATCAAAGTAATTTTAGATTGTATATTGATATTATTTTGTAAATATATTATATGCTGCAATGGAATGACATCTGGAGTGTATAGTTTGAATACATGATATAATAAAGAACGCAAAACCTAACAATAAGTAACTTGATAACTAATAATAATTGCAGAAGTTTTATTGATGTATGTTCCAGGCAAACTGAACTTTGTCTCTTGCTCAATGAATGCACTTGATCAACAGCCAGACCATTATCCTTTAATGATTCACGAAACATATACCTCTTCATCTGCTGAGATCTCATATTATGACTGAGTCCTGCGGCCATTGTTAAGTCAGTTTGGTACACCCTACCTAGTGGTGCTCACAACATTTTTCAAAGTACAAGGGAAGAAGGCAATAGGTTATGGAACAAGGGGTTAACAATTGCATATTGCAGAGGGACTATATACTAACCTGTAACCATTGTTTAAAATCACTGAGTACCTATTTAATAGTTACTGGGTACAGCTATAATGTTACAAATAATTACATATGCTATAATTAAAAAAATACTCTTGGAAAACCACATTTTAGGGAGTTTATAAATATTGAGGACATAACTGTAGTTAACTGTCATGAACATTTCTATTTTTCCTCTGAAAGAAAACATCAGGGTCAAGATCTGACTTAAGTCTGGAGCATGTTTCAACAACATGTCTTCATCAGAATCTACTGTCTTCGTCACCAGAGTCTGGTGGAGATACTGATTGTTAAACAAAATGTGTATATTTCCTCTTGACCTGTATCATTGTTGATGGATGAAACATATTGATTTGGGAATACACAACATGAATGCACAAAATTAAAGTAATAAAGGTCTAAAACTAGCATTCAACACAAAGACCCAATCCAAGGTTGGGCCTCAAGATTAGATAATGAAGCAGGACCCACCTTAAGGCCCTCATCAGATCAAGTATTGTGTTTTAGTGCTAAATCCCAAACAAAGCAGCAAATAAATTAGCACAACCAGTTGAAACACAACTGTATTGGGTGCATCTGGAGTTCTGGGCCCCCTGGCCAGTTTCCCACTTTATCCAGTTGGTAATCCAGCCTTGGTTTCATAAATCCAGTGACGTGGTTGAAGGCAGGTGCACAGGTTTTCTTCCACTTGGATGTCTCATTGCTTTCTCCAGGTGCAAATCTACTAAATAAGCAAATGCCAGCTGTGCAGTTAGAGGCCATTCGTGAAACTCTCTGTTCAACAGTTCTCACATAATCTTTGTAATATTCTTGGAGCAACAACTATGACCAGGACTCCGTTCTTAATGTCATCAGCAATGCCTGTACCTCAGTCTATCTGAGTCTATAGTCTATCTATCTGCTTCATTATCAGCCTAAGGGCCTCTCAACAATATGACCATGGGAGAGTTTCAAACTGGGAAATGGGTGGAGTGCTCCCTTTAACAGTGGATTAAAATACAATGTCTTCTTGTTGTGAGTGGGCAGTGTTATCTACCTTGCTACCTAACAGTGGCAATATTTATATAATGTATTATTACAATGATTGACTAAATGGTAGTGTAAAAACAGAAATGCAGAGTGTGCATTGGCTTATCTGTGAATTGCACCAGATAAAGTAAAAGATCATAAATGTATTTCAGAATTGCAGGGTGAAAGTAAGAGCTCACTTTGACTTCCATGATCGACAGTGTAACTTCTCAGCTTCAGTAGGGTGACCATGAAACTGGTATTTCCTAACCCAGGACTGGATGAAAGGATCCCTTCTCATGAGGATCTGGACAGGATGGAGAAGGAGGAGGCAGGGGACAGGCCCAAATGGGACAACAAAACCCAATACATCCTAACCTGTGTGGGCTTCTGCATTGGGATCGGCAATGTGTGGCGATTCCCTTACTTGTGTCAAACTCATGGAGGAGGTAAGCTCAGATCAAAAAGAGAAAGGGAAATCTTATGATTATGGACAGTTCATTCTTGAATGATTGTTCAACAATGGTTGAGGAACTAATGAATAGCCTGTACCTTTGGGGTATTTTTCTACCTTTCAAATATGATTTTCCTTGAAGGACTTATTGTACCTGTGCAGAAGTAGTATAGCGCTCAGTTTAGCAATCTGTTAGCACAAATTTGTATTTGCTTTAACAAAGTGTACAGATTAGCGCACAGTACAAGTTTAGGACCAATTTTCTTTAAGGAAAAACGTTACGTCCTTAGAGGCGAACCACAGATGTCGGATGGACAGGCAAACGACCAACTCAACTCCACCTGCAAGCTACCTGAAGGAAAAAAACACAGCAGAATAATTAAGTCAGGCAGGCAGGCAGGATGAGCAAGTCGATTGGGTTGTCACAAGGGTCCTTTTGGACTGTTTTACAGCCCAGATTAAACATTATATTCCACATCCAAATTTTATGGAAGCTAAAGCATTTTCATATTTATGATGGTGAAAAGGTATATTATTGTAATAAATGCAACATTATCAATAGATTTGTAATTGTGCTTCTGATCATACTTTTCCAGGTGCCTTTTTGATTCCCTACCTGATTCTGCTGGTGCTGGAGGGAATGCCTCTTCTGCTGTTGGAGTTTGCCATTGGCCAACGTCTCAGGAAAGGCAGTGTGGGAGTGTGGAGAGCCATCAACCCTTATCTGACTGGTATTGGTAAGTAAAATAGGTTCTGGAACAAATTTGTCCAAAGCAGAGGCAAAATAATAACATCAGATAATGATTTTTGCCTTACTCAGGTATAGCATCCATGCTGGTTTCCTTATTGGTTGGACTTTACTACAACACCTTAATAGCCTGGATTTTGTGGTATCTCTTCAATTCCTTTCAAGACCCACTGCCTTGGACACAGTGTCCTCTCAATGACAATGGGACAGGTATTTTACTATACACACAGAGATACTCATTAAGCACTCATACTCTATTAGTATGCAGATATAGACTTGTACACTTGCAGATAACTGTTTCTTGCCCCTTCAGGATTTGTTCCAGAGTGTCAAAAGAGCTCCACTGTGGATTACTATTTTTACCGAGTGACTCTGAATAGTTCAACCTCTATAGCCGACTCTGGAGGAATCCACTGGCCCATAGTACTCTGCCTGCTAGCAGCTTGGACAGTCATGTGTGTCTGCTACATACGGGGGATTGGCACTTCAGGCAAGGTTTGTCAAACCGTCACAAAAACAATAGGCTTTCTGGAATCACCATTGTTCATTGAATGTTATCTTTTTCTTTTCTTGTCATGACCTCAGGCGGTGTACGTCACAGCCATTCTGCCTTACATAGTGCTGGCCATCTTCCTGATTCGAGGACTCACTCTTAAAGGCTCCCTGAGTGGAATACAGTTCCTCTTCACACCAGACGTATGTTTCAAATTGTTATCATAAAAAAAGCCAATTATATATCAAACAATGCCACGTCACAATGTACGCCTCACTCTTGCAGGTTGATGAGTTGATCAATCCAAAAACTTGGCTGGATGCAGGTGCCCAGGTCTTTTATGCCTTTAGCTTAGCTTGGGGAGGCCTCATCTCCTTCTCAAGCTACAACCCTGTTCAGTAAGAGACATGTATAGAAGCCCTGTCACCAGATAGTAGCCATTCTCAAACATGTTTTGTCTTGAATCTTTTGCTTTTTTTCCTCTGTTTCCCAAGCAACAACTGTGTGCAAGATGCTATGATTCTGACAGCAATAACTGGCTTCACCTCAATCTATGCTGCCACAGTCACTTACTCCATCATTGGCTTCAGGGCTACAGAGAAATATGACAACTGTATCAGTGAGTGAGTAGTCAGTACTACTGAAGCTTCATGAGCTACATTTAACGCATTTTTGCATTGAATAAGGTAACACTTGGAAGGAGTCACATTTAAGTGACTTCCAATGTACGTATGTGAGTATTGTATTAAGATAAACTTGAAAAATCTGAATTCCAGTAATACAGAGTAACTAATCTATGACATATTTTCTCTCTAGTAACATCCTGACATTATTAAATACATTTGACCTTCCTGAAGACACAATCACTACAAGCAACTACGAGGCAGCCTTTAATCATCTCAACACCTCCTATCCTGATACTGTTCTTGGATTGGACATCAAAACCTGTGACATGCAGACACTTCTCAGTGAGGTGACAATATTGATGAATATCTATCAGATTACCAAGTTATTCACTTTCTTACTCTTAACTGCAAACTTGTATTTGTGCAGGGAGTGGAGGGAACAGGTCTGGCCTTCATTGTGTTCACAGAGGCAATCACCAAGATGCCTGGTTCTCCTGTCTGGTCTGTTCTCTTCTTCGTGATGCTTCTCTGCTTGGGAATCTCAACTCTGTTTGGCAACATTGAGGGAGTGGTGGTGCCACTGAAAGATCTGAACATGTTACCTAAAACATGGCCCCAAGAAGCACTGACTGGTATTCTGTTTTGTAGTTATTAAATCAATCTACACATTGGCTTTGCAACCTTGGATTAATTGATTGTCTGATTCCTGCTTGTGTGTTTCAGGAATAACATGTGCTGTCGCCTTTGTCATCTGTATCCTGTTTGCGCAGCATTCAGGGATTTATTGGGTAACTCTCTTTGACAATTTTGCTGGATCAGTTCCACTTCTGACCATTGGGTTGTTTGAGATGATCGCTGTTGTATACATCTACGGCATAGACAGGTTAGTGCTTACTCATGCTATTTTAGCAACACATTGTCCGTCTATGTTTTTGTTATCATTCTTCTCGCTATTTGCTGCAAATAACTATACAGCATTAGTAGCATCATGCTGTGCCTGTTATTGAGCAAATCTTTATGGAGATGTCTGACATATTTAAACCCAGTGTAACAAGGATGACTTCAACTTCCCATTTCAAAACTTTTCAAAACTAATCAAAACCTTCTTGTGTGGCAGGTTCAATGAGGACTTGGCGTTCATGGTCGGTTATAAGCCATCTATCTTCTGGCAGGTTACGTGGAGGTTCATTAGTCCTCTAATCGTTCTGGTTATTTTAGTGTTCTACATGGTGACACAAACCCAAGAAAAGCTCACCTACTTAGTCTGGGATCCAGAATCTGTAAGCACAAAAACTCCAAGTATAATCTGTGTTTATTTATATTTGGGTGTATCTGTTCTGACCTCAGCAACAGCACCAATCATTTTTGTTGCCTCTTTGTTTAATAATGCCCCATTGCAAACATATTTATGGTAAAAGTTGTTGATAGCAAAGCATATAGTGGTAACAAATCATACTGTTTTCTGGTCTACAGGAGGAATTCCCATCTCTGGCATCAGTGCCGTACCCTTCATGGATCAGTGTGGTTATCTTTCTTTTGGCGGGAGTCCCCAGTCTGGCAGTGCCTGTGTATGCATTATGTCGGTTGGTCTTTGTTTCCTGCAAGAAAAAATAAAATACATTGAAAGAATTTGCCATGTCTCTTAAATTTATTAAAAAGTCATACATTTCAGAGTATAACAAAATTAAAGATTAGTTAATACGTTGAGTTCCTTCCTGTTATCTTACTATTTAAATTACCACTGCAAACAGTGTTCTTTATGTCCATGCACACGTTCTTAAAGTAGACATATTGTTCTCATGTTCATACTTTTATCTTGTGTTTCTACTACACCATGTTTACATGTACACATTGAACGATGTTTATAATTATAGACATGAGGTGACATGAAACAACGCATTAGTCTGTATTTGTCTGCACAAGCGCTTTCTTGTCAGTTTGGTGTTTCTGGGCCATGACATGTTCAGACAAAAGTTGTAAAGCAGCAAATTAGCCAAAAGAGGGCGACCTCACACTGACAGGACACAGAGGTAGAGGCCAGGTGAACCAGATCAAACAAAGCACAACAAATGGAGAAGGCAAGATACACTATATGTATGGATTAAACAAACTAAATATAACATCCTAATAAGTGAAATGTAGAGGTGCCGCTTGGAGGACTTTGTAAAGAGACTGGCCAGCTGTTTCCCCTTGCTTCCATTTTTATGCTAAGCTAATCACCGGCTGGCTCTAGCCCAGGTGTCTCTGTGGATAGAATGCTCTTTCCTCCTCCATGGAACAGATGGAAAGCTGCTGTGCAGCTCCAAAGCAGCCTCATGAAAATATTTTGCACATCCATTGAGGTGAGGAAGCAGCTGGTGAGAAAAGACCCTGCCCTCCCAAGCTTCAACCCTCATCCTGCCAACATAGCCCTCCTCATAGCACACAAGGCAGAGACTGAAAGTGAGCCCACTACCACCCAGACACCCAGTGATGAGGAGAGCCAGCTGTTCTCTCAGTTCCTGGATGAAAGATCCTAACAGCAAGGCTTAGAAGCCTGTACAACGGAGATGTTGTGTGGATGGATACGAAATACTTCCAGGCCGGTTTCTATGGAGGAGGAGCAGCTCTGGACTAGTTTGGCTGGTTGGTTGTTAACTGATCGCAGCGGAGACCAGGGGTTTGTCTCCAGCCCTGAGGGGAAACATCTTAAAGCTATAACCATCTCAGCTTTGTCCTCTTTAGTTTATGACTGGCAACTGTGATACTGAGAGAGCAAATCAGATCACAGACAGAGGTTTGGTGAAAGAATCCACCATCAGAAGTGTCCTGGTGGAATTCTTTAAAGGCAGAAAAAAAATATGCTTTTGAGAACGAGATGGCACAGCATGTCCACTTGTTGCTGCAAAAGGAGGTAACGAAATAATAAGTCCCCAAACGCCTCAAGGACCCAGAGAACGAAATTAAACTGAGCCGCAAACTTGCCAACCACTTACAGTAACGCTGAGTGAGGCTCTGCCCATCACCTAGCTAACTAGAGAGGGCCTGAAAAGGGATATTAAGAGGGTTTTGGTGGCCTAGAGCCTCGAAGCCACAGAGATCATGAAGCACCTCTAGCGTGTGAGCTTTGAAGCTGACACCAAGCTGAGAGACTCCATTTAACGTCTACATTCCCATCAAAAGAGTGGAAAAAGAGCCAAACAAATTGATGAACCTTTCAGAAACTGAGACTACAGCAGCACAGTCTGAGAAGACTAAGAAGAACAAGTGCAGAGTAAGGTCAAGACCAGTAGGTGGCAGAAATCATCTTGCTTGAAATTATTACGTTCAGTTCAACAAAAACGGAATTATACTGTATTTGATGCTGCCACTTTGAACATCCTATTTTTCACATGCTAATTGTTTCGAATTATATTGAATTATTTATACCCTATGAATTGAATAATTGAAGTGGCACCAATCAATATTTTTCTTTTAAAAAATAGGTTTACAATTTAACCCACTTATTTTACCTCAGTTTGTCACCTGGGTCTTTCCACTCACTGTAAAACACTTTCTGGTTAATTTAAATGTCCAAAAAAGATATGTTTTGATACAACAGTCATAGTGTCTTTATTATTGACCTTTAGGGGAGTGTAACATTGAAACAGCATCACCAGGTTATCCATTACTGGAGGCTTGGAACACTCCCATTAAAAGAAAACAAAAAAATGGGGAGGTTTAACTACTAAATCACCATGACTAATGTTTTCACTCTCTTCCTGGTGGCTTGATTTCCTCATAAAAACCAATAAATCTGTAAACCTGACTCTAAGCTGCAACTGATTGGACAAGGACAACCCACTGAAGAGAGCAAGACAGAGGACGAGAGGGGAGCCCTGGACATCACTTTGATATACACTGAGCTGAAAACAGTTGGAGAATTATATAAAAAATATATAATACCTGATTTAAGTGTACAATTAGGAGTGTTGCATCTTTGCAACAGAACTGGAGTTGTGATAAGCCTTTTTGCCAGCTGAGAATGGGAGAAACGAAGGACTCTGGAGTGGAGGAGAGACCCAAATGGGACAACAAGGTCCAGTACTTGTTAACATGTATCGGCTTTGCAGTGGGTCTTGGAAACGTCTGGCGTTTTCCCTACCTATGCCAAATCTATGGAGGAGGTGAGATGCTATCATATGATGCTAACTTATGAGGTGCATTATTTTCCCCAAATCTTACATCACACCATAGTTTAATTAAGTTTGCTGTTGGAGATGTATGCGAATGTTATTTGAGAATTATACGTTGTATCACTTATTTTTTCTCTACATTTCTAAAAAAAATGTCATTAACAAATGGACTAGGCCAGTTATTGTCAAAATGGTGAACCGTATCTGTGTTTTATTGATCATGGTGAACATCAGGAATGATTTCTACTTAAATGCAGTTATTCCTGTATTTGCTTCCTCATAGTCCCAAGTGAGTGCTCTTTTTTTTCAAACCCACAGAATCCTAAAGGACCTGGTTCAGGGTTGGGTTGAGTAAACAGCCAGTCTGGTAAATGTAAATAGGGTCTATCAACTTAACACATTGATTCTTGGATGTCAGCTGACACTCTATTTGACCTCAGCTTAAAGACACCTTTTTCTTGAGTACTTTTAGCCTTGTATCTGTGTAATTTGAAGCAGTGGTGGTTTTAATATGATTTCTTTTTTTTTACATTTTCATCAACCTGACTCCACTCCCGTTTTTGTCCGTTTGAAGAAAAAGAAAAAAAAAGTCTAGTGACCACATATCGTCTCAATATATTTAAATTCTGGAGATCTTTCAGTATTGCAGTGCACTTAGAGTGGCCTTAAATCTCCCTTATTATGTCTTGATTAAGGTAATTAAAAAGTATTTGTCATTTGTTTCACTAACATGGTTCAAACAGCCATTAATGTTAATAAACCTTATTTTGAAATGTTCTCTGCAAAGTTGGTCTACGAAGACAGTTTAGTCCGGCTGATATTTAACTGTGGGATAAATAACGTCATGTCTTCAGGTGCATTCCTCATCCCGTACCTGATAGCGCTGGTGTTTGAGGGCATCCCCCTGCTTTATCTGGAGCTGGCTATAGGACAGAGGCTCCGCATGGGCAGCATCGGTGTCTGGAACTCCATCTCACCGCTACTGGGTGGACTCGGTGGGTGCCCTAGAATTATTAGTAACATTTATTAGAATTCATATTTGTCAGAACTTCAGCATTTCATGAGCAGAATTTTTCTTTTTTGTTGTGGAAAATGTGTGTAGGAATTGCCTCCATGACTGTGTCATTCCTGGTGGCCCTTTTCTACAACACCATCCTTGCCTGGGTGCTCTGGTACTTCTTTCACTCTTTCCAAAACCCCCTGCCGTGGAGCCAGTGTCCACTCAACGATAACCTCACAGGTAACAAGAGTTACTTTATAATAAAGTTACAGGATGCAAGAGGACTCTTAACTATTAGGCTCTACTTGGCATTTCAGGTCACATTTAATAGAATCATTTCTGGATTTTTATTGTTTTATGGCACAAAGGGATCCTTCAGCACAATATAAAATAAAAAAAGAACTTGCCGTTCTGATCGGTGACAGATTGCGTGACAGGTAAACAGCACAAGTCGTGGTTTCATTCGTTTTCAACAATCATACCAGTATATTAAAATGTGTTTCATGGTGATACATTTTTTGAATGTTACATATTTTCCACATTTTAAATTAAACTATGCAGAAACCCTTCTCTTGTGTAAAACGAAAATAAATTTTAATACTGAACTCAGTTACAAAAGTGAATGCATGTTTAAACCAAAATAAAAACTAAACTTTATGATGAAGCCCTTGTAGAATTTCTTAGATGCTGTCATTGTTTTTTGTTTTGTTTTGTATGCATCCATATAGGCTATAATGTGGAGTGTGTGAAGAGCACTCCATCGAACTACTTCTGGTACCGCGAGACCCTGAACGTCTCGACTGACATCGAGACCAACGGCTCCCTGAATTGGTGGATGGTCATTTCTCTGGCCAGCGCTTGGTGTATGGTCTACATCTGCTTCATCAAAGGCATTGCTTCCATTGGAAAGGTCTGTTCATCTGGTTAAAAGTCCTATTTCAAAATCAGCCACATACATTTGACATCACTGCTGACATTTACAGTAAGACGTACAAAGAAAGAGCTAACAAAAGGCTGTATTGTATGTTTCAGGCTGTGTATGTGACAGCCACATTCCCTTACCTGGTTCTGACTATTTTCCTGATTCGTGGCCTCACTCTGCCCGGAGCAACTGATGGACTATTGTACCTCTTCACCCCTGATGTGAGTTTGACCACTTGCTGCATATTGTATGCTGGATTGTATGCTGGTAACGCTGACCTGATGTTCTCTGTTTGTAGTGGGAGATACTGAAGAACCCTCAGGTGTGGCTGGACGCTGCCACCCAGATCTTCTTCTCTCTCTCTGTGGCCTTTGGAGGTCTCATAGCTTTCTCCAGCTATAATGCAGAGAAGTAAGGACTAAAGTTCCTCAACTCCCTCGCTGAAACATTTACGTGAATTTGTGTGTGACTTTTTTTTCTGCTCCGTGTCAATTAGAAACAACTGTGAGAGGGATGCTGTTCTAGTAGGACTAATAAATAGTGCCACATCTATTTACGCCTCCATTCCCATCTTCTCCATTCTGGGATTTAAAGCTAAGAACGCCTACAACTCCTGCGTGAATGAGTACGTACGCACAAATATTCTATGCAATTCTAATATATTGTTTTGGCTTACTGATACTAATGAGGAGAGGGTTTTTTTGTACTCCATTCACAGAAACATCGTGACTCTGACCAACCACTTTGAGTTTTCAGACCAGAACATAACAGCAGACAACTATGATCACTGGGTGGAGTATCTGAATCGCACATCTTCAGGTGAGATGGCCAGTATGGACCTGAGGCATTGTGACCTGCAAACATTCCTTGACCAGGTATTGTAAATTTAAAAAACGTACCCAATCTTGGGCATTCTTTTTGCCTGAGTTTCATTCATCTAACTTCCCACTCCTCTTGAATCCTAGTAGTTTTCTGCTCTCGCCTCCCCTTTCTTTCCCTGGAATGCAGCACATCATGTACCGGTCAAATATGTACAGCCAGTTCCTGCTTCCTCATTACTTTGTTGCCTCTCTTTTATCTTCCTCCCACAGAGCGCTTCAGGTACTGGCCTGGCGTTTATTGTGTTCACCGAAGCAGTGGTAGAGATGCCAGGCTCGCAGATATGGGCCATACTGTTCTTCATCATGCTCTTCAGCTTGGGTCTGTCCTCCATGTTTGGCACCATAGAGGGTGTGCTGACGCCCATCAAGGACCTCAAACTAGTGCCCAAGTGGATCCCTAATGAACTCGTAACAGGTTTGCAAATCAGTTTAAGCTGTTCTCAAATCAAAGGGATACATGTTCTCCCCTAACTTTTTTTCTCACTTCCTTAGGGATCATCTGCTTGGTAGCCTTCTTAACGGCTCTCATCTTCACCCTGGATTCGGGGAACTACTGGGTGGAGGTCTTTAACAGCTACGTGGGCTCCGTACCTCTGCTCGTTATTGCCTTCTTTGAGATTGTAGGAGTCACTTATGGCCGTGGAATGAAAACGTAACCCTTTTCTCCTCTACTTTGATACCATGTAGTGTTACTCTGCAGCCTTAAGACGATTGAGATCCAAATGCGTTAAACATGTTCTCTGGTTCCCGTATCCTCTGACAGTTTCAGTGAAGACATCTATATCATGACTGGGAAGAGGCCCAACATTTTTTGGAAGGCATGCTGGATGGTGATCAGTCCTGTAATGCTTCTAGTGGTGTTGGTTGCCTATGTGGCCATCCAGGCACAGACACACCCCTCTTATCCCACATGGAACCCGGACTATGTAAGCAAGTCGACTGTACTGACATGGAGATGTTAATGTAGTAGTACTGAGTCCAATCTTTCATTTATTCTATAAGAATAAATCAAAGAGTTATGTTCTAAAGTTAGCTGAGCAAAGTGACTTTAAGTTAAGCTAAGCTAAGCTAATCACTTGCTATGTGTAGCTTCATATTTAGTGCACAGATATAGATATAGATATAGATACAGAGAGTGGAAAAAACATTTAAGAAAGAGAATCAGCAAATTTCACAAAATTCCAAATAATGTTACAATAATCTATATATTATATGTTATGCTTTTGTCTTTTTCTCCAGGAACTATTCCCACAAACTGAAGTTAAGCCTTATCCCGACTGGGTGTTTGCCATAATCATCCTCCTCTGTGTACTACCTGTGATTTCCATCCCTCTGGTGGCGCTCTACACACTGATCTGCTCTAGGATCAAGAAATCCTCTGTTGCCATTAACCTTAATCCCTACTGCAATGAGGGCTTTGAGGTCGAAACACAGGAACAGAAGAACCACAGAGCTTAAGAAATGTTGCAAGTAACAATGTTACTGCACAGAAAAGCATCCTGCGAAAAAAATTACTACATGAGATCTTAAGCTTCCTGCTATTCATTGAGAGACTTTAATTTCTGTGAGGAATGTAAAAAAACTGAAATACATCAAACTCATCATTTGACTTACTCATGTGATGGCTGACAATATTTATTTGAACTTATTTACATACAAATTATCTTCCAAGTGACGTCATGTCCTCTTTGTGTAAATCAAAGTCCAGAGAGACAAACGGCTGTTGGATGAGGCGAGGTCTAGTACAGTATTTGGATGATTTTTAATTATCCATCTTTATTGATCATGTGGTTGTTGTTTTGTTATATAGAGTGTGTTTATGACTGATGTTTATCACTGTTTCTCTATCAAACATTTCCAGACACTGTACATGTTTGGCACACTGAAGATCAGATCAATCCAAATCACTGATTTTAAACCTGAGGATGAGGCAAAAAATAAATAACAAACAAGTTTGTACTATTTCTAAGTGTCCAAATTTTCAAAGGACAAAAAAACAGACAAAACTCACAACGTAAACATCTTAGAGACAATCTAAAATATATATATATATATACGTTTGAGTTGCTGAGGGTTTCATGGTTGTGTTGAGGCTAGCCGGTATAGTCTACATCTGGATGGCCAAGAAGTCGGCTGGGGTCAGTGACCTGTCGGACTCTGGCCAGCCTCAGATCCCCCAGATGCTGCTGTGTGTTCCCGTCAAGACGATGACAGCATATGGAAATCTTCTTTTAACACTCTTTGATGGTGAACCATAAAATCCACCCACCTGAAGTATTGCCAGCACCTGTAAAATCGAATTAAAGTTGGCAATAAACTGACTTGTGTACTGTAAGATCCTGGTGTATCTCGATTTGTTGGTTTGGGTGTACCTCTCACAAAGTCCACAGTCAAAGGGATTGGCCTTCCGAGCAAGTTGTAATTATGATGTTTTCATATTGTTCATTGAGTTTTTTTTTCCACAAGGAGGCCGGCTTAACTTTCCTTGCCGGTGAGTAATTTCCTGTCTCAAAACGAACAAACATTTTCTGTGCAGTTGATGAATATGATTTGAGACAGAGGCTGGGCCTATTGTATGCATCTATAGCTAATTTATTATTAATATCTCCCGACACAGCGACAGGAACGATCTACAATTTCTTTCATTTCGTTGCAGTTGTGACACAAATCTAATCACTTTCCACCGCCAGACATCCTTTTGACTTTGATACGACAGATTATGTTATGTTAATTTTTTTTTTAAATATCCGCCTTTGGCATAAGAAAATAGAAGAGCTTTTACAGAAAGTTAAATGTGCAGATTTGCTTCTTTTGTCTCATCTTAGTTGATTGTTACATGAGTATATTTGGGTTCTTGACTAAACAAGACGTCTAAAAACGTCACTTTGGGCTGTGGGAACATGTGATTGCTAATCTTAATTTTCTTACAATTTATAGACCAAGAAAAATTATCAACAAATTATAAAATATTAATTGATAGTCTAAATCATTTTTAGTTGGAGCTGGTGTGTTCTAAAATCAGTCCTGGAGAAATGTAAAGATTAAAATAAATAAGTTTCCAACTTGATATTGCTTAAATTATTTTATTATAGATGTATGAAGGCGAAATGTTGCCTTTGTTGCTGAGCCTGATGAGTTGACTGGCAGTTTCGGCCATATCCTATATCATCTGCAGGAAGTAGGTTGGTTTCTTAGCAACCGTCTGACCAAAGGGCAAACTCTGAGCCCACAGATGGGACATAAAGAGAAAAACAAAAAAAAGAAAACAGAAAACAGATGGAGCCAAAAGAGAATACAAAGACGAGCCCTATAAAGATAGATAAAAGGCGGTGCAATTAGTTCTCAGCTCAATGCAATTATTGATTGATAACTTTCCATGTGTTTACTTTAATAGCAGTATTACATTTACAGGCCTATTTATTTATAAGTCAAGGCCTGAAAGCACATGCGAGAGGGGAAGTCACTATTACACTAACTAACTAATTAACTAACACAAGATTTGTGTTTCGAAGAACTGTATTTTCAATATTTCAGGTGAGTAATAGAAAGAAATAGTTTGCAGTGCCCACTGCCTTTATTTAATCTAAATAATAGACCGTGGTATCTTAGCATACAATGTGACGACAGTAAAACTAACAGTATAAAATTAAGATTATTTTAAGGTTTGAAAAAGAGACAAAAGTCAGGTCACTGTCTTTACCTGCATGCATGGAGCAGCACCAGCTTGGAGATGTTCTTGCAGACTGCCTTAAGATAATTGGTCTGATAAGGAAAAGGTATCCATTATTATATGATCAGCAGAAAAAGCAAAAGTTAAAAACAAATGAATAAATAAAACTGACTGAAACAGGAAAAATATATGTGGGACTACCACCTCATTGATGCATCTCCTTCAAAAGAAAGAAAATGTATGAAAGGTAAACTTCATGCAACCTGTCGTTAATATTACATGATACATTATACAGGCCGTATTCATCACTTATGTTTTCTGTCCCCTGATCTGTTTAACTAATTGTCCTGTACTTATTTACTGATATCTAGTGTCAGTCTGCTAGATAATTTGACCATTATGTGTTGAAGGGAAACGTCACACTCACTCAGTTATCGTGGAACTTGATGAGTTTAAAAAAGAAATTATTTACGACCTGGTTGCTGTTTGAGAGTAACTTCCAGCTGCTGACTGTGGACATTGTTGGTTAAAGGGCCAGGTCGCATCATTTGTAAGAGGAAGGGTAGGTTCAAGTGTTTTGGTCCTTGAACCTATCTCCCAGGCTGTGACCTTTGAAAGAGGCAGCCACTTAACAGGGACACAGCTTGTCATGGACATGGGAGAAGTTTCTGCCAGAAATCTCCTTCGATTGAAGCGAAAAATCTATTAAATTAAGGTTGGGAAAATATTACGATAAACCCTTTCTGGCAGAAAAACCTGAAGGCCAACTTCTCCCAATATGGGCTTTCCCCTTTGGGTTTAGTTGACCACCTAGTGGTTGTTCTGTGTAATGTTTTGGGTGAAAGTTAATTTCTTCTACTTTCTCAGATTGGTAGATGAGATGATTGACAGAATAGTTGAGCAGCTCCTGTTCAGTGAAGGCAGCACACAGGGTACCAGTTCGTCATGCAGCAGATTTTAATATAAGATGGCGTCAAGAGATGTTTTAGCAGAACTGTTACTTTCTAAACTCTTCAATTGGAGGTTTTTATTTTTTTAAATGCCAGCACCTTTCTTTACCTGACTTTTAGGTCTAAAGACAAGGCATGGCACTTGAGTCTGAGGATAGACGTCAGTTTGTTTTCTTCTCATTTGCTGCCCAGCTGAGTGGAACAAGCCTAAAGAAAGGCCGAAGAGCAAAGACAGGTATACTGTGAGAGATGGAATATGAGAAAAAGCAACAATAGTTAAAAAAAAAAAAAGATTACTGCGTTACTGTCTTACTGCAAAAACTACAAGAGAATTTGCCATGAAATATATTGCAAATGGATGTGTGGCTATATACTGTGTTCTATTCAAGAGTGTTAATCATCCACAATAGACTTGGTGTTGTCGGCAACTGTTTACGAGAAAGTACAAAGTACGGGACAGTGGAGATTCTCTCAGCTTATAAGAAACTATAAAGACTGCCTAAAGTCCAGTAAGTAGGCAATAATTATACGGTAAATTAACAACTGACCGAAAGTTAGGTAAAGTTGGAAAGATACAGATTCGGATTTCTACGAATCAATAACGATCAACAGCGAAACGGTGTAAAAATACAATCAACACCTCTCTGTAACCATAGTGATGTAGACAACAAGCCACAACCTTAATTAACCTTCATTTTTATCAAAACGGGCCGTTCTCCGAAAGGCCAGTTATACATTTCAACTCGAAGGTTTTTAATCAGTGTAGTTCAATGATTTTGGGCTTTAACATTTTTTGTTTCACGTTTTTGTATTTTCAACAATGCTTTGCGATTTATTTCAGCTTTCATTGAACAAAGAGACATGAAGTGACCTGACACATAAAGTTGGCTAACATTGTTAATTTCAATAATTTTCTGGAGGTCTAAATTACTGGAGTACAAATTGATCTCAAGGATGAAAGATGTTAATACATTTGAGGACAACAGGAGGGTAAAGAAAAAATCCAAACACAATTTGAAAAAGACCATTTGGAGATTCCAAAAGAGCCCCTTCTTAACCATGGTTAGACAACTATAGGATTAATAAAAGTGGGCTTTAATGACATTATATCCCATATCCAGATACGTATTGTTGAAACAGAGTTCTCACGCATAAAAACATGACAGTGTTTTATTCCCCTTCTTGAAACTAAAAGCTGGGCACATAAAAAGAGTCATTAATGATACGTTACTCGAGTCTCAATTTCATTGGCTACGTGAAGTGTCAGTCATCAGCACAGGGCAGGCTCCACCTTTCAACACGGACTCTCATTGGCTGTTGGAGGCTGTGGACAAAGACATGGCGGGCTCCTATTGGCTCAGGGGACGTGTCAATCAAAAAGTCAGAGTGCAGCCGGCATTTTTGAACAAAGATGTCATGTTTACATTCAGAATATGTGGAAGATTAGCATATCTGCCGACTAATAATTTAAATAATTAATCAGCAGTCTGTGGGAATGTATTGATGTGACGTCAATCACGTGTTTTGGAAGAGATGTGTTACTGGTGTGGGTCGTCTAGACCTTTGGTTATGTAACAAGAGCGTTTTTGATCGGTGAGTTGCATCAATTGTTAATCGTTTGCTCGCTTGTCGGTGGTCTGAAAAGAGAGGTTTGGATTAATCCAATCACAAGAATCGTATCCTTCCAAATATATGTTGCATGAGCAACCACTGTTGGAGTACTAAGCTATTCTGACCAACACCAAGTCAAGATGTGCATGTTTACAGATTTAACACCTTTCAGTAGCCCAGTGTTTCTCAAACTGTGGGGCGCGGCCCTCTAGTGGGGCGCAGTGGTATGACAGGTGGGGCGCAGGGGGAAATGCAGAATATTTTTATTTCAAGAACTTTATTGAGAACTTCACATATTACAAAAGTACAAAGTACACGGACATAAAACTTGCTGTGTTCACACCAAAATACGAATATTCGCGCCACTTTACTCTCGTGAGGTTACTCGCAGGACTATTTGTAGTTATTTCGCTTTTTAAAAGATTGGTAGTGGAAAGCAGGCTCACTGCTCCACTAATACTGAGACAACTTGATGGCTCACACATATCTGACCTCATTTGGTTTGGTTTTGCACAGGTTTCACGGTATTGTTGTTTTGAAAAGATATGCAGTGTAAAACTCAGTAAAACTCTTTATTGTCAAATATTTGAACTTGTTTTGTTTAGTTTTTCACAGGTTGCACTTTATTGTTATTATCTTAAAAATATAATCAGCGCAAAACAGGTTAATCGCAGCCACAATAAGCTATGTTTTGCCAAATATTAGTTATTTTTTGGACAGATAGAACTTTATTTGCATTGTTGTAACAAAGTGATTGCACATTTTGTTTTTGTCTGATGGAGCGATCTGGTTTACTTCAAAGTGATTTTAATTTTCTTTATCAATTAGTTGCAAAAACACAGATGGAGGAGTCACAAAATGTTGCTATTTCAATAAAAATTCGACATGGACCATTTTGTTACAATTTTGTTGGGGCGGTGGGGCATGAACATTCTTCTTCCTCCAAAGTGGGGCGTGACAGAAACAGTTTGAGAACCACTGCAGTAGCCTATTCCCAGCTGAATTACTGGGGGAAAATGCTTGATAAATAAATTGCCATCCCCACCTTTAACATATTCATCTGCATTCATCTATATCTATACATCTATATTATATTACGGCTATATTATGTTAGCTATATTACATTACATTACGGTTTCAGCTAACAGAGAATTATTACATTGTCAAATCAAACGTTTGTTCAGAACAGAGCTGTGAATGTGCTACATTGAGATGAGATTTGTATAGAAAAAGAATTATGAAATGTTTGTGCGCATGAAAATTATTTGAAATTTTAATAAATTCTGGTTTAAATCGTTTTTTTGTATGTAATTTATTGTTTATTGATCTCCATAAATAGATTGTTAATGATATGAAGTCTTCATTTAATATGGAGCAACCACTTATCATGTGGTGCTACTAATATCGATAGCATTAACTGTATGAAATTAAAATATCTAATATATGTGGCTGACATATTAATCCCTGACAAAGTATGCTGGAGTGAATAGTATTTTCTTTTTTCAAAAACATTTCTATAAATTTGATGCGATTTACAGGGAAAATACGTCCGTTAACATTTAAGAAGACAACTGTGTTTTTGTATTTAAAAAATGTTCCCTTTTGAAAGTCCTTGTACGTCATTGACACTATTTTCTCACCCGGTTGTGGATATGAATTCACTGAACATGACTCAGTCACAAACTGAGTAGTGACGTTGCTGTCCGTGATGCGTCTGCTAGGTACGATATCCCCAAGCCATGTGGTTGTCCCCCTCACCCCGAGGCTCTTAAATAACTTTCTTTCTCCATCAACCCGGACCTGTTCCAAAATACAACCTAAGCCGCCCCGAAATTAATGTGGACCGTCCTAAATGCAACATCTTTGTTTTTCTACATTATTATTACTTAAAAATCATTCAAAGTGTCCTTTAACATGAGTAAAATATCAAAAGTAATTCAATTTGTTTGTTATTGAGTATCTCCCTCACCTACAGTATTGTGAGAGATACATTTTTTTGCGCTTTCCTTTGTTGAAGCCCTTTTTTAGGGAGTCAGATGACAGAAACCTCCTTCCTCTGTGTCTGTTCATCTCTTAGCTTCACAGAGTCATTAGGACGTTTAAAATTCTACATTTATACATATATCTTTCTTTCTTTGCACTTGTGTTAATCTAATCTAGGATATATATATATATTAAATTCTGCTGCCTGTCATTTGTGACGTGGCAGTTTATGAATGTCAGATTAACAAGAGGAGCTTTAGGATAGGAAATGTGATTCAGCTTCTCACATGACCCTCCAGTCATTGAGTAAAATAGCCAGCTTATCCACTACTTAGTGGATGGTTGAGGAATATGATAATCTGTTTCTTTGTCAGGCACTTCATCTTAAGATGACATATTTAACTTGAATGCTGAAGGAGGAAAAAGTCCACTGTAGAATTAACTAAAAAAAAAAGTGTTTGATGAAAAAAGGTTCAGACAGCTGTGGTGTATTTAGAGGATGATGATGATGATGATGATGATGATGATGATGATGCCGCCCATCACCAAGCCACAACTCTCCATGTCTCGGTCCGACTCCGGTCACATCACCGGTCAGCAGGTCAGAAGTCCCTGACGAGGTTAATGTTTGGGCAGCGCACATTACGCAACGTAAAATAGAGCTTTAAATCAGTTGATTAGTGTTCTGTTCCTGCAATTCTTCTTCTCTCAAACTATTATGTTGTATTTGAAAATCACAACCTAAATTAGGAATTCATAATCAATAAATGGCGAGATGGGGCTGATTTCGTGGATTTCTTGTTTAAACCCAAATGAGCTTTATTCTATTGTCGTGTTCTTCGATCTGAAACAGAATGTACCCATAACCCTGGTTGCCCTCAGTGTCATCTATGACACCGCTCCACACTTCATACTTGATGACATCACAAATTTTGAGTTTTAGCACTGTAGTTTTGGATTTGGTAGAGAGTTGTTTATGTTTACTATAGTTGGGCTGTCTTAGACCATAGGAATAACATGTATGAATTTGAGAAAACATACTATGGCTTTTTTTTTCTTCGACGTAGTAGTTATGAGTGCTTGAGTGGAGCTAAATCATGTTTAAATGTGCCCTGGATGCAAAAAACAGCCTTTAAACCTGAAAGAAATAATGATTTGATGTTTATTGTGATAACATATTTGGTCATAGCTGTAGCTGCAAATCATGTTCTGCACACTGTGCATTATGACATTATTTCTATGTAAATAACTTTCATGCATTGTCTTTACTTTTGGTTGGTTCTTTTTTTTTTTCTTTTTTTTCAAAAATACTTATTTTATAGTTTTCCAGCTGCCTTTAAGACCTACCGCGAGACAGTACAGCCAACTAGGCCTCGCAGCTTCAGCAGTATCTATGATGGCTTCAGCCCGGAGTCAACAGAGAAGGAACAGGGTAACAATATATTCACCTTTTATTGTTATTGCACAGAATAAAAGTAAAGAGACAACGAAATGCAGTTTAGCGTCCAACTATAAGTGCAAAACAAGCAGTTAAGTGCTCTGCAGTGTGATGTGCTCATGCGTAATATGTTGGATAAGGATTGTGTCAACACACAGTGCAATGAGCAGTCTGTGCTGATTCTGTTTACAGCTGCTGGAGGCGAAGGCAGAGTGTACAAACAGCAGATGATGTCATAATTGATGTGATGTCCGACGAGGAGGACGGCATCATTGGTGAGGGGGACTGGGTGGATCATGCGGCCGCCATCTGTTCAGATCCAGGAGCTCACCGACCTGTGTGCGACCATCTGAGGCCCCAAGTTCTGCTGTAGGCCGGACCGGTCCCAGACAGGGTCCAGGTGGTCAAAAGATAACCGTTATGACTCGCCCCTCAAACCCTCTATGTTTGTATGTTTGTGTGGATGCATGGATGCGTGGATGTATTGTACTGAATTGTAAAGCAAGTAATTGATATTATTGTATGTGGAAATATATACATTTATAGTGTGGTAAAAAAGTCATAATATAGTATGTTGAAAAAAGTCAAAGTATAGTATCTCGAAAAGAGTCATGAAAAACATCATAAAATAGTGCGTTAAAAAGTCATAGTATAGTCAGTCAAAAAAAGTAAAACATGTCACAGAATAGTATGCCAGAAAAAGTCATTGTATAGAATGTTGAAGGGCATAAAGTCATAAAAAATGACATACTACACAATTTCTTTTTATATTTTTGACATATTACACTATGCATTTTAAATGACATACTATACTATGACATTTTTGTTATATTTTACTTTCATGACATGATATATATATAGATATATATATATATATATAGAGAGAGAGATATCTATATATAGATATATCTATATCTATAGATATAGATATAGATATCTATATATAGATATAGATATATATCTATATATAGTGTGTGATTTTGTTATGCATTGCATATTAAGCCTTTTTTATGACCATTTGTGGCATAATATACTCTGAAGTTGTATGACTTCTTATGATATACTATACCATGCCTTTTTATGCCTTTATATCATACTATTCTCAACGTCTATGAATTTATTTGACTTTTTAATGACATAATATACTGTGGCTTTTTATTACTTTTTTATGATATTTTTTTTATATACTGTACTATGGATTTTTGTTTTACATACTTTACTATGATTTCTTTTTCTTTCATTGTCCACTATTTTCTATTAATCTAACAATATTATTTACCAATAAACTCAGTTATATTTTTGACTTGACTGCAAATCTTTTACTGCACTCCCATGAACAATCTTTGAATCTACTCAGATTTGTTGTTTTTGTTTCATTTGCATGTGTGCTTGTTCTTGGCGACTAACGTCCTTTATCAGGAAAGATGTGGGCATTTACCAGGCAGGACTGTTCTAGTTATCAAGCTGCATCATGGGAAATGTAGGCTCCACAGTTTTTGAAGCGTGTCCCACACTGGGGACTAAAACTCAGGCGGATATTTCAGCCTCCGCTGATCTTTTGAGCATTCCTTTATTTTAAAGAAACTTTTTCTTAGCCTGACTTCATGGCGCAACAACCATCACTAAAGAGCCCTTTAATATGAATCCTAATAATATGGCGGCACTTTGCTTCAACCCTTTACATATCTTCTACATTGCCTCAAATTATGTCTATTTACAGCTGCAAAATGAGACTGAAAAAGCAACATTTTAACACACAACTCTGTGGATCCACTAACTGGAGTGAAACACCGTCACCGGGCAGGGACACACTGTACCGGGCTGTTCTGACCAGATGAGGGCGCCAAGCGTTCAGGGTAGAACGAGGATCCTTCTGAAGTACAAGATGTACTTAAGTATACACTTAACTGTATATTGGCTACAAATTAAATACGATTTGTATGTTAACACAATTAGTATTGAATAAACAGAGCAATGCATGTCCTAGGCTCATGTGCTCAGTTGATACACAAACAAAAACATCTTAAATCATCATTACTTTTATCCTATAGTATATTCTATACGCCGCGCGTGGACATATGAATGCAATGTCCTGTGATGCATGACTCATTTTACAACCTAATAAGGCAAATCTTAGTGATCACTGACTCCGGCCCGAGCAGAAATCAATATTACTTACTGATATTGACAACGTTCCAGTGACTGCACTGTAGTCAACGCTGTCAGTGCTACAGTATATTGGAAACAAATCTACATAAGAGGGATGGGGTGGGGGGGGGTGAGGGGTGAGGGGGGGTTCCACTAATCATTTTCGGATGCAGCTGCAGATGGGCTGGATGCTCTGTCACTAAAGTCCCAATGCACAGAGTTTCCTGCATATCAGACGCCAATTACAAATTAATCAGAGTATCATTTGAGTGCCTGTAGTGAGAATAATTATTCTAACAACTATCCATTAGCTTCAATATTCATATTGCGTGCCTACCTACGTCATGAAATAAAGTACAGTATCATGGTGCCTCCACAGCAGCCCATATCGCTGTGCCATTACCACCAAATATCCTGTAGAGGGCGCAATGGGGCAGAAGAGGAAAACACCACTTTGGAGAGGCCTCACATTATGAACATAAAGGCAGTGGTTTATTTACAATATGTACACGAAAACCAGGCCGGGAAAAAAAAGTCCCGTCTCCCATATTTTGTGACTTTCTAAAAACTATGAAATGCTTTTGCAAATCAGAAAATTTCCAAACTGTGTCCCTGAGCTCCAAAAAGAGCCTCATCAACGCGGGATTCTAAAGCTCCCGCCAAAAGCATCCTACTTTTGGAAATCTGTTATTACCGCTCCACGACCATTTTGCTTTCCTTTTTTTTTTTTAGCCACACCAGCAGCGGGCCTTTAGTGGTGCCAATGACCGGCCATTGGTCCACCACTTTTGGTCCAGACTGTAATATCTCAACTATCGGATGGATTAGTATACAATTTAGTTCAGACATTTAAGTTCCCCTCAGGATAAATTGCAAACATCCTAACCTGTGCTGCTATAAGGTCAACATTTTTAATATGAACAAATAAAAATGCAACACTAATGACATTGGCACAAAGGAGGTCTTGCACACCGTCGGGCTCCAATTAAGATTGTGTGCATCTCAAAGTTCCCCCGTAAAAAGAGAAAAATACCTTTTTACTTTTGATGCTTCGGCAACATCGGTTTTGTTTTCTGAAACTTTCACGCCAATTATGCCACATCCAACCGAATTGAAATAAATTATTTATTTGGAGTCTTAACAGTGCAAAGACCTCATTTGTGCCCCTGCGGTTAAGTATTCTTTTTGTTTTGCACCCCGAGTATCTTTGCCTTGATGCTGCACTTTGTGTTGTGAGCCAATTAGCAACTGTAAGCGTACCAACGCGCTAAACTCAGATTGTTAGATTATACCTGCTAAACATTTAGCTCAAAGCACTGCTAGCATGGCTGGAGACTCGTCTTGTGCTGGATTTGTAAATGTATACAAAAATAAATAAAAAAAAAAAAAACAACATTAAGATGTTCTGCTCTTTGTCAAATGTCTTAGCTTTGTTTTGATGCCATGTAAGGTCAATATGAAAGGTGCTATATGAATGTATATTTCTAAACTGTAATATTATCAGAGTTAGGACTCATCAACGCCCCGAGGTTTCTTCCAGGAGATCCATGTGCCTTAATGACAGAGTCAATGTTGTGAAAAGGAAGCGAGGACTCGGCTTTGGATTACTTTGTTTTCATGTCTCATTTACAGAAGAGATCTTAATCTCAGTGAGACTTCCTGAATAAATAAAGCTCAACCAAGTGAGACCACATCAAGCGATGGCAGTGGGCTTTGAACATTTAGTTGGTGCCACATTTAGCTTACGCTGGCCGTTTTGTTTTTATGGTTGCTATTTTGTCTTGCCATTTAGGGACCTACAATGGAAATAAATGTGTCAAAAAAACTTCATTATGCAATCTTCTGGGGTGAAATGGGTGTTTTGCGCCTCCCAAATTAACGCGGGTTCACTGTAAGCGTGCCAGACGGTCTGGTTTACGTGCCGCTGTGGTTTTGGGTATTCAGAGTTAGGTTTGGAAGAAACTCACAGACGAGCATCTCTCCCACTGCTCCGAATGGAGCGGCAATATCACAAAATTAAATACGGAGACAATATTCACCGTGAGTAAATGAGAACTCTGTAGGTCAGCGCTTCTCCACCTTATGGGATGGGGAATAATTTCGGGAGATCACCAGATGGTTACGGAGAACATAAAAGAACATATTTAAAAACTACAATTACCGCCATGCGGTTTGCATGCCTCATGTTGCAGCTTACTTCCAAAACGTCATCACTTCATCCCATCAGAAATGTGTGAGAAATTGTCACAATCAGCACATGAATTCTTGAGTGTGTTTTGTGAGGTCACGGTGACCTTTGACCTGCAAATCATAACCGGTTCATCCTTGAGCGCGAGTGGGCGTTTGTGCCAAATTCACCGAGGTCCTCCCTGAGATATCACGAGAACGGACCGGGCGTGAGGCCGCTGTGATCTTGACCTTTGACCTCCAAAGCATAAACGGTTGAACGTTAGGGTTAGTGGGTTAGTGGGTTAGGGTTAGGGTTGGATGTTTCTGCCAAATTTGAAGAAATTCCCTCCGGACATTCCAGATATATAATTCATTAACAAGAATGGACTACGTGCAGATGACCGAACGCCATCTCCGGCCACTGGCGTGAAGTCATAATAAATGAACATATTTTACATTACATCATTTGTACCATTGATATAATTTGCCTCAGAATAGATTTTTATTAAGTGCGAGAGTCAACGCGCGCTCTCTGAAGGGGGATTTCCGTTCGGGAACGCATCAAAAATCCACAGCGTTAAACCCCAAACGGATTATTCTGCTGGGTCGCGACTCGAAGAGGTCGAGAACCACTGCTCTACGTGATCTGTGTGCATCAAACAGACTCTTGCCTGTTCACGTCCCCCTGAACTGGTAAATATATATGTAAATATCAGCGTGTGTGTGAGACTCGGGGACAAAGACAGCGCCGCGACGTCTGGGTGAGATGTCGATCAACGCACGGCTGGAGAACATGGCTGTGCATTTGATAAGCAGCGTTCTCCAAAGAGCCGGCTGTGTGTTATGTCTCTGCCTTCGTGTGTAAATATCAAACGCGTCAGCACAACACCCTGCATGCAGCTTTTAGACGCGTCAAATTGTCTCTGTGCAGATGAGGTGCGAATGAAAAATTCATGATTTTATTTACTGCTGCCTCCGTCATCGTATGAGGAGAATAGTATATATCTATATACATTAAAAAAAAATAAAAAATCCACAGCAAACGTCTTACGAAGATTTAATGTACATTTATTCTTAACACGTGGAACATATAGTATAAAGATTTCATACTGAATAAATGATATTCATTAAGCCAAAAAAAGGAAAAAAGAGGAATTTACATCAAGTTTTTAGCTACATCATCTGAAATACAAATATGCAGAATCCGCATCACTGGAAAAAAAAAAATAATAAAAATAAACAAAATAAACAAAATTAAAATGGTTTTCTTCATCAAGGTCTAGTTTGTCATTTATGAAGGAGCTCAAATGGAACCGCAGACATGATCTTTGTTATATTCTCTACACCCAGACCGGAGACAAACTGAAAACTTGAAGTTGTGTTTGTTGGGGGTGGCGTTGGACAGCAGCTAAACACCCCCGGAGAGCGATACGAGCAGGGTGAGGCGCCTAGGTAACGGAGAGGGGGAGGCGTCAAGTAATCACATGGCGTACTTGATGCAGGGGGGAACTTGTAATCGTCAAAGATTAAAAATGGTGAAGAGCAACAGAAGTTGAGAAAGAGAGAGAGAGAAAGAGAGAGAGAGAGAGAGAGAGAGAGAGAGAGAGCGAGAGAGAGAGAAGTGTAATGTACAACATCATATATACACTGCAGCTTGGACTGCATCTAGAGTTGAGGACCAGTCCTAAAGAGGTGACTTTTTAATATAAGGGTCAAGTCATACAATCAAGGGACAAAGAGAAGAGGTCGGGGTGTTGTAGGTTCACCATACTTTGGGGGGAAAGCCGTTTTCTCTCTCGACATTAACTAAAACTGTTTTTAAAAACTACAGTTTGCTGCCAAGCCAGCGTATCTCAGTGTGAAACAGTATTATTACAGTATGTTTACAGTTTTTAAGGTGTACAGTACAGAAAAAAAGTCCTACAATCTACTGCACAGGCCTCCCATGACAATTGTCTGTTCACAGCCAATAATGTGGTTCCTGTGGGGCTGAGTATATAGCATCCAAAGTTACAGCAATTATACCACACCACAGTCCGTGAGTCTATGTAGCCTCCAAACATGAACCATAATATTGTTTAGTCCGTGCCTTCTTCCCCCTGACGACCCCCCCGAGGGAGAAAGCGAGCACATGTATCCCCCAAACTCACTGTAAACGAGACAGCAACTTTGGTTACAGTTTCTTCTTTTTTCTGGAGATTTTTCTTTTCATTAAAAAACAAGTCCTTTTTCCGCAGGGCAGCGCACTCTGTCCTATGCCTGGGTCCCAATCTGCTCTTCTATGTCAGTATCTTTCCATTTTAGACGTTTAAAATCCACAGCTACTTCATGATATTCCTTCCTTTAGTGAGAAGCAGGGGTAGAAAGACAGTGGAATCCGAGGTGATTTTGCATAAATAAAAAAAAAAAAAAAAGGACAGTCAGTTTTGCTCTTTTCACTCACACGCAACAGACACACGCACACACACAAAAAAAAGGGGTGAGGGTGAGAGGGAACGGAAAGAGGCAGAGCTGAAACCTCCCCACGGCTGTCATGACTGGCCGATCAGAAACAGTACGTCACAGATCACTTGGGACACCAGAGAGTTCATAAGTGGGGACACTGAGATGTCCAGTAGCCGCGACTCGTACAACGTGAACTCCGAGTGGTTTTCCTCCACCTTAGCCAGGGCGTGCAGGGCCCGGGCTGCCCGCCGCATCATGTCCACACTCGTGGGCTCAAACTGAGGTCCTCCCTGCATTTGTAGCAGGGAGCTCTGGCTCTGCTGGTACTGTGTGGCAGCTAGGCTGTCCTCCAGGAAGCCCAACAGGTTACCCACGCTGCCCTTCTGCACGGCGATAGACCGCGCCGCTAGGCTGTCGCCCTGGGCCAAGTTGGCCAACAGGACGACCGCCATTTCTCGGCAAACGGCCACTTTGCGCTCACCGACCAAGCGCACCAGCGAGCCGAACAGCTTCTCCAAGCGGCTGAACGGCGGCGTTGCCAGTATGAGGTCGACGTTGTTGTCCTGGATGCTGAGCTTGCTGAGGGTCTCGAGGACCAGTCTCTGGGGGGAAAGTGAGCCGTGGGGCCCCAGCGTGGGGAAGGGGTCCAGGGCCTCTGCTGAGGGGCAGACAGCCCAGTGGAGCAGGCCATCCAGCAGCGGCAGGCATATGCTCTCTGGATAGATAGAAAGGTCCAGCTGGCCTGAGATGTTCGCCAGAGTGACGAGGCAGTTCTCCCTCAAGACCTCGAGGCAGTCCCACCACCACTCGTCTCTCTCGCAGCTAACGCCTTCATCTTCCTCTTCCTCCTTCTCGTAGGTGACTGGGGCCTGCTTGCGTTCGGGGTGCCTGTGGTGGAGCAGCACCAGGCGGCCCAACAGCAGCAGGAGGCCCGGGTGTTTCGACATCTCCAGGTCGTTACCGGGAACGAATGAGAGGCTGCGCACGATGTTGGAAACGCAGATGCAGCGCCGGGCTAGCGAGTCCTGCCAGTCCGACAGAGTGCTGAGCGGCGTCTCGTCCTTGCTGTGAGGCTCGTCCTCCAGGATCTTGATGTTGCGTCGGCTCTGGAGGTCGGGGTTGATGCTGAACAGGTACTTGCCGTTCTCCTTCTGCTCCTCTGCGCCTCCGCGAACCACTTCCTCTGTGACCGAGCCCGGGCGGGCGGATAGTACATCATCGATTGTGGCAGTGACCGGTGCACCAATCGGAAGAAGAGGAGGAGGAGGAGGAGGAGGAGGAGCCTTCTCCGCTGGAGACTTCTGAGGTTCAGACGACTCGGGCAGCTGCTGCCGAGGTCTATTCTCCCCATTGGACTTGGATTTATCAGGGTTCTCCGTCACAGTCTCAGTCCCCTGGACCTTCTTGCGGCTCTCGGTGGCTGTCGGCTTGCGTTTCCGCTGCTTCAGAAGGTCCATCCGGCTCTCGAAGTGTGTCTGGATGTGTTCGGTGGTGTCGCCGCCACCGATGCTCCAGTGTGTCAGGCCGCTGTCAAAGCTCTGCCGCTGCCCGAGCTTGGACGAGTGGTTCACCAGGAAGGGATTCTTCTTCCGCACCACCTTGATGGGGAGTTTATCAAACTTGCTGGCCTGCTTGGGCTTTTCCGAGTGGAGGTTGGGATCCTGGGAGGACCCTGAGGTAGAGGTATTGGGTTCCTTGATAGAAGACTCCCTTTCCTTCTCCTCATCCTCGTCCTCTGAAGACGTGTGTTTGCGTGAGCTGTCCTCCTCCAGTTTCACCTTGACCAGTGAAGGGGTGTCGGGAGTGGCCTTCGTTTCCTCTGCCTCCTCGTCCTCTTCGTCCTCTTCGTCCACGTCCATGTCCTCGCCCTCAGGCATGAGAATTTCATCATCAGGATCCTCAGCCGCGTTGGGGTCTATGAGGGTGCGCTGGCCGGGGTCTCCTACTTCGTACTCCTTTAAGATGCCAAAGATCTCGATGAGGCAGCGTCTGAAGTACTCCACCACTAGCTCCAGGAAACCAGGCAGCTGAGAAGCCAAAGAAGATGGTGATCAAAACTATCCCGTAAACTCAAATACAATGTTAAATAAGTCATGTTCTGTTCATGCAAATTGAACAGATGTCAGTCTGTGGAGCTTACCTGGCATAAGTTAAAAGTAGTAATGCTATTGTCATCATACAGTAAAATGTTAATGGTGTCCAAGGCCCAGGTGCTCTCAGCTAGTAAGCCTGACTTTAGTGACATCATCACTCTCCAAGCCTCAGGAGTGCCTGTAAAAAAGACAAAAACTGAATGAATACAAGCCAACTTGATCATGATCAGTTATTACAGCTGTGAACGATCTGATTACTGATCTGTGACATCAGGATTGGCATCTATCGACCTCCCGATTACTAATATCACCAATTCCAAATAAGCAGCTTTTATCTGTTCAACGATTCCAAATAAGCTCTCCCACCACCAGGGAGGGAGCCTCACATGGTCATTAATCCAGGACAGGTTCATCAGATATTTGGTGGGGATCAGTACTTTAAAGAAATGGTCAAACACAGCCCTTTATCAGTCACACTGGTCTCAATAAGCTGTTTTTGAGTTCGAAACATTTTAGGACCTCTGTAGTATAATGTCTTCTAGTGCTTGTTATACTACTTACACATAACTGCCGTCACTAATTGCACTTTGTTCAGTACATATGCTATATATATACACATACACACACATACACACACACACACAAGCTACTGAGAGGCATGAAATAAAGGTTCTGTACCAATGTCTTTCATGGTGAGCCGTCTGCGAGGTTTAAGATGGGGTGGGGAGGCCTCCACAGAGCCAGGTGGGAAGGCCACATCTCGCCTGATCATGGGTTGCTGCACTGGGGCCTGGCCAATGTGGGAGGCGGGTACTGGGGGTCCAGCTTTCTGCACCTTAATCCCCGGATGCATGTAGGGGGACTTGCTGGGTGACGTCCTGCTTTCCATGGGCCGTGGCATTGGTGTTGGGCTTGACACCTGAGGAATGTGGTTCTGGGAAGTCTGGTAGGTGGATGGCAGGGGTCTGGTCATGGGAGGTCCAGAACCGCCGGGGCCAAATGGTGGCTGCCGCTGGTTGACGTGGCCAGGCCACTGACCCTCGTGGTTCATGCGTTGGTCTGAGGGCATCATCTCCTCTGAGCGGTTCATGCCGTGGTAGCCGGGGCCCTGGCCTGGTACAGGAGGTCCCTGTCTGTTGGGATAGTTAGGGTAGCCCATCTCATTGCGACCCTGCCACATTGGGCCCTGGGGGCCGTCAGGACCCGAAGGCATGGGGTTTGACATCATTTGGGGAGGCATTGGAGACTGGGAGTTGGGGCCTGCTGATGATGGTACTCTGTCTCGGCCAAAAGGGAAGGGGAACTGGTTCTGTGGGCCTGGTGGTCTGCGGTCCCCTCCGGGATATGCATTATACTGGTTATACATGTCCTGTTGGCCCTGGGGTCCCGAGGGCTGGGGTCCTGGCTGCTGCTGACCACTGTAGGGGACATTGTACATTTCTCCCTCATGGCGCTTGGCAGGGGGGCCGTACCCTCCATCCACGGGACGCTTGTAGTTCTGTCAGAAGACAAAATTCAGCATTATACATAACAATTGAGATTACATAACAATCATAACAGAATTATGGCTTGCACCTTTTCCATAGAATGCCGGCACAGATAGATAATTGTTCTTTTAACACATATATAGTAAAAAAGAAAAGAAAAAAGGAATCAAGTTGCAATAGGAGCAGCGCAATTGCCGAACAAAATGTTCTTACCGGTTGCTGCTGTGGATACATTCCTGGCTGTTGATTCGGGTATGGGCCACCAGGGGGAGCTCCTTGGCCAGGGTACTGATTGGTATAGGATTCATGCCTGAAAACAATAACAAAAGTTCACACCATTACAATTCCCATTTCTTCTTCTTCACAGTAAATCCACAGACAGTTTCTGTTTGAAACTCCAACACTGGGAATCCTTCAGTCATTCAAAATGATCACGCTGGCAGAAAGCCTCGAACCAACCCAAAATGTCCCCTTCAATACAGACCAGTCTTAGCACTGGATGGGTACTGACCTCTGCTGTGGCGGAGGGCGGCTGGGCGAGTACATCCCCGTGTCGGCACCAGAAGGCATCATGTTGGGCTGAGGAGCTCCTGGTCCCATACTGCCGTCAGGGCCCATGCCCGGCTCCGGTCTGCGAACACAACAACACAACACTCATCAGTTAATTTGACTAGCATACAAAAAAAGGCCTGATCCCAATCTGGCCACGCTCTTTGTAACCCTTACGTGTGTTACCGATACATACGATTCTAAAATTGTGCGCAACGCGAGGAGAATGACGCGGTTTGTTTACCTTCTGTCGTATCCGTACGGGTACTGTTGCCTCTGGCCCATCTGCATGTTGCCCATAGGGCCCGGTGGACCTCGGTTATACTGTTCTGCCATCCCGCTGTTGGGACCTGGTTGCATGAACTGCTCTCCAGCTTCGGAAAAGAGAAAACAAAGACGGTTGTTAGATTTAGAACTGACAGATCTCCTGCAGCAACCGAGTCGCTGGATTGGCTGTCGCTCACCTTTCCTCATGCCACCGAAGGGGTCCTTGTTGGCCTCGTAGGGCCCCATTCGAGCGATCATGTCCGGGCCACCCATGCCAGGCTGGTAGCCCTGTGAATTGGGAGTCAATGCGTTCCTTCTGGAAAACGCTGGGTCTCCGCCATCCGCAAAGGGGTCCTGCAGATTAACGCTACTCCTATAGGAGGGAAGGTGGCGTGTTATTGAAATATAGATTATTTTCTTTTTGGTATACTTAATTTAAAATTAATAATTTCTTGTTTTTCAAAGTTTGGGATTCTTGAACCTATTAACAGTTTTAAGACTAAGTATTACAAGTTAAAGAAATGATAGATACCAGGAGTCTATAACCATCTGAACTGTGTTGCAATATCTACATCAGGTTTATTTTTACCAAACACATCCATAGATTTTCAAGACATTCCAAATTGCATGGGGAAAATCTACTGTATTTGTGATACAGGTTTTTAAGGTGACATTCGTATTACTATATTTCATATTTTATAGTATTCACATGTTTTACTGCAGCAATTTTCCAAACCCCAAATACAGAATTTAAACAATAAATTGTTTTACCCCACAGGCTGGTTGGTTGTGTGTATATCTTAACATGACCTCACATTACATAACTTTTTCCTGTTTGTTGTACTCCCATTTTCTGCTGCAATGATCCAATTCCGCCACAGGGATCATTTTCATTTTATTGTGATGATTCCTGATATTGCTGACATCATAGAAAACGTGATATCGTTGCTTCTAACTCGTACCTGACGCCAGGCATTGGAGGCATTTGCGTGTGCGGGGTGGAGGCTGGGGTTGGGGGCTTCAGGTCTCCACCTTCTGCCATCGAACTACTGGTGGACTGAGGAGTCTGGGGTCCTTGCAGGGATCCAGAACCAGCTGCAAAACAATGATATACACACACTGAGTGCTTGTAAACGACAAAAAAAAGGTCCTCTGGGTTGAAAATCCAAAGATTCTAGAGAATTCAAAGAGCATGCCCTCCTCTTCCCTTCACTGCAGGAATAAAAGCGAGAGTTGATAGTTGATAGTGAGGCGGGATAGTGTTGTGGATAGGCTGAGCACTGCTGGGGGCTTTCAGGAACACATGCTGCTTTTGGCAATCCTAAATCCCATTAAGAAATTCCTAAGCGCTGCACAGAGGAAAACAGTTTGTGTCAAGCTGACTGGCTTTTGAGTGCACAGCCAGCGAAAATGTTGAATTTTCCAGCTCATCACAGCACCCCCACACCCCATGCATCGCCGCTTCCATCACCCTCCTCCTCAACCACCACCGGGCTCAGAGACTCTCGGAAACAATGATCTAAACCCTCTGACTCTGACAGATTACTCCCTGACCTGTGGAGACAGGAGACAGCAAGGAGTGTAAGTGTGCATGAGAGTGAGTGATTGTTTGCATTGTGTTCGTGTGTGACATAGCAGTGCTCATCCTTAACTTCAGCTCAGGACTTCTCACTATTAGCACGCCAGTCTGATGACTCACAGGTTCCCATTCATTAAACTGACACACACAGACACACACACACACACACACACAACACCGGGGTCAATGGCAGGTCACATTTATTCACATTTTCTCACATCACCCTCTCGCCTCTCTAGCTCTCACACATACATACACATACATACACACACACACACACACACACACACACACACCCCCACACACATTAACCGGCTCCCCCTCCCCCTCCTCCCTCTGGGCAGGGATTTCCCTTTACTAAAGATGAAGGGAGGAAAGGGGAGGGGGAGGATCTCATGAGGAGGGAAAAAATAGCATGGTAGAAACAGAGTCAGAGAGAGAGAGAGAGAGAGAGAGAGAGCGAGAGAGAGAGAGAGTCGCATGACTTTTACGCACACACATACACACACACACACACACCCAAGCCTCTTCCCCCCATTCATCATTTCTGGCTCAGTACTAATCTCCAGGGAGCGTTGCCTTGCCTCTGTAGCCCTGGGCCGGGCAACAGGCAGCAAGGACACGCCACTGACGGGGCATCGCTATCGCCAAATCACCTCCCGCCCCTCGTCGCCGCTTCCTCAGCTCTTCCTTCGTACTAACTAGAGGGCTGATGCCAGCTGACAAGCACCCTGATGTCTCCTGTAACAACACCCCGCCGCTGACTCAGTGCCCCGTGTCTGACAGCATGGGTCTCGGCCAGACTGAAGCAGCACGTGGTCGCTCCTGGTGTGGTTGCTCCTGGCAGCTAAAACCGGAGTCCCTCCAAAACAAACAGCTTCCAGGCGACACATTGTCACGTGACCCCACCCCCCACCCCCCACCGCACTCCCCTGTCCCCCCTTCCCTTAACCTCTGACTGACTGCCAGTATACACACTGACTTTTACCCGCCATTCAGAGTTCATTGAAAGATTTGGCATGCTGGTGGAATAACTGTTCGCACCAAAAGACAACGGGGTAGGTCTGAAAGGACAAGTCCTTCGTCATGTCCTGTGCAAATGCCACGGAGTCTTCCCCCCCCGAAAGAGATGTGCTCGTGCAACTGTCCAGAGGATGCGGCGCACTTCTGTGACTTACAGCTACAACGTCGCCATTTACAACTCCTCCAATATGCGCCAAAATTGGCATTGATTTATGGATGACGGCAGCCCCGCACAGAAGATGACAAACGACGGTCTAAGATCGTCTTTTAACACTGTAATTAATAGGATACAATGAAATACACTAGTTTATAGGGCAGATGATGCGAGGCAAATAGAGCAATGAGGATGTGATGAATTGCATGGAAACCACACTGCACCCAAGGGAGAGAGGGGAAAAATGAAAAGACACTTTCATCCATTTGCGTGGTTAAACTCGGGAAGGGGGGGGGGGGGAGTAGGAGGACGGCCGGTGCTGACCTGGGCTGGGAGGCTGGACCTTCGGCTGGTTCTTTTTGTTGTCCGTGTTGAAGAAGTCTGCGGGCGGGTCCTCGCCGCGCTCAATCTTGCACTCGAAGGCGTACAAACACTGGATGTACTGTTTCTTAAGTGAACTGGCCGCGCTGCTCGACGTGCCCACGTTCAGGTTGGTGGCCAGCTCCCTCCACTTCTTGTTCTTGTTCACCTGGTGGGCGATAAGAGGAAGGAGTAGGCTCAGAGAGCTGCACACAACGGCCTTATATTACGCCGCCGTCTGTTGTAATCCCCGAAAAATTCAGGTGTAATCCAGGCATACCTGGGTGAGGCCGCCGATCTCTTTGACAGACACGTAGAGCCTGTAGAGATCGAGAGGCTTGCGTCCGACTGCGGGCAGGTTGTTCATGCCCATGGCCTTCTCCTCAGCGAAGGCCAGGAATCGATCCACCCACATCTTCCTCTCTGGCTCTGGACCAAGCTCGTACAGACGAGTGATCTTCTCGTTAGTGATGGTGGAAGAGCTCGACTTCTACAGGACAGATGATGGGAGGATATCGTGAGATTTTGGGAAAAAAAACAAGCTCTAATGAGCATCAAAAATGTCATCGCATGGATTTAGAACTCTACCTTTTTGGATTCAGGCTTGGGAGTCCCCTCCACTTTGTTGTTTATCTTCTGGGTAGGGTTCATTTTTTCCACGCCAAACTCCGTATTGGGAGCCATTCCTAATAAGATGGTAATAAGTTGATTACCACTCTATACCAGGCTACCATGGGCACAGTATACCACCCGATCACTGCTCAGGGTAGCTTTTACTCACCAGGAGTGTTGTTGGCCATATTTGCTCCCATTGGGTAAGGCCCAGGCCCGGGCCCAGGCCCTCCCTGGTTCATCATACCGTGCATGCTGTTCATTCCAGGGCCGTATGGAGAGCCTGTTCCCATCATTCCCTGGGACATGTTAGGGTAGCCAGGAGGCCTAGAGAAGAGGAGGCTTGTTTAGAAGGAATACTTGGGAAAAGAGACACAATCAGCCGACCCAAAGAAACTCCAGGAAACATCATAATAATCATCCTCTCTGTGAACAAATCTATGCATTTTCCTCATCTTGTGTTTGCTGGGTTTAGCTTATTCTGTGGGAAACATCAATTTACGTCATATGACACCAGTATTTGCCAAGCCCACGAGTGTCTCTCTGTAGGCTGAGCTGGCATCTTCGCAGGGGAAAAATGTGATTCACTGATCTCAGAGAATGCTTTCTCACTCTATCCACTTTTTTTTTCCATTTCTCTCATAGATAAGTGTTTGGTCCACTGCCATCAACTCTGCGGCCACTCGGGCACCGCAACGCGCAGCAGACCGGCTTGCACGTGGGAAGAGCCAATCATTTATTCTTGGTCACACAAACGGCACATACAAGAAGGGACACACTCAAATTCAGCTAAAAAAAAAAAAAACAACCACTTCCGGCTGGAGATTCTTAAAGCAATGCTTCAGTCCGACCCTTGACATTTAACTGCTCCCTTGTGCCTCGCTGAGACACGTATGCAGCCAGTAGCTGGAAGCACCCACCTGTTGTGTACGGAGTTTGTGGGCCCGTGGTGCATGGCGGGGCCGCCGTCCTTCCTGTTCATGGCCGGAGGGGGACACATCCCGGACGCCACCTGAGGAGGCATGCCGACCATGTTTGTGGCCATTGCCGGACCAAAGGGCCGAGCACCCATCTGCCCCGGGCCTATTCTGCCAGGCGGGATGCTGCCATACGGAGCCCCGCTGCCCTGACCAGGCATGGGGTTCATGGAGCCGCTCATGCCGGGGCCGGTGGGGTAGTTGGCATTGGGCAGCCCTGTGTAGCCGGGCTGCCTGGGGTAACCTGGAAGGGTCACAAATAGACGGGAATGCAGATTTTAGCCTGGTTCTCACAATCATCAGTCCATGCCATCCTACTGTGTTTATAAACTGTGTGAGGACTTCGACTCATCACTCTCTGACAAGATAAAGAGTTTCAGCAGGCCAGCTCTAAATTTACCTCTGCGCTTGCCTGTTCTGACAAGCAGTCTGACGAAGCAGACTTTTTCTGGCCCTCGCTGATCGCTGCTATGACTCATAGAAGAACTTCTTCAAAGCCCACAGAAGCCATCTGAGACTTCAAAGTGAAGTGATAGAATTTCATAAGTATATGAAGTGAGAGGAAACTTCAAAGCCTTTCTTTTTATTTTTTAATCTGGGCTATCTACGAAACTCTGATGGCCGCAGGACGACAATTGTAAACTCATTCATAATATTTTTAGGATTTAAAAAAAAAAAAAAAAGAAAAAAGCAGTGGGCCGGTTAAAGCAACCCCGGCCAACACTTCTACCCTGAGGCCTCACCTTGTGGACCATACTGGCCCCCCTGAGGCCCGTAGTTCCCCATGGAGTTATTCTGAGGATATGGTCCCATCCCAGCATGCATCTGGCCTCCCGAAGACTGGCGTGGAGATAAGGCGGAGCCAGGTTGACCAGGGGACCCGTAGGGAGGCATCTGAGGGTTGCGCATGTACACTGGGGAGGATCGGGAGAGAGCATCATCAGATACACAATTCATCATTTGCACAACACTTAAAAAAGGGAACATCCAGCGCTCTTCATGAGGCGTTCAAGGCAAACGCCGCCGACTGAAGCAACTAATTCTTCGTTGCGTGTTATATCGACCCAGAAAGCGGAATTTCGTGGCTGAAAGATCGGTTGTTCTTCCCGCATCCAGCGCCGTCATTTGACATGACAGTGATGGAAGTGGAGGCAAGGAAGAACTACAAATGACTTCAGCCTCCAAGGAGGCGAAAACAGGGGAGAAGTCACGGCATCATATCATTTCATATCAATGCGCTCAATAGCTGGAGCATGATCATTGAAATATGATATTATATATGAAAAATGAAGATGTGAATCATTAAAATGAATCTGCACGTCGTTGGCAGACTTACTTGCTGTGAGAGAGGAAACTTGGGGACTTGCTTTTTATAAACTCTCTCATATTAAAAGTGAATATAAATATATATATATATATATATATATATATATATATATATATATATAACAAAACTGTTGTTGATTTTGTCCCAAAAGGTTCTAATCAGGCAGAGTGCAACCAAATGTACTGAACTACTGAATGCACGGTGGAGTTTGTGCACAAATAAATGCTGCAGCTCCTCATGACCGACACAAGGTTCCTGTGTCCCGTTTCCCCGGCTGCGCAATGCATTCTGGTACATCCAGGTGCTGCTCGCATGGCTGCGCTAGAGGGAGAAATCAGCTGTCTAGGTCAATAATTATTTACCATCAACAAAAGGTGTTGAATTTACACTTAAAAAAATAAATAAATAAAAAGTCTCTTCACATGCTTAAACCCATGGTCCCGTAACACATCGTGCATCTGTGTGAAGAACCCGGCTCTTCGCTTTTCGTCACAAACACACAGAGGTACAGTGTGTCTGCCTCCAGTAACCCTCATCTGACCTGGCAAGTAGGCTATAAGCACATTCTTATTTAAAGATTCAGCCTGGGGGAGTGTTTACAGGAGGACAGAATGCATACAAACGCAAACAGACACACCTACATGCTGCTGGCCACACATTCTTGCACATTTTTTTTTTTTGGCCTCTTGAGCAGAGGAGTGGTTGGATGCTATTTATAAAAAGGCTCCTCTCGTACGGCGATTTGAGCCGGCCTTTAATTCAAAAGCCTCGTGAACCGTGTCTCAACACTCACCCCTTTCCTGGCCCATGGCGGACTGGTTCATGGAAGAGTGCATGGCGGTGTCTGACTGGACGCTGGGCGGCCGCGGAGGCATCTGATTACCTGCAGGACAGCAACAACACAAAGGGGCTCAGCAACTCGGCAAAAAAGGACTTGAGAAATCCGATTGCCTTAGTTATCAACAGTCTTTGCCTTAAACCTCACAATATTGGCCATCAAAGGACCATAAAGCAATAAAATACAATAAAAACGAAGAAAGACTATGACAGTGTCCTCTTGGCTGCCTGTTAAATTGCTCTCCACCATGAGTTGTTGGTGGCATCGTAACTTCTGTTTCTGTGCCGTCTGGATGGTTTACTAGCATCATGTTAGGAGAAAATGTTCCCATCTGGCAAGTCACTTCATGAATTACAAATGGGATTCGTTGTATTTGTGAGTGAGCAAGTGTTGAATTAAATCTCTAAATCTGTCAGCTGTTCGTTCACTGGATGTTTCACAGCATCCAGCTCGCTATACGAAAAATGTATTTAATGTTTTCCCGGTTAGCAGTGGCAGCTATTTTCAGATTTAGTCTTACTCTTTAGATGAAAACGCTAATTAGTTTTTAGTCACGTTTAGTCATTTTCATCCCCCATAGTGTGTGTGTGTGTGTGTGTGTGTGTGTGTGAGAGTGTGTGTGTGAGAGAGTGAGTGACAGAGAAATGGGAAGAGAGGTGTAAGGTGAGCATAAAAAAAAGAAGAGATTTTTGTAAATTTTTTGTTTTTCAAACTACATTTTAGTCTCAACTTTGTTTGCATTTGATATCGTCACAGTTCCAGCTTAGTGCCGTCTCATCATCTTCCCAGCTTAGTCATGGAGGGGAAAAAAAAGTTGTTGACAAACAGATTTTGTCATAGCCTTCCTTCATGACATTAACACTGCTGGTTAGCTAGTTTTTTTTTTTTGCAAGTATAATTTCACGTATAACACCCTTTATTAGGTGAGCCAATATTATTCAATTCCATTATTTCATCCTGCACGTTGCTTACTTCAACCAAATAAAGCTAACTTCTGCTTTCAGACCCCCTTATCTATGTTCCTGCTCACGTTAATGTGTTTTTTTTTGCAGTAAAGTTTAATTTCATTATAGAACAGTATAATACATGTAATACATAAACAACGTCCGTGCTTGCGATACATCTTGCTTCTGCATGAATATAACGCCCTTCCTCTAGGTCACTTATATTGCACTCAGAAAGAGATTTCAGAAAGACCAGTTCAGTTGTACATTGTACTTTTTCGTATCATCGTTACCTGGCACGGCAGCAGGGGACAGAGGGCCGGTGCGGGAGGGGGTGACGCTGGCGGGGGAACCCACGGGTGATGGCGAGGGCCCTCGTATGCCGGGCAAGTGGGGCGAAGTGTGCGGCGAGAAGGGCGACTGGGCGGGATTGCTCTGCTCCCCCTGACTGCTGGATACCCCCGAGGTGCTGACGCCGGGGCTCAGGGCCCCCTCTGCACCGGTGGGCAGGTCGTCGATCGAGCCTGACAGATCCTGAGACAAGAGGAACACCGGGGGTTAATCACGGGCTTTTTACAGGAAAAGGAAGTCTCATCGTTTGACACACTTTAAAGTTTCTATTAGTGGACTTTAAGGGAAAGAAACATGGAAGTGACATTATTTGATGTTCTATGCATTTAAGAAAATTAAGGCTGAATTAAGCTAAATTGATTTATTTTGGCTGATCAACAAATACAAAATTTAGTGGGGGAATAATACAGACAGGCTTAATTCAAGTTCCAATGTACACTAATGTACACTAATTTCCAACCTGTTGTTTATTCAAAACAACAGATTCGACATTCTCAGACTGAGCTGGTGCATCTCCTTATTTTGTGGGTAAAACCATAACATATGGCTAATATTAGCAGAAGCCAAAGACTCTCCTTTTATTATTAATCATCTGTTTTTTTAACAACTAATTCATTCACTTCAAAATCAACTCACGGCAACTAATTCAGATGGGATTGTATGCACAATGTCAACAGTTTGTCTAGGAAGCGTTTATTCTCAGAATACCCCGACCCCGTCCAGCCCATCACAAAAACTATTAAACAAACAAATCTCTGGGCTTTCAGGAAACCAGGAATGTGATGGAGTAAGAGAAATTAGTGGGGGGAAAAAAACGATACGATACACTTAAAGCTAAAGAAGAAAAGTGATGCAATTGAGGGAATGTGAATCATAATCAGTTGGTTATTTTTCCTGCACATAGGCCTACTTGAACCAAGTGGGTGAGAGCATTTTATTTCAGAGTCATGTCAAAGTCAAGTGAAGTCAAATTAAGTGAGTGGAAATGCAAATAGCCGGTGATGTGTTACAGCAATCTTTAGCTTCACCGGGTTGCGTCGTTTAATCTCTCACACAGGACCGCCAGCAGGTACAATGACTTCTCCCCCCACCCCCCCCCCCTCCGACCCCCATTTTTAAAAATACTCGACATCACTCCCATAATGCTGATAATGATCCATCTTGGCAAGCGGAACCGTGTTTGTGTTTGCTTGCGAAGAAAAAGTGGGGAGAAAAAAGGAAATATTTGAAGCAAGTCATCTCGGGAGGCAGTTGAAATAATTGGTGCTGGGCACGGGCTCGAGTGCCATGTGGTGTTGTTATTGAGCCTCGCTGGCTGTGACACAAAGACAGCCAGGCAGGAAAGAAGGTAGGAAGGCAGCCGGCGATGATTATGTTTGTGGGAAGGTGAATGTTTACACACTGGCCACTCACGTGGAGCCCATGTGCTCGCTCAGAAATGCAAGCTCATCTGCCAGTCACATCGGAGAAGGGAAAAAAAAATGGGAGGGAGGGAGGGAGGAGGGAGGAAAAAAAAAAAAAAAAAAAGCACTCATTGGAAGGTGGCCAACTATTCCCATAGAAATCTCACACTCGCAGGCTGGCTGCAGCCCCGAAGCCGGCGGTTTTGCACTTGAAACAGCGCCCGTTGCTATTTTTGGGACGTGACCTGATGGAGGAACCCCAGAGGGAGTGACAGGAGGAGAACGCTGAATCAGAATCCCCCCCCCCCACCCCCCCACCTCACCCCCACCCAGTTCCCTCTGCCCTCCCTCCCTCCATCTCTCCCTCTCTTTCTGGTGACGGCACAAATCAAAAGGCCTTTCCCGACCTGCATAGGAAATCTACGCGAAACTCACCACGAGGGCTTTATGTTTAAGAATCACACACTCTCGCGTTTTATTTGGCTGATACCCAATTAATTTTCCGCAAATGTTCAAACGGTTCAGAACGCGGCAGAGAGCCACTCTGAGGGAGCGACACAGAGCAGTGAAGTCTTAATGCTCTGGAGTGGAGAGCAGAGATCAAACAGCATGACATTCCTTGCTTAAACAACCATGGCGGGATTCTTTTTCCAGCAGCCAGCATCGTCAGATGACCTACCCCCCCCTCCCCACTCCTCCCCCAAGACCCCCATCTCCTCCTCCTCCCTCCTCCTCCTCCCTCCTCCTCCTCCTCCTCCTCCTCCTCCTCCTCCTCCTCCTCCTCCTCCTCCTCCTCGTCCCAACCAGCACCACCCCACCCCTGCTCAGACATCACAAGACTGGTCATCTGACACGGGGCTCAGTGTGAAGGCCCTCAGCTGACGCTGCCATGCTCAGCGCCTCGGCGGTCACTGCACGGCGTCGTGCCTCCCCACAACAAGACGAGGTCAGGGGTCAACACACGGGGTTATGCCCGGGAGTCGCACCTCGGCAGGAGGTCACTGCGGACGGCTGCACAAGACATACACACTTCGCTCACTAGACAAACAGAGAGACAGGGGAAGTATGACCGAGGCGGTCACAAGCCAACATTTATTCTGTTTTAATCCAAATGGTAGATGGACATGTACAAGGCGTTGCTCGACTCGAGGCGCTTCAACACTACTCGTCATCATTCACCCGTTCACACACACACATACACACCGATGGCAGGGTTAGCATGCGAGGTGCCACCTGCCCACCGGGACCGACTAACATTCATACAACATTCACACACCGCAGGCACAGCTACGGGAGAAACTCGGGGGTTAAGCGTCTCGCCAATGTTTGCTCTGCGTCTGGGCCGAGGAGAACATACAGAGTATGCTACATTAAGTCCACAAACATAGCAACGTTTATCGAGTAATTCAAGATAAACTGAAGGTGAAGGGATTCACGCGCACAGCCGATCAGTGCCAAGTCAAAGGGAAAGAATTTCGACTGCAATATTTTCAAAGTGTGCGATTCGCTGCATGGGAGTGGCAGCTCTTGAGACAAAAAAAGATAAATTCGCTCCTTGGTGCACGCCCCTCAGCAAATTAAATTTTTTATGTGAGGCGCTTTGATGTATCAAGTATCAAAAATATGTGAAATATATTTCCTCAAATATGTAATCCTGTGTATTTATTCTTTGACAAGACAGCTTTTGATATAAATCACAAGTTTGCCAATTGTATACAGTATTTTTTATTTAGGAAAATATCTTATGTGGCTGTCTTTGGGGAGACTGCTGTCAATAGGCTATCTAAGTTTTTATCAACACAACGGCCGGGTTTCACTCAGAGTACCTCAAAGTATTCAATAAGGGATTTGAAAGGATTTGGTTGGATAATGGATTATGAATCAATTGACAGTACATTTAAGAGCCTGCTGATATAATGTAAAGTGTTATTTTACTCTTTAAAGTTTGAGATGTCTTCTTCATTTTGTTAAAAGGGAAAAAAGTGGTTAGTTTTCCTCAAAGTCAGGTATTTAAAAAAAAATATATAATCTATATATTATATAAAGATATATATATAAATATGTGTGTGTGTGTGTGTGTGGTTATCGTTGGCACTATAAAGTGTAGCCAATTTAACATTAAACCAACAATAACAGAAATATTCCTGAATGGGGTTTCTTGTGACAAAATCTCATTAAAGACGTTTAATGCATAATTCCAAAAATAAATCCTGATCTAATGTAAATCTACAGAAACATTCACACATACACCTGCCATGCCATGCAGCACAGAGGGCGAGCTCTTTACCATTCTGTAAATATCTGACAACTGACAGCTCCGGTCTCTCAGCCTGCATAGGCAGAAGCATTGTACACGTACACACACACACACACACACACACACACGTACACACACGTACACACACACACACTCCTACCTACTCCCACTCTGCAGTCATTGATTTTTCCCGGCTCAATACTGCACAGCACCAGCCTGTTCTGCTGACTGCACAAGCCGGACAGCGAGAGGAGAAGAGAGGAAGGAGGAGGGGGTGGGGGGGAGGGGGCGGGGGAGGGGGAGGTTGGTGATACTGATGCTGTGTGGCTCTGCTATTCAACTCGCTCATTATTAGAAGGCAGATGATGAAGAGGACATGGATCAGGCATGAGGAGGAGTTGAGGGACGGTGGGTTTGCTAAGTTGGAGTATGATGGCTCATGAGCTTGCAGGAAGTCTACGGTTGTATTATCTATGCCAATTACAGTTTGATAGCGTGAGAATATGAAAAGAAGACACCATTTTTCTACATGCAGGAAAGGGGGGAAGATGTGCGAGCTGTGTTGTGGAGAGAAGGAGAGAGATGCAGCTCTTTCTGTGGAGCTTCAAGCTCCTCTCTATGGCAGCCATTTTGTGTTTTTCCCAGCACTGCCTAACATGGAACTTCAGAGCTGAGAACTGCACAACACTGTTCATAATGTTTGAGGGTTGAAGAGAGGCAAAAAGACCAAGTGCAGTGTTGAAAATGCAATAAAAAAAAATTCCTAAAATGTTTTAAAGCATATCTTCAAACGCAATTATTGCTGCATTATTGTTTATGAATGTGAAAAAAAGGCAAAAAGTCTTCACCGTGGCCATGTTTCCCATATTCTCCACTGCTCCTCCGAGTGTGCCTGTGCTGTCTCTGAGTCATCTGCTCTGCTCTCCGCCATCCTAATGTATTCCATTTGCAGATTACTTCACTGAATCAATCAAGCCCAACCAGAGCCATTAGTCTGCCAAGCCAGCCGATTTCTTTTTTTCTTTTTTTTTAGGTTATGAGAAACAGAAAGTGGAAGAAGAGAGGTAGCGTAGCAGCCCTGAGATAATGAAACGTATCTGGAATGTGTGACCCTGGCCAGTAGTGTAACTAGATCTGGTGGTGGTGGTAAGGAGGGAGAGGAGGTGTGTGTGTGTGTGTGTGTGTGTGTTGGGGGGGGACAGAGTTCATCCCTCAGTCACACACTCTCCCTGACCCACTCTTCTCTGTTATTCTCAGACCTCAGGGTTTCACCAACCGCCTGGTTGGCAGGCTTCCTTATTCTCAGGCCTCCAGATGCTAAACACAATATACAGGCGGGGGGAAGGAAAAAAAGAAAAAAAGGAAAACGCTCACTCGCGCCCGACTGGCTTGCACTCACGCTCACATATCCTCTGTGGCGAGGTGATAGCTGAGGAAGAGAGTAAGTAGAGGGGGGGGAGGGGGGGAGGAGATGAAGGGGAAGAAATGGCTGCATCTCAAGTGCTGCCATGGTTACTGTGATCCACGTGGTTGACACATTAGAGCAGACACAGTCCCTCCCCCCTGTTGCTGCCATCCCTCTCTCCCTCGCTCCCTCGCTCCCTCTCTCTCTCTCTCGCTCTCTCTCTCTCTCGGCCTCCCTGCGTGCCTGGCAGGGTCACGGTGCAGTCAGCTACTACAAAAGAAGCAGCCTGTCATTGTTACAGGAAACGCAGACGCACCAAAGCTGTGTTCAGCCACCCCCCTCCTCCCCCACCACCACCCCTGCTTCTGCTCCACCACCGCTTTAATTACACACTCAGCCTCCAGGCCCTATGCACCGAGGAGAACTGAGACACACACACACGCACGCACGCCATCACAGAGAGTGGACAAACACAAACCAGCAGAATCTTGAACTTCTTTGCCGTCTTTCTCGAGTCCCTGATGTTTATGTTTACATGCAGACGGCCTTGACACTGAAAACACTACATTCACCACTCACTCAGGGCAAAGTGGGCTTTTGATATCCGAAACAGGGTCATGGGAAAAGCCATCTCTTCCCTTTAAAGCCTAAGATCAAGTGATATTTTCTCCGCACGGTTTCGAGAGGGTTTTCGCTTCCCTTTCTCCCGGCTCAGCCTCTGAACATGCTGACTTGACTTAACAGAGCCGAGGAGCATATTATCCCCAGACCACCACTATCAGAGCGCTTCCATCTCCACGCACAGGTGACACGAAAACTGCAGGCGCTAGATTTAATTTAGGCCGCGTAGTCTATGGAAACACCTGTAACGGCTCCATGCTGCAGTGCCGTGGGTACGACAGCAGAAAACGTTGGACGAGACGGACAGACAGGTGGGTGACGCCTCAGCCACCTGCCCAAAGGGTCCCGCCTGCGCCCGGGGGCCACGCCGAGCTACGAGGAGCTTCTGGGAAGTCCACTGGTGGCTTGGAGAGAGGCAGCTCCAGCCCCAGCACAAGGTTTGCAGGGCTGAGCTCAACCATAAGGGGGCACTCCCATCCCACTATGAGGGAAGAACTGGAGAAAGGAGGAGAAGCAAGGCAGGCCCCTACCTCATACAGCAGCAGCAGCAGCCATTACAGGGCTTCACATAGAGCACAGGGCTGACGAGAAACTCTCTACACACAGAAAGAGCAACCTATAGGTGCACCATCAACTCTGAACCAAGCCACGCGACGACGTAAACACGGGCCGTTGAGCAGATGGCATCCAAAATAAAAACTACTCAGTTGATGAAATTAACGTCTCCGAGTTCTGTTATCTCGTTTCCCTTAAACGCAGGCAAACAGCAAACGTGGATAGTGACCAAGCCAGCGGGCTCAGAGCCTGGGAGCACCCTGTTGGGGTTAGATATCTGGTGCCACAGACACGATGTCTGCTACCTCCACAGACGAGCTACCCTCCAGCTCCCCAGAGATCAGCATTACACTGCTACTTCATCACCAGCAGCCACGTGGGAAGGATAATAACAGAGACCAACAAAAAAAGAAAAAGTACAAGATGAAAGAGTGAACCAGCCTAATTCTGAAAAAGAGTCTCGTACTGCTAAGGCACGGAAAATACTATTCATTTGACACTGATCAATACTGGTCTGCTTTAACATTCCTGTGTGATGCAGGCTTGCAGTCAAAAAAAAAGAAAGAAAATAAAGGCCAACTATGAATCTTAATCAATACGTAGGGAGTTCTTTTTTTAAACGCTCCACATTTGCCTAATTGAGCTTCTCTGTGGGGGTAACAAAAAAAGGGGGTGTGCGAGGCACACAAACACTGCAGCAGTCTTGTGTGTAGCAAACACACAGTAGATGAAGGGAGGTGATGGAGGGGAGGGGAGGCTGGAGGGGGAGCAGTCTGATTGCTGTGAATAATGGGGAGATGGTGTGTGTGTGGGGGGGCCTTTTGTAGAGATCACAATAGTAGCAGGGAGTCCCAGGGCAGCGCACAGATGCCCGAGTGAGGCAGGCAGCTGCCCGGCCCGAGGTGAGGGGTGCGGGGATACGGAGGGCGAGGGGGCTGGAGAAGAGCGGTGGGTGGGGGGGGGGTTGGGGTTTTGGTGGGTGGAGAGTCTCCAAACCCCTACAGCCAGTCTGCCTGCTTTCCAGAGCAACGACGCCCCTCCCCTCCTACTGTCACACACACACACACACACACACACACACATAGCACGTCTAGGGGGCGCTACCAAAGCAACCGACACTAGCAGCGAATTAACTGGGGAGAGGGGGGGGGGGACAAAATAATATAGAGGTTATTTCATAGAGCGAGAGTTAATTTCATTGTGGGGCCGGTTTCATCCATCCAGGCTCAGCAGCTTGTTCCAGCGAGAGCAGGAGAAAGCAGAGGACAAACAGTGCTGCAGTCAGCCACAGTCTTTGTGCTGCAAAACTAGCTCAGCCCAGCAGAAATGGAGGCAGAGGGGAGGGGCATGGGAGAGTGTGTGTGCGAGAGTGGAGTGAGTGAGCGGAGAGAGCAAAAGGGAGAGGGAGAGTGTTCTCTCTCTCTCTGTGTGTGTGTGTGTATGTGTATATATGTGTGTGTGTGTGTGTGTGTGTGTGTGTGTGTGTGTGTGTGTGTGTGTGTGTGTTTGCTCACAAGAGCAAAACAGGGCTTGGGTTTTAGAAGGCTGAGAAACAATTCACTGAAGCAAATGCAAAACAACACACTTTGTCAGCAGATTGAATTTTCTCAAGTACATTAATTAAAAATCACATAGAGGAAAGAAAAGGGTGAGACAGAGAGGGAGCAGGGGAGAGAAACAGACGAGCTGGGAGGAGGGAGGGGGAGTGAGAGCGAGTGAGAGCGAGTGAGAGGCACCCTGGAATCTGAATAAGACAAGTACACACAGGAAGCAAGGGCCCCAGAATAGCAACAGGAAACTGGCCCCGGACTCTGAATACCGTCAGCGTCAGAGGCTCGCAAAACAAGGCTGCGCTGCACAGCGTTATGAAAGCTGATTTACTGAGAGGAGAGAGAACGAGGAAGGGAAGAGGAGGAGGAGGAGGAGGAGGAGGAGGAGGAGGAGGGTGCAGGCGATGGAAAGAGAAAACAAGAATATAGGCAGATAGAGGAACGAGAGAGAGGCAGAGCGTGAAAAATATATATATATATATAAAAACAGAAAAAAAAGAGAGAAATGCAGCAAAAAAAAACACAGTGTAATATTGAGAAAGGCACGGAGGGGGGTTGGGCTGGGTAGGAGAGGAAAAAAAGTGGGCCGGCCTTGTCAGGCTGATTGCTCCAGAGCTATGTCGCAAAAACAAGCTTAGCTGCAGCAGGAGAGCAGAGCTGGGCTGGGCTGAGCAGGGAATGGGGATTGCAGGAGGCGGAGGGGTGGTGGTTGGGGGGGGGGACTCAGAGTTGATCAGCACCAAGACTGGAAGATCCCTCGGTTCCAGATCAGGAGGCTTGGCACATAACATTAAAGGTCATTAAAGGGGGGGGTTTGGGGGTGCCTGTTGTTGTGATGTGGGTGGTCCCTTAGTTTCGCAAATGCACTGGATAAGACTAGATTCATGCGAGGGTGGGGTCCTGATAGGCAGAGATCTAGTGATACATTTAAAAAAAAGGTGAGAAAACTAGGACCTTCAGTCAAATCCAGAAAACATTAGGCAACCAATAGAAAAGCATGGATGCCTTTCATCATTAAAAATACCCAGAATAGAAGCCTCTTATCGACCACATATTATCATATTAAGTTGTTAAATTAAAGTAATAAAAAAAAAGGTACTCAGCCTACTCCATTAAAACATTGTTTTAAGGAAAATATACATCTGTGACAGTAAAGTAAACAACGTAAACCCTTAGAAGATAAAAAAAAGATTGAAAAAAAACTCCAGATGAAGCCCCTTATTTGGAAAGGCAGGAGGATGGAGGACAGAAAAACAAACTCGGGCGTGAGTGTGTGAACAACATGTGACCTTTCTGTCTGTCGGTCTGGAGCACATTCAGACACATCAGAAAAGAGGAGCATCACAACCAGTGGGCGGTTCTGAGTGGGATTAGCCCCACAGTGGAGAAAAGGGTGTACAAAAGACTTGAGAAAGGACATGGAGAGGGTTTTTTTCTGGGTTTTTTTTTTTTAAAGAGAAGGGGAAAGGTGGGAGGGAAGTTGGTGGTGGTCGGGTAGTTATTCCCATTCCCGTGGGTTGACATGGAGAGGAAGTGTCACTTCCAGGGAGTATGAAAGCCGGACAGTGACGGCAGAGACTCTGACCTGCTTTACGTCTGCTGAAGCCACAATGGAGGCGGTAGGCCGGTTGTATAAGCCGCAAGGAGCTTTCATACCATAGGGTAATATAATTCTCTTTCCAAATAAAACACAATGGATTCAATTGAGCAGTACCACATTGGTGTTGCTAACGTGAAGCTCCCTTGAAGAATATTTTCCTCAAAACCCGAGCAAAACTGAATGTGACAAACTAGTTTGGTCATTAAAAAAGGGGTACTCAAGCGATTAAGGGTTGTACTTCCATAATGTAAGAATGGTGTCAAACTCCACCAACACAGGATCCTACATTTCCCATAATGCAACATTAGAGGTTCTTTCACTAGACCTTTCACCTTCGTCCTCGAACGCTCACGTAACAAAACGCCACACCTCCGGTTTTCAAACGCAGGCTTTGTACCAAAAAAAGTCAACTCTCAAGCCCAAACGGAGATTACCCTAGTGACATCATCGGGGTTATTTTTATCCAGAGCAACAGAAAAACACAATGTGCCTCTTAGTAGAACAAATTGCCACTTCAAGTCCTTCAAAAAAAAATGTTTTAATGGCCGCTACGTTCTTTATTTAAAACTTGGTGCATATGAAACTATAGCGAAACAGTTCATTTTGTTTACTGCTGCTCGTTGTCCACGGTATCGACACACGTGTGTTGACTCGTTGCCTCTGACACACACCTGTGAGTTTTGAAGCTGTGTACATGGACTGGGTAAGGCTACAAATGAATTGCCCGTAAATAAAGTTGTCTGAATTTAGTCTTCAGGAGTAGTTCAGATTCATTCATGTGTGAAATTGGTGGAGTGCCCCTTTAATCAGCAACTATGGTTATTCATTAAAGACTCAGTCAATAATGTGACACATTTGAAAAGCGAAAAGTACACAAAATAAAGTCTCCTCTCTCCTTCCCCTTAGCTCTTAATTCATTTCCTTTTCCCGAAATGACATTATTGTGGTTAGTTATTATTGTAAGGCTCCACAGACTTGTACTCTCCAATTCTTTTGTTTATTGTGCCGTACTCACTGTAAGTTGCTTCTAGATTAGCATCAGCTACAGAACTACAATGTTGAAGTGCAACAAGGTTTCTATGAAGACAACAACAGCTCCGGGGAACCGACAGTGTGGTAACTACTCAGCAGTTAAACTGCATTTGTGTCCCGGAGCCAGGAGCCAGCTCAACCTGCTCAGCTAGTTCCACTATGGCTGCCTGTTTCTCCCCCTCCCCCTCCCTCCTCCCTCCCTCCACCTATTATCCACAGCCCTTTTCTCAAGCTGACTGTTGCTTTCCTACCTGCGCCTTCCAGCATGCGCTGAGCCTCCTGTACTCCTTATTCCCACCTCGACGGCGGCCTAGCAGACGCTGGGTTTTAAGCACCTGGCTCAAACAGACCCATCTGTGCTGCGGATGAGGTGATGTCTGGCTGGTTCTGTGCGAAAAAGCTACTAAAGTAGCTGAATGGCGCCTACCCCTCTCAGCCGCCGTTGGATCAGGATTCAAACATGTTCGGAGGCAGATTAAAACAAGCGCGCCTCTACAAATCGCTGCAGGTGCTTACAAAATAAATGTCTTTACTCCGTCAAATTAAACCTGTAGATCTGTCTCGCACATCCTGTCAGGTAATTTAGAGAACACGCTTCTTTGCTAAATGTGACACTTAAAATGCTTTACTGCGGCAACAAAAGGCTCGGTGAAAATATTTTTTTTTTTTGGGGTAGGGGGGGGGGGGGCGCACCGCAAGTTGTGTCCAGGTGCCGCCAAATGAAAAAAGTTTTATGGAGCGCTTTCCGACATCCGTCACGGAGCAGACACGCTTCCATCTTCACGAATGTAGACACCTGGGATTTAAGAGTTTAACACTACGTTTTCCTCTCCAAGTCCGTTTCTGTTAACGCTTCGTGGAGTAAAGTCAGAGTCGCGTGTGTGTCGAGTGGAGCGTTGCCTCAGTAGCGTCTTTAAGATTTACGTCTTAATAAAGGTTTTACACGATTTAACAGGAGGACAGACAAAACGTGAATTAGCGTCCGCTGCAAATGTGGGGTAAGCAATGGGGCCACGCATTTGATGGCAACTTATGACACTTGACAGTCTTTGGTACCACAGAGGTGATGGGTTCTGACAGCGAGCCCTGCTACTAATTCAGAGTAGGACGACAGATATTCCACAGGATTACGGCTTAATGAAGCTCCCACAGCCATGGATTCTCTTCTTAACTGGCAAAGAGCAACATCTCGGTCTATCGGAAACATTTTTCCTACAGTCTGTGTGGTGCAAGTCGGGCTATCAAAACAGCTTAATTTCCAGGCACAACAGATGCTACTGATGCATATCTGCTCAGAACACCTGTGGGAGTCAATTCAGCTGTTTTGACACCGGCTGTCAGGGTTACACTCGCAGCTAGCATGGTCTAATCTCAACACAGTGTTATGTGCACTCCACGGGGGGTGCTGGGGGAAGGAGGAGGAGGAGGAGGAGATTGGTTCATCTCTACCTTAGCCAGATTAATCTCACAGCCAATCACAAGGCTCCAATAGGGAATCCCCGAGAAGTCGGAGGGAAATAAATAAAAATAGCCCTAGCCTGGCCTGCTCGGCCAATGGCTGAGCCCACAGAGAGATGTATAAATAAATAAGAGAAATAAATAAATGAGGAGGGAAACACATCCTGAGGGCATCCCCTACTGGCATAGACAGCGCTGCCTCTCATCCCTCCCTCCTTCCCTCTCAGCATCTCCCACTCCAACCAATCACTCACACTATTTGAAGTTATTTGCTTGCACTCCCTCAATCCCGCACCGCATCACTCTCCCCCCCCCACCTTCCTCCCCTCCCTCCCCTCCTCGCCGACTCCGCTCTCTCACTTTCATTCTCTCTCATTAATGATCTCATTTCTCACTCTCCTTCCCTGAGGCCCAGAATGAGGTTAGCTGCGAAGTCTGACCTATAAACACTGCCATGGAAACTGCAACGTGTTATAGCGAGACACCTCTTTAACAGGGAGGATGGGGGGGGGGGGCCGAGAGTCGGGGAGGGGAAGGGGGTTCTCTCACCTTTATCTTAGCCAGAGGGCAATCAGACGGCAGATTTACTTCACTTCCAACAATCCCTTTCCTGGCAGAAATGTTTTTTTTCAAGTCAGTAGAAACCTGCACTGCTTGAACGCGCTTTACTCACTCTTGGCATCAGCTTGTTGTGTGCATGCTGAAGTCTGAGGCAGCAGAGAGGGGGTCCAAATTTAAGTTACTACTTTGGATAATAGCCAGATATTGGGTCAAAAACATATATGCCAATTGATTTTAAAGTAGTTACAGTATTTTAGGATGAGTTGGAATCGTACGCTCGAACGTCAGTGATTTCGCGGGCATGTCAACAGAAACAGTAAACAACGCTGGGAATCCACCAGTGTCTGCAGTCCTGTACTGAATATTCCCACTTCTCCAGTAAAGCACGCAATACCCACTGTAGTTATAGCGCTTCAAAAGCATAAAATGTCCATCACATTGCTCTGAATAGGTGCTGCAGCTGAATGCAAGTGTTTGGTAGTCAATCAATTGCACAGCAGGCCCAATAATAAAAAATGTTGCCAACATGTCAATGTTTTTTTTCTTCTTCACTCGGAGTCCTCTCCAGTCGCACCAGAAAACTTTGGTCTGTGACGGTGCCGACTACTGTGGGGTTAATCTTACTCCTGCAGGGTGGTGCTCGCTGCATTACAGAACAAATCCAGGTGCCAGGTGATGTCGTTACAGTTTTGAGAAATCAACTGAGCAATTTTTGATGACTGGCAGCTGCCCATCGGCAGAAAAGATGACATTCACTGATGGCGGTGGCCGATGTTGTGTCGCATCGATTTTGCGCCGGCTAAAAGTTGTGTTGTTTATGCACGGTTGCACTCTGAAAACCGTATTAAGCATATTCAGCTGCTGATTTGGAGGAGAAGCCACTGACTGGACGCGAATCTGGCACGAGAGAGCTGCAACAAGGCAGTGATGCTTTATTAAAATCATGCATCGCACTAAGAAGTAGGCCAAAGAGGCCAATTTGTGTTTTGTAAAGAGGTCGGTCCATGTTCCAGCCTAGTGTTTGTATGAAAAATACAAGAGGTGAAAGATAGCCCTAGTTTATATTTATTGACTATCATTACTTATTAACTTGTGAAAAATATGTTCTTTTAAGTTTGTTGGGCTATGCAAGTTCTGGGAAAAAATCTGCTCATTGAGTAAGTAGTTGTATGGCAGGTAAAAATGCATTTGAAGCAGATATTTGTAAAAAAAAAAAAAAAAAAAGGGGGTTGTATTAAAGGTTGTTTAGTAAATTTGTATGATTTAATTTGTGCTCATTTGAAAATAGTGTAATGAAGGGCTGGCTGTTCAGTAACGTTTTTTAAATAATTTCTTTGTTCTCTCGACACTAAAGGGGGAATAAATAACAACAAAAACAATTTAGATTTAGAATCCATGAGCGCCTTCAAGCGTAGCAAATGCAACAGATTAATTGAACCTGGGTGCTGATCAAGAAAACATCTGAATGAGATCTGGTCTAAAATATGTTCCAGTGGTATCTTTCATCTGCAGAGGGAGGGGCAAAGAAGGTGGCTGTAATAACACTTGACTTCTAGGGTAGATCTATAGCATGCTGGTTGTCAAAATCTTGACACATAAAAGGGTCTACAAATTCAGAATACAAGTTGGAACTGAGGTCTGCAGTTTTCTTTTTTTTGGGGGGAGGGGGGGTGGGGGGTTCGGGGGACATCATTGGGCACAAAATCAATAACCTTTCAACAAATTGTACTGATGGGAGGGGATTAGGACAGAGATTAGAAAGCTGTAGGATGAGGACTATATTTTTTGTTTTTTGTTAAATAAAAAAAACTGCCTACCCCAGCTTTAAGTCCGTTGCTCACCTTCAATATAAAAAAAAAAAAAAAAAAAAAAAAAAAATTATTGCAATTGCTATTATTGCAATTATTGTCTTTTCTGGCCATGGCTAAATTAGAACTCTATTACCAACTGGTCAAGATTAAAAACAACATATATAATAGTGGGATATTTGGAGTTGTCTGAACACCATAAAACACAGATTAACAAGGCAGCCCATCGGTGGACCATGAAACCCAGCTACAATGAGCTACAAGTCAGAAGTTAGAGGAAGAGATTGAGGGCTCACCGGCAGACTGGATGGCCGGCCCTGCATGCTGTCTTCTTGACTGCTCTTGTTGGAAGCCATGGGCTGGTTGGAAGGAGGAGCGCTGGACTGGGAGCTAAAGGAATCCTGGGAGAGTTCCTGATTACGGGGACAAGAAGTAGATAAAACAATGGCTTTCAAACATGAAAAACAGATCCCCCCCCAAGTCAAGAGCCTTTACTGCTTATGGGCTCTTTGCAAAGTACAGCAATACAACAGATCTCCACCGGGCTGGTTAAACGCAGTGTGTCGTGCCATGAGCAACTGTGATTTGAATACTTCCTGTTTGGCATGTCGGTGTCACCATAGGAGAGACATGGCAGGTGAGAAGTCATTGCTTACTTTGCAGCTATTTGCCTGAGTAGCTCACTTGTGGCTTCATCTTCATTTTATCTTCGTGCTTTATCACCAACAACCTAAAATAAACTGCAAAGCTCCTCTCCCATATAATGCTACTGTTCTTACTGCTCAGTTAACAGGCCTTCCAGATATTCAAACCATTTTTGGACCGGTTACGTTATGGAAAATTAAGTGCCTAATGAGTTTAACTGTCTATCACAAGAGAAAGTCAAATATAAACAAAAAGGCATGAAACAAGGAGAGACGGGAATGTGTTTACTGGGAAGCCGCCACGGACAGTTTGCGGTTTGCATTGACACCGTACCGGAGGCATGGCTGCATCTTACGGTACTCATAAAGTGCAGCAAACATAAAGAGCACGCGTCAGCCCAGGAAGCGCCTGCTGCAAACAGTAATGGAAACACAGACGGGCCCGACACATCACATTAAAGCTACAGTGCAAAAACAGAGTTCTGTGTGGCGATATTACCTGCGGAGGAGGCGGGAACCTCTGATATGGTGACTGTTGCTGCTGCTGTGGCGGTTGCTGCAGTGGAGGTGTCTGGGAGTACGGTGACGGTTGACCCTGCTGGCCGTGACCTGGAGGTTGCTGGGCTTGAGGAGATGGACCTCCTGGCTGCTGCTGCTGTTGCTGTTGTTGTTGCTGCTGCTGCTGCTGCTGCTGCTGCTGTTGTTGCTGCTGCTGCTGCTGCTGCTGCTGTTGTTGTTGTTGTTGTTGTTGCTGCTGTTGCTGTTGTTGTTGTTGTTGTTGCTGCTGCTGCTGCTGCTGCTGTTGCTGCTGCTGCTGCTGCTGCTGTTGTTGTTGTTGTTGTTGTTGCGGAGGTCCTTGCTGCGGCTGCGGCGGCTGCTGCTGCTGCTGCGGCGGCTGCTGCTGCTGCGGCTGCGTCTGCGGCTGCGTCTGCGGCTGCTGCTGCTGCGGGGTTTGCTGCTGTGGTGGCTGCCCCGGTCCAGGGGGTTGTTGATAACCAGGCTGGCCCTGGGGGCCCTGCTGACTTTGGGGACCCGGTCCCTGTTGCTGTTGAGGCTGCTGCTGCTGCTGGGGAGGGACGTAGGGAGGCTGTCCTGGCTGAGACTGTGGGGGCTGGCTATAGGGAGGCTGACCTGTAGCAGGACCATGTGGACCTTGGGATTGTTGGTAGGGGGGTCCAGGCTGCCCGTGTTGGCCAGAAGGCTGCGCAGTTTGGACAGGGTGGCCAGGGTGGCCCTGTTGGGGGTAGGGAGCTCCAGAGCTGCCCTGGGGTTGACCAGAGTACGGAGGCTGCTGCTGCTGCTGCTGGCCAGGGTGAGGGGGGGCGCCGTGCTGACCATAGTAGCCCTGGCTCTGCTGGCTGTAGCCACCAGGCCCCTGTTGTCCATAAGCTGACATCTAGATGTGAAAGACAGAAAGATTGGCCAAGATCAACACAAGCTCACCTTCAAAGAAGGGGAAGAACAGATATGAGAGTAAATATAACCCAGCAGAGTTGAATTGCCTCTAAACATAAACACCTTTCTTTCACTTAGATTTTACCAGAGGTTTACTATCCTGAGCCTCTCTGTGGAATACCAATCACTACCTGAATACAGTCTGTGCACTGACAGGATCCTTTTCAACCCTGTAAAAATACATAAAAATAACCCAATATCTTAAGTAACTTCTTTGGTTTTCTTTCACCTTTCATTCTCAGTGGAGTAATCAGAGCATCTCTTCATCTTACTCACAGATTAAAAGCGAAAAACAACTGTTCGGTCTGTGAGATGCGAGTGTGTTCCTCGGTATAACCTGATCAGTCAAAGTGTTGGAATTCAGGCGCGTATCGCTTCAAATTACCGCTGTGAAAATAAAAATTGAGTTTTGACTTCATCTCCTTGAACTTCAATATGAGGCTTTTCATATTCTCCCCGATCCTGCGAGCGGAAAGCCTTTCAATACAGCGATTTTGTTTCATTACCCTCAAGGAGCACGGAAGGAGAAAGCACTGACCTTGTGAGGAAACACAGTAATAAAAAGGAGAAGGAAAAAAAAAAGCCACGTGTTATTTTTTGTATTATTTTTTTTTTGCTGTGTGTGGGGAGGAGGAGGGGTGGGGGGGGGCTGTTCTCAGCTACTCAAGAATTCAAAAGAAAATACGAGACGGCAAAGAATTGCCACACATTTAAAACAACGTGAAGTGGCCGTGTTGTATCTGTCTGACAAAAGGAGGGAAAGACGTTTTCTTCTCTGCAGGGCACTTATCGAGTCCACGGTCAGACACCAGGCAGGCCAGTATGAGATAATCACACCACACAATGGGCACAAGACCACAGACAGCGAACGAGGAAGAAAAGGCTTCACGCTACGGGATTCCCTGCATGCATTTGTCTGTTAAGACGGACTGCCTGGCTGAGAGAGTTCAAGGGTCTTATTCATAGCTAAGAGTAAGTAGCTATGGCAAACTATGTTCGGCGTTTGCAATTGGACGACGCTGTCAGAAAGCGCTGCCCACTGTGCCCGCACACACGAGTTCCACCTTTGAGCGAGAAAACAAACCTGACAGTGAAAGAACTGATGACTCGCTCTCTTCCGAGTGGATTTCTGTTGGGCTCTCTGAATAACGTTGTTGGCGGGAATCTTTGCATAATCCTACGATTTGATTCTGTTATGATTCTTGGTGTTACAATTCAATTCAGAATCAATTAAAAACACTGATACTCCATCGAAGAAATACAAAGGGGTTTACCATTTCCAGGCTCCTAATCCAATTAAATGTTAGTTAAGCTAACAAAATACTTTTGTCACGCAGTTTTCCAAGCAGGAAGTACGAGATAAAACTTGCATGTGTGGCGCGGTACATCGTCCGGGTGCTGCACTGTGCCGATTTTAAATTTAAGATGAAATCATGGCCAAAATCAACACAATCACGTACCCATCCCACGTAACCACAAATGTGTGATGTGTCTTAATGTTGTGAAATCTTCTTAGTTAATCAAACTGGATATAGCCTTATTTGCTTTCTTGCAAATAGTTGAGATTTGAAGATCAATACTAAACTACAGCAAGCAGCTCTTTAGTTTTTAAAAATGAAAGTGTAAAAACTGAACTATTTCTTGGTCAGCTCCTCCCATAGCTAAAAGCATGATGTGTCTTTTACTAAATTAAAATCGTAACGCTACATCGTAACCCAATGATTGGTCAGATAGATTTGACTTGATCTCTTAAGCTTGGCCAACTTGTCTCTGGTCCAAGATATTAATAACCCTGGTCACTTGCTGAAACTTTAATTTTACTCCATTTTGCTGCGATTATAAATCCATTGTCTTAAATATTGATTAGATTTCAAACTATTGTGTTTAGTGTATTTTAGAAGTTTTGTTTTTTTGTTGAAATACTCTTTTGATCCCGAAATCAAATCAATAATAATAAAACCGATCATTTCATTTGGCTCAAACACACAATGATCGGCATGGTTTACCTGCCTGCACTCACGTCACCGGAGTCTTCCACAGGCCGCGAGTACTTACAATGGTCACGGTCGATGTTGACGTTTATTGTAATACGTTGACGTTCATAATGATGAATTTTGGGGAGTGGCTTTGGAAGGAGGCCTGAACACTGGGCTGGGATTTTTTTCGGTTGATTCTTAAAATCCAGCTTACTCTTGCCGTTTTCTCTAATGTTACCTGCCCACGCTTTAAGATGGGGGAAATTAACAGACAATCTTTTCAATAAATGTCAGCAAGAATTCACAGATTTAGCCAAAAAGAAGAACTTCTTATCTACACAATGGCGTGGTAAATAGATTTCAAAAGTTCATCTCATTTATCGCAGAGCCTTTGAGAAAGTGAAATCCGAAATCACTGGCTTTAAGCTGTGATTGAATAAATTCCACCACGTAGAAATGTCGTCCATCACAGAGCGTATTTGGCCTTTTAAAGTCAATCTGTAGCTTCAAAGAGAAAGCTGTGCGAGGTGACAATGATAGCGCGAGGACGGTCATCTAAATGCATCATTACTGACCTGCTGTCCGTACTGCATGCCGCCCATAGCGCCAGGTGTTCGGTTCTGCATCGCCATAGGATACCTCTGAGGGCCCGGGGGTCCGTAGCCCTGCCCTGGGTAAGACCCTCCCTGCTGGGGTCCGGGCCCTGTGGGGGCCCCTTGTTGCTGCTGCTGAGAGTAGGGGTTGGGTCCTCCATATGGCTGCCCACGCATCTTCCCGACCTGGTCCATTGGGCTTGGAGGCTGGAGGACACAGACAGGATGTGCAATGTTTCAATGAGCTGAAAGAGTGGACCGGCTTTGAAACTGTGTGGAACGGGACTTGAGAGGTAATTACTGATTTTGGGGTTGATAGTTATGGTGTGGGTCTATTGCCCTTATCAAAACTGCGCAGTCACACACCCGAACAAGCTACATTAAAAAAAAAACTCTATAATGATGTAACAGATACTGTTCAGAATCCAGTGATGTGACAGGAAAACATGACAGTTATTTTTAGAACCTTTAGTATTCGGTGGATTTTCTTGAAAAGGCATTGCTCAGCAATGAACACAAATGAAGCATCATCTCGTAAACCAGTCACAGTATAATCACGCAAATATGGAACAAAAAAGTAGAAGGGGGAGGTAAAAACAGTAGTGGATTTACTTTCCGAGTAGAAAGGGAAAAAATTGGCCATGAATGAATGAATGAGCCCACTATATCCGCCAGGAGCGTTTCCCTGCCCAGGAGATCATTGTGCCAGTGGGTGGATACTGTTACGGCGGAGACGTCGGGGAGGGTTTCTATGAAAATAAGCTTAAGGAAGTGGAAGTGTCTGCGGTGGCTGGAGCCGGCCCACCCCCCCAGCTGGAGCCACGTCAGGATGGAGGCCCGGGTGGTGGAGGTGGGGGTGGGGGGCTGACCTTGGCCCGGCATGGACTCGGGGAGATCCACGCGGTCCGGGCAGGCAATGTTACTGGGCCAGACGGACTTTCTGGCTGGAGAGCCGGGGAGGGAAACGGATAGGAGAGCGAGAGCAGGGCGGGTTCATAATGAGGTATCCTCGCCTGTCAACAGCTGGAGCCAAGGTCATTAAGTGTCTAATGCTGTGTGTGTACATAAGAGATGAGCCTGGTGGAATCCCCCCCCCCCCAAACACAACACCCCTCCAGTGTAACAAAAAATAAACACAATTAAAAAAATAATGGGCCTATAATGTACTGGTCAGCCGCTAGAAAAATAAATAAATGAATTTAAAGCGAGGGCTGGGAGTGGGGGTCTGCCTGGTTGGCGCAATGTGATGCCATCAACTCATCACACCGCTGGCAGCCTGTGTGTTCCCATCAAAACCCACCGCAGCGGCGTCTGAAAGTACGCGCCACAATGGGGTCTTTGAAGTAGCAACACCTCCTGGCCTGCTGACCTCGGGCAGCGGACACAAAGCTTTCATTGCTTCCCACGGTTATTAATCTGTGTGTGTTTGTGTGTTTCTCCCCCCCCCCCCCCACCCAAAAAAAACTATTTTCCTTGGTTAAGGGAGACAACCACCAGGGCTATTTATAGCCAGCGAGACGGAGAGGGCAGTCTGCCGAAAATGTAACAGGTCCCAGCTGCACTGCTGTTTGAACCTGGGCCAGGCCTTGCTCTTCCTGGGCTTTAATAAAGCAGCAGGCTTTGGCACTCTATGAATGACAGTGCTGCAATGAGAGAGAGGAGGTCAGGTGGGGGTGGCTCAGCAGGAGAGTGTTGTGTGCGTGTGTGTGAGAAAATATGTATATGCGTGTGTGTTGGGGGGGAGACTGTAGGTGTTGAGGGTGGGAGGAGAGGGGGGGAAATCAACAGGCTGTCAAGGCGGTCAACCGGCATTATCCAAGATAACATATTCCACTCCAGGTTTTCCCTCTAGCCTCCCCCAGGCCACACTCTCCTGAGCTCCTCCAGGTTCAGGAGAGTATGTGCGTGTGTGTTATGTTGTGTGTTATGTTGTGTGTGTATAGAGGAAAGGAGGGAACGCAAGAGAGAGAAGGGGGGATTGGGGGGGGGGGGGGGTTACTACGCTCCCTAGGGTAATTACCACACGCACCGTGGGGGAGAGAGGTAACAGGCCCCAGTGGGCACTCTCCTGTGACCTCTAATGCACTTTTAACCCCAGACTGCAAGGAAGGACACCGTCACTCCCTCCCCCCCCACCTGACGTCTTGCCTTCATGCGTGTCCGAAACAACACACTGCTGAGCTTAAGACGACTGGCGAAGCGGACGCCACCACCGTGCTGCTGGTTTCCAATCCATTTCAGAACAGGTGTATTTGTCCAATTATGGCAACAACAATAAAAGCCGACCCATTCCCACAAACAAAGCCGGAGCGACTTCTCACTGGATAGCGATTGGCTGTAGCTCTTTCCTAATGAGCTGCTTAAGCAGTTAGACAGAGCCCCTTGTGTCATCCGTAAAGTGTGCAATTGAGGCCTGAATCACCCGCTTATGTCGTCCAATCGGAATGAGAAATGACTGATGTGCCAACAAACTACAGAACAGCAACACTAAAAAGGTAAAAATCTATTCCTCATTTAGACAAAATCTCCCACCGATGACCGAGCTATAAAACAATCAAACTTCTTTTTTTGTTTTTTTTCCCCTCACCAATTTCAGTCGATACTTCGCCAACGGTGAGGATATTTCTTCACCAGCCTGTGTACCCGCTTTTCCATTAAGAAAGCCCGACAGCTCAGGCGTCGGCCCAGCGGGGGGGTTGGGTGAGGGGGGAGGAGCGACTACAATCAGGGTTTCCAGCTCCCCGGGCCACGTGGAGAATCCGTGCTGACGATCCCAAAAAAAAACAAACACTTGTTTTACCTCTCTCGTGTCTCACTTTAACAGCGACTCTAAAGATGGAGAGAGTAGTCATCTGACAAGGTGATCAGATTTGAGGGGGGGCGGGGGGGGGGATTTAGCCACTACAATAAACCTACCTGCCTATATTACACTCAATATCATAACATGTCGCAACAGCTTTAAAAGTTTGTGGTCTGCAGTCCAGTATAAAACCTGTTAAACCTCCACGAGAGGTCTTTCTTTTTTTTTTTTCTTTTTTTTTTTACACTCCTCGACCTTATTCGATCATGTTAACACATCCGTGTGCTGCAGGCTGGGATATAGCTGTGGCAGGTCTACTGCTCGGGCCTTCATTGATCTGTTTACCAGCATTTTCCTCCCATTGCTTACGTTGTTCACATCTGACACACCATTACACATCCTCCAAGATCCCAGAGAGCTTTGGCCGAGGCGTTTGTGAGTGAGTGTTTTTGTGTGTGTGTGTGTGTGTGTGTGTGTGCGCGCGCGTGTGTGTGTTTTTGTGTGTGTGTGCGTGTGTGTGTGTGTGTTTTTGTGTGTGTGTGTGTGTGTGTGTGTGTGTGTGTGTGTGTGTGTGTGTGTGGTGGGGTAACCATACCAAACAACCTCTAGCATCTTGTGTATAGAAGTCAGAAGGCTCTGTTCCTCTTTCTCTTAGCTTTAGAGTGAGTGAAGTGAAGATCTTGGGAGTCTGAATATATTCCCCCCACGTTGTTCCACAAGTCTGAGCTAAGAGTTTATTCGCGACCAATTTAACCATTATAAAAATAGTACTTTTTCAAAAATACCTGGCTAACGTTAGTGTCCGCAGCGAGAAACCAGCGTAAACCCTGATCTCAAAAATCTATAATAAAAAGGCAAAGTAGATAATCGGTAGTGTTAATAACTCTGCAAGTTTAGTTACTTACTGGTCTTTCTTTTTGTCTTAGATAAAAACAGATGTTATCTCCCTCTTCTCCTGGGTGCAGCTAACGTTGTTGTAAGCGGTTTAGCTGAGTTCGTTGTTTCACTTAACTTACAATGAAAAGCTCTTAAATATCTCATGTAGTTTCACTAGTTTTTTTTGTTTTTTGTCAGCATCAACATCGCAACATATACATGTATTTGGTCGCAGTCCAAAGTATGCAATGTGTTATGCCAATATAGGCCCAACATGGCACTCAATGTTTGCTCAACAGTTGCCGAAAACTAGCTAAAATTAGATTTTTGGAAAAAAAGTAGTTCAGCCAGTTATAACTTTTTAGTAACAATCATTCCCAGAGTAACGTCTCACTTTAGCATCGCAAAACAGAATTTTTCCTCCCCAACATTAAAGCGACACTGTAACTTCTATGGAATAAACATGTACTATATTTCCTTCTTTTCTTTCCAAATAAACCTACGTAAATCAAAAAGAAACTTGTAAAATTGTATACCTTATATTGGTCTATTGGAAAAATGTATAAGTTGCAGTATTATTTGTCCTCAAGACTAGTCGCCACTAAATCATAAAATAAATATTTCCAGAATATGAATATTACTTCTTGTGTATATCATTATAAAATGCGTGTGACTAAAGAAAGTCTGTCTATATGTGTAGAGATTTCCACACACACACAAAGTGAAAAAGACATTTGCAACAACCCACTCATTAGTTTCTGAAACGTCTCAGTTGAAAGGCTGATCAGATAGAAAGTTCAGTCAGTTTACAAAATATCCAATACTGTCTTTTGAGCCAATATCTTCACTGACCCAACTTGTAAAAAAATTAAGCAAATTATAAACGAAAAACCCTCCAAGGATTTAAATTAAGAAACAGTTTCCAGCAAAGATTATCAGAGCTCTCATTTAAACGCTCATCCACTTCTTTTTCAAAACCGTTCAGGAGAATCAATTCAGGGATAACCAACCTTTAACTAATATCAAGATTTTAGTTTTTTTTTTTTACTAAAAAGGCCAAAATGTCCCTAACACGTAGACTCGTTCACAGCTTAAATGGATCTAGAACAAACTTTCCAGAGACAGCAACGTCGTCTCAGATATGCACACTGGTTGGCAACTCACCTCACTGCTCTCTCTCTCTCTCTTTCTGCTCAGTCATCTAATCAATTTCTGGAGGAAACTCTTCCCCTCCCCTTTTTTTTCCCTCTCTCTCCCTCTTCTTCATAAAAATAAATAAATAAATAACCACAATTAGCACATGGCTAATCTGCATAGAGGAAAGCCAGAGCACACTTGGCAGAAGAGGTTGAACTGAGTATATTGTGTCATGACTGGGCTGCTGGTGGATATTGCAACTATTCAAAACTGTGTTTGTGTGCGTGTGTATGTATATGCGTGTGTGCGTGTGTGTGTGTGTGTCTGTGTGTCTGTGTGTGAGAGACATGGGGATAGGGATTTGTAAAAGGGCTGGGGAGGGTGAGGGGGCGTGGAGGGAGGTGGGGGGGGGGGTCTGGAGCAGTGCCTGAGAGCAGAGCAGAGTATACGGGGCCGAGCGGAGCAGATGGACTGGGGGGACGGACGATAAACAACTGCTGCTAATTTAATCCGCCACACGGCCACATGGCCTCGGCTCGGCGCACACACCATTGTTCTGCGTTAAAGCCCTTTGACACGCAACACACCCGCGCTAACACACGCCGACGGAGGCCGCCCTCGCATGGTGGCGGAGGCGCACACATCACATGTAAGAGAGGGACAGGATGTCCTGCACTTAACCGCCAGTGTCAACTCAAGGGGTGAGATATGGACAAGCGGCTGTGGTCCTCAGCCACGTTCTCCGCTGCACGTTCTCCCAGCTGTGCGAAGAGTCCTGCTGACTAGTCAAGATTTTTGAGTTACTTTAAACCGAATGTAGAGGATCTTCAAAGAAAACAAGCACCGGGGCTGAGTATTCACCTTCAATGTCTCGTGAGATCTGAGCAGTCCAAAAAGAAATGGCCGAACTCTCAAACACGTTATATTTTTGCTTTAAAAAAAAACGACTTTATTGATTACTTTATTATCAAAGTGCTTATCAAAACTGTCCTGATGCTCTCCTTAACTTCTTCTTTGATCCGATTGGTTCCTGACCAATTTTCGATTGCCTTTTATTAGGCCAGAGTTTCTGGGTGGCTGTTTTCTTTTTTTTTTTTTTTATACAGAATTTTAAAATCAGATAATCATTTCTGTGTTTTGGCAACATTAAAACAGTAGTGTTTTGATACCAGAACTCAGGTGTTATAGCAGCACTAGTATTGATTTGTTACCAGCACTTAAGGGAACTGTGTGCAAAAAGTATTGACTGCCACCAGTAAATTTTACACTTCAGCACTGACAGGCCGTCTTCACCAACTTCGTCATAACTAATGACCAATTCCTATTACTTTAGCAATTCATATTGCACATTGAGTGAGCATTTCCCTTTTTTATAAATTATAACAACATTAAATGCACAGAGCAAAACACAGCGGAGTCCCAGCAGCGAGGTACTTTTACTGTTCACAGCATTAAAACAATCTATAGACTACTAGATAAAATGTGCTTTTGAAGAAAGCTCAAGTATCCAGCTATAAGTGGCCAACTGGTGTATCTGGGGAAAGATCTGTACTAGAGTAAAAGAGATCTGAGCTCGAGGAAACAAGAAGCCAAGACGCTACAGGGGGGAAACAGCCATATTCTCAATTCTCAATTAAGCAATTAACCTGCCTTCCCACGGCATCAATCGGAGAAGTTACAACTTTTATCCGACCGCTGCATGACTCTGGATAAAAGCAAGGAGGGCCTTGGTTGGGCATGGGGAGGTGGGGGGTGGGGGGAAGAGGAGGAGAGGGGGGGAGGGGGGCGGCGGCGGCATCCTTCGCCTGCTGGTGCCATGATCCACACCGAGCAGAGGAAGCAGCACCCTACTCACCCAGATGTTCGCCCAGCTGTTCCAAAGAATTCAAAAGATGTTCAGGGAGGAGCGGGAGAAGGGAACTCGCACACTCGGATGACAAAATCGTCTTTCACATCTCTTGAGAGACGAGGGGAAAAAACGAGGCTCGGCGAGGTTAATAAGAACAACAGAAACAACATCAAAAAGATGAGAGTTAAAAAAAAAAAAAAAAAAAAAAAAAAAAAACATACGCTACTCTGCATCTGCACGATTTAAAGATGGAAAACAAGGCTGTCAAAATGGTCCTTTGCATTTCGGAGCACCGTGTTCCCAACAACAAGCAGCCAAAAAGGTGGTGTCACATGTACGAGAGATGTTCCCCCAGATCTGGTTAGGTTAAGTTGATGGCAGAGGAATTGTAGAAAACCTTTCAGGACAAGTGGATTCTTTTTATAGCTTTCCTTTTTCACTGACATCCCAGCAATCATCCAAGCAGAAACAGATCCCAACGTCTACTAAAAAACTTCTGATTCAGTTGAAAAGCAGTGTAGTTTGACAAAGAAATTTAACTGGAGCAAACTCAATCCTCTGAGGAATATTGAGAGATACAGTGAAAGTTCCCCCTCAAAAAAAAAAACGACCTCTTTGCCCAACTACCGTTTCCAAGGTGAGCAATGAACTTTCATGCTCACACCGTGTACAAATGTGACCCGTGCCAGGGGGCCAAATGTCAGACTATCTTGACCTTGGCTGTTTTTGACCGCTCTCTCTCTCTCTCTCTTTCTCTCTTTCTCTCTCTGTTTGTTGTTGGCTCCCTCAGCTATGCAGCCTGATGTAGCACACGCACATATAATCTGACGCAGTCATAGCATTGAATAAATAGATCGGTCACCATTGTCATGGATACCCGATCCAGCTAATCGAGTAGGTATTGGCCCAATATCCAATATCAGTGAATCCCAATCTACATGTTGCCCGAAAAATAAAAACACACAAAACAAAAATAAAACATCTATTATTGTATTGTGCATTAATTTCTGAAAGGACATGCAAGATAAAAACAACCTACGAATTGTATTTTAGATCGGTATATTCCCTTTCCTGAATTGATTCGTACCAATTTGACTGGCGATTAGCACATGAGAGCAAACGTTTACTGATGAATAACAACGTCGCTGCAAGGTGTAAACTGAATTCCAGGACTGTACTGACAAGCCCGGTGTGTTTTGTGAGGAAAAGAAATCTCCCGCTGGGTAAATCAGAGCAACTTGCCTGAGACCGTCCAGTTATTGCCTGATATAAAAAAAAAAAAAAAAAAAAGGAGGGCTGTCTGCTGCTGCCCGACCTGTCAGCGTGATGTTCAGGTTGGCGGTACAAGAGGGTGAACATCCGCCCTGGCTGCCGGCTGTCAACCTGTCAGGCCAAACTTATATTTCCAGGTGACAGTGGCTGATTCCCAGGAGTGAGCCGAGGCGAGGGGCTGTTTGGACTGGGAGCTCAGATAGGGGCCGAGAGCGGGGCCAGTGGGTACGGGGCACGCAGTGTGGTGGGAAGCGGCGGAAGACACACCAGATGTTCCTCGTTAAGCGGGGGTGGGGGGGGAATAATGGTAAACTCAGAGTGATGTAGAATCACCTGCAGACAGGAAGGGTTTATCTTGCGTTTGTTAAGAAGGCGATAAATGTTCACAATTGAGAGAGAAATAATCACCGCTCTAGAGGGTGGGAAACCTTTTTGGAGAAGAACTCGGGCTGGGTGTCGATACTTTACATTTTTGGTACCGACAGTAATTACAATGTCAACATCTAAATGCTGGCATTGAATGTCTGGTGAGATTCATACTCATATTTACTTAATTTCTGGATGAGATCGTTCGAATATATATCAAAATGTTGCGCATTTTGGATTATTTGGTAGAAGGAAAAGTTCCAGCTCGGTGGACACCATTTCGTGTTTAAGTGCTTTGATTTTCTTATAAAATGAGAAGAAAAAAAGATTTAAAAAAAAAAAAAAGTATTGTTTCAGTATTAGCATCAAAACTCAGTTATAATATTAAAACATGAATGAATGACCGATTTCTGTACTTGACTTCCTCTTCACTGTAAGTCGCGTACCAATTCTTCAACTCAACTATGTATTAAATATCCATTTCCACTGTAATGCTTCACAGCTAATTGTTGAAACGCATTACCTTCGCAGAGAGTGTTTACAGTTACGGTCGGCTGCCATCCCATAATAAACAGCACTGCGGCTTATTAAAAGACCACAATGTTAGTACAGTGCATGAACGGCGGTGCCTGTTCAGGTTACACGAGCACTTCACCCGGGGCCGCCGCTCTGCGCTCCCCGCTCGGCGATAAGCCACTTGATGTGTTCGCGGGGCAGCGACTCCTCCGTCGGCGTCGGCGGCAACACAGTGATCCGTTACATCACGTTGCCGAGGCTCAGCTCGCGCTGCCGGGACGGATGCTTATTCAGGCTGACCATTGGCACCCTGGACGACCCATTACGATAAGTGTGTCACTCACTACTATGCCAAAAATACCCTGGCTACTGAATGAGGCGAAGCCACTTAAGGACCTGGCTGGGTCACTGCCTGCCTCATGGTTAGAGTCAAAACTCTGACACTGACGTCAGACACACTGCTCTGCACACACACACAGACACACACACACACACACACACATACATACACATACACACGCGGCCGGAGGAAAACATGCTTGGTCATAATCTGAATCACAGACTTGTTATTGAAATGGAATAATAAATGTGCGCATTACGGCGGCGCAGTCCACTTTTATTTTTTTCCAACATGTTTCGGGCCTTGCTTAAAAAAGACAAATGAGCGGCGGACTGAACTGGGCTGGAGAGATCGTTGGGATTGTTAATTTGCACTCTTTCAGGTTGAGAAGAGGACCACGTTGCCTTTTCTACAGACCGCACCGCCACACTTCTTAAGTATCGTGACAAAAGTCCAACGTGAGCGTCAGCCAGGAGGCGAATACAGTTCAAATGTGTCTTTGGTGCTTAAAATACTGTCACCTGGTACACTGCTGCAGAGAGAGAGGTGGCATTTATACTTGTGTAAACATTGGCCTAATTCTATGAAAAATGAGCATTAATTATTTAGGCCAGTTAAAAATAAGCACTGGCATGTATACGTTTATTTAAAGAGCTGAAAAGTTCATTTTGGACTGTACATTTTCCAAGTCAGACTCCAGCTATGAGTCGTATAGTACTTTTTTTTTTCCTCGGTGAAGTCAACTAATCACCGTGTTCATTGACGACCGTTATCGTGTTTGTAATGTCTCGGAAAATAGTAAAAACATAAAAAAGGTGCCCCTAACAAGTTTTATCGGACAAAGAGTCCAAAACCCAAATTCAATATGGGTCACAATTAAGGATTATATATTCCTTATTGATTAACGTACCTTTTATTTTCTTGATTGGTTGTTTGGTCAATAACCTATTATAGTGTAGTGAAAAGTTACAATGTCTTGTTGGACCAGTGGTGTCTTGGGGGACATTTTTGTTTATGAAGTTAAAAATATCTTTACATATTGATTTTCTGCTGATTGAACAAGTCTCGGGCCACAACTGATTATTTTTCGTCATCGATTTATCCTTCCATCAGTTTGTCAATTCATAGATCGGTCCATGCGTTTTAAAATATTCTCCAAAAACCAAAATGGACACATTCAAATAGTTTGTTTCCTTCTTCATCCAACAGTCAAAACACAATGATATTTAGTTTGTTATCATTGAAGACCAAGAAAAACAGAAAATATTCCAATTTGAGAAGCTGGAACCAGTGAATTTTGGCATTTTTGTATAACAAAAAAAGAAAAACTGACAATGGCAATTACCAAAATAGTTGTCAATTACTTTTCTGTCAATCGACTGATCAACATATTATTTAAGCTGTGATTCAGTTCACAATGATATACACTTATGCTGGAATGGGATTTGCATTAATGCATACCAAAATAACTTTAAACAATTATCAACATTTATTTAGAATTTATTTACTGTTAATCAATGAATCCATTCGTTTATTAACTATTTCGCCACTCGTTACCGTTTTCATATTCTGCCGATGGAGAGATCTTGAAACTAGCACTGGATTCCAGATTTGAGTATTGATCCACCACTGCTTTGCTAAGATGACTTCAGTCTGCACAGGGTTTTTTAACCAGCTCATGCTTGCCCTAAATGCACTCCACAGCTTTGGTTTGATTAGCCTTTAAAAAAATAAAATAAAATAAAAAGGATGAAACAGTGTAAACCACATTAGGCAAAGCAGAAAGCAGAAAGCAAGGCTGTGACTAGAGGGCACAATCCACAACAACAGACCTCATAATTGAGTTCCATAAAAGACACAAAAAGAGAAAATATATATATATATATATATATATAAATAATAATAAATATATATATATATAAATAATAATAAATATATATATATATAAATAATAAATATATATATATAAATAATAAAAAATATATATATATATGCGTGCCTTTGGCTCCCCCCCACAGAGAGCAAAGGTGAGAGCTGTATGGGAGCTGGGAGGAAGCATCATTCTCCACCCTGTAGTATCAACAACTGCACCAATTTAAAGGTTAACCACTTTATTCCATATAACACACACACACACACACACACACACACACACACACACACACACACACACACACACACACACACACACACACACACACACACACACACACACACACACACACACACACACACACACACACACACACACACACACACACACACGTCATGTAAATTAAGTCTGTAGTCCCACACAGGCTCGGAGAAGGATATTACTATGCTAATCTGGAGCATTTTAGAAGGTAAATGTCAAAAGAAATGAATTACCTTTACATACCAGCGTGCCCTGATGCAATAGCCCAAGTTTGACATTTGTCCACCGAGGAACTTGTTTTTCTCCGTGTATTTTCTTTCAATGTGTAACACTGGGCTTACAGTTATCCCGATAAACAATTGTCACCGCCAGGGATGTAAATCAACTTTCTCAGTCATTAAACCAAATATTTCACCGACCAAATATTGGCTGAATACAGTGACTTGCTATGGTTTGTGGAAGTCAATAAAACCCTGAGGCGTTCGGTCAAATGTATCAGCATTTGCATGGCGGCCATGCCTTTTCTTCTGATGTGCTCTGTAACAAAAATTCAGAGGAATAATTAAGGGGTCTCATGAATGATGCTACAGAGGGAAAAACAACAGTTAACTCTGGGGTTGGAAAATGCAACGCTGATGTCCGCAAAAAAAATATTCTGTTTTTTCCCCCGTATTCCAAAAAAGACAACAGTCCTACCAAGCTGTTTACAAGGCTAATGAAAAGGAATATTCTACCAATATTCCCGTTTACATTCAGAAGTGCATACTCAGATTAACGTAAAACGTCCCTGCGACGCACATCCCAAACTTAAATTTCCCTCCTTTTTCCAACTGTGGGAAAAACCTCAATTGAGACGCATATTTTAAATACTGTATGCATATCCAAAGAATTCTCCGAAAACTGTAATGACGTCGGCATATCTAACGTTTTAGTCGAGAAAAAAAAAATGCTACACTCCGAATAATGCACAAGTCAGGCATTACTTTCCAAAATGCACAGTGCTGTTTACGTGACCCTTATCCAATTCGTGACAATAGTGAACAATAATATTAGTGTGCATGTAAACGTAGTCACTGTCTGTGGCTGTAAGCAGGATGAAAAGGGGCCGATGTTACAAAAGAAAGACGGATTGCTGGTGACACGTGGAGTAAGAGCAGGTCAGAGGGGCTTCTGAGGCAGCGGCACACACACACACACATACACACACACGTTTATACACACTCGCAACGACTACCAAGTAACTGCTGCACTTTATACACAAATACACACAGCTGTCAGGGGCAGACGAAGATCATTCACAAAAACACCCAACCCCCCCTCCTCTGGGTATCACTGACACCGTTTCTCCCTCACACACACACACACACACACACACACGCACACGCACACGCAGACACACCATCCAGTCTCTCTCACACACACACACACACACACACACACACACACACACACACACAGTTGCCGGGAGGCAGCATGCTGTCCATGTGGCCTGTGGAGAATCATTACTCAGCAGTGCAGACTAAAGAGCTGAGAGTGAACTTCCTTTTTGAGCGGTCGGGCTTCCTCTTCTCCGCGCCACCAACCCCCAACTAACCAGAAACAGTAGATGGAAGTTGTTGCGTATGTTTTCTTGGAAACGCGCGTTGTGTTTTTACGGAATAGAAGTGAATTCATAAAGTGCAGCGCCAGCTTATTAAAGAAGAGTAGTTCACTCTCTAGGTACGGTGTTCAGGTTGATACTGTACCGTCCAGTGACGCAAGCCGCAGCCATCTTTAAATTACTGTTCAAAATAAGAGTTATTTATGAATCTTTTTTTCAAATAGTCAGAAAAATACAGGCATATCATTTTTTAGAAGGCAGCGGATGTTTGGTATTTTTTCATAATGGTTAACTCTACTAATAATAACTACGTCTGCGATTTATGATTATAATCATTGATTAGGCCTGCTAGGCAGATTATTTTCTCGATTAATCGTTTAATCTATGAAATGACAAAAGATATTGAAAAAAGGGCTCATCGCCATAATTTGATATAAAACAGAAACAGCAAATTATCACATTGGATGAACTTGAAGAGGGAAATATTTAGCATGCATGCTTTCACAACAACTCAACAATTAATTAGTTAAATCTGAATCTATTACCAAACTATCAATAGTTGCAGATTCATTTTCTTGCAGATTGATTTATCAATGCATTATCATCATATGTGACATAGAAAAGCATCAAAACTACATATTTGAGAAGCTAAAACCAGAAGATGTGCAGAGGGCTGAAATGATTACTCCGTTAATTTATTGGTCAACCGACAGAATTTTTTATTTTATAAAATCGAGCAATCTTTTTTTGTTATTTTTCAAAATGTTCAAAATGTTTTTCCAAGTTTAGTTTACTTGTGTGATAGTAAACTAAATATCTTTGGACTGATAGTCGGCGAAACAAGACAAAGGCTTTACGTTGGGGCTTTAAGGAATTGATGTGTTTGTTTTCAGACATTTATAGACCAATTAATTGCCAGATAAATAAATCAATACTGAAAAAAATCATTAGTTGCAGCCCCGGTTGACCCTTCACTTTCTGTTCGTCGCTGAACACCTTTTGTCTTCGTGATGATTTAAAATCTCACAGCAGAGACAATGAGTAGGACTTCGCTTCCAGTATACATATTCCCAGCGTGCTCTCAAATTAAATTTCCGGTACATCCTCAAATGACAAACTTAGCGAAGCTTTAGTGTGTTAAATAGGAGCATAATGGTCTGTTTAATGCTTTAATTAGTTTTACTTTTGAATAACAATGCGCAGACAGGCAAGGTGTTTGCTCCGTTAAACATATTCCATCTTCATTACTTCACAGTTTTTTGACACAGTGAAGCCCTCATGAAAACTGTTTATTTGTATGCTACTTTCCAATTTGCAGCGGGGCTTCGCTTGTACATCCGCAGCGGAGCTGTGCGTCTATTAGCAGCATTCACTTTAACGCCCTGGGTTTGGTGTTTTTCCATTATGTTTTCAACTGTGGGACTTTCTCAAAAGAAATATTTCCAAAGTGTCTTCGATTATGATTTAATTCAAACTCAATTTGGGAAGTCAGCCTTGTAGAGCTGAGGGGGCATCCCTAATGGCTCACTCCCATGTGCTCGGCGGAGGAAACACCTGGCGTTATACCATCCGAAAACAACCCCACTACAGCCCACGTCAGAGCATTTGTTTGTGTGCGAGGCATAATAAAATCCCGTAACATTACCCCTCGCCCACCACTCAATTAACACGTTAATTCATCTTCAGCAGGTGGCCCCGGGCAGGTGAATGGCGCCATAAAAACCATCCATCGAATCATTACTGGCGATATTTCCACCAATTAAAAAGGCCAATCGCGCCGCTGTTAATGACTGGCGAGTTGAAGCATTTAATAAACTCCGCTAAAACAGAGCCAGCAGCCCTTCATCATGGGCAGCGCTTCTGCAGAGGGGTAGTCTGTGAAAAGCTCGCCGCCGTTTTCAGACAAACATCAAACACACAGTGTGGAAACTTTTCACTTCACCCATCTGTCCGTGTGCCCCGTGTGTGTGTGTGTGTGTGTGTGTCCATGTCTGGGATCATATCCATTTAAAGTAATGTTTTCTCTGGACCTGCACCACTGACACAAGACTGAACTCCTGCGAAAGCCCCGGTTTATAAGTGATTCAAATTCATCCCCATTCAGTGACGCTGCCCTTTTGCTTCTGCAAAAATACACTTCTTCCTACCTTTAAGTGTGCTTAGTAACCAAGATGCTCGATTACCTTACCAGGCACTCTTCTTCTACTTGCACTGCGAGAAGACAAATTGCACATGGAAAGCCTGCATGGCAATCAAGTTATGAAAAAGTGTTAAGAGTCTTAAGACGTCCATTTTTGCTGAAGAGATTGAGAGGATATGGTTTTAAGGAGACAAAGCCTACTACAAACTACTACGGTTTTCACCTTAACTTATGCATGTGTGCTATAATGGGAATACCGGGCTGTCACTAACAATCTGTCACCTCCGTGAGCATTATGCCCATAAATTCATGGAGCGGGACAGTGGAGTTATTTGCATGCTACTCAGTACAACGTTTAGACGTTACAGCAAAGATAAGAAATGTCACGTTCCTGACTCTAATTTGACGCCTGAAATACAAAAGACATACGTCTGCCATTGTTTTGTTCGCAGTTTAACCAGAAATAAAGATTAGGACTACACAGTGCTGATGTCATTTTTTCAATGAGATGAAAGTTGGTCCACATCCAGAGCTGACAGTTAAGAAATTAAACAAACTAACATTATATGTGCAACTTAGAAACACTGATTTTAATGAGCAGTAACAAATGACTACCATTTATTAACTCAAACCTACTAATTAAATTAATTATCTCAATGAAATATATGATTAAAATAAGTCATTAGTAATAATAAGACCATAACACCTGTGTTTAAGGCTGTGCAATAGGGAGAAAATCAAATATCACAATCATTTTTTAACGAATACCTCAATGTTGATATTGCGACGGTATTTTACGGTGGACCATTGTAGTTTCCCATAATATAATATGAGACATTTGATAATAATAAATAATCATCAGTAATATGGATATAATGACTAAGTAAGTGGGTAAAGGCAAATAATAGAACAGCTAGAACAGCCTGGTAAGTTTAGAAAATTACATACTTTTACTGTAATGCAGCCTCTAAAACCAGGAAAAGACAACACGTGTGCCATAATGCGATATTTATACCCTAAGACCATATCTAGTCTCGTATCACAATATTAATATAATACAGATATATTGCCCAGACCTACCTGTGGTCATCTCAGTACTGTCTCATAAAACATGGCTTGAACTGTGGTCTCAAAGAAGTGCATAATAGGCAATATTGACTGAAGCGATGTTAAAAAAAATTGAAAGAAATCCACTCCACAGCATGAAAATAGATTTTTTTGAAGCTCGACTGTAAAAGAAAATGTGCCTGTGTTGATGGCCTAAAAGGAGCTTCAGCTGAGCAAAGAGCTTCACCTGCACCAACCAAGATGTTGTCAATTTACCCGGTTTGCCTAAATTAAAGTGGAGTATGGCCACTTCTCTGCAGACAGGCGGTGACAAACTGAAACAAAAAGGAGAAATCCAACATTCCTCTAAACAGCGGTGAGCAGCACTACAGAACCAGGCATGGCATTTCTTACCCCTTTTTGGGAATTTTTTTTACTTAAAAAAAAAAAAAAAAACTAAAAATTGCTCATTATCCTCGTTGGTGAATATGATCCTGCCGTCTACGGCCGCTGATGTCAAGTCGCAGAATATCTGAACATTTGGGTGAAAACATGTTGAAGCTAATCCTTTTGCTGGCGTTGTGAATGCACCGTGCAGCTTCAGGTGAGCTTCAACTTTGTTGTGAAGTGACAATCAACGTGTGTCAATAGCTCGCACCTTAAAGTTTAAAGCAACACGTGGTGGTGTCACTTCTCTAGATGAACAGTCTGCCCTTGGCGACCTCTCTTTTGCTGGAAATAAAGTAGCAAAGCGATGCACGTCTACCATCTTGCAGGAATAAAACAATATAGTCAACACATACAGCATGATTATGGGACGACGTGGGATTCTACTTTGCATCGGGATAAATAAAACTGACAATGAGTCCATTACAGTGAATTTCCATTATCCGGATAATCGCGAGTATCGTCACGGGTTACTTGAAAAAGCTGTGTAGCTCACTAACATGGCAGAGAAATAAAAAATACAGGAGTTGGCATGTAACAAAAAGAGCAGACTGACACAATGTTGCTATTTATAAAGGTATTTATCCTATAGTTATGCAGGGGGACTTTATGATTTATGATTGTTCACTGAAGAGGATATTCGCTAAAGAAAAATGTGTCCTGTTATGAAATAACAAATTAAGTTAAGTGATGTCAGTATGTTTTAGTGACATTCTAATAGTTGTAATTTCATAGGGATCATATCCTGAATCGCAATTATTTTTTGGCCAGGATAATTTTGACATAAAGCTTTCATATCGTCCTTTGACTAAACACAATTTTTGTCATGATAGTTTGATCATCTTCGACTAGTAGATGCCTCGAGCAACGTTGGCCAAAATTGCGGGAACATACAATTTCCAAACATTATTAGAGAGAATGCATAAAAAAATGTGTCATTAAGCGAAGCAAATAAAATCTCTTCTAAAAAGAAATCGCATACCCCATTTGAGACAATGTTATGTATACAACAGCGTCACTTTTAACGTAGCCATATCCATCTAGAGGATAAAAATAGTCCCTTTTCCTGAAAAAAAAAAAAAAAAAAGTAGCACTGCACACGCAACATATGTTGCCTATGACACATGTGACTTAAATGTGGAGCAAAAACACTCCACATGTGGCTGTTTATCGAGAGAGAGAGAGAGAGAGAGAGAGAGAGAGAAATGTAGGTGAGCACTGTTGACATGGCAACGCTCTCAGCATGTGGAAGCAAATTAAGCTACTGTAACCCGCCGAAAAAAATAAATAAATGCTGTGTGACACTCTGCTGACACCTTGGTTGCTTGTAAACACAACTGTAGCCAGTCCAACCCTCTCACATGGCCACAAGACATCGGAGAGCGCGTGCTGCGAGTCTCCTCGACTCCTGATCTGGAAACAGTGGAGAACACAGTCGTACAACGAGGCTACATGGCCACACCTACTCTATCTGCTGTACCAGAGTCAGCCAACTTGAACGAGCAGTGCACACAGTGTACCCAACAGCAAAGAGAGAGAGAGAAGAAAAAAAAAAGAAGAAGAAGAAGAAGAAGAAGAAGAAAAAAAACTTGAGCATGTCTGAGGTCAGCAGCTAAAAATGACAGTAGAGATGTGATTCGGTGTACGGGTGAGCTGAAGGTTTACTCAAACATATAAAAACAATGGTGGAGCTTCATGAGTACAGTCATCATGCAAATTACTGCAGTGGGTGGAACTGAACAAAATGTGTTCTCAAAATGCTTTAAATAGATACAACCAGCCAGTTAATATTGTGAAATAAATACTGTGTTTTTCGCTGGTGTGAGTCCCCGTTGATATTGGAGGAACGTACAGATGCATTCATGCACACACACACACACCAAAAAAATATATATTATGATATTATAAGAATACATAAATGCAATATATATTTTTTTTTTTTCAAAATGAAGAAATACACGGGGACTATGTTGCCTCGACACGGTGGAGGAACACATAACCGGGCAGAAAGGGGGGGCTGTTTTTTTTTTTCCCTGCAGCCCCCCCTCCTCCATTAGATGCAATTATAAATGGCCGAGAGCAGAGGGATGGGGGAGCCAATCAGATCTCGGCTCGCATGTCAACCTAAGACCAACTGTCTCCTGGCTCTGACAGCAGGATTTTTACCTCCATAATTCAAATCCCAAAGCAAAAGGCAATCTGCACTTTGCCAACTCCAAACCAGCGGGGCCGTGTTTACAAGCCGGCACATGGGGCAGGAGCCGCAGAGGAGCCGAACCGAGCCCCAAAAATGAATGAAGGAGGGGGGGGGGCGGGGGGGGAGAAAAAAAACCTTCCTCTCTCCTAAGAGATGAGTCAATCGCGACCAAAATCACACTTTGATCCGAGTAAACACTTTACAGCGGATGCATTTGTTGCCACTCGCCGGACCGTGAGACACGTCTCCGTGCAGCGGCTCTCTTTAACCGACGAGCGAGAGGGGTCTTTTTTATTTCTTAATGATTATGCAAATGCTATTTAACGGCTATCGCGAGTCATTTGCATCTTTTTTTTTTTTTTTTGCGCCTCGACAGCCACTGACAACTTTCATAGCACCGAATCGGAGAGCACACACACACACGCACGCACGCACGCACACACACACATATACACACACACACACACACACACACCCCAAAAAAGGCGCTATTTCGCCGCGGATTCTCACAGAAATAAAAAAAAAAAAAAGCAGGTTACACAGCACTTAAAAATCTACAAGGAGGCTGAAGAAGCTCTGCGAAGACGTATCGCCTTATCTCCCTCTGCACACACACACACACACACACACACAAACAGTTTCACACACACAGCCACACACACACACTTTCTCCTGACAAACTCCTGCTCTACTTAGTCAAACTCTTGCCCTGTACCCAGCGGGGACACACGCACACACACACACCGACACCCAACGACTCGGGGAAGTAGTTTCTAGCTGAATATGTGGCTTCTTTCTCGGCCTAAACACTGTTGCAGGGGGGTGGTATTGGGAGAAAGAGAGAGGCAGCCATTTTAGAGCTCTTGCTACATAGACAATGGCTGGTCCAATGCAATATGCAACTCTGCTGTGCTTTTTCTGAGCTACTTGGTGACTTTAACTCAGTCGAGCTGTGACCGTGCAGGAAGTGGAGTTTACCTGATTTCTGTTGGGAGGTTGTCCAGTGTTTCCCGGGCTCATGGGAGGCTGATGGTGGGCCCTTTGTTGCCAACCCGGATGGACCCCACCATACTGACTGCTGCCCATGTCTCCTGGCCCCTTGCTGGCCCCTTCCTGATTGTTATAGTCTCCTTGGGGGTAATTCGGGTAGCTCCTGGCGGAGCTCGGGGATGTCAAAAGCTGATTTAAAGTTGGCGTGGACGTAGGCTGTTGGTTTCCCATGTTATACCTCTGATTATTGTAAGAGGCAGCCATAGCGGTGGTTCCTCCTGCTGGCTGTTGCTTGCCTGGCTGCCCCCCAGCCGCCGGAGGCTGGTTGTTACGCGGGGAATTCATGGCCCCGTATCCTTGGCCCTGATAGGAAGTCCTGTTCTGGAAAGGGCTGTAGCTGTTGTAATGGTTGGGGTAGCCGTGCTCGTGTGAATTAGGGGGGTACGGGTCCATCATGCCCGGCCCCGATGCAGCTGCCATGCCAGGGCTTTGTTGTCCGCCATGTTGATGAAAAGGGGCCCGGCTGTAGTGCTGGTTGTAACCGTAAGGAGGTGGAGGAAAGGGGCCCGGGTGGTGGTGTCCCATTCCGGGATGGTTATTCCCCTCGGGCCCGCCTGAATCATTCTGATTACTGCTATTATTATTTACCCTCGGCAAATTCCCGTTGCCGTTCTTCATGTCAGGATCCCCTCCTCCTCCGCCTCCTCCTCCCCCAGCGTTTCCAGCATCGGTCCCGTCCTGCAGCTCCTTCTGGCCGGGCGATCCGCCGTCAGGTCCCGGTTCCTTATTTTCATGCTGCTTCTCCCCCGGTACCGACTCCTCCTGCGGGTCCCGATCCGGCTTTTTGAGTTCGGATGGCGGGCTAGTGTTGAGAGTGGCGACGCTAGCGACCTGAGCGGCCATGATATCCCTCTCTCTCTCTCTCTCTCTCTCCCCCCACTCGTTCTCGCTACCTCGCTCTCAGCACGGCGACTCACTCACAATCAAACTCCGAATAACCATTGAATATAAATACAATTATACTTGTAACAACGTACCCGCTGGCCCGGTTCATTCCCCCCTTTGCCCTCCGCCCGGACCGGTATCCGGTAATCCACCGCGACTCCGTTTAAACTCAAAACAGAGAGGGGAAAGTTTTCGTGAAAAGAAAAAATATATAAATACAGAGCCAGGGAAATGAATTTTTCGCCGACACAAGTGAGTGTGTGTGTGTGTTGGAGGGGGGGGCTTCTGTTACAGAACGAGAGCGCGAGCTAGAAATCAACCAAACCAGCACGAGGCTCCGCGAGACACAGCCATCTTACCGACATGTCGGGGGGAAACGAAAACCCGGAGCGGAGTAGCGCGGTGAAAACTGGATCCGGACTGCGCTCGCCAATAACAACATTGTTTATACCCCGAGAAGAGACATTATTGTGGGTCTTAATGCGCTTTAAAACTGAGCTCGTGCATTAAAAAAATGTCGACGCACTACAAAAGCCTTGTTGTTGATATAAAGCAATGGTTATTCTGAGACTAATCAAGTGTTGCATATTGTGGGATTTTGTTTCAAAAAAAGATATATTAAAACACATCCTTAGTGTCTTTGGGGATTTTTTTTTCTTCTTCTCCCGAATAGATATATTAAAACACACGCCTTGTGTCTATAATGCACGCACTTATTGGTGCCATTTGCGATGGTGCACACTTAAGAAGTCCCAAAGCCAAATAGCCATCTCTGTCCTCAGAAGTAATAAATAAAGAAGTAAATCAGGGAGTCTAACATATTTAACTTCAGTCGTGTTTTAAAATAACCACATACAGTCATATACAAGGCTGCTAAATGCCACAGACTCTGTGTCGACGGTTTTATACTATTAAACAATTACAATTGTTTCCCCTTCATTATTTCTTTGCCATACCATAATGCCTTGAAGTCATGTCATAACTGTTCTGATTACAAGAACGGCTTAATGCACGAGCTGTGTGCTCCTCTGTGTTACATTCATCTGTGCACTTTATCTGATTAGCTCGTAAAAGGAGTGGAGGGAAAAAATAAGGGCTACAATGTCATCTTCTGTTAAGAGTGGGCTAATGGGTGGGAAGTGACTGCTTCCATGTGTCGACAAACGGCAAATGAGAGAGGAGTCAGTACAGCGGAGGAAAGTAAGAGGAAAAGCATGAAATCACAACCTGTGCGTGTGTGTGTGTGTGAGAGAGAGAGAGAGAGAAAGAGAGGGAAAAAGAGAGGGTAGAAAGGGAAGAAGGATGGGGGATGGACTGAGCCAGTCACAGAGCAGGAAGTGAAGATACAAAAAGAGAAACAGTGGCGGTGGAAAAGTGACAGTGTAGATGGAGGCCACTAAAATCCCAACACATCAGATGTTGTCTGTTAAAAGCCGAAATCTCGTGCCAACGCACGAGAGCGAGAGGAGATTTGGAGAAAGCATAAAGTCGCCCTATACAATTAATAGGAATAGGCACCCTATGTCTCTCCACCACTCTCTCTCTCTCTCTCTCTCTCTCTCTCGCGCGCGCGCTCCCCACCCCCTTTCTTCGTGCTCTCTGCCTGCCTGCCTCGCGCTCTCCTAGCAGCAGCAGCAGAAGCAGCAGCCTTCGTGCTGCTTTCAGGTGCGGTCGGAACTTTAGGAATCACGCCCTGAGTCAGAAGCGAATGACACATAACAGGATCAAATTAAACCAGTGGAAGGAAAAGTCTGACGTTGTCGACCACAGCCTGCCTTATTTTGCTGGTGAGATGTGGTAAAGTTGTTGAGAGCTCTGTGATACATATATCAAAACATACAAATGGCATTAGACACAGAGATGCAGGGGTAAACTAGTAACCCATGATAGTTACACTAAGTGTATAGGGACATATTTTCATTCAACAGCAAACAATAATGTAATAATTCACATGTAAACATGTAGACTATTGTAGAATTTAGTAAAACAGTGCCATAGTCACAAATTATATGTTTAACACAAGATCATGTGAAATACATATGCTAATGAAAATACACCAAAGTATTAAGGGTCTTGTGTGGTAAATACATCATCAGCATATGCACCCAATTCTTAACAAACGAAAGGGCATGAAATATGATTTTGTATTTGTTTCTTTTCTAGTAAAATGTATTATACATGGGCTATTTTCTGCTTTTAATTTAGCTAAGTAGCTCTGAGATACACAAATAAATCAAGAAACAGGCTGAAAGAACAAATTCCGACTTATATTTCGGCATAAAGTGTGTTGTTTCCAAGCACCAGAATGCTGCGACATTGTGCGTTTCCGAGCCTCGGGTGGAGCACGTGAAGGCAGCATCACCGCTTGCAAAAGCAGCAGAACTTTGCTATGTGAATGTGGGGGATGGGAAGCAGCAGCTCTCTGCTCTGCTCAGCCCTTTCTCTCTATAATGCGGGGCTTTCTGCTCACACTGCTCACACTGTCTGTGGAAAAGAGATCCTCTTTTACTTTAAGTTTTACTTAGAAACCAACAAAAATATCCACATGTATTTTAAAGCTGCAAAGACAGCTTTTGTATGTTTAATAAAGGAGAGTATGCAGGGTGGAGGGGGTCAGCTCAGCTGCTGTCTGCTTATATAGGCTAAATGGGAGGAGTGTGTGTACGTGTGTGTGCATGTGTATGTGTGTGTAGCAGAAAGCGCAGAGACTAGGCTGTAAGGGAGGAGGGGGTAGGGAGCTTCTTTTTCTTTTTAGCATAAACTTGCTGTTTATTATCAAGGGGTGCAGTCTCTCTTCTTCCTTCTTTCCTATTATTTTTTTTAAACAGCACTACAATCTGCTTTCTATACTCAGTTTTGCGGGTCTTATTTTAGACATGGCTTAAACAATGTGCTGTATTTTCAGCGCTCACCTTGAAAAATATTTATCTGTTGTTCAGCTGTCTGCAGGGCTCTATGCAGCTGCAAAGTGACTTAAAAGCACCAAGATCATATGGTACATCTCTGTGGGAGAGCAACAACATGATGCTAAAGACCTCCTGTGAAGCTAAGAGTTTCATGCATTTATTTATGTGATTCTTGTTTTACAAGGATATGGTGTGCTCTAAAATGCAATCCTGCATGTCCAGACAAGCTCAACAGCAAACAAGAGGACCTCCGTAACACAGAATTAGTAGGGACACTGTGGTTGTTGTCATTGATATGACTTGGAAAGCAGAGCCCTTTACTCCGAAACACTGAAGCTGAATCGGAAAAAGGGTGCCTACAGTAGTTTACAGTAAATATTACAATTCTTTTTATCATATGGCGTCACTGTACTGTAACTGTTACCACCCACCAGTCACCTAGTGACTTGATGAAAAAGTGTTACCATGAAAACCTCTCACTGTAATTCTCTGTCATAATCTTGTCTGGCTCATGTAGCATAAGATTCACACTTCCCACATGGTCTCATAGTATGGTGCCCCGTGCCCGTCTTTTGTCTCATTGAGAATCATTCAAAACAAAAGAATGAAAAACTGAATTTATTTCCAGATTGTTGCACAAATTCTGCCTGGACTCTGTCACATTTGGGCTTCTTTGCTCTGACAGTTGATAGAGTGTGTGTTGAGGGAGAGGCACAGACAGACAGAGAGAGAGAGAGAGAAAGAGAGAGAGAGGGGGGGGGATCGTGTGACACCCCTCACCCCCACACCCCCCATCTGTCCCAGGATGATGATTTAAGAGTGTTTACTTGTGCCCCACTGCCGCCTCCCTGCGAGGATGACCATGATGCATCACCTTCGGCCCGATGCCGCGGCTTCCCCCGGCCGTCACCAAGGTAGCAGCTTGGACTTCGTCCAGTGGACCCTTTTCCTCTTGTAATCATTATTAAATTGATAATTGAGAGAAGAAAAAGAAAGTAACAATGAGAGCCGTGGTGACAAACTGTGCGTTAAGATGCAAAGAGTTAGGGAGAGTTCATCATTCATGTCACAGAGTTATGAATGCAAAACACCAATTTCAGTGGACAGGCTATAGGGCCATAAATATTTTACGAACTTAACTAAGCCAAAATATTCCATCTCTGTTAATTTATGTAAGCCTTTGATATTCTTAAATATGCATTTTTAATGTAGTAACTTTCTTCAATTAATCTCAGCTTTGAACAGTAAAAGTGTCACTCTTGTTGAGCATGTTAACTGATGACTGATCATTCAGGAGTTTTTCTTTTCTTTTAATCCCTTGGGATCCAGTCTGGGAATGGAGCCATGCAATCACCAAGACAACCCAATAATGTGGCGTGGAATTTTCTAACAAGAGTGGAGTTGAATTCAGACAGATACACACACACACACGCACACACGCACACACACACACACACACACACACACACACGCACACATGCGGTTCCACGGTATGCACACCCACGTGTGCAACAGCCAAACACAGCTCATACCTGACAATAACGTACACACTGAGAATTTATGGCCGTCAAGAGTCCGTCATTAACGCATACTTGGGCCAAACATCAGTGGCAATCCCACAGTGACGTTGTCCTGGCACACACACGCACACACACGCACACACACACACACACACACACACACACACACACACACACACACACACACACACACACATATACACAATCACCACAGTTGGGTCCTGTCCAGATGGTTGCCAGGCAGCAGTTCAACGCATAGTCTGGAGTGTGTAGAGGAAGGAAGTGCCACTTTGCGAAGTGCAATGGGCATCCGGCTCGTTCCCAGACGCTGTGTGTGCGTGTGTGCAACATGCCGTTTAAACTTACACCTGACAAACACACACCCACCACTTTGTAAACAGTGCAGGAATAAGGAATGTGCAATAAAAAAAGCCCCACGTGGTTTCCTCAATAAATGTGGACAATCGGTTTCATATTGGCCTTAAAAAAAACACACACACAGTCTCTCGTCACAGTCAGGGCCGCAGCGTACGTTTAATCCAAACATACAGCTCTGATAGATGAAAGGATATTAAAAAGCACTTGTGGAATTATTTTGCTGCCTTATAAGGTCATATTTCAGATTAATCTTTCAGCTATTGTTCTTACCTGATTTGATCCAATGGGATCAAACTTTTCAAGAGCCACAGCTCACCCTGAACTGCTTAGCAGACATTCAATCAGTTGCTCCTCTCTCCTTGTATTGTTATCTCCCAAGCAGAGAAATCCTCTCTGCTCCTTCGGTGAAAACAGACCGGGAGACCTCAATGCTCCAAAACAGGCTTTCAAATCAAAGCTGATGGGACATATTCAGGTTACACTGGAGCACTTCTACCTTTGTGTGTGTGCGTGTGTGTGTGCGTGTGTGTGTGTGCGTGCGTGTGTGTGTGTGTGTGTGTGGTGATAGTTTGCTAGGGCGTATTTTTTCTCTCCCCACACAGTCACACAGACACCAGCACTGAATTCTAAACACTCTATTTTCTCGCAGTGTGTTCAAGTGACGTGAAGAAAGGACCCCGATCTCATCAAAGCCGGGGCAAGGTAAAGAGCAGTCAAAACTACGGGGTACACCCTGCAAGGACAGAGAAGTGCTCCATCCGTTTTCCAGTGGGCATGAAAAGAAACTGTGCTGGGAATCATTTCTGTAGTGAGGGAACTCATCACTGCGAGCGTACTGGGAACTGCTCCATTGTGGGTCACAGAGCCCAGTATGTGAGCTCCTCCTCGCCTGACAAACAGTCCCATCCCTGCAAATCACACAGAGCATCTTGTCCGCGTTTCAGCTGTGAGGTAGGGCCAAAATAAAGAGGAGAGAAAAAAAGCGTTTATTGGCCCTACAAGGGAAAACATCAGCTCCTCAAAAAAAATAATAACATGTATTCTTCCACTTCATTTAGATTTTAATGCAATAGATCTTTAAATATATTTTCATCATTTCTGTTAACGTATTTTGGGCCAGTCACACCATAAAAATATGGAAAGTCTTCCTTACATCTTTACAAAACGGGTGGTGCTAGCTGTAAAGCTAAGGGCTAACACGCTAGCAAGGAACATGCACTAAGTTGTCACCGCAGCCCCCCTCTTCCTCTTCCTCTTCCTCTTTCTCTTCCTCTTTGTGCTTTTGATTCCCTGCCTGTTTTTTCTTTTTTTTTCTTTTTTACAGGATAATTTATCATAAAACAATATTTGGCAGGGGGAAAGTTTCTTTGAGCTAGCTAGCTAGCCAACTGTCAGCTAACTGGATTGGTTCCCAATCGCGGCAATTGTCATAATTTCATTGATTTTTCATTAACAAAGCCTTTCCTCGGAGCTTTGCAAAAATGAGGCTACTTTTATGGATTAAAAATTATATACATAAAAATAAATTATATAATCAATGATAATATGAGTAAATGGTAAATACAGACCAAATATGTAGGCTAATATAAACATGAAATAAGAAATAATAAAAAAAAACTTTCAAACTCATTTAATGGAATATTATTTTATCCTGCTTTATTTTCATGTCCCTTTTCAAAAGTCTTTTTCTGAATTTTTATTTCTCAATACCACTTGTCATTACAAAGTTTTTGACTGTCAATCAAGTAAAATAGCCAATCCTATGAGCCAATCACATAATCACATAACTGGCCCTCCCCTGTTTGTCTTGCAGACACATACTTCTGCAGATAATAAAATACAATAAACCATCAGGAAAATTGGCATTGTGAAATATAATCACTGGAACAAAGACATTGATGGAATGGACATAAAAATGACATGCAATCTATTTTATCATAGTCAACTTTAATTTGTTATAAACTATATTTAATTATTTTTAAAATGTTTTGGTGGTTATATTATATTTTGTACATGTTTATTGAAGTGGTTATTCATTTTTATGTTTTATCTATTTTTTAAATCTTGAACACTTTTCATCTCCACAAACTTTGTATAGTGTTCACAAACACTTCATTTAAACTTCATTATACAGGTACATACAGAAAATTTGACCTCTACATTTAATCCATACTAAGTATTTTAGGAGCAGCGGGCTGTTGTGAACTCGGGGTTCAGTGTTTATAACTCGCTCTTTGGACATGCAGACAGTAGGATTCGAACCGCCAACCTTAAGTTTTTAAGGATGGGCCTCTCTTCCTCCTGAGCCACAGCTTCTAAATGCTTTGAAACATAACTTTTGTGGGTGCACCTTGTCATTAGAGAATACATTTATATTTTTCAGAATGATAAGGTGACAATAAAAGACAATTGTGTATTATGTTTATGGTGCTGCCCTCCATGTGAGGTTCATAGAATGGTTCTTCAGATTCTGCTCATGCAGTACATTCAACATAGAAAGATAGGCCAGGCTATGAATATTTAAAACTATAATTGAACCAAATATGCGTGTTTGAATTAGTGATTCAGAAGCCATAGGTTCGCAATCAATGATGGCAGTCAGGGGACCTGCGTTTGTTTTGAGGTGAAATAGCTAACTGTAATACAGACATGATGAACAGCAGAGTGGGCTGGCTGAGAGATGGACGAAATTGACATGTTGAAGACGGAGTGATTAAGTTACCTGTTACAGAACAGCCCCTGAGCATATATCAATATGAACTGTGGCAGGCTGAGGAGATGAATTGGATGCGAATGAATGGATATGAAAAAAAAAAAGAATAGCAAGCAGCTGTACTTATCCAGCAAGGAAAATAGAGTCTATGTAGAAACTAAAGGAGCATTTTATGGCAAAACCATTTTCTGTGTGTAATATCAGTATGTTGATGCAAGGCATTATATTGAAAAACGGCTGATGTAATTCACTCCCTGGGCCCCCGAGATGCTCAAGAGACCAATCTTCTCATACATTGAAATTGGATGTATTTCAGCTGTTACCGTCTGAATCATTTTCTTGTCCCACTCTTTTAGCCTATTGTTTACAGATGCGCCTTTTGTTGTGCCTGAACTCTTCCCTCTTACGGAGGCTGATGTTTGTGCTGTTTCAAGCATGAGTGCCTTAACTTACAAAAGGGCAACGACGAAGAGAAATTGGAATACATTAGCATAGCAGTTTGATGTGAGGTAGGTGGCGGAGTCGGTGTTGAAACAGCAACAGAGAGTTCTGTTTGGAGGATAAACTTTAGCATATAAAACATAATCTTTGCATGGTGTCAACATCAGACTAAAAAGGGTTTTATGGGACGGGAGCTATATTTGCAGACAGGGCCTCCAAGTGAAGGCACCTATATGGCCATGACGACGACCCAAGGGCCCCTCAATTGTGATGGGAATTGTCGCCATGTGGGGCGGCACACTTCAAGAATGACCTTTTGCATGTATGCTGGGACAGTGGGTTGGGGGCTGAAGGGGGTCCAGCGCCACCCACGAGTCAATTGTGAAAACAAAACTTTATCTTAACTCTGTGGGGAGGCTGGAAGATAGGGGACTACAGGGCTTTTCAGGGCAGAAACCATTCTTTGGGGCTGATAATTGGCTTGAGGGCAAGGTTGAAGATAGGAGTGGCACTGGCTGGGGGTCGGATCTCAAATCCTTGCATTGAAATGCTGATGAAAGAGAGGACATTCAGCCGTAATTGCTCTTTTGCTGCAATTCTTGGTGACACACCTCCAAGCTGAATACCAAGAAAACAAACCGTGAACGGCGATGTGCTGCAGCTGCCACCTTTTTCTCCATGCGTGGAGAGGCAGTAGGATGCTGAGATTAACGAACAAAATCTACTATAATGTGTGACAATAAAGTAAAACGAGGCCGTGCATATGACTTTCCAGTTTTTCTCCATCTGTTGCCAGTCGAGTTGATAAAACATAATCCACGGTTTTCTCTGAATATGATATGAGAGCTTACAATTTGGAACGCATCATTTGGATCATTTAGGATTTGGATCAGGTTCACATTTGAAGAGGGTATTTGAACCAGAACCTTAAGAGACACTGCTGGGCACAGCTCTTGCCAAATAGGGCATTTATAAAAGGTTGGCACAGGCCCTACAGAGTGAAGGCTGGCAAAGGCATAATGCCCACATCATAGTGCCAACCAAGGGTTTTGTTTGGCATGTGTCTCTGTAGTATGGCTTGTCTCCTCCAGACAACTGGCCCAAACACAACTTAGCATTAGGTTACAGAAGCATTACAAACTGAAAGTGATTCATTAAAAAGCTTTCAGTCTCCGCGTGAAACGAGAGGCGAAAGAATGAAAATCACTTAAAAACATACCGAAAAGGTGCAAAACCATGGACGAATCCCATATGTGTTGTAGCCCCCTTTATCCTCACCTGTCTGTTTGCACTGGGGAAAATCAATAAGGAAGCACAGCTTTTAAAATATGGATTTACAACAACATAACAGCGTCCCTAACATATAGTTTATTCACCTTCATACTCGCGAGGAAAAGTAAATTAAATACATAATATCTCCTCAATTATTAACCCAGTGTGACAGGTCTTTGGCATGAACCTTTTTAACCGAAAGATTTGTCTGAATGCCTCTCCAAGAGATTTTGATATCCCTCGTTTGATAGCAGCGGGGGCCATCTACGCAATCCTCACTGAGGTTGTTCCAATAAAAAGGGCTCTAGGAACATAGTCAGGGACAACAGAAATGTTTAATTTCAGGCACCGAGGAGAGCAATTTCTGTCCTGCAACTGTACAAATCAAGACAGTGGGGGAAGAAAGGACAAAATAAAGCTTAAGTAATTTATTCTGCCTCATTTTAACCTGCCAGGGAGCCTATTTTAAGAGAAAATAAAAAGGGGGGGGAGGAGGTGCTGAAAACAATGCATTTTAAAAGAGGCTCTTCCCCCCAGTGTGCCTTTATCTGTCGGTCAAACCCGGCAACGTAAACACATATTAAGGGGGAAGACAGAGGGGTTTCCATAGCCACAGTCTTAAATGGCACTGTCGTGCTGTACACAGTACCCCCTCCCTTTTTTCGCAACACTGTTTATTTGCTGTTGTGTTGGAAGAATTCAGGTTGTGCAGAAAGCGCTGATAGTGAGGCACCGGGAGGCTTGGCTTGCGCTGCTTCCACTGCAAGAGAAAGAGGAGAGAGACAGAGGAGGGCCGAGTAGACTGAGGGAAAAAAAAGAAAAAAAAGAAAAACATACAAGGCCGGTTATGCAGAAACACAGATTTAATGTAAGGCTTGGCTCTCTGTTATAAGCAGCGGAGAGAGGAAAAAGCTGGTGTGGACTGGCAGGAAGAGGGAGACCGAGAGAGTAGAGGAGGAGGAAGCAGAGTCTCATCAAGTGGCCTAAGGGACGCCTGTCAGCCCGCAGATGGAGCACTCAGAGCATCCTTTGAAGGGATTCAGTCCAGTAGAAATACCTGGCCCCGTACCGACCGGACCCTCTCTCTCTGGGAGAGAGAACGGTGGCCCCATGAAGCAGCTCCTGTTTGCCCCTCTTTGGATAAACGGGCATAATACACTGAATTAACAGCACGAGCCCTGGGGAAATCAGGTCTCCCTACAATAAATTGTCCCCCTCCCACCCACCCACCCACCCACCTCCCGCATACCTCCACCCACCACCCACTAACTATCCATGATTTTTATGGTTTCAAGCTCAATAACACATTTATTATTAAATCATGTTTACTGGAATCCCATGCATGTCATTGTCTTGACTGTGTAACTGTTGGGTTGTGATTTCAAATGTGCTTTTTCACCCCCCTTTTGGGTGAATTCATTACATTACATGATATTTCATAAGCAGTTATTGATTGTAGCTGTGGGCTACAGAATTCCAGCACAGCCTTTGGTTTTTGAATCTGTGCAGATGAATTATTTTCCAGCTTCAAGTCCATGTAAAAAAAAAATAGCATTTGGTTAATGTCATTTGTTCAAATATTTCACTTCTGGTGAGCTCAGTTCATTGGCTGCCCGTGCAGCTGAGATTCTCCCTTGGAGGTCTTTAGCGAGGCAATACATAAAACATCAAGCATGTAAGCAGGAGGCACCGTGCATCTACACAATGTGCTCCATGAGAAGGGGGAAACGATTCTTGCCGAGCCACATTAAAGCTTTCTCCAAAACCTCTGATTCTGTTTGTTCTGTCGTCTCTGCTGGAGACCAGGTAGGAACCCCTTAACTGTGGCTTCTCATCCGCCGCTTAATCTTACCCACAATCACATTCAGTGACAGGCGCACAAAGCCGTCCGGCGAGCCCAACAAGGCTCTGCTATTATGTAACCACTGACAGCTGGGCTTTCAAGGGATGGGTGAACCCCCATCCGCGTGGCAGCACTTTGTGTCAACCAGACGTTATAGTCAAGAAAGGGCCTGGGTAGAAAAAGGGTATTATCAGGCCAGGCAGAAGCACACAGTCCCAATAATAAACACACTGAGTGATGGAGTCCGAATCAAAACAGCAGCGCAGCCACGACACTAACATTTCCTCTGGATCCCTTATCAAATGTCATGTAATATTTTGTAACTGTTTGACACTTGATAACAAGCGCTGGCCCGTCAGTAGCTTGTGTTATTATTGCAATCTAGGGAATAATATAAACAAAAATACATAATTTTTCTTGGCAAGGCGTCACATTCATCCTCGGGGTAACAGAAATGATGGCTCTGTATGATGCGGAAATGGATGAGAGGATTTTTATCTCTTTTAAGTGCACCCAAAAAATGTTCTTGGTGGCATTTCAACCAATTGCACCTAAATGCAGATTCCTGTGTCTTAAAAAGAAGAAGAAAAGAAGTGTGAACAGGCACATGTGCATGGGTTTTGAAGTCTCCTTGCTCCAAAGGGGGTGACTTCCCCCCATGGTTTTTCTTAATGTGTCATTTCTTTGAAACGGTGGCACATGACACTGAACACAGAGGCACCCAAATGTTTGATTAAACTGTGCATTGCCTCCCTTTAGGCCGACGTCTCCGACGGGTCTTTGATGCTCCGAACACACAGTGGAGCCAAAGGACCCAGAATAGCAGGGGGATAATTGACAGACGGTGTGTTGATTTTGCCACCCTTTCCAAATAATTCCCTGTTGTTTCAGAGAAGAATCGCTGTCAGTGGCGGCATTCCAGGGCAGGCGGGCTGGAGAGATTGTACGGGACGAGGGCCGCCGTCTAGATACGGTAGATCTAAACACGTCTGTGGTCACGCAGACCTGGCCTTCAACGTGGTCTTTAGCCAAACTGGCTCCGGTTTTGTCGTATGCCTGCCCGAGCAGCTCGGCACGCATTTAAACTTGATTATACCATGCAACATTAATGACTAACACTTCTGTTTGACCATAAAATCCTTGACATGAAAGTGGACTGCTGCAGCAGCATAATGGGGCAAAACTAATAATTCAAATGGGGGTTAATATTGAAACACACACATTACAGTAACAAGTGTTAAGTAGCGTGAAGGCAAAGCAAGTCTTCACACATTTATTGTGAAGAAAATTAAGGTTTTGGCTTTTTCCAAAGCAGTTTGGTATTGAAATGTGCACAGAGCACAACCTGAATTTAGAGAAATGCATGTATCTTTATTAGGAACATCTAACAAGTAGATATCTGTTTTTAAGACTATTCACAACATCATATGTCTCATAGCATGTGGTAACGTCATGCTAACTTTTCCACAACATCACAACATGTCTGCCGAGCTGGTGCTGGAGTTTTCAGAGGCGTATGCAATGGTTAATTCAGACCTTTGGTTTTTATTTCTGTGAGACATTTTGTGGCCTGCAAACTGGCCCTGGAAGTCCCAGGTAACTGTCCACTAGTATAACCAGTTCCAGTCTCTGTGTAGCTGGTGTCTGGGCTCTCACAGTTGAGACAGAGATTGTCACGTCTAGATAGAGGTCATAGTACAGCAACCGCTCCCTCCAACACACAGGCACTTCATTAGCACACACAGGGGCTAAAAACAGCACAAATGTTTTAAAATACCAGCCATTTTAGCGTCGAAATGTTAGTCAAACACATTTGTTCGGCAGAGTAAAACGTTTGTACACTTTTCTCTTTCATTTTTCCACTTTTAAAATGTGTTTTTGCTTCAGATTAAAATCAAACTCCAGTCCGGGTTTTCCACGCAGCCCGAGCCTCAATTTACTGTGTGTGCTTTCAGCGCCGCACCACTCACTGGCAACCTTAAGGATCCTTCCGCGCCTCACTTGCGTGTGCTTGTATGTGACTCTTGTTTTACAGCACGAAACGACACGCAAGGCGACACGTAACGTCGCGTAAAACAAACTGCAATAGTTAATTCCGATTGTCTTTTCGCGGGTCAGTTACCATAATGCGTCCCCAACACCCGCAGGCCAGGTTTAGGGAACTTGGCGCACTATTTCGCCCCAGCTGTCCTGTCTTTCTAACGCATACAATACATTCCTGTGTTGTTCCGCGGTGTGATAAGGCCCTGCCTGCCTGCTGTTCCTGTAAACTCCCGCCTTGACTAAATGAGCGAGAGAGGCCGAGAGACACAAGAGGCAGAACTGAGAGAGAGAGAGTGGAAAAGCCCTATAAAACGAGCAGGCCCACAGCACCCACAGCACCCACACTGGAGTTCATATTCCATTTTTGAGCACGCATCAAGTTTGCTGGGTATAATGAACACAGTTATCGTGTAATAAAATAATGACTCACACATTTCAGAGTGGAGAAATATCAATTCACTCAAAAGAACTGGCTACATAACAAATTATTTCCAAACTCGATGCCCACTACATTAAGTGCTAAAATAGTGCCTACTGCATGTACGCATGTATCAACAAAATGCCCCTTAATTAATAGGGATATGTAATTTTTCCATAGCTGTATAAGATATAATGTAATATAGTGGAAATTGAATAGAATATTGTTTTAGTTCCCATTTTTACAAAGTCAACATGTCCTTCAGCTGACATTTAAAGCTAAAAACATAGCTATTCGGTGCTGAAATCATTTAATTTCTGATTAGTTTGATGAATTCTGGTCACCAAACCCTGGATAAAGTAGGTGAGCTATCAAAAATAAGGCTCTCCAATAAAAAGACACTCCATGATATTCCTATCATATTCCTGCAGGCCCTTTAAAGTACATCTGTGCCACTCAAATGTGGGTGTGCAGTGCCTTTGTCTTATATATTTTATCACCTATGTCGCTAAAATATTCCCATAACATCGGGGTTTATAGCTAGTTTTGCTGCTCTAAATTTGTTACAGCCTCCCTTTCGTGTTTCTTCTTGAGAGCTACCCAAAAGAAGCACCTCCTCGTCGGCTTTGCATCTTAACCATCAATTAATTTCTGACCAGGTCGTGAGCGGTAGCTTGATGTGGTCGTATGATGATGACTGATGCTTTCGCAGTCGGATTGCGTGCAAAACCAGATTCCACTGCCCCTAAGTGACAGTTTATGGTCTTTGATTTGGTTTGGCTGGAGATTGCCAGGCAACAAAACTACCCCGAGTCCCGAATGAAACAGCCATCTGTTCCATAGCCCGGTAAAACTGAATTAATTTGACACTGGGGCTAATCCTGGAATTCAGCTGTAGATTGATTTTTTAGACCAGAATGACACAAAAATAAAAACTAGGTTACATTAAAAAGCACAGAGATGGTGAGACATGAACGCACGCTGAGAGCACTGCTTGGTCACGTCTTCACTGTACTCACATGTTGCAAAAAAAAACCAAACAAAAAAAAACCACTTCCACAAAGCTGGGATGAATGAAACTTTGAGATGACGAATGAAAAACAAAGAAGAAGCTGTTGTTTGTGCTGTAAAGCAGGTCATAGCATATAATCCCCTTGTCTGGGCTGAACGCTGGCCCTTCCTTGCTGTCCATATAGACATGGCTATTCAGAACCAGAAGACTCAATAAAACTGAGATGGATTACAACGCACTCAAAGGAATACGACTAATTAGAGCCGAGGCCAAAAACCGCACACATGATCATAGCTCCAGGTTGATTCAGGTGAGTGGGCTTCAGCCGGCTCCTGTCTGAACGTCAGTGACCTTTCCCCCCCGCGGATTACCCCACTGCCCTTGACCTCGCGGCACACTGAGGGGGCAAGGCCCTTTGGTTCGGACGACAGCCTCTCCTTCCAGTGTCCCCCAGCTTTAGCCGGCCTGCTTCATGCCTGTTAAACCTATATGGATTGTTTTACCCTCAGATCCACGGGGCCACACAATACCCTTTGAGAGGGAGAGGTCAGAGGCTCACCACTGCGACCCGAGCACGGGGGGCTTTTGTATGGACCCATGCTTGTATCCCATTCTCCACCCCGGCTCAAATCATGTAGCCCGGGCACAAGACACACTTCTGGGCTCACACTAAATCAGCTTCATAAAGGGCGCACCACAATGGAAACAGAGCTGATCATCTGGCTGCCGTTGTTTCCCCTTCCCACGCAGTTGTAGGGTTCACTCGGATGGATCACACTTCTCTCTCTCCCCCACCCTCCACCCCCACCACCCCCTCATGATATTAAACCCATGCTGGGGGAGCGGGGGTGACACTGACAAATCTACTAATACTGCTACGGTGTCAGACACACTTCCAGGCTATCTCTCTGTCACAGCTGGTGAAAGTGTGTGATAACCTACATGCTCCCTTTCGTCTCAGATGTTGTCTCGTGCTCACGCAGGTCAAAAGGTGCAGCAGCAGCAGCCAATGCTGCCTGGTGGTTATGACACCTTTGGTTTACCTGCAAAATTAATAACAAGGAGTCGGGAGCTGTCCTTTTCTTGGAGTGGAAACTATGAGCTAAAAGAGAGCTGGTGTGTTCAAACAGGGGGAAAAAAACCAGCGGAGATGTGTTTGATTTCCTCATTTTCTTTCATTCTTCATAACAAGAACACTTTGAAGGGAGAAAATAATTGGCAAAGAAGGTCAAGAGGAAAGCTGCTATTTTCAGTGCTGGTTCACTGCAATAAGCTCCATTTTCAAATGATTTACCCGGGCTATTCTTTATTTGGGAACGGCTTTGACAGCGAAACAAGAGTGTCTATCTCAATCAGAGGAATGATGATGGGCCATGAGGAGCGAACAGAACAAACAGCTCCCTCTTCCAAGCCAGTAATTAAAGCAGAAGTGGGTGGGAGAGTGTGGGAAAGAAGGGCGTTAAAGAGGGCTGGTTCAAGATTGCCACCTAGTGGTGTGACTGGCATAATGCAGGGTGAGACAGTGAAAGGTCTTTGCTTTGTGGCTTTTTTCTTCTCCTCCATAGGTACAGTATTATTCACTGAGTAGGATTGTGCAGTGATATTGTGCACGGTCGAGACAGAACTCCCAGTCACCTTTCCTGAACCCGGCACTCGCTCCTCACTCGTATGTGAAAGCAGGATCTCCAGGATCTATCCTCTCCTTACACTATGAATGGCTGAAAAATATATATAATAATTATAATTGAATAGGGTGACCCACACTTGGCAGCTGAAGTGGTGCATGGATTCTGATCCCTGTAATAAGTAGGGCTCAATAAGCGCTGCAGGAAGCCCCGGCTCGGCTCCAGCAGGAGAATGACTGGGTCAGATTAAGGTTGAGGAGTTTAATTATGAACAAGGAAATGAAGTTCTCCAAATCTCTGGCTCATGGGATAATTTTAGCCGAGAGACGGCAGCGGGTGTCTAGGGTCCGTCTTCTCTGTGTCTGCGCGCTATATAGCTGAAGCATCTTCTGCCACTTCACAATCAGAAGCCTCCTGAGGGATGAGAAGGGGGGGAAGGGAGGGGGAGGGTGGAGGATGGAGGGAGGGGGTGTAGAAGAAGGAGACAGGGATGAAGTGCCACTTAGGATATTGCTTCAAGGACTGCTCTCCTTGTTAAACTCATTGCTGTGGGCATAAATATAGCCAGGCGTCAGATGATTTATTGACACGCGCTCCCTCTCCTCCTTCTTCCTGCCTAACAAGCCCGTGGACAAATGAATTGTCGAACTGGAGGAATTTTGTCTTGATTTACACTCTGTTCCCAGTGCCTGTGGGAAATTGTAAGGGAAGGGGGCTGAGTGTATAACTGTGTGTGAGAAAGACAGAAGCAAAGTGATGGAAGTTAGAGTGTATAGATATTTTGTTCACCAGAAGCCGAAAAATACAAAAAAACTTCATGAAGTGTTCGCTTTGTAAAACTTCTTTAAAGAAACGTCTTAAAGGAGAACTGCAGCAACTTTACATGTGTTTTAGTTGTCGTGATGAGTGCTACCCAGTTGTATAATGCCTTCTATGGCTCCGGAGCATCTTTGTCGAGTCTGGGAAAATATGTAATTTATGTCTTTATCTCAACTTGGGATTAAAGACGTTGACAACAGAAAGCTAATGCAACAAACTGGGAGCGTGGAGTTTGAAAGACGTTGGCGTTTACCAGGCAGGAAGTGAGTCCCCCAACATTTCAGCTGTGTCCTCATGTGAAGTTGACTAGATTCTCTAAACTGATTCCTGAAAGCAATTTGAAAAGTGTCACCCAGAGAATTATCGTCCGATGTTTTTCTGTTCCCATGGGCGATACGAAGCGTTTTAGCCTCTTTTAGCTCATTGTTTTGGTTTTCAGACTGACAAACTGCCCTTTAATGAACCCTGTTTTCATCAGATAGCTGTTTTCAGGTCTGATAAACTTACTCTCTCCCTGCCCAAAATGTCAAACAGCATCACTAACATTTAATAGCTTGAGAGATATTTTTCTGTTGCGAGTCTAAAACAGAACTCAAAGGAACGGGAATGTTGGGCCCACATTTGTTAGGTGGCTAAAAACATGACAGATGAATTTGTTTGCACCACGTGTCTGCTTGATGTGTAAATTTAGCAACTTATTACAAACACGTTTGTCTTCGCAACCTTATATGACTTTAAAAGAGCCGAAGAAAACCTGCTGCTGCTCCGACTGCAGCCTATTGTTCACAGAGAACACTTTACTCCTCCGGTGTGGTCCCCGTCAGCCCTTTACATTTCTAGGCTCATTAAAGCTGCACTAGTCAACATTTTATATTCACAATGGATCAAATCACTATGTGTAATGTCAAAATGATCACTCCTCAGAGAATTGCTGTCACAGTTCCCCTTCGCTGCATTTGGTTTTCAGGCTCTGAAAATGTCTTTTCTAGACTCTGGGAAAGTTTTAACCTTAACTGGTTTAAAATGATGAGAGAGAGAGAGACAGAGAGAGAGAGAGAGAGAGAGAGAGAGAGAGAGAGAGAGAGAGAGAGAGAGAGAGAGAGAGAGAGAGAGAGAGAAACACTTGGCCTTGTTTGCTGTCGGAGTTATCCTGCCAAAGTTTAACAAATGCAACCGTGACACACCAAATGTAAAGCCCTATTTAAGCGATTTCCCAGAAGTCTGTTGACTTGTAATTCTTCCCACCATGAGGGAGATATTTGTAACAAATCCTTGATATCTCTGATCTCTGTAAACACAGCTTGGAGGCCCAACGTTTTTTATGTCACATAGTCAAACTTGGACATTATGACATGAATGCAACATAAGGCAATAATATGCCAGATGTTATAGTTCCAAGTGGCCAACAAATTAATAAATGGAGCTTCAAAGAAAACATTTTAGTCAATGCATGAGCACAGATGAAGTTACTGTAAAGGCGTTTGAGGCGTTTTACTTCTGTTTTTGCTGCCTCATCTCAAAAACAGAAGTGAAAAAAAAACCCAGCCAAAATGCAGAAATCAATATTTGAGACTTAAAGTAAGTCATCCAGACCCACAAGGAAGTTCTTTGGGTTGCAGTCAGAGAGGAAAGCCCCTCTTGTTCATACTAAGGTACGGTCGTGTTTGAGAAATTCCTCTGTGAGAAACAAAGAAGGGTCTGTAGGAGAAGAGACTTATCTTAAGCAAATATTGGGGAACTGCCCTGAAAAGCCCTCGTCAGAACTTCCTTTAATGTCTTCCTGTCCGGTAATGCCGTTGTGTAACTCAACGCTGCAGCCTGCAGACGACGTTAACGAAATGATCACACGAGCAGATGAAGAGAAATGATTTCTTTGTCACAACGCTGCACTCCACCAGTGGAAGATAATGACTGTACATCTCATAAGCTGTCAGCACCATGTGCTCACATGTAATTTCTTTGTCTCTCTTACTCCCCCTCTCTCTCTGTCTCTCTCTCTCCCTCCCTCTCTCTCTCTCTCTGTTTTCTTCTCCTTCATCCTGCCTTCCTCACAGTGTCAGTCCCCACCGTGGGTTGGAGGGTGACACGTCAGGACTGATTCGCTCTGACAATGAGCTACTCGCACTAATTTACTCATTTATGCTAATATGATTGACATTTCATTTCAGCACACTCCCCTCCCCTGCCACTGATAGGGCTGGTCGAGGCAGCCAGTAATCACTGACAGGTCCATTAAAGGGAGATTGCATGCAATTATCTCGCTAATTCAGAGGGTTCTTTTAATTTGGCAGCATAAAATTGTCAATCTTGGAAGCGTAATCGGCCTCATTCCCATTTGAGGCCAGCACTAAAAATAAATAAGTTGTTTCTCTTTACTGTGGTCTAAAGACAAAAGAGATGCAGAGGAGGCGAATGGAAAGAACACAGACGCTCATCTGTTGTCCAGCCACGCTGACGGACAATATTGTTTTTGCCCGTCACATAGATAATTGTTTGATTTTGCATTGATGGTCTCTAATCCATATGCAGTAAATGACCCCAATGTAACAAATTGGGACATTTCAGGATACTGCGAAGGAAAGTTGAGTATCAATGAGCTCACAGCTAATGGGGTTTAAAGTATATGCCCAAAGGTATATGGAAAACCTGAACATTACACCCTTCAAATCCATTGGCACGATTCTGCTGCTGTTAACAGCTTTGGCTGCAGGTCAGGCTCACAGTCGGTGTTTCACTTAATCCCAAAGGTGTTGGATGGGTTGCGGTCTGGGGGCATATTTTTGAAACTGCTAAAAGTATAATTTTGGACATAAAGCTGGGGGTAGGTATAGCACTCGTATATTGTTGGCATCATTGGGCAAAAATGTAGCCGGCCAGCTGAAGTATAAACTATTTTCCCTCCATCTCTCTAATAGTTTGTCCTTCTGCGTGAGCAGAGAGCTGCAGCATTTTCTCTCCATCTCTGAAACGCCTCACCGATATTGTACTAACTAGAGCCTCGAAGCACAGTACGTCCTCTCAAAGGGCTTTACGAGCCCACAAGTTTGCAAAGAACACAGGGCGGTAGTTCTCATACAACTGCCGCTATAAAACGGGATATGGATCACAATCAAGATCGGGAGGCTGTTTGAAAATGAATGTGTAGTACAGGATTTTTTTTTATTTTACCTTTTCCAGAAAACTGCATACCCTGGGGTACCACTTGTTTTACAATATGCCGAAGGGTTGTTATGGAATTCTTACACAATAAAACCAAAAAAAATACCCCAGCTTTAAAGTAAAAGATAAAAATAAGAGTAGATCCTATACGGCTGCAGAGACAGAGCTGAGCTCTCACCTTCGGAAATATGTTCAAGAGTGACTCTATTCTGGGTCATGATGAGTATGTTAGCTGAAGTAATTAATATACATAATGATATATTTTTAAGAAAAAAATCAAATAACATACTTTATGTTTCAGGATAACATGCACAATATTGTAGCTGTACGGTAAATCCTTGTCTCTGATTGGCTGTTCCTGCTGTCGGCATACACGTGATTAATGATGTGATCCCTTGCAAGTTGCTATCAAATATTAATCTTTTGCTGGAAGTGGGAACATAAAGTAATAAATGTGTCTCCTTCCTTACTATCGGCGAAGACATGTTTACACCAAAGTTTTCTCTTTGGAGAAGTTAGCTCCATGTGGACCCAGGACAGTCTCTTTAACCATTACTTTTTGGGCCGTCCCCGAACTGTTTGACCACAAAGATGGAAGCACGCTATTGTCTCAAATATCAGTGTAAATATTTCTCTTAATGAAAACGAAGGGGCCCAAACCCGCCTCAGGTCAGAAGTCCACATACATTTGGCCATATGGTATATGTGAATGTCAATTAAAAAAATGTTGAATGAAAGGTATAAGACAAGCTTTTTGAGAGTATTATGTCAGCATTATGATATGAGGCAAAGGAAAAAGGATGAAAAAGGATAAAAAAAAAAACATATATTGGAGCAAGAATTATGTGGGAAAAATGTATTTCAGTGTTTCAAAATGTCAATGAATAACATTTGGAAAAGGCATCAGTTGCAGCACACAGAGATTCCTGTGTAAAAGAAATATGATATTATATCTCATTAAACAGGGAATAGAAATGTCCACGGTGTGTGTATAGGTGTGTAGCTGTTCACCTCGTCAGTCCAATCAGTTTGCACATGCAGATACCACCTGACACCGCTGTCCCAATGTACCCCACATACACTTTAGAGAATTGTACAGCAATAGTTAATCTTATTCCACATTCCCACAGACTGTCATTCCCCCCCCCCCCCTCCCGTCTCTTCCGTGACCGTTCACAGCATTTCCAGATGAAGGAGTGATTGGTCATTTCCCCATAAGAGCGAGGGCCCCCGAACGCAACCCCATTCAACAGCCATCAACCGGTCCGGGGCTGAAACACTGGAGTGGATGGGAAAGTCTGCGAGAAGTGGACTCTACATGAATGAGAGAGCAAACCCTTGGCATTCAGTGCTCGAAAATGGCTTTTCATGCCACACTCTCAGGGAAGCCAATTGGGCTGTAATGCGTGGCACGTCCCCTCTCTCCCTCACTGCAGCCGATTCAATTACCTCCCATGCAAATTGGCCGGGGCTTTCATTTCTAGGAGGCAACCCTGGTAACTCATAAGGCATCTCATTGGTAATCTCAGCAATTAGGGAGCTAATGCATCTGTTTGTCATGGTTTGGAGAGAGTGAAAGACACTGGTGCAAATGAAAGTGTCCAATTCAGAGAGCGGGGAAGAGGAAAAGAGGTCCAACATGAATGCAAACTCACTTATATAAATTCCATAAAGCCTGATGAGATGTGTTCACAAACGTGTCTCTCTGAAGTCCAAATCTTCAAAGCAGAGAGGAATATTTTTGCCCGCTGCCGCTGACATCAGAATTTAAATTACATTCAGACTAAATTTACACATTTTCATGCAATGACGTTAACAATGAACGATAATACAACTATCTAATGTGTTTGCTATTCTCATGAATCTATTGTTCTTTTGGTGTTCACGTTTCAGCCCAGATTTTATTGTTTATTTAACCCCCCCTCATGAATAAAACATGCCGTAGTCATTTTTACTGCATGCTGTTGCATTATATCAATCATTCACAAAGCCAGCGCCTGTAATTTGATTCTCAGTGTAATATTCATGGCAACAAAAGCAGGCCTGGGAAAGTGAAACTGTGGAGACGTGCATTTTTGTCACCTCTCTATATGATTTGTGGCTTATTCATCACCCGTCTTGTGCATGCTGTTGAAAAAAGAAAAAGCGAAAGACATTGTGCATTGTTTGAGTTTACATTCAGAGAAGATTAAATTATTTTATCCAACATGGCACACAGTAAAATAGAAGGCTTGTGCGAGAGAATGTACATCCGCTTCTCACACAGAGCACGGCGGAGACTATTGTGGCCACCAGAGGGTGGCCATGCTTTATTTGAAGACCGGTCCATATGTATGCGAAAACAAAAGAATTAGCATTATGTCACAGTAAGCAGCAGCCACCCGAACAACATGTGATCAGACTTCTTGTTCACATCTCCCTTAGGATTTTTCTCCACGCACAGATAGCTGTATCTGAGCTCCAAGTGGACTTTTCCGATCCAAGCCCTTCATTTGTACAGATGCTTTCCTCCTCTGTAATAAACACCATGGGGGCCATTTAGCCAGAGATCACCGCGAGGATCAATGAAAATGTCACCAAACGTTGAAAGAGTGTCGGCAGCTGTGTCCCCTTCGAAGCAGCGGAGGATTGACAAGAGAGTCAGCAGAGGCCACGTTCACATCTATAAGAACCCGGGGATCAATATTAATCCGCCGTCATTTGTCTTGGTGATGCAACTCACTGTTGCCCTGCTGAGGTTGTATCGTTTGGTTGGTTTGACCAGAGGCTGTGTAGGTTTTGACATGTTGACAGTTAAAATGTCTCCATTTGATGTAACGGCGCTGTCATGAAGAAAAAACATGAATTCTGATATTTTTATTCAGTGTAAGCATTGTAAAGCTTCTATTGAGTGTTGGAAAGGAAGAGATACAGAATATAGACAATGTTTAACCAGCTGACTTTGAAGCCACTTACGGATGAGACCAGAGCTTAAAGGCCTGCGACTTATCAATGTTTTCATTGTCAAGTAATCTGTTTATAATAATTCCTTTTAAATAATTGAGACATTAAGTATGAAACTTCATTCTTGACCTTGACATTTTTTTGAAAATATTATCTTCAATGTGCACTTTACTTTAGCTTTCAACTCCACCTGGATGGAGTTTGCTAAGTTGTCAACATTAATGCCTCAAAAACTTAATATTTATTTATAAAATCAATTAAGTTGGCCAAAGAAACAAACAGAATGACTCATTCTATATCTTATATAGATGTTATATAGATATATATGTTACTCAGCTTAAAGTACTAAACATGTCAATCAGAGCTGACGGTCAGGTCTACAGTAAAAAAAACTTAAAATATTGAATTAACGCAAATTCTCCTTTGAAAGGGCAAAAGAAAACATTTGGCATTGAAATATTTTTTTATTATCAACATTTACAAATATTCTGATGATCAACTAATCAAACACTACTAATGGTTTCAATGATAAAATGATATTTGAAATGTATATTTAGATCATATTTCTATATTTGCAATATATTTGGATATTCATAATCATCAGCTATGTTGAACTTTATCTCAGGTTGTTGCAAGTCAAATCTTGTATAATTAATAGCAACTGATAAAGTAAATTGAATCAAAACAAAACAATACATCGATAAATACATAATAATGATAGACTTTGCAAACATCTGGGGGGGCGGGTTATGTCATCATAATATATGCTGCCGTGATATAGACTCTGAGAAATGAACTACATCTGAATACACATTGCTCATGAATGAGTCAGGACCTGGTCAACCACGTCTAGATTACATCACAAGACATGTGCTCTTCATGTGTAATTATAGCTGTAATCTTTCTGCATGTGAGGGAATGCAGGTCTTTAACAGCTGTGGAGCGTGTGAGGTGTGCACTCTGCTCACAACCGTTACCGGGCCGACTGGTAAAAGGAGAACGATTACAGAGCAATATATCATCCCGGGAACCTGCTACCTTTACTGTCACCTGGGATAAAACAATCTCCAAAGCAAATAAACAGGAGGCCTGCTGTGGTGATGGGAGCAGCGGCTGAGCCCGCAGCCCACTCCCAGCCTCGGTGGCTCCCCCTGCAACAAAAGAGCAGACGGTGATTCCGACCTGGCTCTTTTGTCGGGGTCCGCATGGGGCCATGATTAAAACAGTTCCTCCACCGAGGGGGTCCGGTGGCCCCTCCCCTGCCCTCGACAGCAGCACTACCTGCAGCCTTCCCATGGAGGGCCTCAGGAAATTGAGGAGACGCGAGTGTTTTCTGACCACATTTTTGTCCTCATCACGAGCGTTTAAACCTCACACACACACACACACACACACACACACACACACACACACAAATGATGCAAATCAATGTGTGAGCTACACAACTCTAACCTCTCAAATCAACCATCGTCTCCGGAGTAGCCTCTGCTGCGGCGGTATCAGTGGGGTCCGGGTATCCCACCAGGCGCGGGTGTGAAACGACATGTTTGACTTTGGTTGTTTGCATGTATCCCCGCTGCTCCTGATAGGGTTACCGACACACGGAGGCTGTTGATCGTTCTCTCCGCATAGATTAATTCTGTTGTCGCTGCATTCACCCTTTAGTCACCTCGGAAGTTCAAAGTGAGGCAAAGAAGGCCGGTGATGGGGCGCAGTGTGAAAGTGAGAAAGAGTGTGTATCCTCTCTGGCCCCTCGTCCCGAGTGTTGATTCCAGGCATTTTTTTTATTATTCTGTCGATTCTTTCGTCTATTTTTCCTGGCTGAATACTCGCTGCAGTGATCCAGTCTCCCCCCCCCTCCCCCCAACAGGAACCCCTAAAGATTCCTCATATTTTCTTGGATGATTTACAGACAGACAATAATGAATCAATGCACTCAGCATCTATGCTGCAGTAGAAAGATGGGGGCTGAATCTCAAAATCAAAAAGCATCAGCGGGAAAGCGTTCCGATCTATCAGCTTATTGATGCATTTACATTAGAAACAAAACTACAAAGAGAAAAATGCTTTTTTTTTTTTTGTTATTCATGATGATTTAGATTTGTTTTAAGAGGATTAAAGTGCTCCTTTAAATTTTTTGAAAATCTGTGACTTCTTTAGCTAAATTAGTCATTGTGTTGGTGATGTTTTGGAGGACAGCGACAAAAGCAACACTTTTTTATTTTTTTTCATTAGCACATATGACGTATAGAACACATGTAAAAATGGGCTGATCCATTGATGCATAAATGGCATCAGAGGAATTAAATACATGAGTGGTTGTATGGGCCATACAAGTGTGCTAAAATAACAGATCAAAGAAAGAACACAACGAATATTAACAAGGCATGACGCTTTTCTTTTCTTGTTGTGTCTTTACAAGTAACCCAGGGAGACAGTGATCCTCTGCATTGATCAGTCAGTTGCCCAAGCAGACATGTCCTCCATCTAAGGTCAGGTCAAAGGTCAGGAGAGTCTCAGGACCTCCAGTACAAACACTGATCTGATACTTTGGACCTTTTGGGTACCTTTGGAAGGTCGTGGGGCACCGAAAATGATATTATTTTAAAGATTCATTGACACCATTTTCATCTTGTTAAACATGTACTTTAAAAAGCAGAGAACGGAGAGTATAAAGAAAAACAAGAGTCTGGTGTAATAATCTGCATACTGTCCCTTCTTGTAAGTTATAAAGTGTATCAAATGTATTTTCCAGGCTGTTTAGAGCCTGATAGAGAAGGATTGAGCCGGAGAAAAAGGAAGGGGGGTAAAAAAAAAAAAAAAAGAAAGAAAGAAGAAACACTCGAAGATGAAGGGGCAGCAGAAGAAAAGGGGCAATTACTGTTCCTTTCTTATGGAAATGGTAATGAAGTGGGACATGGGGCTCGGGACAATAGAGGGCCACAGTCAGGTTGAGCGTCACCGTGTAAACTGCTTCCTGTTAGGGAGCCATTTAGCCCTCACTTTTACTGACTTACAAGCCATCTCCAGGCCAACTACAAAGAGGCTTCCCCATCAAAGCTGGAGGCTGCTGCTGTCTGTGGAGTCCAGATAGGCTTTTCCCAGGCCAGCTCACATCTAACGGAGCGCAGGCCTTTAGGGGGCTGCTCTTAAAGAGTGTGTGTGTGTGTGTGTGTGTGTGTGTTGTTTTTCTTTTTGCTGGGATGAGTGATGACGTCTTCCTGCGTGCCACATCTTCTGACTGGTGCAGAAATGCTTGCGCAAGTAATCCCCAGCGACTTCTGGGACCCAATTTAACATTTAAAGTTTGCACAAGAGACGCTCAATGGTGTAGTTTATATGTAGATGGGGAAGCGTGAAGCAGTAGTACTGTAACGGATTCAAAGTTATTTTCCTGCAATGATTGCTGACAGCTTAACGAGAAATTCTTATAATAACTTTATTACAATGGTGTTTACCGCATGTATCATAAGCATAAACGGCACATCTGTCAGGCCTCTGCACTGACGTCTGGAAATGACACTCAGCTCATATGAGGTAGATATTGTGATAATAGGAATTAAAAATGAATGGATAGAGCTCTCAAATTTATTCTATATTTTACCAGGTAGCTTCACTGTGAGGAAGATTTATTTCCCATTGACTTGAGAGGAAAAACCCTCACGAAAACCACAGGTACATTGTACATCTGAGAAACAATCGGAAAAATGGATTATTTAAAAAAAACGAACATGAGATACCGTTGCATTAAAATAAAAGATGAGGAGAATAAATCCCTCATTCCTCATTCATGTTTGAAGGACCATGAGAGTGTATTTGTATGTGTTTTCTGAGGTATACATTACTTGTTTTCTGACCATTTCAAACACGTGTTATACAGTTTTATATTTTGGGATGTATTTCTTCTAGGCAGCCGTTGATTTCCATTCATTTCCACGTGATTTGTAAATCTATTAGGTGGCTCATGAAATGCACGGTGAGCTACATAACCTCAATAATGTAACTTTGACAAACATTTATGCCGACTTGATATTCGCTGTGATTGATTACGCGCCAATTTCACGAGTCTGCTGGCTGATAGCAATTGAATAGAAACCAATGGAAGCCTTTAATGGTTTTGCGCTGTGGGTTGCATAATAATACAGTAAGCTCTGATTTGAAGTATAGGTCATATGAAGTAAATGGGCTAAAACATATAAATGGGCTGGTATTTCCTTTTAAAGGCGATATTCTGTATTTTCTCCCCCAACTTCTGCAGCCTGTATGTGTGTCTCAGCCCCATGAACACATACAGTTTTAAAAACAGCTCACAAATATATACTTTCTTGAAAGAAAAAGAAATGTTAAGACATTTCTTAAAACTACTGTAATTTTTTAGCAAAAATACAAAATTGTACATTGGTTGGGGACTATTTTCAGTAGCGGATTAATACACACTTGTTCTAGTGAGTATTAACAACAGCAGAAAGGTGTGTGTGGGTAAAAATAAACTAGTGAGGGTTCATGGTAATGAAGGAACATGTCACCCAGCTCAACAGTGTGGCTCATAGAGATGTTTTACAAAGGAGCTCTATTACACAGTGGAATCAGATTCATCAGGCTTTAGAAACACGAGATTTGTTGACAATATAACAATAATAGAATATCACCTTTAAGGTAGGTAGCTGTATAAATGATCCATTTTACCATACTGCTCCCATTATAACTGACGTCTTGGTGATGGGTTAATAAAAAGAATAATGGTCCTTAAAACATCAGCTTACCCTCTTAAACAGACCCAAGCCTTTAGCAATATTAAACAACAAACTTTCATGAACAAAAAAACTTTGCTCTCATTTCATTTATTTCACACGCTAATGTTTCAGGCATGTTTTTAACAGTTCTCCTGTCCTTTACTTGTCATAACGGGACTGGAGCCGGAATGAAGCCGTAATCCTCCCCTCTCACCGCCACACTGGGCAGTAGGGGGCAGTGTGCTGGTCTTTGGGGGGAAGCCGTGCAGCTGGAAGGGCCGTGTGTTGTGGTCAAAGCCCTGGCAGGACTTGAGTGGGTGGGAGGTAGGGGAGATGAGGAGGAGGGCTGCATCTATTGTCTTTTAATGAGAGCCTTTGATGTGGCCCCACTGTTTGCTGTTTGTACACCTGGGTCACTGCGCCTGCATTCAGATTGGCTGTCTGCTGGTGGAGGGGGCGACTCGGCATATCCCAGGTAACACTTTCCAGTCAGCTGCTGCTGCTGCTTGGCGTGGGAAGGCAGTAAAAGCTGCCCGACCCCCTTTGTTTACCCCCCTCCAGTTTACGGTGCAGCGGAGCCCCCCCCCCTTTCCTATAGTCCTGCCTGTCCCCCAGACTCTGCAGGCAGACGCTGGCGGCCTCTCTGGGGCCCATGGACACCCGTAGAGGTACAGCTGCATGGCAGGCAACGATGCTTCCTTCCAGTAGAACAGGAAATGAGCGTTACCTTACAACTGCTGGTAAACAGGGCCGAGGTGATTGAAAGAGAGAAGCAAGACGTTTTTTTGGAGGGTGTAAAGCAATCTGCATGGCTACCACGATTACTGAGAAAGAAATCTTTGGATGAACTTGTCCTTTAAAAAGCTTCCATTCAGACAGGAATATTAAACACCTGGATCAGTGGATCCCAATCTTTTTAGAAGAAACCACAGCTATCTGCAGCCAATTGTCACTGTTGCCACAGCATTTTATACATCTATTTAACCCCTGGCATAATCAGGTGATCCAGAGCTCTTTTTTAGGAGTCACCTGTGTAAAAGATTGATAGTCGTACAGTATACGCATGGTGAAACGCACAGAAATTCACAGCAACAGACTATAACAAACAACTTTTGATGCAAAGTTTTGTCTTTGTTTATTTTTGGCTCTATTGCACAGGCAACTAGGCACCATACACCTCCATTATGACAAGGTAATTCAACGTTTCCATTCACAGCATCCATGTCTGGATGAGATACAAGGTGCTTGAGTATAATGGTTCAAAATCTTCAACAGAAATTGGAGATTTTTGTCTGTATTGCTTCGAAAGTTATTTTTAATGTCATCCATTTGTAATGGAGCGTGTATTTGTCAAGCTCAGTTTGAGCTCATCATGATGATTGTTCTTTCCCCTTGTTTTATTTGAATTTAAAAACAGTTAGAGGCCTGAAGATGTAAAATAATGCAGAAATCCACAACTGTGCTGGTCTGTTAATCATCTCATTACACCGCAGATCCATCTAGCGACTCTCAACGGTGCCCCAACCCCTATGTTGAGCACCACAGGTTCAGATAGAAACTTTGTGGCTGCAATGACAACACAAAGTGCCTCTAACGGCGAACAGTGGCACCTATAGTAAACGGCAAGCACTTTTTTTTTTTGCTCTTAACCTTCAGTGTTCCCAGCAGTGTATTCATTTATCACCGACATTTCCCGCTTAATTAGTCATCCATATTATTGCTTGGTGATGTGATAAGCAAGTAAGATGCTGATGGCTCATTGGTAATGCATTTGAAGGTGACACGGTGTTGTGTGAACATCTCATTTTAATTGTGCATTTATAGAGAGAGGAAGTGCCGCCAGAGGAAGAGGGTGATGAGCTCTGAAGTCACACGTCCTCTGACTCTGGGTAAATAATGTTCCTGGCTGCACCTATCATTAATCCTCTGTCTTTAACACTTACTGTTTGTCAGTGGAAACTGGCCTCGCTCCTTTTGATCTCACCCTCCACCCCCCCACCCCCACCACCCCCACCACCACCACCACCACCACCACCACCCTCCCCACCCCTGCCCATTCAACCCTCCCACTAAAAAACTCAGCCACCCAGGTCAGAGCAGAGAGAGAGCGTCCTATAGCAGACCGAGGTGGCTATAAGAAGTCTTCTCCGAGCAGACAGCGGGGCCGGGTTATGATGATCCACCCAAAAAGTTATGATTGATATCTGCTAATATTTGCTAATGTCTTTCGATCTTCCCAGCACAGCCCAAGTCAATCCCTCCTCACGTCAGAAGGAAATAGGCTGAAGTGTGATCTCACTCAACAGGGTCTACTGTTAATGTGTGTGTGTGTGTGTGTGTGTGTGTGTGTGTTTGTGTGGGTGCATGTGCACACAGCTGGGGCCTGCAGCGCGGAGATTTAACTGTGTTTTCTCACACACTGGTGTCTGCTGACCTCAGCTGCTCATATTTACATCAGGCAGCAGCAACTGATCGCTGTGGAAAAAAAAAAAAGAGGAAACAGGCGAAAACAAACCTGCAAGGAAGAAAACGAGTGTGAAATACAACTTCACTATCTACTAGGGTGGAAAAACAATGTTTTTTTTTTTCCCCCGTATATATAGTACAGAATTGATGATCATTTATTTGGATAAAAGTTTAAAAGCAAAGCTCAGCTCTACCCTGGATACCTCCAATAAAACCTGCAGCGTAGTACTGAGACAAACTGTGAACGATCAAATAAATTAGGACACTGCCTATCAACCAGATGAGACAAACTAATGAATTATAAAGGAGTCATACCTGCCCTACTCTTGAGAACATGATCTTAATCCCTGTGTATTATTTTTGCTTTCTCCTTCTTCTTCTTTGCTTTGGTTTAATTTGGTTATAATATACACATAACACACCGGCCCAAATGCAAACACTAAACAAAGCTTTGATAAAACAACGCTTACTTAAGTACAATTTTAAGGGTACTTGTACTTAACTTGAATATTTTCATGCTGCTTTGTCTGCCCCACTACATTTCCGAGGCTTTTCTTCTGATCTGTTGAATCCAGCCGAGCTGTTTATGTTTTCTTTTTTTGAACTCGGCAGGCAAAATGAATATGTGCAATGGAAAGAAGTTCCTTGAGGATATTTTCAGACGTCTCCCATTTATCATCGATTCCCTCGTGTTTTAAAGTTGTTTCTAGAAACCTGACATGCTTCAACCTACGCCTTGCTTCACAATACAGGGAAACGGTCTCCTTCATGGGAGCTGTAGTTTATAGTTTATAGTTCATTTTCTGAAATGACACATCTCGGTGCCGGCCGAACAAGTTGTCCTCTCCGTGGTCTCCTCAGTATTTCTATTCCTCCAGATCTGGCTGGGTCGGTCCCTGTAGTGTCAAAGCTGAGCCTCCTGTCATTAGCATGCCAAAGGTCCCAAGGTCTACTGTAGGGCACCCAGATGGGGGCCGGTGGGGGCCGGTGGGGGCTGAGAGGGGGTGTGTGGGTGTGGGTGGGGGTGGGGGTTGGGAGGGTTTTGTGGGGGGGGGGGGGGCAATTACTGTCCCCACTAATTCTTTTTATCCCTTTCAAAGGGAGGGGTGATTAGAAGAGGAAAGTTTAGGTTTCCTGAACTTGAAGTGGAAACGCAAAAGTGACAGACGAAGCTCAGGGCTCAATCCACATCACGGAGGGCTGGGGCTGTGTGTGTGTGCGTGTGCGTGTGCGTGTGTGTGTGCGTGCGTGTGTGTGTGTGTGTGCGTGCGTGTGTGTGTGTGTGTGTGTGTGTGTGTGTGTGCGTGTGTGTGTGCGTGTGTGTGTGTGTGTGCGTGCGTGCGTGCGTGTGTGTGTGTGTGTTTACTGGGAGGCTTACTATGGGATGTGAGAAAGTGGTGGCTGCTGGTTGTTTCCCCCGCTCTGTCTTTCTCTCTTTAGCTGCACACAATGCAACATTAATAATTTCAGAGTTACATGAAAAACGAGTGTTAATTTATCTTTATCAAATATCTGTAGGTCAAAGGTCAGAGACACATCAAAACACCCACTATGATATATTGAACAAAGATACTGAACTTGAATGTTTGCAGTGTAGTCTACTTCCTACTAGAGGGATTTATTATAACTCTAATCTGACAGCTTTAATTCTGATTTTGATTCTGATTTTGATTTTGAATGCAAAATGTCTGCTAATTATAATGCACTGTTATCGATGAAACCGCCTAAGAGTATGTATTAGCTTCATTAGCAATACAACTATGCAATGAGTACTTTTACTTTTTTACTTTTATTTTAATAATAAGTAATAATAATTTGGATTCTGAATGGAGTACTTTTACTGATGGCATTGCATCAGTAAAAGTACAGGAAACTTTAGGGAGAGCAACAGAGGAGGGGTCCCTCTCCCAGGATGTAAAGAAGTGCAATAGATGTCATGTATAATAGAAATTAATTACATAATCTCCTTCTAACAAATGTAAAGCTTAATTAATACGCAATCAAATGCAACCTCACTCCATCAATACACTGAGGAGTTATGCTGCTACAGCCTGATGTGGTCTGGTGTGACCAGTAGCTCATGGTGGCTAATGCTAGCTAACTTTAGATTTACACACTAATAACAAAACACAGATAACAAAAAAATATGTCACAAGATCAGAGTTAAACTAAAGTGTAATAAAAAGATCATGCGCACAATTGAGAAGAGATTGTTTTTGTCTTTCACATTTTGGCCAGAACCAAACTAAATATCCGCACACTGCCTTAAAAGCTCGCAGCACTTTAAAGTGTGCAACGTTTCAATCAATCTTCATTAGGCCTTATACCAAATCACCATCACAAAGCAGAACAAGCAATATATGGACTGAGACACAGTCGGCACTCAGGTGATTGAGATCTGCGTGATTTAGAGTCCATCTACTCTGAAGTTGGGCCAATCAGAGCCGAGCTGTACGAGGCTGTCTGCCTCCACCACGGGGGCCGGAGCGTGCCTCTGTGGAAAGGAAGTAGAAACATAAAGATCAATACAAAACAGGCATATATTAAATAAAACGTTAAAAAAAATAGTGAAATATAAATCATAAATAAAATATAAAATTATATATATATATACAAAATTACTTTTTTTGTCAGGAATACAGTCAAGGTCAGTTAGCAATAATTTTTTTATTTTTTATAATTTGCACATATTAAATGTAATACTTAAGAGGATAAGTCAAAATGATAAAATAAATCACAAAAATCAACCCCAAAAAATGAACATGAAAATTACTACAAAGAAAAATACAAAATACAAAAAGTAAAACAAAACAAAAAGTAATATGTTACTCGCCCCAAAAGACTCATGTACAAGACAAACAAAAATGGAAGAAAAAATGGGAGGTTGCATCAACAGAAATAAACCTTTTCGAGAGACAATCAAATTATTTAAGCTATTTATAAAGTCAATCATCATCTTTGTTTTATCAACTATAAACACTTACAAAAAAAGATTTAAGATCAAAATCGAAATTTAAGCTTTTAGGTGACAGACTATTCAGGGTAAAAAATATATAAAGCTTCTCTTTTCAAAAGGAGGTTGTTGACGTGCCCGTCCTTTTTGGTTTTTTTTTCACATCTCACATTAAATCCCAGTTGATCTCAGCGTGGTCACGTTTAAGGGATTTGAAATGCACAGCTCTGCTCTGATTGGGCCAATTTGAGAGTAGATTGACTCTCAGTCGTGCGGATCTCAGTCACCTGAGTTCTGAATGTGTTTGTGTCGAAGTATTGCGAGCTCTGCTTTGTGATGGTGATTCGATAACGCCCCGACGAAGGTCTCTGCTAGGTTGAAAATTGCTGCCCCGCTTTTAACACAGTGTGCAGATCTTTTGTTTGTTTCTTACCTAGATTAGAGGTTTTAATCCGGCATCTGTTGACGTTTTGGAATGTGCGTGTAACCTACACACTGTCTGTCTTCCACATCTCCAATTTATCCCATTTTATATAAATGATCCATCACTAAGCCGCATGTCTTTATTTTCAGACACATTGTTAGATGAATTATTATATCCCTTCAGGCTGCTTACACCTCTGGGACTTTTCTTAGTTTGGGTCCTTGGAGCTTCAAGTTATTGTGTTGTTTTGTTCACTAACCCGCTTATGTCATAATTCAATGAAAAAAATATATACTTTATGAGTGTGTTTGTAAATGTGTGTGTGAGTGTTTTTTCTTCCCAGGGCTGACTCATCCACCTACTTGTGTTTACTTATTTAGGCCGGCGAAGTCCTCTGGAAAATATGCAATCGTTATAACTGTCCCTTTGTGAAGCACCAGACCTCTGCAATATTTCTCACCTAGGTGAGTGTGTGCCGATGCCAGAGCGAGGCCCGCACCGGTTAACCCTCAGCTCGCCGGGCGGCAACGGGGAGAAAAGCTGAGGGGAAAACCTCGGGCCGGTTTTTCAAGTAAACTTCATTTTTTTTCCGAGCAGACATTCGCTCACCGCGTGGGACTGAGACGCTCCTCCTGCGCAGCGCTTGGTTCCCGTCGGTCAAACTGTGTGCGGATGTTTTGTGTTGTTCTGCGCTTTAATAATTCTCACCAGGCAACACCTGACAAACACAACACGCGGCCGAGGTTCAGCCAAAGAGTGTTTAGTTGCTGCAGCTACAGGCGACTCATCCCCCTGATTTATCAAGCAGGCACGATGAGTGAATTAAATCTTAATGTGGAGTTATGAGGCAGCTCCCTGCGAGTCTGACTGTCTGTCGGGGGTCGGCAGAGCCTTGAGGCCCGGTCTGCGGGGGTTTTGTCCTGTATGCAGCCGCTTTATTTAACACTCTCCCTGTCCTTCTCCCAGCCGCCAAAATTAAAAAACACACACACACACACACACACACACACAGACACACACACACACACACGCGCACACACACACACACACACACGCGCACACACACACACACACACACACACACACACACACACACAGGGGGAGAAGGAAGAGACTGCTGAATGATACGGGATGGAAAGGTGTGAGAGAACCCCTTTACATTTATGGCCTCTGTAGAAGTGGAGGAAGTAGTGCAGTAAAGTGGAGTCGCGCTCCAAAGCCCTCACTCAATTCCAAGTACATCACAGACAGCGGAATCAGAGGCGAGAAAGCCAGAAGGCTCAGATGTGAAACATTAAAACCTTTCTCAAGATCAATGGGGAGCATTAGAATGAATACTGTAATTCAGGTGAGGGCCGCGGCCTGCAGAGGTGGAGGACGTTTTCCTGGAGGGCGATTTTAATCTTTCCAGAATTTATTTTTATTTTTTTTTTATTTTATGTTCAAGCAAAACATTTCTGAAAATAAACGTTTTCTAAACCAAACTTTTTCTGACAACTAGTAACTGTGTCAGTCAATTAAATATATAGAAGTAAAAATAAAAACTTTGAAAGGCGGGGAAGTTGCATTACAAAGTAGCCGATCAAGTACTCAGACCTTTTACGTAGCAAAAGATTGTAACATAATTAAGTAAAAAATACTTCATTACACATATGTAGAAGTATGAGCAACAAAATGTACTTCAAGTATTTAAAAGTAAAACATGCTCATGGTACAGAAAAATGGCCCCTTCCGGTGTTATTATTATCATTGTTACGGATGTATCAATATGTAGGTAGCATGCTAAGGTGGATGCAGGTCGAGGTGAAGCTAATTCTAACTCCTTTATTTACTGTTGGGTAGTACAATCTGTAACGATGTATAATAATGTATGAACTCTCCATAGGTTTTGTTAATAAAATCTTAATTTGCTATGCGGTTACTCACACTGTTTTAATTTGTGCTAAATAAAAAATCTTTTCATTATTTACTGGAATTGTCAAATAAATGTAGTTACATTTTGATGTGATCTTTCTCCAGTTATGTGCATGTTCACTTTAAAGGAAAACAGAGAGACACTATAAGAGCATGATGCTAACCGTTACAGATGAACTCTATTCTCTCCATAACAATTCCATTGTTAAACACAATACTTCCCTCTGACATGTGGCGGAGTCGAAAGGTAACCTTTGTTTGTACTTTTAGGAAAGCGCTTGAATAAACAAGACAGGAATATCTATTTTAAAAAAAGTCAAATATTTTTGCAGAATTCTGCTTCAATATTCCACGACACTCCAGTTCCACTTTCTGCCTGAAATGTATCCAGTAAGCCGAGAGGTTTTTCTGGTGAATGATGTCAGACAGAGAGACTTTCTCACATCTTTGGGTTTGGTAGAAAAAAGGTAGAAACAGCTTCTGCCGAGCACTCGGCCTCCAACTGGCTGAAATGTTTAATATCAGAGTCTCGGGGGGGGGGAGTCATGCAGGCCCATTATGCAAATCCGGGCATCACTTGTGTGCCGTCCACACTTTGGCACAACAGGAACACAGAGTCTGCCCTAATGGCCCATACTCAGTAAACACATGTGGATTTGAGACAACAAAAGATTAGCACTATTTGCAAATATACAACTGAGTTCAAAGGCATGGCTCTGTGCCCTCGCTTCCCTTCCTTTGTCTGAACGCAAAGCTTTGAATGAGTAGGGCATCAACTGTAAAAGACTGTAATAGATTTGTAGGTATCAGACTGTAAATCCCAAAGTTTGTTCCAACCGCTACTGCAATTGCATTATTTGAACTTCCATAAAACCTGTGAAATATAGATTTATTTTTTAAATAGAGTTTGGTTTGGGGTGAGGGGGAGCAACTTAAAAGTAACAGCTATTTTAATTAAAAAAAAAAAAAACTGTTATATTGTGGAGAGATGCTCAGCCTGGTGTGGGGGCGGCGTTTGGAGACGTTGAACCCGGTCAAAGAGGCGCGATGTGTGCGCTCAGACCACGCCCCACATCCCCATGAGGTCCCTGGGGGCCCTTAAATGATCAGGCCTCAAGGTTTAGAAAGCAGTATCACTCGGGCCTTCCCTCTGTCAGCGGTGTCTCTGTGAGCCCCTGCACTACACATCTTGGATTTAGATCTATCTACTCTGCTTGGAAATAATGACTTCTTCCAACACTGACCAGCGCCTGGAGCATCTCCTCAGCGCCGTGGAGAGCGAGTTCCAGAAGGGCAGCGAGAAGGGGGACGCGTCCGAGAGGGATATTAAACTGACGCTGGATGATGCGGATTTGTGGAACAAGTTCAAAGAGTTAACCAACGAGATGATTGTCACCAAAACAGGAAGGTAGGTCCAATGAGGCAGCAGCCGGTGGTGCCGTTTACGCACGGGCCGGGCACGTTTACGCGCTTTTTACGCACGGGGTTTTCAGGGTGATACGTGTTGAAGCTACTTTATTACATTTTATTGATTTTAAAAGCTGTGTTAATTTTATTTCGATATTATTCTGCCTCGCGCGTAAGTGCTCTGTCAAAAGTGCTGCTCCTGAGGCCTTAGAGGCCTTGGGACGTTTTTAAAAAAAACTAACGGAACTTGGATCGGTGAAGGAGTTAAATGTGTAAAATGATGCGCTTGAAATCGTGGCGAAATGCACCCACAAACACCGTGTATTGATACTTACATATTCCGTCCTTGTTGTTTCCCAGGAGGATGTTTCCGGTGCTCAGGGCCAGCGTCAGCGGCCTCGACCCCAACGCCATGTACTCGGTGCTGCTGGATTTCGTGGCCGCGGACAACAACCGGTGGAAATACGTGAACGGGGAGTGGGTCCCCGGTGGCAAACCGGAGCCCCAGAGCCCCAGCTGCGTCTACATCCACCCGGACTCCCCGAACTTCGGAGCGCACTGGATGAAAGCGCCCGTCTCCTTCAGCAAAGTGAAACTCTCCAATAAACTCAACGGGGGCGGACAGGTGAGGAGACTGGTACACATGCCGGATCCACGCGCGAGGAATATCATAAACTATGGCGATATGAAAATAATATTTCAGCTGTGCCACATTTGGGCCAGAGGACAAAACAATATGCATTCATTTAAAGAGGGTATCTTATATAACAGTATTATTTTAACTTTACCAAACGGAATATGAATTAAACACAAAATGTCACGTGTTTTAGGAACTTTAAGATTTCTTTTCAGTATTTTGAAACATGACAAAATAATGTGGATAATTTGTATCAGGTGAAAGTCACTTAATTCAAGGAAACACCGGTTGAATGTCACTTAAATTCCGTTTCTTCTCTTCATCTGAGAAAAGTATCAAATTGACTCGATTTTTAACATTATTCCTGCTCTTTGTTATGATGATAAACAGTAACATTGATTGGGATTTTTCTGTAGATCATGCTGAATTCTCTGCACAAATATGAGCCGAGGATACACATCGTGAAGGTTGGAGGCATCCAGAAGATGATCAGCAGCCAGTCTTTCCCCGAAACACAGTTCATCGCAGTCACTGCCTACCAGAACGAAGAGGTCAGCTGCGCTAAATGAAACCTTATTAACAGACTTGTCTCGAATATTGATTGGAATTCTCACAGCTGTCATGTCCTCCTCACAGATTACTGCTCTGAAGATAAAGCACAATCCCTTCGCTAAAGCCTTTTTGGATGCCAAAGAAAGGTAAAGGCCTGAACCTCGATATTCCTCAAATGATCACGGTGGTGGACTGACAGCACGATGTCTAATATTGTTGTTTTTTAATTGCAGGAGCGACCATAAAGACATCCCCGATCACAGTGCAGACAGCCAACAGTCTGGCTACTCTCAGCGTGAGTTTCCTTTCTTGACACTTTACTGAATATGGTAAATTAAGTAATGGTGAAATAGTCGTGGTTTATGTAGTTTCACTAAGAGATCTGTGAGGTGTTACATGACTTCATTCTGTTTCATTTCACAGTCGGAGGTTGGTTCCTCCCAGGCCAGAGTCCCATCTGCCCCAGCAGCAGCCCTCCTCAGTTCAGTGGCTCAGCGGGCCACTCCTCCGGCTCCTACTGCGAGCGCTACTCCAGCCTGAGGAGCCACAGAGCGGCCCCGTACCCCAGCCACTACCCCCACCGCACCTCCAGCACAAGTAAGACCCCACTTGGACCATTCATACCGGCGACCTCAGTGTCTCTTTCTGACCCTGTATCACATCCTCCCCGTCCTATCCAGTTACACATTCACCAGATGTCCCACGGACCTCATGCTCGGAAAAAAAGAATAAATGAGAGAATTTGCATTAAGTTGTGGTCTGTACCTTATTTTCAGACAACTACATGGACAACACTTCAGGGACTCTGCCCTCTCATGACAGCTGGTCTGCTCTCCAGATCCCCAACTCCACAGGCATGGGCACTCTGTCCCACTCCACCAACTCCACATCTAACTCCAGGTAAGCCTCGTAACCATACGCAGCCCAACCAGTGGCATGAATTTGTATTTAGAGAGGTGAAGAATGGCTCCAGAATGTCTTGCTCTATTTTCAATAAAATAAATAATGTCATCAGCATAAAAGCACTTTGATTTTTGCAGTATTATCTTTGTGTTTATTAATTAATGTGGTTCAGTGTTTATGATGCTACCTGTCCCCGTGGAAACAGTTCTGGGTACATTTTATGGGCTGGGATGGCCCAATGACCCCTGCTGTGGCAGCCTTCTTTGAGTAAACAATATCAAGTGCCATCTCAATAACAGATCCCTCTTGTCCCTCTCGTCCACAGTCAGTACCCCAGCCTATGGTCAGTAGCCGGCACCACCCTCACCCCCTCAGGCTCGGCCTCAGGCTCCATACCTGGAGGTTTGACCTCACAGTTCCTGAGGGGCTCCTCATACACAGGCCTGACCTCCTCGCTGCCCGTCTCCTCGCCCTCCTCCATGTATGACCCCAGCCTGAGCGAGGTTGGGGTCGGGGAAGCCCAGTTCGAGAGCTCCATCGCCAGGCTGACCGCGTCCTGGGCACCTGTGGCTCAGAGCTACTGAGCTAAAAAGTCTGCTGCTTCACGGTCGTCTCTAGAGGCTTTAATAGCGGGACTAAAGACACAAATAAAAGGTCCTGGAGAAGATGAAATGTGACAACTGCAAGGATCTCTTCTGGCTCCTGTTTGTGAAAAAAACTTTTGATTAGTCATTCCGTAGCCTCTAATTTAAAAAAAGGTGTTCAGTTATAGGCTGGAGTCATACTGAGCAGTCGATGTGCAAAGACAGAACTTGAAAGACAATCATTTCTTTCCATGATGGACAATATCATACTAGAATAACAAGCCTTCCTTAGAATAGCTGCATGATCAGAACTCCCTCTCTGCTCTTAGTAATTCCCAACATGCTTATTACCCATTCATAACATGTTTATTACACCTTTTTAAAACTCCCTTTGGTGCCACACAACCAAACTCAACTAAGCAATCCTTTATATTATTGTTTTTATTCTTAAATATATAAGATGAAAAAAAAATGGTTCTGCTAACATAAATGTGTATATGTGTGTAAATAGAATAAATTAACGTCCTGTGTTTTCCATATAAATGTGCCTTTTCTGATTGCAATAAATGTTCCAAGATCGGACTGAGAGACACGAGTGCCTTCTGCATCCTGGCAGGGTTTTGTCAAGACCCCCCCCCCCCCTGCACAAACACATGTACATAACTATCTATTTGTATTTGAACTCGCTGTGAGTTTTATTTATGTCATTTAATAATAAATTAAAAAATGTTTGTTTTCTCAAATTTTGTCTGTTTGTTGCATACCGTGTAAAATAGTTGTAACTCAAGGAATGTATCGTTTCTTACCTTTACGTACGATAATAAGTTGCTACTTTCTTGACACCAAGATTTTAATACACCGAGAAAAAATACGAAAACATTAAAACATCATGTACATGAACACCAAAGTAGTACAATCTGTAAGGTCAAAGGGAAAACAAGGGCCACTGTGGTTTAATCAAGAAGAAGAACATCAATAGCATTTCTTGTGTTCTCATTTGGAGCCCACGGGTTTAGAGTTGAGTTGTAACTCTCATGTTGCCCTCGCTCATCAAACTTTTGGCCCTGCAGGACAAGCTTACTTTAAATAACAGCTTCCGCACAGCTACGCTAAGTGAATGTGGCTTCTCTGACATGTGATTGAAATGACGAGGCGATGGAGAAGTGTCCACTTTAAGAAATCAGTCGGGGTACGTTTCCATCACTGGCACCCTTTTGTTACAATCTGCGTTGTGGTGCGACATACGGCTAACACATTCAGATCTGCATGTGAGGAAAGTCAAAGGTACTGAATATGAACCCAAAATGCCAACACCTGGGATTGAATGCAATAAACTAAGATCTGCACATTAACACAGCTATTACTCCAAAGTCAGCTTTGCTTTATTGGCAGGAACGTAGTGGATTCAAACAAAACTCTACTCAGTTTACCAACCTTTTTATTTGCACAACACTACTTTAAACACTTTGTTATAATGTCATGATGGATTCTATATATTTGTTATGAGCAGAGTCAAATAATGTGTGGAAGTTAAATGAAGAAAGGATCTGTCAAGAGAAAGAGTCATATGCATACGGTCTTGAAATGATGCGTAAAAAGAAATATACTTTTGTTTATAATGGTGCTTATTTACATTTTGCTTCTCACTGACTGGGGGCCGTAGTTTACACACATTTGTGTTTAACGCTATTCAATTTGCTAAAATGTATACGGATAAATCTATATAGAAAATAAAAAAAACATACATGTTACTGTAAAAGTGCAGGAAGAAAAACAAATAAAAAAAACCCATAAAATTAGGAATAATAGAAACCAGCATTTGCAGTACCGAGCCCAATTGACAAGAGAGAAGAAAACATAGACGCAAAAACATCCAAAATAAGAGTTGAAGTACTTTATGGTTGATTCGGCTCCGTCCCCAGCTCATACCTGAGGCCAGTGGCTCGGCCGTGCACTCATGATGTCAGTGGTGTGATGTGTGTGTCAGGCTCACAGAGGCTCGGCCCCCAAGCAGTGATGGAGTGGTCCTCACCGAGGTGCAAATGAAGGCTGGAGGGTCACGGGGCCACGGGCAAACAGTAATGAAGCAGCAATGTGACCTGCAGCTGGCGGGGCCGATGGCAGCGGAGCAAAGGTCCCCTCATGAAACGCAGCCGTCTCTGAAGACCTCCAGTTTACTGCCTTTCCAAATTTAGGATTTCGCCTCCGTTAGCTTAAACAAAATACGGTAGCTGACTTGTTTAAACTGTCAAATGAGACGTGATATTCCACTTTTGAGGTTATGGATATCCATTCAGATGAGCAAAATAACCTTGAGTGTATTTTCTTCTTCATGGAAGAAGGCAGAAGTCCTTTTTAGTGCTGGTATACAAGTCTCTTACTTACATTATAATTACTTGTATTCAAAATCTTACTGAAGCAAAAGTACAGAATACAACGTACCTTAGTATCAAAGGCTACACATGCTCATTACTTTTTCAAGATATTGAAATATTACATTTCAAATTCATGTGCAATATAGCTTTTTATTACTTTTCAATATCATTGCCAATATAACTTTTCTATTTCAGTTTCTATTAGACATTGGTGTTCGTATTATACACTTTAGATTTTTACTCATGTTTTAATTCTCATGTTGTTGTAATATAGTTTTTTTATTTTAGGTTATTTATCCTACTAAATTTATCTTACTCGTATTGCTATTCTATTTTGCACTTGTATCAGTATTACTTTTTATAGACTTAATATTAATCACTCTCTTATTCTTACTCTATTGTTTTTTCTTATTCTTCTGTTGTAATCTTTGAACAATCTTCTTGCACAAGAATTTCCTTTTGGATTAATAAAGTGCTATCTTATCGTAGTGTTTATTTATTATATTTTGTATATTATTTGTATACATTGTTATTATTAATATGAGGTGATTTGGTGTTAAAGCAGCTCTTAAATGTTGTAGTTAGTTAAGTTAGAGGTCATTATACTTCGGTAGTTTAATGTATAAAATAGTGTCACATTTCCCTCATACAGTACTGATCTATGTTTTGTATGACAAACCATAATTAGCAAAGTAACTTCCCCTCTGAATTGTATTAAACTAGCGGCATAAAGTTTCATGAAATTGAAATAGGCAAAGTGCAAGAGCCTAAAAAGTAGTTCAATATTCACTACCTGTTAGGACCTGGTTTTGGTCTTCACCAACTCCCAGGACAAATATCTGTGCCTGTAGCTGTTAAACGCTGCTCTATGTTCACTAGTTCATCACTGACACAGACTGACCTGAAGCCTGCCGCTGACGCCAGAGGAAGCTACAAGAAGATTGAAAAATTGCCTCAAGTCGTGTCGCTCGAGTCAGCATCGGTTGGGGCTGAAGACGACAAGTTTGACTTTTGTAGAAATCTGGGAATGTGGAATTAGAAAGAAGTGAAGCTAACAGACCTCTGTAGCCCACACACACTACATTAGCTGCTACTGAACTAGCATAGCACACCCAGATCTCTGGCTTAACCATTGACTGTATATGAGAAATGAACGTAGTCACCGTGACTTCACCCTTTGGTTTGTGGACTTGTGGTTTTCAAGCCTCGAGTTCGACATTTTGTCCGTCGTCATCTTGTTTTTCTACAACCAGGAGTGTCAGAAAAGGGTGGAGCTGAGTACAAACGAACACTGAATAATGTTTAGGTGACCAAAATGTTACATTTAACTCTCATGACTGACAACACACTGTGAAAGGGTTAAAGGTCTTAGACGAAAACAGTGAAAACTCCCAGAAACCAGACAACGCCGCGGTAGAGACCTGTCAAAAATGGAAGTTTATGGCACTTTCTGCATTGGCTTCACTTTTCAGACCCGGAGGTTGCCTTCTATTGACAGTCAAGTTGCATTGTGGGTAATGTAGGCCCCCAGGTTTTGACAAGGAGGACGTGAGACAAAAAAGTTATTAGTTATGAATTTTTTATGGCTACATGTATGTATATATGCAGTACTGTAAATATATATATATATATATACAGTACTGTATATAATGTATTACATTCCGGCACACTAATCCAACTGATTTGTACTTAACATGTCTTACTATGCATTTCCCATATATGATATAAATAATATTCTCATATTTGATTTACTGGACCAATGAGCAACTGACATTATTTTGATATTAGCAAGTATTTGTGAATCATACTGGGCCAATACTAGTATGTAACACTGGTGTGTCTACAATCTCTACCACATATAGCATAGTGAGTAGGCTATTGAGGTACTTTTTGTCTTAGCTATTACTCATAGAAATGGAGTTTGAAAGTTGAATGACTTTATTACATTCAGTAAACAATAAAATAAAAGGGAGAGTGTGTGTGTGTGTGTGTGTGTGTGTGTGTGTGTGTGTGTGTGTGTGTGTGTGTTGATGCAAACCTGTTTATGAGCAGTTGTCCAGACTTAGTGAGCAGGATGTTTGCTGATGGTCTTTGCTCAGTCTGGAGCGATAAACAGGTCCTGCTGGGCCCAGAGCCATCTCTTACCTCTCACTTACAGAGAGTGTGTGCGTGTGTGTGTGTGTGCGTGTGTGTGTGCGCGTTGATCTGAGGACCCTGAGCCCACTGAAGCCTTTGTTCCCCAAGATGGCTGATCTGCTCTGTACACCCCAGCCTGCAGCCTGTGTTGGCCTTCACTAATTGACAATTGGAGTTTGACTTTGCACACTGGCCTCCTCTCCACCCCTGGAAGTGTGTGTTCCAAATACGCTTTACAGAGTGTGCCCAGCACCCAGGTGTGGAGGACAGATGCAGATGTTGGTTTGGCTTACTGTTGCCTTATGTGACTGGAGTTATTAGTTGTTGTTGTAGCGGAGTTGTCGCGTAGGGTAAAACACACCAGAACTACATTTTTAGAGACAGAATTGGGAGTTTATTGACGACATAAATGAAAAGTATGTCAATAGTCAATATCAATTTGGGTGAATCTAAATCTGACAGAGGAGGAAGATGCCAGTCTCCTGTCTCCTCTCTGTCCTGGTGTCCCCTCACGTATCCCTCCTCCACTTCCAGGAATGAGCCACCGAGCGAGCCTTATGGAAGAAGACAGAAGGGCGAAGCGGCCTCCGCAAACATTGCGATTATGATGGTGAGTCACATTGTGCAGGGCCTCGCGGGTGATTTACGAGGGGCCGCTGCCAAAAAACAAGTTGTCAAGTCTGGAACAGCGAGTCAGCGCAGCGGCGGGGAGATGTGTTTGCAGACCGCCCCCTCGTCCGCCCCAAAACCCTAACCCCGTCCCTCTGATGTCTGTGTGTCTTCGTTAATGAAGAAATTCTGGTACCTTGGTGAGACATTGCTCTCAGCTGAGCAGACTCGGCCTCCTCCGTGCCCTCAACCCCTGCACAGTCATACAGCCGCCCCACCCATCCACAATCCCATCAGGCCTCGGGGCTTCACCCCCTTGTGCAGCCCGTGGAGTTACTGGAAGTTCGGCTGCCACGATGATCCCCAATTTGTGGCGGGTTCCTCGCATTTCGTATCTACTGTCAACAAAATTTCAAAGTTTTCAGCGTGCTGATGAAACTTGTGAGAACAAACACCATGTTTTTCTTTTGTCCATGTGATTGTTAGATGTAGGATGCCACTAAGCTCAGAGGCCACTCTGGTACTGAACGGTAGTTTTTTCTTTCAGATAAATTTCTTGCAAGTTCCAATAAATTCGACTGATATGATGTATGCTACAAGATGAAATTGGAGGATATTTCCCGGCCCATCTCATACTAGAAATCTTTAGGGGCCTAAGACTGAGACCCAGCCTGACTAGATACGACTGTTACTGCCATATTTGAGACCCCCTACTGACCTGCATCCATTAATGATCGTTAGCTTGCCAGGCTAACGCAACACACCGTTTATCTGTCTCAATCTGTCTCTTTTCCTATTCCCTCTGGGCTTTGCAAATCTCCCTGAACACACATGGACGTAAACGATTGGCACAGTGAGAGAGAGGAGAACCGTCTTCATAAATTACATTTAGCGACAACCCCGAGCCCGAAGCTTGACACAAGAAAAATGTCCCTGAAGTAATGTAATTTGTGGTGAGATGGCTGAAACATGAATAAACAAATGGTGCAGTGCCCAAAAGAATATTTTTTTCAGACTTTTGTTTGAAATGAAAACTGAAAAACTGGATTCTTTTACCTTTTCACTCTCAGATAAATCACAATTTGGTTAAAATGCTCATTTAGGCCACAACCTGGGAGGTTGTGACACAAATCAAAAAGGTTGGGAGCCACTGATTTAGGTTTAAAGTCCACTTTACCCTTCCTGGTCCTTGAATATATTGTAAATAAAGCTTACTGCGTTTGCTGTTGTAACATCTGCCCACGTAATATGCCCTGTATGGTAATACACCTCAACGCATTAAATTGTAAGTCGAAAATGACGTCCTGCACTCTATATCAGCAAGTCAGCCTTTGCAAAAAAAAAACAAACAAACACAATTGTCCCGATGACACAGATGTCCGAGGAGTGTTTTTGAACTACATGAGCAATTTCACACATTAGAAAGACTTGCCAGCCAGCATAAGCTAATGTATGTTTCCTCCGGTCACCCCTATGATGGTGACAGCCTCTCACCATCCTGACAGGCCAGTCCAGTTAGCGGTGGACGGTCACACGAGCAGGAAAGACTTGTAAGCAAACTGGTCCTCACTGAAGGAACATTTAGCAGAGGTGCATGATATCCAGTGTGGTCCGAGTGAGAAACCGTGTCTTTCAGCCATTGGTAGCAGCGTGCTGATTATCCAAAGGGTTCAGTACGACGAGCCGGTCATTCACACAAAGCCCCGTTTGAGAAGGGTTAATTACGTTGTATGATTGTTCGGCCTGTCCTCGGTCAAGGGAGGTTTTGGTCGATTGCATACGATTTTGTCCACCAATCAACAAACAGGTCGGAGTTTCTCCACAGAGAATCATGCAGAAACAGCTTGTGTTTACCAGCGATGTGCATACGTAGTATATATAAAAAAAAAAAAAAGTATAAAAAATGAGTCGACTAAGGGACTCAGAGGGGACAACCCCTAATAAATGCTGTATGTGTGAAAGATGGCATTGAACTCCACAGTTCTTTCTGGGTCGTCTGTCCGTTTTGATTTAAGATAACAGCACAATTCCTGACATTTTACTTCATCTCACACACTTGAAGGGGAAATCCATATATTTTGCACATTAAAGTGTGTCTATAGGTGGTGGGGGGTACTGCTACATTAGGGGGAAAGAGTTGTATAAAGCCTTTTACTTAAGGCTGAGATACACTGTAATTTCTTCAATGTCCTCATGAAGGTCATCTCTATGAAAGTGTGTACTCATTGTACACAAACACTTGACACACTAATACTTCCACAAGCCTCTCTTCACACTTTAAGGAAAACACTGCTCCCTTGTGGTTCAAAATTAAAACTCTTTCCAAGGTGTGCATGGTGCATTATATGCAATCGGAAAACACTTCATTGGTAAACAGGAAGCCTAATATAAGTTAACTGCAAATATTCTCTCTCTTTATTAGTTATTTTCTGTTTAAAAATCGGTGCCATCCGCATCAGGACTTCGAGTACGATGCAATGAATCTGCACAGTGACAACTGGAGGAGAAGCCGCTCGCGTTGCAGGCCAGCAGCCTTTTGGACGGGATCCAAACAGAACACATGGCTGAGTTCATTGACTCCGAGGGACAGTAAAACCACCGGTCTTGGCCTTGAACACCTCCAAGGTTGGGAACTTCCAAATTCATTGCCAGTAAAAATACAAAAGTGAGCCAGGAAAAAGGAAAAGAACTTAAATTTCACTGCTTGCAATCACTTTCTATTACGCCCTGCTACTTCAATACTCCAACTCCCAGGTTGTGCCGACAAGTGTTGTAAATTATCTTCTTAGTGACCGGAACGAGTAGCAAAAGATGCTAAAACTCTGTATTCCTCCTTTTAATAAACACAGTACAGGCGAGTTTAGACTGCACCTGCTTTTGTAACTTGCCTCTCTGAAACGCAGTACATATATTTATGCTACTATCTGTATATGTTGTGATGTTTTAGATTTGTCTCGTGTATTATAATAACACCACTGGTTGTATCTACATTTTATTGTCTCGCCTTCTGTCGCTGCCTCTTGGCCAGGTCGTCACTGTAAATGAGAACTGGTTCTCAAATTAATTAATTAATTAATTATCTGGTTAAACAAGAAGGTAAAAAAAAATATAAATAAAATAAAAAAAATATAAAAAAACACTGATTTTTTTTTTTATTCATTTATTTAAAAAAAAAGAAAAGAAATCCAGACATATCTTTAAATATTGAGACGACATGCAAAAGAGAGAACAGGAGCATTTCAGTCATCAACCTTATTATGACGACAACAACGCACGTCATTATGACGACAACAACGCACGTCAGACACGTTAAGTCAACAGAACCGGTGTGGAGAGAACAGGATATGATGCACAGGATTCATGATGTGGGTTCTGCAGCAGGTCTCAGCTGAACTTGGCTTTAGAGAAATCCATCTCTGGGTGCTGGGACATGAACCTGCAGAGACACGATGTCAGAGTCAGACCGAACAAAACGTATTATTTGAAATCACATTTCCAACTGCTTTCTATTACAGAAGAATTTTATTCATCATTATACCTTTACTTGTTTGTTTTGTATTATTCTCTCTTTCTTTTTTCTCTACATAATATCGCATAACTGTTTGAGGTACGGTATATTTCTGGATAGTCAACATTTCTATGCTGGTCACAGACGGAGAACATCTTCTACCTTAAGCACTGCCATTTGGCCACGGAGGGAATAAAAAAAAGAAAAAAAGAAGCATAAAACAGGGAAAAGATACACGATACCTCGGAGATGTCAGCGAGACACAATGAACTTTGTGTCAATAAAACAACTCTGAGATCTCTTTATTATTGTTTAACCCTAATAAAACTATAAACGATCTTTAGGGGTAGTTTTAACAGACATATCTCCTCTGGCCTGAACTGAGAGCAGCAGGAGGAGGAGGAGGAGGAGGAGGGGGAGGAGGAGGAGGAGAAAGAGGAGGTCATCTACGGCTAAAGCGAGCGTCCTTCACATCGGTCACCAGGTCTTATCTTGGTTAACTACTGTTGTGTGTAATATTTGACATGATACGTCATGGTTGGACTACTGACTCAGTCCTTAAATGACTGACTCCCAGTCAGAGCGTCCCGTTCTGAACCATCAGGACATTTTCTAGTATGGTCATTAGGTTGAAGCACCATTTTTTTTTTTTTTTTTTTTTTTTTTTTTTTTTAACAACTCTGCACGAGGAAAATCGCTTCTTCTTCAAAAGAGTGGGTGTATAAGTATAAGATTTATTTCCGCTATTGGTTTGAGTTATTCTGCACATCAAAATCAGAGTGCAGAGACATGACACGTGTTTGTTGACACAGAGACGAGGAGCGGGCTACAGGTCTGGCTCACTTCTTTCTAACTCCACACCTTCAAATTATTTATTTTTCAAACTTTTGAGCCCCAACAAACCCTGCCTCAAGTGACATCACTTAAGGACTTCTAATACACAAAAGGCTTTTCTAAAACTTTCTTCACATATGCAGTATGATATGATCCCTCGGATATGTCAGAACATAACATCCACTTAAAATAAAAAAAGATATCATTCTATTTAACATCTATGATTAATACGACAAGTATTATTATATTACATAAGCCAATGGCAATATAATGTTCACAAAGACCTCTTGCTGTGTAGCAAGACGAGCCTCCTGAATTTGCGGTCAAAACTTTCACTTATAAATTGCCAAACAACCCTAGATCATGAGCTGATGATTCGCACAGGACTAGTAATAACACATGGCCGAGAAATATGGGAGGTAACTTGCGGTAGACAATAGATTTACTTGACAAATCACAGACATGGCAGATTTGCACCGGATTACGATCACAGACGACCTCCACAATTATTACAAATTACTAGAAGACCCCAGGTTATACTGGTCCTGTGCGAATAGGGCTTATGAGCAGCTAGTCATTCACTGCGATGGACAACATGCAAAACCCACAGTAATACTTTTAAAGTGCACCAAAGCTCACTTGGATCATCTTTAGTGTGTGGTCTTAGTGTGTGGTTTCCATTAGGTGTTGTTCTAGAGTTACTATGTACCACCATCTTAAAAAGGGGAATTCTATTGTGAGACATTAAACACAAATGGTGTCGAGTGAAGGTTCACAGCTAATTTCTGGTCAGATCAATGAACCTCCTCGAACCAGGTCCCCGTCTGTGCATGGCAGAGGTCGGCACAAACACCACACTAGCTTTTATCACCTGCAGTTACAGCAGGTGAGCCCGGCCTTGAGCACGAAAAGACAACACCGAGGGCAAAACCAGAGAGGCAGCTCTTCTTATAAAATCTTCGTAGATCATAAAAGTCTGAATACATCGTCTGCTTGGAAAAGTTAGCCAATGGAAACAGCAAAGATGTCAGCTGACTGACGGAATAAAAAGAACGTCATGACAACAAGAGCCGAGCTAAACGAAACACCTGTACTATTTGAGGCCACAGTGGGAACTCACTTTTTAAGAATGTCTTGTTTCTTCTGCTCCTCAGATGTAGGCAGGCCCATTGATTTCTGCCTTTGGTCATACATCATCTTCTCCACCATACCGCGCGTCTCTCCGTCCAGGTCTGACAGCTGCTCAGCAGGAGAAACACACACAGTTAGGATTAAAAAAGGCGGGAAGTCGTCATTGCAGATGTATAGGAGATAGGAAACATCCTTTACCTTGGAGTTTTCTGGACAGACTTTCTTGGTGTTAATTTCTGGATCTGTGGTAACAATCTTGCTCCACCACTCCATTTTATTAATCTGAAATTAAATAATATGATCAGGCTCAACAACTCAGCGGTTCTTTCATTCACTTCGTTGCCGCTGAAGAGAAACAGATTCGTGGTAATAATCTACAGTTGTGCTGTACCGAATGGTTTGAGGCTTCTTTCATGATGTTAGCATTCAAATTCGAAATCAACGTTTGAATGCTGCACAGCTAAAAGTCTCGTCATGCTGTTTAAACCCGGTTCAAAAGCCAAAAAGTATTTAAAAGAAAGATCGACGTAATCATTTCCTAAATTCGTTACAGGTTTTATCTAATAAAATATTCTGTCAATCCATATTTTAGCCTTTCAAAAACAAACATTTTCACTGTGGACCAAAAACAGTTTGCTCTCCAATTAACTAATTTAATCCTATGAATCACTTTATTCAATTTGAGGGTTTTCTTCAGGGATTACATTTTTTTTTTTTCCCTCATTCGACAACCTCAATAGAATCTTTGAATGTAAAAATAAAAAAGCCCTAATCTGCAGTGACCCACACAAACCCTGTTCTTACCTTTTCCAAGTGGACTGTAACAACCTTGCCATCGTCGATGAGCCAGGAGCTTTCTTCGACCTTCACCTCGTTGTAAAGCTCGCCTTCAATAATGGGCGGTTGTCCCTTCAGGCCGACCTTGATGGAGCGTCTCTGGATGTCCACCACTACGTCTCTCCCCTTAATGCGGAACTTCACGTCGAAAGGCACGCTCAGCTGGAGGAGGATATTAAAATGCATATTGTTGGATTCGGTTTCATTTACAGTTATATAAACGACAACAAGCCAAACACACACACGGGACACGACAAAAAATGGCTGCTTTTCTCGAGCATTGATGTACGTCAACAATGTTCCCACGAGTTGACGTGATTTCTGAGGAGTCAGGCAGGTGGCAGGGCAAGCACTTGCTCATCACAACAGAGGTCCAAGTCAGTAGTAGTAAACAGTCGGGGAAAGGATCCGTCTCGTGAAGCCACTGTCGAGGTTTTTTTCCTGTAAAAATCTGGCTGCTTGAGCACCAAGATGATAAAAAAAAACAGCTACTGCGAGAGGCTTCTGAAACACACGGTGGTGAGGCGGAAACCTTCCACAGGAACGAGTCAAAAGCATTATTCTGAGAGGCACTCACATCAACTTCAGACAGGGATTGTGTCCACTTATAGTTTGGTAGGTCAGCTCCGTTTTCTGCATTGGGCTTCAGTTTATCTTTGTCCTTCTCATCCTCCTCTCCTTCCGATTCGGACTGGGGAAAAATAAATTAGGATGAGTACGTCAGCAGAAACGGACTTAACTTAACCAACATTTCATTCTTCAAACCCCCAAAGGTTAACTCACCCCCTTCTCTTTTTCCACTTTCTCAGGTGCCTTTTCTGCATTTTTTGTTGCATTCTTCTTCTTCTCCTCTTCTTTCTTTTTCTGCAATACATACAGAAAACAAATACATGAATAATCTTTGTAAAAGAACAACGACAGTAATTCACAAGTGACAGGGCGTCAAGGCTCCCGGATTTCACCATGTCAAGTTCAGACTGAAGTTTCTCTGCTTCTTCATCAGTCAGTTCCTGAATTCTGGGACCGTCTTCGGTTGTCTTCTTCTTCTTTTCCTCTGCTAGCTTGGCTGCTCGTTCCACTTTCTCCTTCTTGTCCTTCTCCTGTTTCATCTGCTTCTCTTTGTGGGACTTCAGCGCCAGCTGACTGTGGTGGGCGAGGGCATCTTTGACTAGCTGTAGGAGAGAGAGACGATCAGAAACGATGCACAAGTGGCGGCGTGTCTCCCGCCGCGACATGGACGTCGTATCAAATGTCAAATTAGAAGCAGATACAGTAACAGCGCTCACCGTCTCCGCAGCACCTGTTTCACCGCCGGTGAAGAAATCAGTTTTGCGGCGGAGGAAGCTGAAAAATGTGTTTACTAACTGTTGAGAGAAAAACAGACCGTCACATATATTAAATATAACAGATTAATTTGTGCTTGAGAATTGTTGGCATGACTGGATTATGTATTATAGTCCCTCTATATTTATCAGCTCCATGGCTGTTTCTTCTTCCCATCCTCCTCCTCATGTTCTGTATCAAGTCATCTGCAAATCCTTGCATTAACCACTGCACGAGATAAACTTCATCTTTCCACTTAATCAGCCATCTCAACATCTCAAATGTTCCCTTTATTATTGAAAACTGAGTAATCTAGAAATAGACATGTGTCAGCACCCACACAGGGCCCAGCATCTCAGTGCTCCCTATTAAAAATGTTTAATTGTGTAACAAATATTCAGAACAACTTCCAGGAAAATAGATCCTCTAGAAAAAGAGTTTTATAAAAAATAAATACTGACATTTCGTGCTGCTTTGCTAGTCACGTGTTTGCCAAATTCAACATGACACCCCGTTGATTAAAGACGTGTAGTTAGTGAATGTCCTACAGGAGAGCCTTTCAATAATGATGAAAAACATCAGCTAAACCCTGTGTATACAGCTGAAAACATCTGCTTTTATGAATGAGACTGCTTCACGCTACATGCGAGGTGTGACTACTAGCTAGCTTACCGGCTAACTAGCTTCAACATTAACCCCGGTAGCTTTGACATGTGAGCGACATACTACGTTACCTCTTGTATCCCTCCCTCGTGCTGCTGCGCCATGACGAGCAACATGCCGTCATACTTTTCTTCCTCGTCGCCCATGGCTGTAGATTTAGTAAACGGTTGAATAAAACAGTTAGCTGTCCGAATGACAAGCAAAAAGTTGAGTCGGGCCCGGAGTCACTGGTAACACAACTCACTTCCTGGAAACAAACCCCGCCCACGGCACAATGTGGCCAATCGGAGGGCTTGATTTTAAATGACAAGCAGAATATCCAATAACGTGAGAGTATTGGTTCAGGCGCCCTGGGAGAACATTCTAGAGAAGAAAACGACAAAATATGATTTTATTGTCAATATCCTTTTAAACCACGAAATAATCATTTTAAAAAGCAACAACAATTTTTTTTTTATAATTGCTGTATTAATTAAATGTTGCCCTCGTGAGTTGATAGACACAATGTAGTGGAAAATAATATTACATTAGCAGAAACAAATATTCAGAGGCATTTTCAGAATAATAGTAATATAAGATTATCAATCAATCAGTCAATCAAATTTATTTATATAGCACTTTTTACAGACAAAAGGTCACAAAGTGCTTGACAGGAGCAGAAAACAAAAAAATTAAAACAAAGTGACCATACAAGGGGCCAAAACATTACAAGAGGTTTGTAACACAACAATATGTATTTTTTTTAAAAAAAAGCACAATAAAGTACACAATAAAAGAAAGCACAGTAAAATACACAATAAAAATAAATAAATAAAAACGGATTAAAAGCAGGCCATGGCCATGGCCATTATGCTTGCCTTCATGTCAGAATAGCTATTTAAAAAGGTAAAATGTGGCTTGATTAATGGAATAAAATTCTAAAATTACTACTGAAGTTTTAATTTGTATTTCATTAGAATATAGGGTTTAAAATAGGCTTTTGTTTTATTAATTCATTTTTTCAACTTTTGACAACAGACAGTTTCTCTTGCCATACCAGGAACATGATCGTAATAATTATTAGTGACACCTGTAGGCCCCAGACAATGTTGGTGTTTTTGCCTGATATGGCTTCTTCAAAGGCTACTTTCCAAATTTGCAGTTTCTGAGATAACATTTTGTATTTTCATATCTTGTAGCCTAAGCTAGCTCTGTCTGCGGCCCAGATTACAGTATATGAGAATTTCCATGATGATTCCACCTTAATTAAGCATGCTTTTGAGGAGTTCCCATATAGTTAGTTGCCTATAACTTGTGCAATATGCTCATAACAGAAAATCTTATGTTATAACAGTCAGGTAAACCATATAAAGGCAGAATTTGTGCCAGTGAATTAAATTGCCCACAAATCAACCCACTTCTGCAGCACAGTTGTAATCCTCAAAACCTGTTAAAAACAAACAAACGTTGAGACCTTTCATGCAGTTCCAGGGTGGAACTGGAACACGGGTCAGGTGGCATCCGGTGCGTTGACCCCGTCAGTCCTTGATAGACTGGCACAGGCTGAGTTATTGGCTGAAGTAAACATGATAAATGTCATTCACCCCACCAGCTTCTGTATTTCCTTTCCCTGTGCAGCTGCAGAGCTTAACTAGCCTTATCGCCGCCACGTGGAGAGAACCTAGATCCCTCTGCATGGGAAGTCCAGGGTCACTTTCCCCCCCACCCCCCCACCCCCCCTGCGCAAATGCAGGGTCTTAAAAAGGAGGGTCAAGGCTGAGTATGCCACATCCTGGATAAATACAGTCGGGCCGGAGCTTGTGGGGTTCACTGGAGTCATTCTGCAGATACTTTTTTCCTTTACACAATGTTTCCTCTGGAAGAGATTACACACCACTCTTGCTCTGGCTACCGGGATCGGCCTCCTCACCCCATCCTTTACAACATCTTGAGCGGGAGCGGTAGCGAGAGTCGCTACCTCAATGACAAACTGAACCGCAACGCCACAGCACACAACTGCCACTGTGAGCAGAGGCGGACGGTTTGCCTGAAGGACCCGAAGGCCACCTGCCAAGTGGCCTCCAGCGTGCTGGTCAAAACCGTCTGCTTCGTGAGAGGTTTACCATCCTTCAGTCAGCTTCCATCAGGAGATCAGTCATCTTTGTTGAGACACTGCTGGGTTCCTCTATTTGTTCTGGGGTTTGCCCAAGAAAAGATAGTCTTTGAGGTGTCTGATGTACCAAATACAAGTATCCTTAGAAAGATTCTGCTCGGACCAGGACTCACTGGAAACGAGGCCGACCTACCAACTCTCGCTGGAGTTCACAACTTGACAGCTTGCTTGCATAGACTCTGGAATCTGGAGCTCAGTCCAAAGGAGTATGCTTACCTCAAAGGGGCTTTGCTGTTTAACCCAGGTAAAAGAATTTTTTTATATCAGTTTTGCCATGCTAATTGATTTGTTTGCCCTCTGCAATAAGACTGTACAATAAATCACCTCTGGCCAAATAAACCACCCAGCCATAGCACCTTCGTTTGTTTTTGTTTCTTCTGTTTCTTCTTCTGTTTCTGTTTCTGTTTCTGTTTCTTCTTCTTCTTCTTCTTCTTCTTCTTCTTCTTCTTCTTCTTCTTCTTCTTCTTCTTCTTCTTCTTCTTCTTCTGCTTCTTCTTCTTCTTCTTCTTCTTCTTCTTCTTCTTCTTCTTCTTCTTCTTCTTCTTCTTCTTCTTCTTCTTCTTCTTCTTCTTCTTCTTCTTCTTCTTCTTCTTCTTCTTCTTCTTCTTCTTCTTCTTCTTCTTCTTCTTCACGTAAAAATGTTTCTTTTCTTATGTAAAAATGCTGCTGTACCAAAAGAATTTCCCCTTGCGGGATTAATAAAGTATTTATCTATCTATCTTGTTGGATTTGATATGTGGTTAAACAGAAAATTCTCCTCACCCACTACAGCCGTTCAGGGATTGAGCGCCTTGTTGTTCGTTGAAGGCCTCCAACAGGAAGCTCAGAGAGCTCTTCAAGAAGTCATCCAGCTCCTGCACCCGGAGGACGCCGCTCGCTTCGGTCACGTCCTTCGAGCAGCCGCCACCATTCAGACTGTCAGCCACAGCCTGGTCACAGAGCTCTTCTTCAAGCCAGTAATTGGCACCACAAATATGTTACATTTATTAACAGAGATGTTGTCTATGCAATGAGATCCCGGTGAGGAAGTCTTATGCGAGTTAAGTGTTGTTGTTTTATAGTGAACCTTGGTTGAAAAGCTCAATAAATAAAAATGTAATACTTTCTTCAGTTTTATAAAGTTTGAGAAGTGCATGACTTCTGTGAAAGCATATACCTCAATCCGTATGAAGAAACTATGCTATAATAAGTGTCCTACTCGAGGGGCAGCATGGCCTGACCTTAAAAAAAAAAAAAAGGTGAGTACTTTGACTCCCTCGTGTGGTCATATGCGGCAAATGACAAGCAAACAATTCCTTCTTTTTGTTTCACTTCATTTACTTTATTGTTTTTTACAACAAGAAATCAGTTAAAAGATGAGTTTGTGTCAATATAAGAACCTGCCAGCACATCGTTTGCTGAAAACACAAAGTATAAACACCTTGGTGAGAGGCCCAAGCGTTATACTTTGGAAATCAGGAAACCTTCTGAGCAAATCTGATGTGCGAATGACGACGAAATGCTAGGCTTTAGCAGACAAGTCAACCAGTTTGGTGAAATAAGAAGTATGTTAGCATAATACAGTAGATATGACACAGACACATATTAATCACCTCGTGAATATAGTATCATTTTCTGCTTCTTGGTCGAAAACCTGAGCAACCAGTTTCACGCCGTTTCATCATAACCACCCTGATGCTGCGGCCAAGTTCCTGACACACTAAAAAAAAACAAAAAAAAAACAAAAAAAAAAAATACACTGTGTTGTTACGTACCTTAAATGATCTTTGTCACAAACTTACTTTTTTTTAATTTATTTATACTTACACTTGAAATGGGGAACAAGAGGATAGATCCCGGGAGGCAAGAGCGTAATCTGGACAGTTAAACCACACATTTAAAAGATGTGGATTAGCCGCCCGTGTGTGTGTGTGTGAACTGAAGGTATCACAATAGGGTCCAGAAGCTCACGCTGATAAGAGGCACACAGAGCTGAATAAATTCCACTGAATCAGCTGGCCGGATTCCCATCAGAACCCAGGAGCAAACACAGCGAGCATGGCTGTGGTAGGAAAGCAGACCTTCACTCCTCGAGTCAGAATAATGTCAGAATAGTTATAGTCCACGATATTAGACCAGCTTTCATAACGTCTTACAGTTTGACACTTGAATACAGACGGGACGGTCACACAGCAGCTATTTGCTTTATGAGCGTCGTGTTATTACACTAATAATGATCTGCCTTGAAGAAAAGAAAAAAAACATGCTCCACACTATATGAACGTCATACACTTCGCATTAGAAAAAAACAACATGTTTACAGTTTATTTTCTGTACCTTTTTCAACTTGTCTTTCTTCAGGGGAAACAACTAATATTATTTACTTGGCAAGAGGATACCACTTTAATATCTGTTAGCTTAGCTTAGCATTAAGACGGAAACTGTGGGAAACAGCTAGCCTGGCTCAGTCCAGAGATGACAAAAAGCACCTTTGACGCTGACTTATTAAGATGTTATTATGTATTACTAAGTATTTTGTATAATCGCTAATAAATACAGACACAAAGACAGTTTTATTCTTTGGTTTCTGTTACCTTCCGACAGAACCAGGCTGGTTGTTTCCCCTCGGTTCAAGTATTTACACTAAGCTGTGGCTTGTGACTCTCCGCAAGAAAGCAAAGAAGCTAATTTCCCCAAAAACTTGTTGAACTGTTCCTTTTCAATTCTTATTTCTACTGCACTATCAGGCACACACATACAAAAAATAAAAACAACCCCCCCCCAATCTTAGAAGTAGAAGATTTAAGCCACACTATAAAACGTTTTCTTCCTGTCAAACATTGCTACTTCATCCATTCACACTGTTGCCACTCTATGCTTCTTACATCAATATGAAATATGGCAAATCATGAAAACTACCAGAACATCATTTCTGATCATTAATCTGGAATCACTGACTGTAAATATGCGATACATGACCACTGGATTGAATGCATTGAATAGTGTTTAAAATCACACATATTAGTTATATATATATATATATATACACACACACACACACAACTTACAGAACTATATCCAAATGTCCTTTGCATAACAACAGCAGAATAATGTGACCGGCCAAAATGAGTCAGCTTTCATGATCACAACTCTCCTTCAAGGACAAAGCGGACGGTTAAACGGGATACAATAAGAGCCATAAAGAGCTGCTGGGGATATCTGCCTGCAGGACAAGCTCTCAATCAAGCAATCCTTCAAACACGCACATCATATTCATCAGACATAAATATCGACACACAGAGCCCTGAGTTCCCTGAAGTCCTTCAGACAATGTGAATATTCACATTTTCTTTTCCCACAGCAGAGCCGTGGCCTCTACGAAGAGCTCGGCTCAGCCAGAGACTCCTGTGCAAGTAGTGTCGCCTTTCAACGTCCCACATTGTGACCTTGTGGACACGGCAAGGCAAATAATTCAAGCATAGGTGGCCATTGTGGAGCAGGAATCATGTTCTCACAGAGGTGCGAATTAGTGGGACACCCGAGGAATTAGTCTCTGCGTGAGAAGGCGAGTAGGCGGTTGGAGAACTGGAAGTATGACCTATGAAAAAAAAAAAAAAAAACAAACAAACAACAGACATATTTCAGCTTCAATTCTGCTAACTGCCTTCCCTATTCACGGTGCACTGCAACTAGAAACCGTTTCACATTCACATATGGGATACTTTAAGGTCACAGTATGTTGGAAAGTTGATGAAACAAAAAGGACTCCCTTTCACACTCTTGGACCCCGTGTACAGATAGTCGGCCTTTCTCCATAAAAAAGGGGAGAACACTTGTTTGACTTAAAGATACCCTGTGAAGTTTTTCCCCACTGTAGCACTTAAGAGGTTTACAGGTTTTACCCCGGGGGCCTCAGTTTTGTTTGTTTTCAGGCACGTGCATGAGGACGCGCCCGAGTCACCCGATACACATTCCTGCCGATGGTTTCGCACCATTCCCCTGATCAACAGGTGGTGGCAATGCACAAAGAAAAGCAGCAATGAGCCAGCAAAAGCAAAAAAAATGTCACAGCACTTGCAGACTCGTATTTAATAACGGGTGCATCCACAATTCCATGAGTCCACAAGGGGCCTCAGGCGAGCCTTCTGTGGACTTCCAGGGAGTCAGCTTGGGATGCAGACGTCACCAACCCCACACTTGGAGAAATTACCCATACTCCATAGCAGCATGGATGTGACAATGCTGAAAAATATATTAATAATGGTTTTGGACCAAAAGGTTGGTTTTCGCCCATCGAGGGTGAGGATGCCGAGTTTAAGGGCTCAATGTGAATATAATATCAGGTGTGTTTAACGAACCATATCTGTTAACGCCACTATGTTCAGTAAAGAAGCAGACACGACGCATATTGTTCAGACAAATATTTTGAAATGAGTTACAGGGTCCGTTCATCTCCATGGAAACACTGGAGTTCCTATGTCCCGTCTCATGGCTCACTTTATTCGGCGCACATTTGGATTCAGCCAATGTTTTAAGAAAAAAAAAAAACGGCTTCGCGAATGTTCTATGAGGAAGCGCACGCACTCAACGCACAGTTAGACTTCAAGAACACACAACACGCATTTAAATGATTGACGCAGAATAAAAACAGAAAATCTGTTTGTTTACAAGAAAACTCCACAAGGCATCTTTAAGAATCTTAATACTGCAATCTCACTGAATGCAAGTGTCCCGGCTTTCTGCAGATTGCACCGGACAGTGTAGCATCACGGTGTAAAATTCCAACTCCTTAATCCCCTCCCAGCAAAGACCACTTTTCTATTCCCTCTTTATTTTTTCGTAGTACATCGCTCTGATGCGCTTATCAGAGCCCATTTTCTCATCTTTCCATCCACATTCCCACTTTAATATCTGACACACGGATGTTGAGCTGTGCACTACAGTCTCAACACGAGTAAAATGATTTACGTTTTTAGTTTGCCATTGGTGACAGCCCTACGAATAGTTTTGTGGTTTTGGATGTTTTCTGTACTAGATATGGCGGACACACTAAACATTAACAAATCACAAAACCGTCTACATGGAAGAAGATCAAACCCTAAAATCCTATTTTTGCAGGCATCTTTGTCGAGGTAATTGCTGTTGACTCACTGTTCTCGAGTTTAACTGCACCACACTCCCTTTGAAATTAAAATTAAACATCACTTTTATAGGCCATATTTCTATTTTCTACAAAGATGCATTAAAACTTATGTAGTATGAAATGTTATTGAATGGTTAGTTGTAATCACACAAAGGCAAACTGTAAAATAACACCAGAAGTCAAACACCTGCACAGGGCACGTGAAGGACACAGAGGTCATTTCAACCTGGGTGGGGAGTTTAGATTCTACAATTTAAATACTGGAATGTACGAGTCCAGTATTTTTAAAATGAGAGTATGAAAAAGCCGATCTTGCTCTCATGTTCAAGGGAGACTTGTGTTTCTTGGGTCTTAAACCTCTGACAGTGTATTTTGATTCATGCATGGAGCATGGCTTTTTTGTTGTTGTGGCATTACCGAAAGAGTTTGAGAACCACGTATTTAGGCCTCCATTTTGGGTCATAAAGTTTACAGAAACTGAAATGAATGTATTAAATATGATAATTCTAAATCTGAATCCAAAACTAGAGCTCAAGAAGCATTCAGCTTGACACCGAGGCTCCAGCCCTGAACCTGCATCGAGACTTTCTATCACCAAAAGTATTTCACAAAGAAAAACAAATGATGTAATAAATAGATTTTACTGCAACATCTGGCAAAACCAACTTCTTAATATCCTTCAAATTCAGACTCATTGTCTCATCTGAAGTAAAAGTGGATGCTAAAAGTCGGAACAGAATTTATCAGGAAGTCAAACCGGTGTTGTGTTGTTTCGGATGAAAACAAACTCAGGTTTATGCTGCGAGATAAGTCCTATGAGGGCCGCCACTGTTGGCATACGCGCATGAAGGACTTCCCTTGTTGTAACAGCCGAGTTATGGAAAACAAAACATGCACATTATTCAAAGCCACTAATCAAACTACTGGAAACAAAAAAAGAAAATGACACACTCTTCAAGTTACATCCAACTTTCATGAAAAACAGTACGAGGCATATGAATGTAGCAGTATACTGTGTATGTGATAACATAATAAAGACAGATTACTTACCTCCATTGGTCCTCCACATCTCTCTGGCACACTTGTCCGAGGAAGTCAGTTCAGATATTTGGATGTTTGGATTTGATTTGTAATCATCTGACAGAGTAAAAGAGAGTGATGGTTACTTGGTGGCAGAAAAGCATATGAATGGCGTTTCAGAGGCAACGCTGATATTTTTGGGACTTATGACGTAAGAAAAACAACAACTATAACTCACTGTTGTTGCTAAATGACAAGGAGTCGCTCTCTTTCATTGTCTCATTCCCGCTGTCCGACAGCGTCCTCTCCCTCCTGGAGATGCGAGGCCTCCTCTTGGTGCTCTTCCGAGTGCTGATGCGAATGATGCCGCGCACCAGCCGACACTCCATCTCCTGCTCGTCCATTTTGTGCTGCTCTGCCAGCGAGTTGATGAGGTGGTTGATGGCCTTGCTCTTCTTCAGGAACACAGAGTCTGAGGTGCACCTGGCCAACTCTTCGATCTGATACTCAGAGTAGAGCTCCAGCAGCTTCTTAGTAATCAGAGAGTCCACGTCCTCCTCGCCATCTTCCCAGTCGTAGAAGCTCATGGACTCATGCAGAGACGGGTGGATGGGCTGCGTTGGACCACCGGGCGGAGGCCCATATGATGAAGATCCGGTTTCAACTTCCAAATAATCTCTTGGACTGTCAACTTTGACTCCAGCGATGCGGACGTCCCCGAGCCAGTCTGAGCCGTCCTCCTCCTTGTTGCCTTCTGGGTTCACAGATCGGAGGTTCACAGATCGGAGGCTCACCTTCTCCGGTTCGTCTTGGGAGCTCTCGTTCGGCGCCAGGCACGGAGCGAGGACGGAGCGCTGGCAGACCCTATACAGGCCGCAGGTGAGCACGCTGCACACAAAGCTCCTACAGCTCCTCTGAGGAGAGCAGGGATTGCAGGTTTGTGTCGCGGAGGACGGGTCAGCTGAGCCAGGAATGAAGCCAATGGTCTCAGACTCCTTCCCATCGGCGTCTTTCAGGTGAGCTTTGTGGACTAGCTTTGGCTCTGGGGTGGGGAGCCGGTCTTCCACTGGGTCAACACAGCGCTCCTCGTAGGACGACCTGTGGCTGCTGCTCCAGCTCGTTCCATGCCTATAGCTGCCAGGCCCTGAGCTGTGCCTCAGACTGCCAACAGACATGACTTACTGCCCCCAGAATCTGTACAAGCGTGATAGGAAAATGAGATCAACTGAGGTGTAACTTCATGCTGAAACAGTGGAGGAAATTGAATCACTAAACAAGTTATCAAAGCTTGCACAACCTAAAATCCCTCCGCCGGAGGGCATCTCTCTTCAAAACAAATGTGAAACTACTATCCCCAGGTGGCAGGTAAAGTGACCCGACTGGTTCTCTGGATGCTCACTGGATGACGTGTGACCACGCAGTCGCAGTAAATGAATTAGTCACTGCATGATGTCAGGGGGATTTCTAAAATTAAACTAATCTGTTACATTGTAACTGTTAAATGAAGAGAAACTAAAAACAGTATGTGTAAAAAGGGTCAAAAATAATTCCATATATCGACAAGCGAACTGCTTAGTGCCAACCCATCTCCCGTGTTTACACTGTGACACTGAATAAACACAATTGCACCAAGTTCAATTTAAAATGTTTTAATGCCACCCTTGTTTGTTTGATGACAGCCACTATTGCAGCAGACCTATATAATATTTTTTTTATTAGAGTAAGCATGCATGTTTATCAGTTTCATGGATGCCGAATTCAAGAAAAGGTCTTATTGAGTCTGAAATGTATCTTTGCTTATGTTTTACCGGGTATACATATGTATTGACAACATAAAGAGCTTTAACTTGTCATATTCTCGAATAGCGTTTGGCGTTCCGTGACATGACGGCATGTGTTGAAACCAATGTTTACCATGAAGTTATTAGCCGAAAAGCTAATGAACGAACAACTAAAATGAAAATAATATTTAGCCCTTTTTTTTTCTTCTTCCACAATAGTTTCCACTCATTTACTATTACGTCACCGTATGACACACATTCAGCCGCGCGCCCCTTTTCATGTGACATTGTATGAATTATTTTCCCTTTTCATGGTGACTTGTCATCTGGACCGTTTCCTCCATTAGAGGACTTACTCACTCAACATGAGTCTACTCACAGTTTACGCGCTGCGTCCAGCAAATGACTTCCAAACTACTGTTGTCGTCCTAGCCACCTCACATTAAACACGTCTGTTTGAAGTCCATTTTGTGGATCAACTCCGCTCCAAAAAGTTTACGTTTCTGTCGAGTTTGTCTACCTGCTCCGTACCTGAGCGTCAAGGTGCAGGAAAAGCACCAGGTAGCTCGAGCAGGAGGTCGGACTTCCGGTTGTGGCTGCAGAAATAAAAACGCAAGTAAAATTGCTGCTGTAATTTTCCAATGATGTATTTTGCGTCACGTAGCTACTAACAGAGAATTTGAACTTTAGTTTAACATTTTTACATTTTAACTTCATACGATATTTGCGTAATACTCCCCCGAAACACACACATGCACCCTCAAAAACAAAGTCAACATTTACACACTTTTATTTTGACATGATGTCTGGTGTTCAGATAAGAACAGCGTGCCCGTCGCGCGCACGGCCAAAGTGAAAGCTACGTTGACATTGTAAGGAGCTTTATTATATACTATGACTTACTATGTTTTTATGACTCATACATTGTCATAATGTTTTACAACAATAATCACAACTTATGGCGTATACTTACGACTGTTTGACACAACTGAATGATGGACATTTCTTTTATATAACAGTGATTATGATGCATTATAAAACAAATATTATAATGTATTACAACGATGGGAATTAAAATCCTTGCAAAACAGATGTCAGTGAGTGACCAACAAGGAAGTATTATTATGCCTGACCTATTAAGTCATTATAAAATGCTTTCTAATGTGTTATGATTATTGTTACAGAGGATTTTAAATATTTACGAGTTTCCTATAACTATAATTATACAGTTCTATAAGCAGATCATAACACATTATATGTTTGTCATGCGTTATAGACATGGGCTTCATAGAAAGTGTTACATGAAGTTACATATAACCAATAAATTAATTCTAACAAATGAATTGAGTCGCCTGCAGCAAGCCTATGCAAATCTCTGCAGATCACTGGGCACAACACCCAGATGTTATCTTGTTAATACGTCAAGTAACCAACAGTGAGCCTTTATTTACCGGATGTTACTTTGGACGGATATTTATATAAACAAAATATTATAACTTAAGCGCAAGGAGTATTTTAATGTAATATGTGGCTATTACTTTGCACGAATGCCATCATGATCATCATCATCCCTATATGCGTAAATGTAGGGATATTTACGCATTCCCTGTTATAACGTTACGTAAATATGAATATGACATTTATTTTGAAAGAACACTGACCGGAAATGAAAACATTTTTCTTTGTGTTAAGTTTGACAACAGCTGGTTTGATCGGTGTAACGGTTTAACATGGGACCGTGTCAACTGGCGACTTCCAGCCGAACGCGTCCGTTGTTGTCGTAGTTACAGCGACAGCTGTTGAAAAATAGGAAGAGACCACGTGGCTGTCCTCGTGAATGCCGCATTGTTTAATTGTTTAATTTCAATACAGTGTCAAACCCTCTCACATACATCGTATACATCATATACAAATTAAACATTCACGAGGACAGCCACGTGCTCTCTTCCTATTTTCAACAGCTGTCGTTCGGCTGAAAGTCACCAGGTAACACGGTCGCTCGTTAAACCGTAACCCCGGACGACAGCATTGCTAAACCAATACTTTTCACCAATGTGTTGGGACTCTTTTGTAGGAGATTAATATTAGTAAAACATATATAGATATATATATATATAGTTTTAGTGCTCCTGTTGATTTATGCACACGGGACCTCTGGAGCCAAAAGGTTTTTTCTATTTTGTGCAAGACGCGCGAGCTAACACGCTAGCAATGGTGACAGTATTTGGGGTTTACTGACGTTAAACAGTCCGCTGATTTGTCTGAATGTCCCCGCTAACCAGCTAAAGATGCCCAGCGGCTCAGTGCCTGCATGCACGCGGAGACTCTCCGGAGACAGACTTAAAGAGGAGTGCGTGACGAGGGAAACAACGCTACCGGGGATGTGATTTCGAGCATGGGCTCTCTGGGGTTTATTTACAACTAGATACACTCGTAGTGGAGGACAAGCTTTGTTTTCCTTCCCTCCGTCGAATGACGACATTTTGCCGGTGATGTTGTCGTCGGCCCGCCGGTTCTCCGAACTGGGACCGAGCAGCCAAACTTCACCGTGAAAACACCATGAAGAACTGCGAGTATCAACAAATCGACCCGCGGGCTCTCCCGACGCCGACGCCGACCCCTCCGCCTCACCTCGGACCCGACCCCGACCCCGACCCGAGGCAGGAGCCGAAAGGACCGAGGAGAAAGTGGCAGGATTTCCCCGGAAAGAATCGCTTCTACTGCGATGGACGGATCATAGTGGCCCGACAGAGCGGGGTCCTGCCCCTCACCCTGGGCCTTATCCTCATCACAAGTGGATTGTTCTTCATATTCGAGTGAGTTGAGTGTTTAGTGTGAGGTTCACGGTTCTGTCACGTATCACCTTGTCCTGGTGAATGTAGCCAACGTTGAAGGATGGGGACATCAGTGCATATTAGCTTCCACAACACTATAGCAGTACGATGCAAACTAGCTCTTTAAATGCACATTTGTATTGAATGGACTCCTGTCTGACGTGTTGGATATGGGCCGAACCGTAGAGCAGGTTCTACTCATTCATAAAATGTCCCTTTTCATGTTTGACCAGAGCAATTTATTTACCAATGCGCAAGTCAACTTAAAAAATGTCGAATTTCATAATGTAGTCTGGCTAGATCATCTGGATATCATCTGTTTTACAACATACAACTTGTAATCAATCTGTGCAGCTGTTAATAAGACCAACATGTAGTATGATTGGGAATAGTGCTTGAATATGAAAATGGCATTATTTCTATCACCGTGTAGTGAAAAGTGGGTTCTGTCTCCATGGACTTCAGATGGTGATTAAATACACTGACTGTTAATTAAAACTAGATCCCCTGGTGGGTGAGAAGAAAAGTAGGCTACGTTATAAGACGGGGCTCAGTCTCCAGCCTTTTGATGTGGTCCATTGTAATTCATCCTCTCTCCACCTGTTTGTCTCCGCCCCATCACAGCTGTCCCTTCCTGGTCAAACACCTGACCAGCTGCATACCTGTTATTGGAGGAGGCCTCTTTGTCTTTGTGGTCATCACCTTGCTCCAGACCAGCCTCACGGACCCCGGCATCCTGCCCAGAGCGACACCAGATGAGGCTGCAGACATCGAGAAACAGATCGGTAAGGACCAACTCAGTCGTAAAGAGGTGGTCAGCACTCAACGATCGCCTCAATTGCTTTTGACTAACATCAAAAAAAACATTAACAGTTTTTAAGTGTTCAATATTTACCCCCCTCCCCCAGAGTGGTATTCCTGCGAGGTTGTGGCAACGAATTTAGACCACCATGTGTGCTGAAGGAAATGTGATCCCTCAACTCAAACTGCTTCAGCTCCACTCATTTCTTTTATAAGTTACCCTCTGCCCAGTGGCCTCAATCATGCCAAACTTCAAGCACTTACTATTTCTGTGTCTGTCGTGAGAGCTTTCACACGGTTTATTTTGCTTCAGAGCACAATTCAGTTCTGATTGAAGACATTGTTCTGCTCGCATCGGCCGTTTCACTCTGAAACACGAGGCACATTCTAATGAACAGTCACCAGTCGTTCTTTTGCCAGTTAAATGTAATGATGAAGTATCCTTTGACACATTAAACGGTCCTTTTTAGTAGAAGTCGTGAAGACCAACGTGCCCTTTGGACCTCTGAAGTTTGGGCCAGAAGATTAGCCGTCCCTCAATCTGTCCTTTTTTCTTTCCCCCCACAGTTCTGTTCAAAGTGGTTCATTAGTTACATTCAGTCAGTTTTGAGTCTTGCCAACAGTATCTTTATTTTCACATGGTATGTCTATATATATATAATGACCTTCATGTTTCAAGTGTGCACCTTGTTAACTCCTACTCATGACCAACGTTTAGGCAGCGATGATGTAAGATGTTCATATTACCAAACTGTACTTTGTTTTTTGTTTGAAACAGATTCTGACTTAAGTGTTGCATATTTACCGGCCACCCTGTATTTAAGGAAACGCTTTGGACCATTTGTTTGACAAGGTACTATTTTTAGTCTTCGGTTGAATAGAATTACCGATCGCCTTAAAATTTCATTTAAAAAAAAAAAGGCAGAGCGTGTGGAAAACCAAGAGCTGTGTCCCAATTTCACAATTCTAAGCAGGTTTTGAATATGTAGTGTGTTCACGTCGGCAAAGTGACAGGAAAACGGTGTCGGATGTGAGCGTTTAGTCCCGCAGCGAGCCCGGCAAGCCAGCCAACAGCAGCTTTCCACAAGTTGTAAATTATGCAGCGTTTGAGTTTTTCAATATTTTTTTTAGTCAATGTCTTTGCACTCCACTGTAGCCAAGTACTGTAGCACATGTCAAATGGCGAGTGTTCAGGTCTGACGTATTTTTGTCTCGCGGTTTCTCTCTCCCGCCATCTCCTCTGCAGACAACACTGGGAACACCAGCTATCGGCCTCCACCTCGCACCAAGGAAGTCCTCATCAACCAGCAGGTGGTGAAGCTCAAGTACTGCTTCACCTGCAAGATGTTCCGGCCTCCGCGCACCTCCCACTGTAGCCTGTGTGACAACTGCGTGGGTGAGCTGTGGACACACACATACACACACTTACACACACACACACACACACTCTGACGCTCTGACATTTACACATGATGAATAATGAATGGAGGCCTCATAGGGTCACAGTGAACATGATCCCATTAGTCTTGTTCAGGCTGGACTGACCTTCTTGACATGTCGGTGTACTTCTCACGACTGTTGGGAGTATTTCAATCAGTGATGGAATTCTTCTTTTGGTGCGTTTCTCTTTCAGAGCGGTTCGACCATCACTGCCCCTGGGTGGGGAACTGTGTGGGAAAACGCAACTACCGCTTCTTCTACACCTTCATCGTGTCGCTCTCCTTCCTGACGGCGTTCATCTTCGGCTGTGTGACCACACATCTCGCTCTAAGTATGTGTTTTTGCTCTGGTTCACAGGTGGTTCTTTGTTTTTCCAACCATAAAAAAAAAAAAAAAAAAAGTCAGGATCTTACTGATAGTAATTGCTAACACACCTGGCTCAAACAGCACCTGCCAGTAACTGTAAGTGTTTGTTTTGTCTCACTTGGACTGCCAGACGGGTGGGGTTTACCACGTCAGAGCAGGTTAGGTGCCTGATAAGAAAACCATACAGAATGCTCTTTTTGTTTTCAGATTTATTGTGATCTGTTGGTTTTGGCAACTGCACACATTTTCCACTTTAATGGCCTGAGAAACACACTTTGAGCCAGTGTTGTTTTTTTCCTTTTCTTCCAGGGGCTCAAGGTGGAAAAGGCCTGGTGTTTGCTCTGCAAGAGAGTCCAGGCAGATATCCTTTAATCACAAATGTGTTTTTAAGATTTCTGACAAGTGAGTTTTATTGATTTCTCCTTCCTCCAAAAATACTTATGCTCTCCTTGACTCAACCTTTCACTGCGGTGGAGCTGGTGATATGTTTCTTCTCAGTCTGGTCCATCTTGGGCCTCTCGGGCTTCCATACATACCTGGTTGCTTCCAACCTGACCACTAATGAAGACGTGAGTTCTGCCTTGAGTTGAATTTGTTCCACTGCAATTACAGAGTAGTACCTTTGGTGTCTTGTGGTACAGTATTAAGACAATTTGGAATATTTGAAAATAATATTATTTTAATTAAATTACATTGATATTACATTAATATCACATTTGAATAGAATTGTAAGAAATGTACATGAAAAATGTGTACAAACTTTACACATGGATAATTGTAGAGAAAAGCATCTTTGTTCACTAAGATTTGTTTTAAACATTTATGGAGTCAATGAATACTTTTGTCAATCAAAAATCTAATTAAATGTATGTTGAATAAAATTGTGAAATGTTGCATAGTGAATATGTTTTATATCTTCCAGATTAAAGGCTCCTGGTCAGGGAAGAGTGGAGAAGATGTCACCAACCCATACAGTCATAAAAACATCTTTATCAACTGTTGTTCTGTGCTGTGTGGACCCATGCCACCCAGGTTAGTCCTACATTTGGTTTAGTTACATTTTCTTTCAATTTATTTAATTATTTATTTTTCTTTAGTAGTACGAGACCTTGTTTTAAAATGTAGCATTTAACATATGATGGATAATTATGTCAATTGGCAGAGAATTTCCTGAATTGGTAAAGCTGAAGACATTATATTTACAAAAATAATATATTTTTTTGATTATCACTTACAATATTTGTTGTTACTTGTTTCTATTCTTCAACTTTATTGGAGATCATTTTTTATTATTTAAAAATGCATTGTTATTACATTCGGTATTAATATAAATGTAAATACTAGCAATGAGAAATGAAAAAAAAAAAGATTTGGTACATTTTTCAACAGACAAATATTTTATTTTATTTTATTGATCAATTGGATATGCATGTAAATATCATATTTTCTTTTTTCCATGAAAAAGCAGACTTTCTTGCATGTTGAATCATGTCATACTATTTATGTTTGAATGCTTTATCATCACCAGTTGATCTGTCAACTATTTTTCATGGCAACAGATAATTATAATTTTTTTAATGTATATTCATATCAAACATATGAATTTGCAAATCACTTTAAACACCAAATATCATAAGGCTGTAATACTTATGGAGACACATTAAGTCACTAGCACTCACCGTAGTTCAATGCATATGAGAATAACGAAGAAGAACCCAAAGTCAGGTTTTTAATCAGAGACACATTTGATTAATCCACCACACAGTGGTCGACGTTTCTTATTCATTTTATTTATTTATCTAATAAGAATTCTCTGAAATGAACAATAAATATTACATACAGCTGGGTCCTAGTTCTGCAGTTTCTCTGACTGTTAGCGTGATGTTCAGTGAGCACGCATCAACAAGGCTACGTTAGATATCGAGACTAAAAAAGGAACGTGTACGCCTAATGACTTGGATCTTTCCTTGTTTCTTGTTTTTTTTCAGCTTGATTGACAGACGAGGTTTCCTGCCCGCGGATGAATCTGTCCAGACAGCGGGTGTGGACATTGAACTGCCCACTCTGGCCACTAAAAACGTGGTAGGAGGATCTTCCCAGCTGGCTTTTGGCCTTCAGGAATCCCCCTCTCCTGTGCCTGCACCCCCCCACTCCCACCAAAACTCTTCCTCTGCCTGACAGAAGCCTTGTCGCCTACTGTAGCTCCAACCCAGCATCTGTCTGCTGCCTGTTGTTGACTGTTGTGTATGGGTTAACCCCCACATATACGCTATTTACACTAAAGTCAGAGCTTTGGTAGTCATTACGTTTCTCAGTGCAAACAAGACCTTTTTAAAATGGCTTAACTTGCACACTTTGAATTAGTTTTAATCAAATTTAAAAAGCAGGTTAAAGGGAATAACTTTTTAGCAAATTAGCTTTATTTTCAGAGTGTGAGATTAATATCAACCTCATGTCTGTGTGTTGAAGCTCGCCTATTAACTATTAACAGCGGCCACCGGGCAAATGGTAATTTGCCAAAAACATCAATAGAGACAAGTCAAACATTACTGAGACGGCAAACTGACTCAGTAATGTCGGTTACGCATCAATATCCCTTTAGGTTTGCTAACATTAGCCACCCTAAGCTACTCGTCTTACCAGACTCGGTAAGGCTTTTGCAGTGAAACCCCCGAGTGTGTTGAATTGAGCAGTCGTGCATTATAATGCCTAAGATTTCAACTTATTGTTATTTCTTCCTTCAAAAGTTAGCATGTGTTTTCCTTCTTTTGCTGACCCAGACTAACTAGTCTCCCCCTGTTTCCGCTCTTTGTGCTAAGCTAAGCTAAGCGGCTGCTGGCAGCAGCTTCATATTTAGCTTGCAGACGTAAGAGTGGTATCAATCCTTTCCTCTCATCACACGGGGGGAAGCAAATAAGCCTGTTTCATAAAAAGTTGAGCTATTCTTCTAAGTTGTGATTTTGTAAAATGCTGTTGGCTGTTGGCTGTTGGCCTTGGTAGTCTGATGAGTTTAGACAGCTGCTCCGGGCAGTTCATGCTTCTGAACAGCTCCGTCTTGTTTACCTCATGGAAATGAACAAATCGGGTTTACGGACATTTTTTTCTTATTTTAATTAGCAACAGGGATACTTTTCACTATATGTATTTTTATGTCATCTACTGTTGTCACTTTTTTTTTTTTTTTTTTTTTTTTAATCACAAGCTACACCTCAGTTTTTTTGTCATGTGCAGTATTTGTCGACTCGGGGTGTTTTTATGAGAGAGCAGGAGTGGTAAGAAGTGAAGACTCAGAGATGCTGTTTCCAGCTCGTCCTCCTCCTCTCTTGTTGCTCTCTCTGAAAGTAAAGGATGCCTGGAGAGTTGTGCAGCAACTTTTGTTTACAATACGTTAACTGTGGTTCAGGTAGAGTTGCAGTCTGAGCCACAGTACTCGTATCAAGTGGTAGAGCAGCTGCTGTTTGGCTTTTCTTTTTTGTTCACGCCAGAGGAACCGTTCTAGTCAGACATTCATTTTTGTTGTTGGGTTTGGCGAGTGTGTAAAAATAGCCTTTTGAATTCAGTTGCTACATTGGTGAAGCTGTGAAGAACGATTGTATTTTGTGTTGGTTCACCTTCTACTGTCTCATGTTAACAGTCATATTTGTCCAAAGTCAAAGTGCCAAATTATTTGTGATGCATCAAGTCAATCAACATTGTTTCCCCTTCATGCTTTCCTTACGTGTTTTGATTTGTCCATCTTGTTTTTATACATATTTCTATATTGTCAGTATCTGAAGTGTAAAATAATAAAACATGCATTTTTGTCCATGCATTTCATCATCTGTGTGTGCTCATTTTTCATCGTACGCTTTGTCCACCCTCCCAGTTTGCACACTGGAGTATAGAAGGATTTTCCAAGGGAAGAAAAAAGCTCCAAACAAACGTAGTGTTTGTGTTTGTGTCCGTTCACTCGGCCCTAACTTGCTGTTCTGTATGTTGTCTGTCTCTGTGCCTGTGTCCCGCCACCAACACAAGGAGGTGAAATGTCTGGACTTTGCGGTGTTCTGCGCGGGCTGATTAGCCACTGTTAGTGCAGGAAAAGTGATGCTTGAGCTTGGTAAGCCTGTTTTAGAGAAAGGGAAAGCGAGAGCAGAGTCTCCTGTGCCCCCCACTGTGTCTGCATGTCCTCTTGCCCGGCTGCTGTGCTCCTGCATGGCTTCATCCATAACCTGCCATGTTGAATACATTTCAGAGTGCATAATGTAACACTGTTCACAATATACAAATGTGTAGATATGGTGAAAACAATTCCACTGGCTTATCCTTTAAAAAAATCGGATTTACTTTCAAGAAGTTGTTTCTGTGAAGGTATAAACACGTTTGTTACAGATTCATGATTAGATTAGAGGCATTAGGAGAAATGCATGATGCAGTCAGAGAAAGAAAAAAGAAATGTGGGGATCAGCCGGTACTTATCATCGATGGATACGTTATTGTTTAAGTTAGGGCGAGCAGCTCGTGAGAGAGTTGTTCAAATGTCTCATCTGGACAAGGCTGGATTCTTTCTTTAACTGAGGTACATAGAGGGTTTTACACAGGGAACAGTGAACTGGCAGGTTTTTAGTTTTGAATAAAAAATGACCCCCAAGGCCTTATGCTCTGGAAGGTTATCTATTATTCACACTTTGAGTGCATTAAAGCTTCAAGACTTAAATCAGGCCAAAAGCAGTGTTTAAAGCTTCACCATTCAATACTTTTTATGTTAACATTACACATATGCATGTGCAGTGTGAAAGAGGTCCGCCCATACTGCAACTCTGCAGCTCTACGTAGCGTTTTAGCGTCTTTCGGCTAACTGTTTTGGTTTTATGGTTCACAACTTTACTGTTTTAGTCACTGCTCGTATATGAGCTGTGTCTCCAGCAGCAGCAGGCAGATGTTTTCAGTGAAAAAGCTCTGATGAACCCATGGTACACTATCAGTCCAGCACCAGACAGCAGTGAGACAAGGTTAGCGACTAGCTAGTGAACATGAAGGATAATTTACAAAGCTAAAAGGACAACAAATAGTGGACTACGAACAACACCATAACTCTCGGTTCGTTTGAATTAGAGCTTAAGACTTTTCTGTTTGCTGCTGTATTTTCTTAACTTAAACTTTGGACTATTTATTCATATCTTGCACTGTAGCTGCACTGTTTTATTCCATTTCAGTTTATTATAATCTTCTATTTCACTTTGTTTAAATTATTTTAAATCCTATTTATGTGTGTCTTTTTTTTTACATTGTCTTGTGTCTCTTCTATGTCTTGTCTTAATGTCTTAAAGTGTTTTGGATTCATACAAATACATTGGCCTTACAAATTACAGTATTAACCTCTATGTGTGCAGATCACAGTCGCTCTATTTGTAAATGAAAGAATGTCAACAAAGTTGCTTTGAGGAATATAAAGCATGAGGCACCTTGATCATATGCAACACATTATGTATTGTGATGGGAATCCACAACAGTATGCATTGCAAAGGTGACATCAACCCACGGAATAAATCCAGCTCTAGAGTCTTGTCTTGTGAACAGAAAGCTTGCGTTAAAAACCCTAGTGGCGTAGTAGAGTTTGACAGACTTGGGCATTTCCAGGTGGCTCGAACAACATGAACAGTGCAGTTAAAATCAAACCACCACACTTCATTAAAGTGCAATACTAACTTGCTGGAGTTGTCTTTTAAACAATTTATTACCAAATTCAACCTTGCCGGACAATGTTCCTCATGGCTAAACATCTATCAAATATGATTCCCCAGGTTCAATGCGCATCCACATGCAGAGCTCTAGCATGAAACATTCGCAAACTCCTGCTTCGGCCCACTCGTGTGGCCCGCTCGCGCTCCCAACTTGCCTGCCTGTAATTCGTCTTGCACAGCTGTTGATGCGTTCACTGAAGTGTTTTACCGCCCTGCTGTTCACCCTGATTACTTCACTGGCCCGTCTCATCAGTTCTCGTCTTTTTTCTTTCTTTCCCCTTTCTCGTGCCTCTCCAGTGCACGCAGGGAACTAAAGGTCTGCTGGAGTCGGCCGCGATCCCGCCGCTCCTGTCCACCTCGTGTCCTCAGGGGAAACCTCACTCAGCTCATACAGGCCCAGACAACGGCCTGGCGGTGAACTCTGACCCTTCACCGGAGCTCTCCACGAGCTGTGGGGCCCGCCACGCTGCTGGCTCCCAAGGCGATGCCTCTCCACCACGTCACACCAAGACTCGGTCAAAGAAAAGCAAACGAGTGGCTTTGCATATTCCCAACCCTTCCTTCGACGTCCCCGTTTCCCCTACCTCTCCGGACGCTGGCCCCAGCTCCAAAGCCAGGGGCCACGAAGGTGCCAGCTTCGCCTCTTTGCACTGACCGAAATGACGGTGATCTCCAGTGAAAGCGCACATTGTTTGAAGCTTGCATGCTGTAACACAGTCAGATACAAGTGGTATGAGTTCAAAAATATGTATTATTTGTTGGTTCTCTGAAAGCTCTGGATCTTGTCATTGTGTATGAGGATGACAATCACTCAAGATATGTATTTGTGTGTTCAATTTGTAGTGGGAGTAGGAACACTAGAGCAGATTGGATGTATTCTGGCTGTAAAGGATAAACCTAGCCTTTGGTGTAGAAGGAAAAGCACATAAAAGATTAAATTTGCAAGATGGTGTAACTGGTGTACTGATAGAGCCATATGCCTTTCTGATGATTCTCATGTAAAACATGAATTTTTACCAGCATGTCAGATCCATCAAATATTGTGAAATAGTGGCTTTGATGTATCAGGTGGACAAAATCTTTGTATGGTCTTAAAGGGAAAATCTATTACAAATGTTGAAATGACATGTGTCATTTCTATAACAATGTGCAGCTCAGTTTATAGTGTGAACTTGAGCCAGTTTCTCCTTAAGGTGAACAGTAGAGAGACAGTTTGTGCTAATGATGTCATCTTGAGACCTATAGGAAGGTGAATAGTTGAACAGGTCATGAGACTCTGACAGCAACCGTGGAGCTTTTTCAAGGATATGAGGACATTTCTGCCATTCATAATGGAAAGCTCTGCTTTCAAATCATACTCCTTTGGATGCACAGATGGGTGATAAATTAATGCTCATACAGCAAATCTTTGCCCTAGGCCCCTTTGGCAGGTTGATCCGTCTCTGAGTGGAGAACACTGTCTCACACATTGCTCAAAAATCTCCAATGGGTGATCAATTGGGTTGAGATCTAATGACTGAGAAGACATAGCATATGCTTCATGCTTTGAAGTCTCTGCATTCGTTTCTCCACACATTTCTCCAATTTGTCTTTGTTGCCCATCTGTAATATCTCAAAGAAAGATGAATGAGTCCATTGCAGCCCTGCAGTCTCCAGGATAAAATATTGCCATTGTATTTCAAACTAATACAGGGCTTTCACCCAGCAGACTGCTGTTCGTGTCCCATGTGAAACCAAAAGTAAATATTGACTTCACCCTTGTTATGTAATGTTACGAAAGAAAGTCTGCTCATGGCAGTTGCTACATTACGTTGATACATTACTATTTCAACATAAACCATGATCTTTTTTTTAACCATAACCAAGTAGTTTTTTTTGTCAAAACATGATTAATAATTTCACAACGTTAACCACGTGGCATTGTGTGTTTCTGCAAGCGTGATATAAGGCAGATTTGAAGCATATTTCTGAAACGTATTTGTGGTTCAGAATATCGGCCTTCAACATATAACTAAAACATGGCAATGCCAACATTTTATTCTGGAGACTTGGCTGTCCATTGAGTATAAATTGGCCAACCCCAGATATGGTCATGTGATGTTTTATCACAGCTTTCTTGGTTTAAAGGTGTTGACACAAGTATCCAACATTTTGAAACTGCGCATGTGAATTCTGATTTTGTGTGGATTTTCCCTTTAACGTTTCACATACAGCACAGTGTGTATTAGTTGTATCAGTTTGTACTGTTGTTCAGATTTTTGTGCTGTATTCATGGCAGTGAATGCAACTGCATGATATTGACTAAAGATGTATTTTCAATTTAGTTTATTTACATCCATTCAAACATCCCTTTATACACCTGAAAGATCCTGTCCCACTTTTTTGTAGGAAAACTGTGATTTGGACTCCTGAACATAGTTGTGTACGTGAACTGGAGCGGTACTGTTCATTGCCTGTGTGCTGCACCACCTCCTGCTTGTGCTATCATTAATATCACTCAACGATTTAAAGCTTCCTCGTCCTGCTCACACTTTGTATCTGCCACAGCAATATCCGTTCTCTCCTCCGTAAAATTGTTTGCTTCGACTAATCTAAGAATGTGAACGGTGATTTGTTCTCAGGTGGAAATGTGTAGGGGGCAGGTATTCAATATGCAAGTTATATATGTGACATATCATGTTGATCATCATTACAACCTGATGGCAATAGCTGCACAAAAATGCAATGATCGGAGCAACCATCCCCACTAAAACGTAGGCACACACACACACACACACACGCACACACACACACACACACACACACACACAGACACCTAAATAATGCCAACACTGAGCAGCGTCACATGTGCAGTATTCTCTGTGTCAAAAGTCATCCAAGCACATTCATGATGTCACACATACAAGTAATGCATTTCTGAGGAGAAAGACATTGTACTATATTTGTACAAATTTTAAGGTTATTTAAAGGAAAGTAAAGGAAAAGGAAAATAAAGTTCAGTGAAATAAAGAGGCTCAGTTTGTTTCCATGAACAGTGTGTGGTGTAAGCACATCTAAAAATCAAACCAAGGCAAGAATCAAACAAAACATCTGCACACCGTCAAAAACGCTCCCAGCATATTTGACTGTGCAAAGTCGGATGTCTCTGTTACATCAGATCTAATAGAGATCTTCGTCAGGAATGATCAAATCATCATCACAAAGCAGATCAAGTAACACAAACACATTCAGCACTCAAGTGATTGAGAGTCAATCTACTCTCAAGTTGGCCCAATCAGAGCAGAGCTGAACTGATGTTTCCACATGAGGGAAACCAGAAGCATCAAGATCAATACAAAACAATTATATAACATTCCATTCTCCAAACCGCTTATCCTATTTAAGGGCGCTGGAGCCAATCCCAGCTGACATTGGGCGAAGGCAGGGTTCACCAGTTTATCGCAGGGCACATATAGAGACAGACAACCATTCATGCTCACATTTCACACAATTTTAGATTCTCCAATTAACCTAAGCTGCATGTCTTTGGACTGTGGGAGGAAGCCAGAGAACCCAGAGGGAACCCAGGCTGCCATGGGGAGAACATGCAAACTCCACACAGAAGGACCACCAGGTATCAGGGATTGAAGGTGAGGTAACAGTACTTTTTTATTATTATCAATCTTCCAATTTTGCTCTCAATATTAAATTGCCACTTACAGCACCTGGTATTCCCAGTCAGTCTCTCATCCAAGTACGAACCAGGTCCAACTTTGCTTAGCTTTTGAGATCTGGCGTGATCAGAGTGGTATGGCCGTAAGCGAGATGACAGTGCTAGCCACCACACCGTGCAGCTCCAGCATATAACATAAGAAAGTCAAATATATATCATAAATCACATTAAACATCTAGAAAAACAATGATTCAGAATCTACTATATAATACACATAGAAACAGTAAGGAAAAAATAGTAATACATTAAATAGTCTTTTTTTTTGGGAATACAAGCAAGTTCAGTTTAGGAGTCAAAATTTGTATCTACATATTAAATTCAAGACATATGGAAGATGAGTCGAATTTATATCATAAATCACAAAAAAAACATTAAAAAAATTATCATGAAACTACATTGAAAAATGCAAAAAGTAGAAAAAATGTAATAGATTACTCAGAATACAGGCAGGTTCAGCCCAGCAGTGGGCTAAAATTCATATTGACACCTACAAAACATAACACAAACAAACAAAAGGAAGAACATATAACTACTTTTTGTATTTTTCTATATAGTATTTTTTCATGAGCATTGTTTCACTCACAGTCTCTTATGTATGGTATTTAATATGTAGGCATTAATAAAAACGTTGGCCGATTGCTAAGCTGTACCTGCTTGTATCCCTAATTTTTTTTTACATTTTATATATATTTCATATATATATGTATATATTTAATATATGCTTGTTTAATATTGATAATAATAACATTGATGACAGCATCATTCAGCTCGGCTCTGATTGGGCCAGTTTGAGGGTAGATTGACTTCAGTCACGCAGATCTCAATCGCCTCAATGATGAATGTGTTTGCGTCTATGTATTGCGAGCTCTGCTTCATAATGGTGATTTGATTATTTCCGACAAAGCTCTCTGTTCGATCCAAAAATTGCGCAATTAAAATTGCAGAGCTTGTAATACAGTCTTTTATTTGATTCTTGCCTCAGTTTGTTTTTATGCCACTGAAGTTCTGCAGTCGACCACTAGATGACAGTGATGACCTAAAAACATGGAGCTGCTGTCAGATAATCCATTCACAATCAACCAGTTTCCTAAATACTGTGCACACATTGAGTTACAAGCATTTTAATATACATATATATATAAAATATACAATACAAAGTGTAATAATTGACCTTGTGGCAGCACCGTATCGTGTTTTATTATTTAATCCACGGTTGCCCTTCGTGAGTCTGTTTTGCAAAGAAAACTAACAACCTTTACTGAGTGAATAATACACACCTAAACATCCCAAATGTACATTAATGTGTAGAAAAGATGAAAAGTTTGTTAAAAAGTAATGCCTCACAATAACGTTGGCTTGTCGCTTACAGTCCAGTATATGTGGCACACCGCAATTGTCAATTCTTGACCAGAGTTAAGTCAAACTAATTCAAACAAATGACATGTTTGAAATCATTCAAACTCTTCTTTGTTTTTTTCTTTTTAAGTGGTAGCACATTCAGCAAACTAAGTTCAAGAATATTTATGTTTATAGCCTTCTAACCAGTTTATGTTCTATGACATTTTAATAGTGCCATAAACCTGTCAGTGTCAATGTCAAATTATTAAATGTTCTGGTAATTACTCAAGGTGTATTGTGTTGATATGTTATTGCGTTACCCATTGAATGTAAATACATGGCCATTTTCATATATAGTCAACAGAAAGAATGAGGAACAGCAAGATTTATTGCCCTTACTTTCCGTCAGGCTGCCTGGCAGGCATGCGTTGTTTCTGGGCTGCGTCTCATAACATGAGAAGAAAATGTTTCAGCTTTACTAACCACACTTTGTCCCCAACGTTTTCATCACAAGGGTAAAGATGCGTTGCCAACAAACTCAACAAACTCGATCAACAAATGAATACTGCTTGAAGCAACACTACTTTCGTTAGCAGCTGTGTCATATTGTTTACCAAAGAATCAATGAAGGAAAATATGTTGTTTGTTAGCTTGAACTTTATTTTGTTTCCTTATACTGCTCTTGTTTTTAAATGCCCTGAAACTACTACCAGAACCTCTTTCGCATTGCTTTAAAGCGGCACTTATCAATATCTTTCTGCAAACCATGGATCGAGGCCTATTTGTAATGTGAAAGGTGTCTCTTGCAGTGATGATCCCAAAGATAATTACCATCTAACTCTGCAGTTCACCGTAGCTCTTTGAAGACTTTACCCTCTTTTAGCTTGTTGCTGTTTTGGTTCACCCATACCGCTATCATCAATCTCATTTTCACCCGCAGTAAACTCATACTCAGATAAATCTACTGTGCGCTACTTGCCCAGCACCAAATGACAAAATGACACGGTAAGCAGCTGGTTGGTGACGAGGGAAGATACAGATATTTTTCTCAGTAGTTGGTTGAGACCAAAAGGGAACTCCAAAAGAATGGTAACGTTGTTGCAGCTTTGTAAATGGAAAGGTCACTTAATGGTTCATTTTACATCTGGCCAAAGGACAACAGTTGAGATTTAGCCATTTGGCTAATACTGTGACATATACAATGTTGATCAACTTGCTTTGTCCACGAAAAATAAAGAATGGAATCTAAAGAGGTCCTCTGGTAATGTCTGCGTCTAAATCTGACAAGAACCTGCAACGCTAAAGTGAGTGTGCTTTAATCATTTAAGAGGCTCTGTGGTAAACCATACTGCTTATAATCCCTCATTATTAAAACAAACACAGTTTCGGCCTACATGATGTATCCCTATGTTTGCAGCTCAAAAAAACATTGACCTCATATGACGTCATGTATTAAGACTTTTGTTTGTCTAATCAGCCTATGACTAAAACGTGAGATTATCATACTGCAAAGAAGCTAATAATCTAGAAACTGGGTTGCCCAAACTTCACCCTGCACATCAGCATAATAATATCTTAACAAGCGTGGCTCCCCAGTTCCCTCTTAGGAATGTAAAAACAAATTATAGATCGCTCCGGGCCAAAAGAGTCTGCCATGTTTAATGAGTTCCTCGGAAGAACAAGTAAAAGTTTATGGGGCACTGCCGCTTAACACCGCTGATCTCCCCTTCCTTGTCTGCTGTGTATGACTGTGTCATGAAAACACAGCACAGTTGCCAAGGAGATCCCCCCCTCTCTTCTTAATGATTGGGGTCTTTGTCTGCGCTTTAGGCTTCAGGTTAAAACATTTTCATCACCCTTTACTATGCATTCACCTCTTGGCACCGAAAACATCTCATCAGACGCTATGACTAACTCTCATTTAGAAGTATGGGTCTTCTGCAACAGGCAGTGCCAAAGACAGAATGAAAGGCAGGAATGGGAACCCTTCCAGAACTTTCTCATGTCATCATTACTGACTTCAGCGAGAGTTCAACTGACTGATGTGTCCGAGTGAGTCTGTGCGTCCGTGACCGAGTGAGCATCATCTCGCATTCCTCTGCAGCCTCATTATATTTTGGGAGACCAGTTACGGCTGCATGCTCAAACACCTTTTGTAGTTGCGGTGACTCACACTTTCTTAAAACACCTTTTATGACCTGTTTATACTGCCATTGACTGCACGCCATACTCCTCACTCACCACACCCCCGGCGGCTGAGTGCTGCTAGTGACAGCACAACTGAGGGCATCACCAACCCCCAGACACAACTCTGCTCCCAGAAACACAGTGGGGCAGAAATTGCTATTCTTTCGGACGGTTTGTTTGGCTAACAGCTACCAGTAAAACCACTGCTGAGTACCTCACCGCCATTCAGTTGCTGCTAAGCTGACAGACAGCTTGGTGAGTCTACCTTTGTATATTGGCACGATTGTATGACGTCTATTATGCAACAAGTTGCTTGTGTACCTTTACACTGCCGCTTGTTTTTGAGTTTGAATGATGTCTGTTTGACATCGCCTTACAGCACTGGTTGTATTCATTCAACCACACAATGCAGCAGTGGTCGTTGAAGACACACCTGGCGGACATCTGCACTCTACAGTGTGCCCCTTTCTAGTTTTTACATCGCAGGTTAGGTTTTAGCAAGAAAACCACTTAAGGTGTGTTCACACCAAAAGCGTTGCGAATTTTCACGTCGCGTCATTCATCGCCGGACTATTTGTGGTTATTTCGCTTTTTCGCACTCGACGCGCCGCCGGAGAGGGGGCGTGGCTTATCTCCGCGGAAATAGTTCCTTTCTGCCATCCACCGTGGAAGAAATAACCACTAGTTCTGCTTTGTACATGTTGTGGAAGTCCCACAAACGTTGGAACATCAAACGCCCTCATGTCTGGGTTCATAACATCATCCGTAGTCGCACACAGCTTCTCCAGGAGTTGCGTCTGGAGGACTTCCTCTTCCAGACTATCGACTTCTCCTCCATAGTTTCTGATTAGTAACGGCAGGACGGCGGTGATGACGGGCGGAGCTTCTCAACGCTGATTGGCTTTCGCAACTCAGCGTCACGCAAATTTTTCGCCCAAATTGAAAAATTTCAACTCGCGCGAATTATTCGCGTCGCGCCATTCGCATGTTCGCGCCGCCCGGCCAAAATTTGCCTTTCCGCAACCATTTCGTGTCTGTGCATTGACTTTGTATGTAATCTGGTTGCGCGAAAAATTCGCAACGCTTTTGGTGTGAACGCACCTTTAGTTAGGCTTTGGAGAAACATCATGGTCGGTCTCAAAATAAATATCTTCCCCAAGTAAAGTATGTGCAGAAACAACCTAACAAGGAAACACATCACAAATGTCACTACCGTCACAACACTTCGGTTTCACCAAATGGTGTACGAATGACACGATGAGGCGTTCATCTTGCACGCCAATTGGTGAGAGCGGGCTGAAGCATTATGCGCTTGCTTCAACTGCTTGGAGAACAAGCTCTCAAGATACTTGCTGTGGTCAAAGACTGCCTGGTATCAAGTTCTTCTTCAAACTTTCAAATCATTGAGAGACTCAAGACTCACAGCTGCATTCATACAATAACTATAATAGTACTATATGGTTATAATGGAGTTATTATGGTATTACTATCTCCTCTAAGAAGCTACTTATGCAGTAAAACTCAAAACCCTCCAAGGAATCCGTGTAAAACTTTAAAACCATGACATGCCCAATAGAAAACATATCATGAGCATACAAAGCTTCATATCTGCATCAAATAATGAAGGATAAAATGTTAAATAAATAGGCTATCGCAACACACAAAGAGTGCAGTTAAACAATCAAATACAAAAATACCAATTTCAATGAGGATGACGTCAAGGTAAGTAAGTCCTCCGTTATCCCTAACGATAATTGAATACAACTCGTGACAATCCAATATTTCACAAATGAATATGAGTGGACACAACGAAGTTTATTGAGATTTGTATTTGTGTTTTTCACCATGAGCTGACAGCTTCTTTGTTAATATTGTTTTCACAATACTTTTACAACCCCATCAAATGTTGACAAAAGCACCCCAAATTTCACCTACCCGCCCAACTCTGTTTTCCCAGCCCAAATTAATCAAAAGTTGCCCAACTGTGAAGAAATCAGATCCATCTGGCAACACTGCTCTTATAACCAAAGGAAGGATAGAGGGCTGAAGAAGAATACAATTAATTTCCATCACAGGGTGCCAAGGCTCACGTTTGGGGTAAAGGTGAAGAGCCTGGACATCCCCGAGGGAACTTGGAGTGCTGCTCCTTCGTGTGGAAAGTAGCCAATCCAGGTGGTATACAAATGTGATTATCAGGATGCCAACTGGATGCCTCCTTGTAAAGGCAGTTATTCCGTCACATCCATCTGGAAGGAGTCCCCCAGGCTGAGCTAGAACACACTTTCGGGGTTATACATCCCATCTGGCCTCAGAAACAGCTGGAATAAGTACCAGGGGAGCAGGCAGTCGGAGCTACTTAGCCTGCTGCCACCATGACGCCAATAAGTAGAATAAAACGGACAGATAGACTGTAAAATTACACATATTCATCTGGTCTGCCATGTTATTTGCAAATAGTTTGAGAGTCACCGCTCAAGCTGATGGGAAGTGTTTAAAACTCAAAATATAGGGTTTTCAGATTCCAGTGAAATTCTTTAAAAATCCTTTAAAGTCACACTCACGGCTCACTGGAAAGCAATACATTGGATTTGATGGGAAATTATGACGTGATAAACAGATTTGCCAGATTTCATATCTATCATATATTTCATTTCAATCAGAAGCAACTAATTGAAAGAGAAGCTAAGAGTCACAATGAAATTAATGTCTTAACTAACATAATCTCACAGAAATACGTGAAGTGACCACGACCTCTTAACAGTGCATTACATAGCGGGGGCACGTTATGTCTCCTGGGTGAAAGTCCCGTGTTTGAATCATCCAACAGCCTGACTTTCTATCTCTGCAGACTTTGATCAAAATGTATTTCTGTTGAACCTGGAAATGCCTGTGTCTGCCACGACAAATTAATCTAATTACAGAATTTCCCTTGTAATTTGAACGCAGTCAGCACCTCCAAGTCTGAGGCCATAGTTCTAAATATTGAATATTTCAATCCTGCTCCGAATGGTCTTTAGTTTTGTCTTCATAATGTCAACATTGGGACACAGCACAAGCACAAAGTAAGTTCCAATGATCATTATTCAGAAAATAGCTCAATGTGAATGAAATGAAAGTGTTTTGTCTGTGTAAATCTGTTAGTAGGTGTTAGTAGGACCCTTCCTGTCTGTGTCAGGAGCCAACTTTCCAACTTTCAACTATATTTTTGAACCTGAAAGCAATTGGTTTTCCAGCAAGGCATTTTGAAATACATGAAAAAACTCAGCCATACAGTAAAGAGAAGGCGAGGCGTCTTCAATACAAGTGGGCTAAAAGTCCCAACAACTGAAAAAAGCACAGCAGCAATAACATCTAAAATTAATTCATGTTAAACCCCAGCAGAACCAGTTGCACCTCCTGTTTGGTCAGGTGTTTAAACTATAGTAATATCATTCAAGCATAAAAGCTCTGATTAGTGTCTCTTTTAGCATACCTTTAGCAGATGCTTCCGCAAGGTTCTGTTTTTTGTATTTGACTGTATGTATTTACTGGAGTGTGTGATCCAATTCTGAAATTCCTCCAGCAGCGCTGCCTTCCTCAAGAGGAGACGGTTCATTTTTCACAAGTACAAAACATCAACACAGATGCTGGAGAGATTCAACTGCTTTGAGAAGATTCGTGCATATTAGCGATTTTCAGTTTACAAATCCACTGCTGATTTATGACACACTTTCGTCCTTTCAATTTGTGTATCAAAAAACATAGCTGTTGGGTCTTGCTGTCATATTTTTCTGCACTGGTTGATATCCAGAGGCAGGCTGTCTGACCGCATATGGAAATTTGGATGGAGCACCTGGAGGCCACGTGTTGACTGGATAGGAGCTGGAAAGAGTCAGGCTATTCTTATATACTGTGCGTGGCTAGACCTAAGAAAAGTAATGCACTGTAACTCGTATACATCCCACTAAATCAACGTAAGCATAAAGAGCAACGAACGTTGCATAGAGAGGAAGTTGGGGTTGGTGGGATGCATCATAAAATACCAGACATTCGCCCAGGAGACCGCTTTCCGTGTCTCGTGTATAATCAGAAGTAAATGTTGATTTATTGCATTTGTTGCATTACTTATGTACTTAAGTACTCCCGTAGTAGTTTCTTTCGCCTAAAATGAATCAAATTGTTTCCTGTGAAGACGGACGTTTATTTAGAAAAGGTTGTATGCATTTAACTAGCGTAACTTGACATGTGTTGCTGAACATTCGTAAAAGAATGCACGAAAAGGATTAACTATTGTAAGACATCATAAGAAAGCGTTGTATGCGGATACGTTGAAAGAGTATTGGTTGAAGAACCTGTGACCGCTAATTAATAGATGAAAGAGGAAAAAAGGTGCTATCTCATTTTGAGTTTCAGATACAGGTGCTACTGGACAACCCTACTTTCCCTTTTCTTCAACTTTAAGATGGCTGTCTCCTACCATACACTATGACAGAATCACCATGTCAGGTTTTTTGTGGTACAATTAGTATAAACTGTGGGTTGTTTTGCAGTGTGGGCTGGCATTGCCTCAGCGTCCTCACCACCAACTGTTCAGCCTCCTTCACTGTGTGGGGTCCACCAGCGGGAAACCCTGCTGAATGAAGTGGGTTGAGAAATCATATGCAGCTGCTTGACTTGTTGAGCAAATTAATTGATTTTGCTATACAGGCGAGATGTGAAAGATTCCTTGCAGTTTCCTGGAACTACAAAAAAAAAAAACAGCCTTCAATATTTTAATGTGGAAATAATTTATATGTAGAGTAAAGCATCACTATTACTACTTATCTGTGCAATCAGTAACACATTTGTTTTAATGGTATGCATTATATATATATTTTACCAATTCTGTTTTTTTCCAATTGTTTTTGTGTTCATGTGTGGTGAGTGTGTGTGAATAGATCAGACTTTTAAGTTATTTATGGTGGATGGCCCACGCCCTGAAGGCCCATTATGCTAAAACCCCAGTAGTCTAAAGAAATGTCCCATTACTTCAAAAAATACAAACTTTTCCTGCAATGAACAGGAGCACATGGCTAATTATTAATGATGATTAATGAATGCAAAATTACATCAAATATATTTTTTCATACTAAAGTGAAGTCATGACAAAGTCATGACCTGCCTCTCGTTGGCCTACCCTGTTATTCTTACCCTGAACCTAACACATCTCCCTCCTTGGGCTTGACCTAACCTAACCAATCCAACATAAGAAGGCAGCAAGTAATAAGAGGCAGAGTGGCGGGTCATGCCTTTGCCAGTAGGAAAAAAAAATTGGGAAGGGCCAATGATGTCATTCTGTATAATAATTAACCATGCGTATCTGTTTGTTGCACAGAGAGTGTGTTTTTTCGTAGTATTGGGCCTTTTTTTGGGGGCGTTTATTTTCAGGGTACCGGTTTGTCGGATGAATGGGCTTTCGGCCCAATGGTACAATTATACATTCTATCGAGGTTTTGGAATAAGTGACCATTGGAACAATGGGCAGCCCCTTAATGGACAGCCTGGTCTCACTCCCAGGATGGCAAATGCCGACGCTTGGGTAGTGGCCCGCTGCATCTTGATACCGAGGTACCCTTCATGGGCTTTCAACAAACCAGTGTCAACCCATCCGCATTATCATTAGATGCTTAATGGATATAGTATTTAATAGTCAGAAGTTGGGGAAGATGAGTGTAACACAGAACTTTTACTCAGGGGTCAGGCGTTAGCGTCTCACGCAAAACCAAAAGTTTAATTATTGTGTTTTGTGACACTACGACACTCAGTCAATATTCATTCAATCTTATATCTGTTGCTTAAGTTATGTTACAAGCGTAGGCTACTTGCTTTAAGCCAAACCATGATGTTTTTCCACATCCTAACAAAGTGGTTTTGTGCCTAAACCTCAGCGCCGCCGTTTAACAATATTAGCAAAGGTTACCAACTTTAACCACGTTTAATTCAGCATCAAGATACTATGGAAAAGGTTATTTCCTCAGACGATGTCAAACGATGACATAGTAGTTTGTGTAATTTTCTTCTGCTTTCTGTCCCCTTTTTCCTTTTTTGGAGGATATTTTCACACATTTATATAAATACACACTTTATAAATATTCATTCAATCACTGAATATTATCACGGTCATTACAACTTAAGAAGAATACATAAGGTAAATAACAAATTCTCATGTCACCTGCTGAAAAATAAAAGAGGCGTATGTAGATAAAAGACATACTGCTGAGCTTGTTTTTGACCTTGGGAGGTAGTTGGCAAGGTTGCTGGCCATAACTGCTACAACCAAGAACCAGAAAATAAGACGCCTGAAATAGAGTAAAGGACGGCAATTCGGTCAATGAGTCGTGTTGTGTGAGTAAAAATAACCCAGCGGGAAGAAATAATCAAAGGGCTCTCCACTTGTTATCCATTTTTGACTCCATTCAAGTTAAAATAAGGGAACTGCGAGACGCAGTGTTCACAGTATGAAGCGATAGTGGCTCGGAACACACAGTTGCCATAGCGCTGCCAAGCTGAGAGGGGAAGAAAAGTATGAAGAACTGAAAGTGACCACAGTTATAACAAATAATATATAAAATATCTCGAATTCTGCTATTTAAACTTATGCCAAAAAATAAATAAAAAAATCTGTAAAATTACCAAAAATTCCAATTCCTTGTCACACAAAATGAGAAAAGTTGGGGGTTTGGAAGTCGGGTCAAAACACATGAAGCAGTCCAACACTAAAATAGTAAGACAGAAAGTAGGGTGTTGTGGCTGAGGTAGATACTTTGGCCTTTAATTCATGACTTCTACTCAGAACACACTGTGAGTCAAGTTTTAATTATTACCTAAAGGTTTTGTTGTTTCACCATAACCAGAGCCTCTCCCTAACCTTAGCCAAACTTGTTTTAGTTAAGTCTAAGCATAAACAAAGCCTCGCCCAAGCCATAAATATAGTTGTTTTAGTTGGCCAAACCCAACCCAAACTTTAGCCAGACTTAATTCTGAAAGTCTGAACTTTTGATTTTAATGTAAAAAATCTGGAATTTTACTTCAAAGGGTTCAATATTGAATAAATAAATATTATGAAATTATGAAAAATGTGCACGTGAAACAATTGTTTTTTGTTAAAAATAATTATGTTACAACCGTAAATAAGTAACAACTGGCCTTAACGAGCTTTCATACATTCCAAAACAATGTTATGTAACAACCATAAAGTTGACGTCTATATTTGATTTCACACGGGACATGAACAGCGGTCTCCTGAGTTAAAGTCCTGTGTTTGTTTGACAAATTTCTAATCCTTACCCAACACTTCCACTGATCCTTAGTTTCTCACTTGTTATACACGTTATTGTCCCACTAAAACTTTCATAACAAGTAACTTTCAATAACAGTCACTTAATATACTATCACTGTCACTTGCTCTGCGCGTCGCTCGCTATGCTACCTCACTTACTCCGACCGAATGCAAAAACATCCTAATTCAACGTATCTGTGGTTTGCAGAAATGTCCCAACATATTTTCTGGTGACTGGGATAAAAATGGAAACAAAAGGCAAACTCTAGACTGTAAAGTTAAAACATGACTACCACATTTTGACATTTACAAATGTTTGTAAAGGCCAACCAAGAACCACCATTTGTGAAATTGCTTTTACCAAGTGTGGTTGTGTAGTATTTGCAGTATATTCAAATATTTAGCTAATCTGTTTTTACTTATGTATTACTTAATGTATTACATCTTGTATCGAGGCAGCTTCACTTAATTGTATGATGGCGGTCTCTCTCTGGAAGAAGGTACTTTGCAGTATGTGGACGAGGAATATAAGGAAGAAAAGAGATGCTGAAATGAATGAGAGAGAAATTGAAGAACTGGAAAAGTCAAGAAACAAAGCCGGTGTTGTATTAAATACTGTTTCCCGGTTGATATATCCCTAATAATGCAGACAAACTACACCGACGATCTCACAAGTTAACGTTGTGACTTTGCTAACTTTGCATGTTTTTATTTATAAAATAATATTATCATTTGACAGCAATATAACCATCTATACAAGCAAAATGATATCCCTTGCAAGTGACAACAACTAGGGTAAAGTGAGCTTAATTGACAATGGCAGCATGATGAGAACTTTTTTGTTTGTTCTTTTAACGTAAGGTAGACTACAGAGCCTCCATTTTGACAAGGATCTGTAAAGCAGCCAGCACCGCTACAACTCTGCAAAAACTGTCTTGATTAGAAGCAAGAGAAATCATCGCAGTGACGTCGCATACATGTTGATCGTCCCTGAACTCTTAGTGGCGCCCCAAACTACAGCGAGAAAAAATGCTGGAGCAATATTCTTGCTTCTGGCACAGCGCAATTGAAACGCAGCAGTCAAACCCCCCTGTACCAGCAAAAAAGAGAGGGCTCTGCGTTATGCCGAACAACTATCCTTGGCAGTTGTAAAACGACAGTAAAGCAAAGCCTCTCGTGGTTTATTGCTTGATTATGTAAACCAGATTAACTGGTTACCTTGAACAATTAAAAATGTTTTAAAATTATTTTCTCTGGTAATTATTGTAATTAACTCACCAACTGATATACTAATTAATTGATCCTGTTTTCTTGGACATCCTCCTGTCAACGTGGAATTTCAATAAGTGTGCACCACTCCCTCATTTGGTGCACAAATGAAAGCCCAAATTCTTTTACCTGGTAGATGTCATGTGGAAAAAGTATGCACACGAATTTGCAATTTGTGAAAATGATGTCTCCACATGTTACATGCAGAGTAGCGTTTCAAAATAAACTCACAGTAAGTGAGGATTTTTCAACAAAACCTCTGAGTTCGGTTTAGGGAAAAGAGCATGGTTGACTTTAACTTTACTAACTAACGACTCACGTGACTAGCGAGTGACAAAAAGTCAAGGTCTACCTTTAGTCTTGCGCATGACACCAACTGTGGTCTCCTGTGTAAGTCCTGTGTTTTTTGACCCATGTTGTTAGCAAATGTTAATTCACTTAAAATAAATTTAATTTAGTTTCATTAAAAACATTTCCCCCCACCTGCGTGGCTCTGTAAGAAGCACCCCAAGCTCCAGCTATGAGGTCTTTGTGCTACATTTTTCACAGTTTTTTCCATGCGGTCGCTTTGTTACTGTGAAGTCTGGTGCCATTGCCCATATTATCTGCTCTCAAGGTTTGTGAGAGTGTACTAAATCCAAGCCCTAATGAGGGAAGACCACCCCTGAAAGACCCATGCTATGCCATTAAGTCACTTTCCATATGTTAAACGCACAGAGGTGTATTGTAGCGATTACACAAGGAACCGTAATCACCAAGATTAATACATCCACTCGTCTCAGATTCTGATTAAACACATTTATCACGACTGTATTTTCATGGCTAATGAATTTTCCACAGTTGATTACATTTATCGCACTTTGTGCACACATGGGTGCATTTTAGTTGCATTGAAGTAAGTGTACTACGTGTCATGGAAGTACACGAGTGTTAGTTGCAACATTTCCTAATTGGTACAATTATTTAAAACAGACTTAGTTTGTTGAGCAGAGAGAACATTATTCTCTGGACAGACTTGTAGAAGATGTAATCAAGGTGTGGTAGCAATGATTTCATCCAAATACTTGGATTATCACAGCAAGACTTCAAAGACCTCTACTTTGTCAATCTTGTGACGTATACTGCCCTCTACTAACATCAAACGAATGGACTCTGATGAATTTATGTGGCTGTAAAAGAGGGTTTTGGGCTGAGCGTAAACGGCCCCACATCTGTGCTCAATCTTCAGTATGCCGTGTAATGAGATCACAAGGCCTTTGTTCTCTCCTAGAGGAGAGAAGGAGCTAGGGAGGGGGTCTAAAGCTCAGGTAAGCCTGTGTATGTGCCTGAGCTGCAAGTTATAGCTAATGAAAAACATTAGTGGATGGCCATGGAGAATACGGCTCTGCCGCTGAACCGGGGGTATTACTGGTGGCCTTTAAACCCTGTAGCTGGATCATCAGGACTCAGCTCTGACCAAAGGTTTGGAATCTCCCACAGATAAAAGCAACCAGTGCAGCTGAGTCTGACATACTTTCATATATACACTATACAACAGCACACTTACCATAAAAAGATGAGCCACAACCAGATCTAAAGAAATATTCACAACACGTCTTAGCTTTTACATTCGAGTCCAAATAAGAAGAATACAAAAGTATCTAACATCCAAGATTTGACATACTAGCATAACTCAACTTATCACTTTTGTACTTTGTGTCTTGGCTGTAGCTTCATATTTTACCATAAAGATATGGAAGTGGTATCTTTCTTCTCATGCAATTCTAACTTGAAGCAGCACAGTTCCCAAACAATTTTTTTAAGGTTCACTGTCTGAATTTTAATAATACCTCATTTTGGTTTGTTTGTCTGGCTGCTCTAGGTAATTGTGACCTAATTATTTCAAACTGGCTCTGTTCATGTGGTGTTTGTCTTGTTGTCCACCCAAACCAGAGGATCTCATATGCAGCGACAGCCTTCTGAATGCAGCTGTTTACATAAAGCTAAGATGCCCTGCAGCACCTTTTCACCAAAGGGCACTCAACGCTTGGGTGGTTGTTGGTCAGCGGTCGTGATGGTGAAGGATTCTGAATCAGTGCTGTGTCCTTTATAAAGGACCAGCTGTGAACGATACATAGCTCAAAGAAATGTTGAAAGCATGTCTTTTGCAGTCAAGAATAGAACGACGACGTTTATGTCATTTAGAAAAGTGCTGCTTCATAGCTGTAACAAACCCAAAGAGTCTGTCCTTGAGATTTTCATATAAGAAAAGTGTGTAGAACTGCTTTTAATCCGGCTGATGCACAAGTCGTGAATCAAGCCACTATGTGAAACCACATTTATATAAGACCAAGATATTGAACATCCATGATTAACATACATTGTGTTTTTCAATATTTTAAGCCAAAGCCTTCATTACAAATGACAGAGAACATTTAATGAGGTAGCTATCTTCATTTTGAAAAACTTCATAATTTCAAGTGCATAGATAAATAATAGTTTTTGCGCACAACCCCCTGTAAACCTGTCAGTGTTGTAGTCAAGACCACCTTAACCGAGTCCAAGTCATGACCACGACCAGAGTGTATTGACACCGAGGCAAGACCAAGACTTTGAGGGGTTGAAACCAACTCAAAACCAAAACCAAGGCAGGGCGAGACCGAGTCAAGACCAGACCAGTGCGATTCCCACACTACATGACTACCTCACTTCAGTTCAACCAGGAGAGACTTCATTAGGATGAACAATAATGTATTACACATGCATAAGAAATGAATGGTGAAAAGTCTTTGTCCAAAAGCGATTGGACTCCATCGTGACGTAGTATAATAAAAGGGTTGTGATGCTGAGGTCAGATAAGGCATAATCACCCTGGGGGGTGGAGGACAGTCACATCTGATTGTGCTGCAATAACAACTGACAACAGCAGAGAGGAGAACATTTTTAAAGTTTGACGGCAACGATGTGATTGGCTTCAGGAAACCGTGAAGAATCCGGCCGGTCCACTTAAAGTGAATGCCCACAATGATCTGATAACGTAATCACAGGGTGAGAGAGACTGAGAGATTATGAATAAAAAGGAGTGTAAAAAAGTCTTCCTGACTGAACTTACGCTAAGCTTCATATAAAATGTGGAACATGCAATAGGCAGGCCACGAATTGATCTGAAAGATTCACATTTACATAAAAACACCCACATAAAACAAATGAAGATTCCTCTTCTTTCACCTCTTTTATTGCCATATATACTATACGATAAGATGTCTTGATAAAATAATCAAAACCGAGACATGTCCTTATTTCACTTTGTAAAAAGGAATGACTATTGGACTTCGATTCATCGAGTAACCAGAAGCACAACTCCAAATAAATGAGACTGTTGCTGCATGTCTCCTGCACTTGTAATCAGCAACTGTTTGCTAACACTGCTTAACGCCCTTTCCATTGGTACCATCCACGAGGTTCTAGGACCTTGGGAAGTACTAGTTCTAGCATTAACCACCTGGGCACAAGCCAGCAGCACAACATTACAATCTATCCATATTCTCCATAAACAAGCTCTAAAAACACTTGATAAAAAAACAAAAAGTCACCATCACTGCAATATCCTCATCAAATCCTGTATCTTGAGTTGGGAGAACCTCGTTAAATTCACTGATGTGTGTCTGGTTTTTAAAATTTGACATGGTATGGCCCCGCCTCCGCTTAGTGATTTTATTAATAACCAACGCACTCAAAGTAGCAGACACACTAGATCTGCTTCAAGAGGTGATTGTGTCATTTCACATAGGTCAAGCTCTTTTAGCAAATCTGCATTTTCTGTGACTTCAGCAAACTCGTGGAATACTCTGCCATCACACATACGCACAAACAACACGTACAGAACATTCAAACATAGCCTGAAGGAACGGCTTGTTGCCAATCAGGGGTGCATGTCAGGTCTGTCCTGTCTGCTTGTTTCGCCTGTATGTGCATTTGTCTTGTTCAATGTTGATGTAAGTTATGTGCCTCAGTGTTATATATGTGGTTATTCTGTAGGTACACTTTTCTTTTGCTTATATGTGAATTGGTTTCGTCTATACGTTACTTTCTGTTTGTCGATGAATCTTAGTTTCATTCTGTTATTTGAAAGTTTGTAATTTTAGGCTGCCTTCAAAAAATCTGGCCGGGGACCGCAGATGAAAATTAGCCTGTCTGGCTAACTCTGGCTCACTTACAGTATTACTGTTGATTAGTGTGCATTTCTCCTGTAAAATAAACAGCAAATAATACAAATAATGGTAGCCACAACAACTTCATGAGGTGATAATGAGTCAATGTTGTCCAAAAAAAAAAAAAAGATTGCTTCTTTAAAGTCATTCGATTTTATCTTATAATTCATACACTTTATACACTATCTTCAAGGACACCAACAACTCATAGACACAAAATCTGTGTATTGGATGATGGTAAAAATTACAAGGCGAGTTTTGAAAACAATGAAATTGTAGCCAAACTGGTAATGATTACACTGCTCCACTTACCGCTATAAAACTAATCCCTTCTGAATAGGGTTGTAATCTGAGAGAAAGTCCACAAAGCCAGTGGCTGGGGAGTTGCAAAAATCTAAACCCCACAGGTGGATTCAATATCCAACCCCAGGAGGTGTTTTTTGGTAACAGGGTGGAAATCCTGACACAAGCCACAGCGTATCCCCTGGAGATGGACCAGAAGCAGTGCTTCTGCTGCTTCAAAGGGCCAAGCAAGGTGAGCACGCATCAGCCTCCAGCATTAGTTACTCAACACCGGGGTGGAAGTGGAGCTGCGATGGTTCTAACTAGACCTGTTTGTTGTTTGATGCCATAGAGAAAATGGCTTTACCCCTAATGGAGCATTCGTTAGTTTTTACTGCCATTACACCTCATAAAGCACGTTTTCATCTCTCCTGATCATGTGTCCTGTGGATTCCAAGTAAAGGTTACTCTGTGTGTGTGTGTTTGTCCCTTTTTAATCAATCTGATTTTACACAGGTTTTGTTGCATGTTAAAATGCAATAATGCTACTTGATATTAAATGTAATCCAACATGTGATGTTTTTGTGATAAGTTTCTAAGATGCCTCATGTACTTCTAGCTGGTGATCTGATTTGGGTAATAATAATAAAGTAGAACCACTTACTTCACAACAAAGGTTAAAAGGTTCTTGGATTATAAACCATCTATTTAGTGCTGATGACAGACACCACTCATCTTTCTTTCAATTGGATTGATACATTTTGTTTTATAATCGGCCAAATCATAAATCACAAGGGAAAACCTGCACTACTGCTTGCATTTAATGTTCAATGCAAAATATGTGACTGATATGTTGCCTCCTTTTGGAACAGTTCGAGCTGGAAGAACGCCGTGTTCTGCTGCGCTGTTCCAAAGCCAAATGAAGAGAGATTTATTGTCACACGTATCTGAATAGAGGTCAAATACAGTTGAAAAATGATCTTAAATATCAGTGCAATTAAAAAATGAAAGCAAGCTATGTTTAAACAAATACAAAATATGGTTGTGCTGATATTTGAACCGAACTGGCATTTAAAAGTCACTAAAATCTTTAGAGACTTTTTGTCTGAAGAAGAGACAGTAATCTGGACAGTGGAGTATTAAATCATTTAGTGACATATAATAAACACAAACTGTCTGTTTTACAAACAATGAACACACTTAAAGAGTTATTTCCGTGAGCCGCCTAAGAACAACATGTACAGCTGGGTCAATCTTATTCATCCTTTTTGCTATTTTTTCTATTGCTGTTTTTCATTGATGTAGCGAGGAAGCTAATACGCGATGTAGGAAGATGACATCCCAATTATTAATTTCATCTCCTAAGCTGTGATTGGTAAACTGTCAGCGGGCAAATAACCAGACACCAAGCTGTTGAGGTGCTGAGGTTGAATGTGGCACATCTTAGTTTGAACCCTGTTGCTCCACACAGTGATACTTATAATGATATCAATCAACTTCTCCTGCTGAACAGTATTCTTTATTATCAATGTCAGTATACAGCCACACTTTCTTAGTTTTCCTGGGCTTCCCCAAAAAAGTATAAAGAATGACAAATTCCACGCTGGAAGGAGGTTGGTCTAAAAACCTCGGACTGTAAACCAGGAGACCAGGAGATTTATTTATTTGTCATATAAATTCTGTACTTAAGTAAAGTCACTTCTTTTGGTATTTTAACCCATACTGCAATCTTTTCCTTAACCTAACCAAGATGTTTCCTGTGAAGACGGAAGTTTATTTTGAAAAGACTGCATGCATGAAACCAACAGAAATGGACATGTGTTGCTGGACATAAGTAGGAGAACGCACAAAATTGAAGAAACAACTCAACAACTCATTTGAACCATTGCATGAGGATATGTTGTTTCAGTAGCTGCGTGCATTGTTTTTTTATTTTTATTTTAATACCACAGGGAGGCGACAAAGACAAAACTTTTCAAATTCTACACATTGGCTTCAAAAATTTCAGATGAGTGACAAATGAGTTTGTCCGAGATGCTGCAACTTGATCCCATGCCCCTTACTATCGTTATTCACTTGTGTGGCTGTAGACTGTTAGTGGGCTATATACCTGGAGAAATTAAAAAAGGGTGATAAAAGAGTAGCGACTAAAGCAAAAAGAGGTCGAAGAATGGTAAGATAATCGGTTCATTGATGTTTTTCCACTGGATATCCTGTGTGCATAAAAGTCAAGTTTATTTACAAGGTTATTTATGAGGTTCTGGTCTGAAAGGTGACAGACATAAACACGAACCACAGTACATAATGAGGTAAAGGACAGCTAATTCAAGGTTAATGGTGCATGTAGTCTGGTACAACACTGCTTGATGTCAACATATTGATGAAGTGATTAACAAACCACATTTTAGACCTATTTTGGTGATTACACATGAGGCTTTCTCAGTTTTGCATGTGGTGTTATCAACCTCCTTGCAGTTTGTAGTCACGAAATGCAATCTTTTGGTTTCATGTACAGGGACACGAATTGTAAATTTTCTTTTGTGTCGCTCAGCACAAAAACAAGAGCAATGGGGAGTCAATTAAGATATTTTTTCGTGTGGACACATCGATCTATATATAGTGATGCAGTATTAAATATTGAGAAAGACCACTTCTGGTGGGTCGACCCATTCTCACTCCCGAGGCATCAGGTAACGCAGCTCGGTCAGTGCTCCTTGGCGTCTGACACTGACGCTCATTTAGCGTGTGTTTTGGTGCTCGAACCTTGATCGTATCACAGAGACTTCCATTGTTCATGGCAGAAACATGATGTACTGTGACAAATGTCGATGAAATGTCATTGGTGTTCAAAGACAAAGAGGTGTCTAAAGTCAAACAATGTAGAGACACACCTTAGTTTACAATACTGGCGACGGGTCATGTCTCTTACCATAAATAATGAGGAAACAACAAGACTGAGCGTGACTTGTGCTTTTAAGAAGAAAGCTTGTGTGGCGTATGTTATCGTCTCAAAACAGGAAGACGTAGCAAGTCTTTTACTGGAAATAATGAAAACGATTATGTGATCATTTTATTTGACCTTTATAGATTGAATGACAGAAACCCATCTATTTGGTTGTAAGATTGCTGTCAGACTGGTGATGAGAGATATTTGCCATTTGTAACAGATAAAGCTTGGTTGTGGTTTGATTTAATACATGTTAAATAGCTTTTAAAAACACATGATTTAACACGGTAATGGAGCATAATAGCCATTTGGTTTCCTCATTTAGTTTCCCCCAGATTCAGTGTTGCATATACCCCCTCTCATTTAATATAACTCACAAGCTGAAGGACTACTTTTTAAAAGTTTGGCACTTTTTAGCAGATGGTAGATACAGTAGTTTTAAAAATAATTACTTGTAGCAGACCTGAGGCCTTACAGCTGGTTCATCTTAAAAGACTACACTGTTGGTTTGGTATGTTTTAGCCCATTAACTACAAATTACATACACTACACATTACTGCTAAACATTTTGTGATGCAAAGCAATTGCTTTTAGTTTGATTCCCTCAGGTAAATAAAAATCAACTTGCAGTGATTTGAAACATCTTTATTATAGATAACTAATCGCATTTTACAAATATTGCCCTTAATAGTTATGAATGTTTTTTGACTAATGTAATTTAGAGCTTGGACGGTTTATCCTTGATGGTGCATTTAGGGATGCTCTGAACTGAGAGCCGTAGGGATGTCACAAGTGGGAATTTCCCTTTTAATCCATGTCTGAGTCACCATGTCACCATTCTAGCGCACATGTAATGCACTTTCTCAGAACAGAAGCTAGGCTAAATGTTACATTTACAGTAGTCCTATATTTTCTACTATAGGACTATAGGAATTCCTCTGAAATGAAACTGGTTAATATGCACTCTCTGAGCCTCGGAGATAAAACTACAGGTTCCATTATTTTGTGTTAGTCTGGTAATGGGCTTCTTATGATTTTTTTTATTGGTCAATGTGGCTACATTATGATATGCAGGGCAGTGGAAATGGAAATGCTGATATAAATGTTATGTGAGAAATGAAACTGAATGTCAAGGCGCTAATAGCTGAAATCAGTCTGACAAGATAAGTAGATCTGTTGCAGTTAGCATTCGTTGCATGTGACAAAAGGTTAGCTTGAAATGTCACTGTTTAACCTGTCAACACTGTTATGCTACTGTAGTTCAGCGGCACGTGTATGTGTGTGTGTGTGTGTGTGTGTGTGAGATGTGTGTGCTCAAAACTTTAATACATTCTTTCCTTCCAGGGGAGGAAGATCACTGTAGTCGCAAATGGAAAAGAAAAGACAAACCAGACTCTCTGGAGTTATGTAAGAGTGACGTGCGTTCCCTTTTAGGCTCGCAAACACTATTGTTGCTGTTGTTAAGTTGCTGAAGCGCAGAATATAAACAACAGTATGCAAATGAATCCACGTTTGAATGTACACATGTCATCGGTCAACAGGGACTGACGTCTGGTTTCATGTTATGTAAATGATAAAAATTATCATATCAAATAACAATTACAAGCATGACTCATTTTCCGTCTAAGGCGAATAAAATCTAGGTCTCCACCACACACGGTTTGGTAGCTTTTGGCTCAGCTCTGTCACTGGTATGATGTCAATATACTGTCAAAAGATCATTTTCACCGTCTATTTTTGATTCGAACTGAATGCTGCGCGCAAAAGAAATAGACGAGACCTTGAATCTTATCTTAACTTAGATGAGCCGCACCTGAGCCGTGCCGCTCACGGAGGAAGTGTGGCACAGGCTTTAGGTTCAATGCAAACCAGAGTTCAAATGACCCATTACTGGTCTAAAACATGTCTTCACTATTTAGTACTCCCTGTCCTGCTATTGTGCCGTGTCTGGACTAACTGCAGCACTTTGCCATTTAAACGAAGGTGTTCAACCACTAAATGTCTCACGCAAAAAACCCAACACGCAGCAGTGAAGTGCGAATTACTGCAATCATTGCTTTTCGGTGGGCGGGAGGCGTATTCACATGTTTCAGGTTGGAGGATATGTTTTGTAACAAAGGTCTGTATGTCACAGGACTCTGTACACTGATTGGCTGCGGGTATTCTCTGGCCGCTCTTTGCCACTAAAAGTTAAACTACCCCCAACTTTTATTTTGGCCGCACTTTGATGCAGAATCAAAACGGTCGTATGTGCCGACCTCGGAGCGGCCGCAGCAGCTTTCCAAAGACTTTGCATGGCAGCTCATCACAGGCCGCACTTTGCCGCTGCTCTGGTGTGTTTTCAGTGTTTGGGCTTCTGGGAGATGGTGTAGCTTCAAAGGGGAACAGCAACTAAATTAAGAATTCCAACATGTTATTTCTATGGCCAAGGAATGTTCAATCAATACTTGTGAACATGGGCTGCTCTCTCTCAAAGCCAGAAACCAGAGTCTCAAACTTGTGCTGTCGTCAAGTATAAAACTCTGGAACTGCTCCATAGACAGTGAATGGGATACGGATTTTGTGTTGTTTTCTTTTTTTTTATACCCAAATGAGCTTTATTCTATTGCAGTGTTCTCAGTTCTGAAACAGAAAATGCCCCCATATACTCAGAACAGTCCCGTGGGTGCTGACAGTGTCATCTATACCATCTTTCATAATTCATTGTCTATTGAGCAAATCCAGACTTTATACTTGATGACATCACATGTGTACTGATACTCTTGGACTGTCACAGACCATAGGAAGAACATGAATGAATTTTGAGAATGGTCATGGTTTCCCCTTTTAGGCTTACGAAAATTGAAATGTTAAATAAGATATGCAATACTTTATACATTGGGCCATAGGCTCAGTCACTATTGTGTTACCTCCTTCAGCGATATGTAGTAACTTAGCTGACATTTAAATGATAATCTTCGAAATTGCCACTTTAAATATAACCAGTGTTTTTGAAGTTTTGGTCAAGATTTAACTGCCATATCAATAAAAGCTAGGTGAATGCCCACATTCCTCAACATAGTACAATTGTAAGTCAAGACAGTACCTAGAGCTAGAATATTTAAATAGTTTTAAAACATGCAAGAAACCCTGAGCCTCTCTGAACACATTTTGCAAATAATACATAATATGCAAATCCTCGAACATGTTATACATGTTTTTATTCTTCTGTGCCACCCCCTCTCTTTCACTGACTCTTAATTTGGAAACCCAAACTGCTTATTTAAATTTAACAATGAGGCATGATGAAGTCATCATTTGATTAGCCTGACATATGAGTCAGTCTCACATTTTTTTCTTTAATTTTCCTCTTCAGATGAACAAGACAGAGGAAAATGGACTTCTCTAAAACTAATCAGGCCTTCAAAGACTCTTTCCATTTCTCCTGCGACTTTGTAGTCTAATATAGCTTTAGTAGATGAAAGTAATCATGGAGAAATATCTAATAATTTCTCATAATAACCTGGATGGTTAGATGGAAATATACAGTACCTTCAACGATTTTGTATTTTACCAAGCACATGAAAAAATAAAAACCTTTCTGAAACAATAGAATGTGGTTGGACATTATGTCAAGATAGATGTCAGTTTCACTTCTGGGGACAAAGTTGAGCTGATGACAGACGGCCAAGTTCCTTGATCTCAGCCACAGTCCTATCATTGCTCCTTTGCAATGTTTGTCTGTTGGCTGGTCGGACTGCCCTAAAAGTTTGTGAAGACATTCATGGTCCCAAGAGACTGAATCTTACGGACCTTGGTGAGCATCTGACTTATCATTTAACATTCAAGGTCCTTTCAAACTTAATCTCTGTGAGTTTGTTGACGCCCTGACCATTGTCCAATTTGACCAGCAGGTCACATTTTCACAACAAACTTTGGACCGTCTCTTCATCCATCAAACGATTTCAAGTCCTCAAAGTTACACGACAAAAAAATGTCATTTTTCCACATGCCACGTAGAACGACATCAGCATGCCAATGGTCAACAGACAGCATGAGACAATGGGTCTGCGCCTTCCAAAACCGAGTTACACTTTTGAAAAAGAAATCCCTTTCAGAATGTGACATCACTGTGGTTAGTGAGCACTAAAGGATTTGTTTAAGTGTAAGGAAAGACCAATGGTTTGGGTTAAAGTAAGTACTTCGCTATGGTTAGGGAACCTCCATTGTCATGATGACAAAACTTGTAGCTATGTTTTTTTGTTATTTTTAACCCAGTTGTCTCCTATGACCTTCTCCCTACATGAACTTTGTGACTCGATGTCACTTGCCTCCTTTGCCGACTGCTAGAGGGCCTTGTTCCAGGAATGCAAACAGTTTCTGAACTGACTGATGCTGCCATTGATTTTATCTTTTAAACTGGCTAAAGCGATAAGATCCTAGTCCTTTTGAGCCACACAGTCCTGAAGAAGCCCCTTACCTGAGGCTGTGAGTGTTAAAATCTCAAATATTTTATGTTACAGAGAAATTCCTGGCATTTTTTAATGATGGCAGGCTGTTTTTTTCCCCCCATTTTATGAAGTGTTGTTTGTGTAACTGTTGAAAGACTTCTGTCATTTAAAAAAAGAGTGCTTTTAATTTATCATTTGTTCACAACTGTTTTTTTTCACCATTCATTCTTTTCAGCTGAAAACTACATTGCCGAGCATGTATACATGGATTCGTACAGTATAAACGGATAACCTAAATAAATGCATTTTCAAACACATTTTTCGACAAGAAACTCAAAACCCAGTTCGAACAGGTCAGGCAACCGGGACACATTATTGGAGCATTAAGTGTTTAAGCACTTAACGAGAACTTGGTCGCTTACCTAGTAATTAACATATTTCCTACACCCCTTGAACCGCTCATCTGACGCATGAGAAGCATGCGAAGCGTGCGTGCACGCTGATTGTAGTCTCCTGTATGTTGAAGCGTTCATAAATCTCTGTCCAGCCAATGGGGAGGCTCCTGTTAATCCCAGCTCGCTAAAAGGGCCGGTGTGAGCGCAGCTCTGCGGAGAGTCAGTGCAGACACAGAGGCAGAGAGACGCAGAGAGAGAGAGAGAGAGAGAGACTGGAAGTTTGTGCTTTGGAGATGTCCGATATTCCACAAAACTTTCCCATCACTTTACTGCATTTGGGAGGTTTGTGAAACCCCGAAAAGGAGATTTAGCGAGCCGCCGTCTGCGTTATCCACAGTTCTCCTAACGTCACCGGCTCTTCTTGGGGATCGCTGCTCTTCACGTTTCAGCCTTTCCACACTCCGTGGACATCCCGTTCAGTCCGGTCGTCATGTCCTCCGGTGATGCCGCGGCGCAGAGTCGGCGGGTCAGCGTGCTGTCTTGGGATCAGGTGCAGCGGTTGGACTCCATCCTGGGGGAGAGCGTGCCGATCCACGGCCGCGGAAACTTCCCCACGCTGTCCGTGCAGCCCCGGCAGATCGTCCAGGTGAGACCACGGTCTTTTAATGTGGTGTTAAAATATATAAAATAAAAGTTTAAGTTAAGTCTGGTGGCAGAAGTGGTGAAGTAGGGGAATAAAAATACCTTTTCGTTTTGCTTTTACTGTGGTTCGTGTGCCAAATAAATCTGCCCCACAAGGTATGCAGACGTCATGCATAACTCCTTTCATTTGGGGCTTCTTTCCCTGGGAGAGATCCACTTATGATATACTTCAGGGTTTCAATGGATTCAGTCTGAGGACAAATTTGCGCCTGCAAATCACGAGTGTTTCAATTCAATAGTCAATAATGTAAAAAGAAGGGGGGGGGGGTAGTTTTAACAGTAATATGGAGCTGACCAGGTTGAAGAAATTCAGACCCCCACCGACCCACAAAAATACAAATACACATTTGAGTGCGTTTCACATAATCATCATATTAAAATCAGCTGACACTGATTATATGCATGGTGATTCTGAGGAGGGTTTTTTGACTGGAGTTCTAGAAAATTCTAAAATTAACTACCAGAACGTGTCTGGTCTCTCTTCTCTTCTCTCTCTCTCTCTCTCTCCCTCGCCCTCTCTCTCTTCCTCTCTTCCTCTCTTCTGTCTCTCACTCACTCACACTCCTCTCTCTACCCACACACACAGCGGTAAGAATCTGTGGCTGAGCTGATTACACTTAAAAAGACATTTGCTCAGTCCAGATGATCTAAGACTGCAGTGTTCCACCAGCTCACTGAGGCTTCTGCTCCTGAAGGATTTTTTTTTTGGTTCATATTCACAGCTCTTGTGAAAACGAGCAACAGATAGTGACTAAGCTGCGTTTTATTTACTAGAAATTAAACGTACTGGATGGTGGAATGCCTGGGTTGCAATTTTCCTGGACATCATTTAAAAGTCTTTGCCTGCACGTCCAGGTTTATATTTCACTCGAGTGATTCATATTTTCTGTGGCGATCCTGTGGGGGAAGAAGGAGACCCTCACACATAAACATGTCAAGGGCCTCTATAACCAAGGAGGCCCCTATCGTCTACTAATTCTGGAGCGTGCGAACATTTCTGCACGGTGGATTTGGCATTTCCCATATACGAAGAACGATCCTTTGAGTCACAGCTCAAGAGAACAAGTTTCTGTTTGAAATGCAAAAATGTCTTATGAAAACAAAAGAGGCTCTATTTAAACTTAGAGGTCAGAGGATCCGTTTTGTCAGTTTTACAATAAAGCTACTGTAGCTGCTGCTGTTTAAAATCATCTCTCCGTCTCAAGACCGTCTGGTGCCTATGCCAACTATAACATATGAGGAGCCGTAACTACTATTTATTGAAGTTGACTTCAATAGCCATTATGACTTATTACAAATAGTATATGAATCCCGTTAGCACAATGCACCCTGTGAGTATAAAGCGGTTGGAAAAGCCTGCACCGCATCACCCTGCAATGATACCATTATTTTGACAAACATAATAGCGGACGCCATGTTCGCTGTCATGGAATATGTCAAGCGGGTTTCGAGTCTCTGCAAGTTGATTTTTGTACCATATGGCCATGAAGGGAAACCAATGGCTGCCTGGAAGGAAGGAAAAACGCACTCCGTGATCTAAACCACTATGATATGTTTTGGAAAAAGGTTGACAGTAATGTGAGGCATGTGTGATTCATGGTAAATGGGCTAAAACATGCAAAACCACCAGTCTGCTCCTTTTCTTTAATGCAATTTATTTTTAGCCTTCGCACCAGACAGAGCCGTCTACCTGAGACAGCTCTTGTCGTCACGCACTGGGTAAGGTGACAAAGCGATCACACTCCCGAAGAGTCAGAGGAGCCCCTCTCAATGGTGGGTTTGTCTGGGGGCCACATTCAAAAAAACATCTGTTTGTGGTCTGGTCGTGAGTGAGCCATGGGAGCAGTGCAGGAAGACTTTTACTGTTACTGACACCTCTGTACTCTCCATTTTAATGTCGACAATCATCAAAACCACAGAATGGTTTGTACATATTCCCTCAGCAGGCTAAATCTACAGAGATCGTATGTACATACCCGGTAGCATCATACCACATGATGAAAATCACAGATATCTGAGGTGTGTCATACGTTACGTCATTTGAGTGGGTTTGTGTGTGTGTGTGTGGGGGTGGAACTATGGAGGCCAATGTGTTTCTCTTGGCCACCAAGTGGTTTGTCTCTTATTCCAGCTCTGCAGGTTATTATATTTAAAACTGAATGGCTTTAACTACTGGAAGTAGTACTTCACTTTCCCGGATGGTCGAGAGCGGCCTGGATTTGAGGCAGATTGTGAGTGGTGGATTAGTGCCTGTACTAACACTGGGCTTGCGGGTCAGGCTTGACAATGTATCACTGTGGTAAGTGAAGACCAGTCGCCTGACTCCACAGTGGCCCTCGTCCAGACTGTAAACCAACTCCTCACTAGGCTATTGTTGAGAATGAGCAACATGAAGACACCACATGCTCCCGGTGCTCCCTAGAGGAGGTAGCATTCAGTTTAGACTATTCTGTAATGGTTTTTATTTGGCAGTTTGCTTTCAATTAATCATTTTGCATCCGACAGCATCTCTTCGACTTGTTTGTCTGTTGATGAAATTTGAGGGTTTTTCTAATGCCAAAGTGGTCAATAGTGCTCATTCTTACTTTAAAATAAAACTTTCTATTACTTCCTGTGTGCCGACGTTGGCAGTTACCATTGAGGACACCAATGCACTTTTTTTCCCCTGGGGTTTTTGTGACTTTAGCAACCTGGGGTGAGTTTATTTATTAAACCTATACTCAATGGGTATTTATACTTTATTCTTTAAATATGACTACTTTTAGTTCAACAACAAATTATTTAGTATCCTTTGAAACATAATTTAGAGCTTGTTTAGAAATACAATTTACTAAAATGAAACTTAACTGATCTGAAAGTAACACCAAAGAGGGTGGTGGCTATATTTTGGGGACTTGGGCCTAATTACTTAAGTATTTAGTGTCCTGGTTACAGCCCTGTGTTGTGTGACTAAGACATACCGTAACAGACGCAGCAAAACGTTTTCCTCATTTGAACACCTAAATTACAATAATAAGACTTCCATTGGACAAATAAGGATATGATTTCAATGCTTACGTATGGTAAAGTGTGAGTTACCTAATTTAGGCAGCTTTTGAGCTGGTCGCAGTTTCACCCATATTAATAGAGAATAGCTTGCTTTTACTATCAAATCTCAAGATGCTATCACCGCTACAGGGTCTATAAGGAGGGCTATTCTTACCATCGCTTTCACTCCCACCAGTTTTATCTTACATGGCTGGCTCAAAAACCTAGTGCAGCTAACTCAAAGATATTAAAATGTTTGTGAACCCTTGAAGCAGATCCTCCAAATATCCATCTCAACGAGGAGTAACCGCATCACGTTTCAGTCAACCTGATCTGAGCATACATGTGAAATGACCACCCGTGCATTGAAAATTCAAGGAAGCTTTTTAAATCAGAGGAAAAAAAACCCATCTTCATCCCCAGCTGCTTGCAAAGCTACTGTGCTACCGACTGGCTGGGTTAGTTTAGGAGTGAAGACGAAGGTCAGGGACTCGTAACTCCTTATTTGCTGTCGCCATATCCTTGGCAGAGGGATCATCTGACTCACCGCCCAGCGCTCTTATTGGTGTCCAGGGGACTATGGGCTGGTAAATGACTGGGTCATTTCAACCTGACATTATAAAAAGACACATTCAGGCCACAGCTTAAATGAAACACTTGAGGAAACTATTGAGACTGGTCTGGGGAAGGAGAGTGGAGAGACATCTGTGTCGCCAAGGCGTTGTCAACACCAGACAGTCTGGTGTGCTTCAGCGGCTCTTTTTACAAGGCCTTCTTTTGCTCGAACGTTGGCGGAAGTGTCTCCCCTCGCTCAGCTCACCAGGTGCTGGTGCGTCATGTGGGAAATGCACGAGCCGGGTTTTATGAGTGCTGAAGGCACATGGATGGCGGGGGTGGCCGAGCTGTGCTTCCTCATGCGCTCCTCTTCGATACCCCCGGACAGGCAGACCAACTGTTTTAAGTATGAGGTCAGAGTGAATACTGCTGTGGGTTTCCCTCGCTGGATAGTTAAAAAGAATCCACTAGTCTGTGTGTAATTTCGCTTTACAAAAGCATGCCACCTTTTCTCATTGGATTGTGGAATTATATGGTGTCTTTTCTTAGTGTTAGCTTGCTGTTACTCCTCTTGAGGTGTTTTGAGAAAACTAGCAGATCAACTTTGTGGTCAAGAAATGCATTGTAATCTGTTTATTTTCTATCATAACCTTTTTAGTTTTAAAGAAATAATTAAATATTTTGGGAAATACACAAATTTGCTTGTTAGATGAGAAGATTGATACTAATTACATGGCCTGCGGGAGAATCTCAGAGTTTTATAGAAAGAAATCCTCTTAGCTCTGCATCACATGTTGCATCACAAACGTTGTCTGGTGTAGTGGGGCATTATTACGTTTACAGCTTGCATTTTAAAATCTTACGGTCTAAAATAAATTCTAATAGGATTAACTGGCTGGATGGATGTCCGCCTGCTTAGATTGATAGCTGGTAGGACAACAGCAGATGCCTATAGCTCAGCAAGAGTTTTCTAACTGACAGCTGTGCTTTGGATTTCGTCAGATTTGGCCTCGTTTGGATTTTCTTTTACCCTCTTAGTGCCATTTGAGTAATGCAACAGACAGGAAGCATAAACATCTCAGCTGTCTCTAACTCAGACGTTTTCCCAAGCATCGCAGCAGTGCGTGTTCGCCAAAGAGTGTTTATGTGTCAGCGAAGGGATCACGTTTTTCTCAACGTTGTCACAGATCCAAAGTTTAAAAGGTCACAGCTTTGTTTGTCTCTTACAGCAGAAAAACATTGACTTGTCATTTCACACAGCTTATCTCTGTTGTATTGCTTCTGCTTCATACATAAAGAGATGAGTTTTCTAAATCGGGCATGCAACTCATTAGGGTGTTGTGCAGTGTATTGTCTCCCTCACGCAACGGTATAGTCGTTGGTTAATGACGCTGATCTTTGAGCCGAGGATGACAGCCTCTAATCAGCCGCTTTGTTGTAAATGTGTTCTTAAGATACTAAAAGCCGGCCTGCTTTAGGAATCTGCCACAGGCTTTCTCTGACTCTGCAAGTAGAGTCTGCCTTCACCTGCAAAGAAATGGTCCAAAAATGCTGAAATCCTGCGGCGTTTTTACAATAAACTGGTTTTCTATTATTAACACATTTTGCTTCTAAATTTAAAAAGTCGAGACGTGTGTCACTAGGTATCTACATTTAATAGCTTGTGAAAGATAACCATGCGCACATTTGTAAATATACGGAAAACATATCTATTTTATTCATACCAAACTTGTGAAGTTGGAATTGGTAGTTGGGCTCTCTTATTTTTACACTTTTAATGTGGTGTTTTTTCCTTCCTTTGTTCTGCCATCACATCGAATGAATTAGATGTCCAGGAAAGTGTATTGAATTCAACCTTCACTATAAAATGTATCCCATTACACTATGTCATAGGATTTTCCCCTCTTCATGCTTTATTGCATTGAAATTACAGAACTTGAGATTATTTTTATTTTAAGCAGCAAAGAGAAAGCGGCTCCTTTCTTGCGTGTTCATACTTGTATTTACTGCGTCAGCCTCTTGTGATTGTTTCCTTTTTGTGGATACCCATCATTAAATTTTCCCCCCCTGTCTGTGTACCTTTCAGGTGGTCAGGGCTCGACTGGAGGAGCGGGGCGTGGTGGTAAGCGACGTGAAGCTGAACGGCTCAGCGGCCAGCCACGTGCTTCACCAGGACAATGGCCTTGGCTACAAAGACCTGGACCTGATCTTTGGCCTGAGTCTGACTGATGACAAAACCTTCCGGGTGGTGAAGGACGTGGTTCTGGACTGCCTGGTGGACTTCTTGCCTGAAGGGGTGTGCAGGGATCGAATCACCGCCCTCGCCCTGAAGGAAGCGTACGTGCAGAAACTGGTGAAAGTTTGCAAAGAGACGGACCGGTGGAGCCTCATCTCGCTGTCCAACAACACCGGCAAGAACGTGGAACTGAAGTTTGTGGACTCCCTGAGAAGGCAGTTTGAGTTCAGCGTCGACTCCTTCCAGATCACTCTGGACTCGCTGCTGCTCTTCGACCGCTGCTCGGAGACGGCTATGTCCGAGACCTTCCACCCTACGGTGCAGGGGGAGAGCATGTACGGAGACTTCGAGGAAGCTCTGGGTCACCTTCGCACCAGGACTATTGCCACCCGCAACCCGGAGGAGATCCGCGGCGGCGGGCTGCTCAAGTACTGCCACCTGCTGGCGCGCGGCTTCCGGCCGTCCTCCGAGACTCAGATGAAGCAGATGCAGCGCTACATGTGCTCGCGCTTCTTCATCGACTTCCCCGACATAAACGTGCAGCAGAGGAAACTGGAGACGTATCTGCAGAACCACTTCGCGGGCATGGAGCACAAGCGCTACGAGTGCCTGGTGACGCTGAGGCGAGTGGTGGACGAGAGCACCGTGTGCCTGATGGGTCACGAGCGCAGACAGACGCTGGCACTTATTTCCGCCCTGGCACTGCGAGCGATGGCCGAACAGAACGCTATCCCCGCTCTGGCCAACATCACCTGCTACTACCAGCCCGCTCCCTACGTCAGAGACGTCAACTTCAGCAATTATTACGTGGCACAAGTTCAGTCACACATGGCGACATGGAACTCTTATCAAACGTGGCTGCCTTGCAGTTGAGCGATGACTTTTAGGATGTGAGGAGAGCTTTCTGATTTTAAACTTTACGTTTATGTAAAAGCTGAGCATTCATTCGAGCGCTCTGTGCCTCTGTAGCAATGTGGCTTTTTTTTGGTTTGGGGCCCATCATGAACAAAAAGAAATCACTTTTTTTTTTTTTTTCGCCAAAACTTTTCTCAAAACCAGTCCACTAAGTTATATTGATTTTTAATACTGCTGTAAAAAAAAAAAAGAAAAAAAATCTAATTTGAGCCATTATAATTATAACTTTTTATTTTGTTGTTGTTGTTTCATAACTAATGTGGACATGTATGGAAAAATATGAAGGGTTGATATGTGACGGAGGAACTTTGCCAGGTCTTTTTCTTGTCTGATGGAGGCTTGCATTGGGTCTTTAATTAAATGTAAATACTTTGTGCGAAACCAGTTTTTTGTTCTATCTGTGGTTTCAACTGACCTGTTTGGGAGGCGAAAAGGACCAAAGAAAAACTTTCTTGTGTAGCATGACAAAGACTGTATGTGGTTCCAAGTGCCTGAAACTGACAAACTGTCGTTATAGCATTTGCTCTGTAATAATAATTTGTTTTGGAAACTTTTTTTAAATGCATTTTTATATCCAGGGTCAGGGTATTTGTTTTTAAATCATTAAAAAAATATAATAAAAAAATTGAATGATACGGTACATTGGTCTTTCTTTAAGTTTTTTTAAAAAAAAAAAAAAATAGAATCTTGGAGGTAAGATAAGGACGAACTGTTCTAACATGCTTCAATTGACTCAAATCAGTCTGGGGATTTGTGTCATGAATGCATACTCTCTCTCCATTATCTGTGTCTCAGTAACTGTGTCTTTTAAAGATCTCACTTAGTCTATCTTTACTATCTGTCGTGATCACACAAAAACTCCTCAGTGTGTTGTCTGTGTTCCATCAGCCAGACACGAAATGGCCTGACACACAAACACTTACTTGTTCAAACTCTGCCCGCCCCCCCAGAAACGGATTCCTCTGAGCCTCAGCATATACATTAGCCATTTCCTTCCACTTGTGCATCTGACAAGGGGTTTCCTTGGCCTCATTTAGAAAGGGGAGATTGCTGTTGCTTGTCTTGGATGGGTTGAGCTTTGAGGGGGCAGCTGAGGACCAGGTGGTGAAATGGGACTGCTGGCTTTTCAGCAAATGTAATGAAGCATTCCAGCATTCACTTCCTGGATGATCAAAATGGATCAGTATTTCATCCTTATTTGGATCAAACATTTCTCCTACGACATTTCATCCTAATTACGTTTGCATGGGAGACGACTTCTGGTATTTTAATGGAGCATAACATGGCATGGAGCTGGGACACACATGCTTACTGTTTCTTTCAATTCTAGAATATGCTCCGCTGTAGTGCTCACTTATTTCTTTAATGAATGAGTCTGTCAAAGGGATCGAGGGGTAACTATGAATGCGTCATGGGAATATTCCCTCCCTGTGTGAGCTGTCAGACTTGTCTCCAAAATGCTTCAGAAACACTTGAGGAAACATAGGACACCCCTGGAGGGAACACACATTGAAGTCTCAACTGAGATAGAGCTTGTCGTATCTTTAACAACCCAGTGATTTTTGCGCCTGGTGGTCAGACCTCAAGAGTCAAGCAGAGAGCCGTGAACTTCTCTGTAACATTAACAAACTACAACAAGTTGTAAATGATTGGAAGGTTAGGAGATTAATCTTAATGGAACTTTTGTTTGAAGTTTTTTTTAAATGTGGTTCGTTCTTCACAACTTTGACCCAGACTGAATTATTTCAACTGTTGGATGGGTTGCCTTGACATTTTGAAGAAACATTCATTGTCCCCAGAGGATGACTTGGTGATCCTCTGACTTTTCATCTAAAAAAGTTTACTTCAGTGAAATATCTCAAAATCTACATGATGGGTTGAAACACAATTTTGCACATAATCCTAATGACTTTGGTGACCCCCTAAATTTTTTCTCTTCCGCCACCATGAGGTTGACATTTGTAGTATCTCTATAACTATTTAATTTGCAATCACATTTAGTACAGACATTCAGGCCCCCCTAATAATTAATTGTAAAAACTGATGAGTACCATTAACATGTCAAAATTTTGGTTAAAGACCAAAACCTGCAAAACTGCCAACACTCCCATCAGCCTTGGCTGACACTTTGTGCACAACAATTTGTGTTTAGTACTAATTTGCTAATATTATTATGGTAACATGTCTAAACTAAGACTGAAAATGGTAAAGCTTGAACCATTTGACATTGACATGGTGAGCATGTTAGCATGCAGAGATGAGTGTGGCTCTTCGTCTATATTTTAACATAAAATATAACAATTTCATTTATTGTGAAAACATTCTGATGTTTTGAAGGCTTGAGGTTGTCAACAAAATGCCTTGATGTAGCTTTTATCCCATAAGAGTACATTTTTTCAGCACCAACACAGTTCCTTCAAAGGGGGGTTTTCTAACTCATGAACCTTAGACCCAAGGCAAGGTTTCCCCAGTTTCTTTTTTTCGGGACAAAAACCACAGATAAATCTGACACTGTGGTAAGCATACTGGTTCACACTGTTCCACAGTACCCACCAGCAGCTTGGCCTTCTCACCCCCTTCTGCTGCAGTCTACTTGGGTGGGCCCTTCTGGGTTCAACTCCCACCACAGTCGTTGGAGCTCAAAAGGTCCCGTTATCATTTCTTTTCCCCTCCTTGCTATGTCAGTGTGCTGTGAAGAGTAATCTCTGTCTAACGATCGCAGAGTGAATGTTGTTCAGGGATGCGGTAAGGTTTGCACATTGGCTGATTAGATTATGAAAATGTCTTCTTTGGCGGTGACAGATACCACCTGGGGGATGATGGGAAGAGTAAGGATGAGCTTGGAGCCTAGAGTGGTCTCCAGTGTAACACACTGTTCACCTTTGTCAGCTCGCAGCTCCCTATCAGGATATATTGCTTGCCTGGGGAGATTGTAGAAAAACACAACATTGTCCTGAGATGAGATACTACATGGGCGGCTGGATCTCCTCAAACAAAGGTGAATGCAATGAACTTTAAAGAGCATGCTTAAAGGAGGATGTTAAAAGAATATTTGTCATGGGAGGTGGAGTTTAGGGGAAGTTAGAGAGGAAGTAAACAAATCAAAAGATATATTATATCAAAGAAAGGGGTGAGGATTATGCCTTCCCAGTTTCAGCTGCCACCATCCAAATTAAATTCCATAAAAGTACCACATGTACAAAAATCTGCAATTGAGATATAATAAAAACAAATAAAATTCTTTTATTCAAGAACGATTGAATCAGATTGATACTTATTTCAGTCTTTACAGCTGAAGAATGAAGGAAGTGGTGCTAAAGTTTTTCTCATAAAGCTGTTTTACTGGACTGGGTGGCATTGCTCCATCCATCATCATGTCGTTAGCAAGCGATTCCCAGGGACTCAGAGGATTTCTATTTGTAGGATGTGAGGATATTCAGAGCGACTTCACCATGGTGATGCTATTTGTTGTCCCGAAATGCAAAGAGGCTGCCTATGCCATACAGTTGGCAATAAAAACTATGCATCCACCTTGGACTTTTCTGTGCCACAAAATGAGTGAAATAAAACAAATTTATTGGGGAAATTCTGTTCAAATGAGTGAAAATTCATGACATTTACGTGAAGGTATAAAATCGAATTCATACAAAAATCTGTTTAGCATATGTAGATTCTAAGTAGTCAAAATCTGAGGTTGACTATTTATTCTTGACCTTGGAAACAGCAGCTAAGACCAGTATCTCGCCACAACGTCCATTAAGCAGCTGCTACAGAGCTTTCAATCAATCACATGAGCTTCATCAGCTAATAAAATGTATTTTTTGATGTTTAAAACGTCAAGAATGTACATCAGTTTTTAAACCAACATGGACAAGATGTCGTTAAAGTTAGAATTCTACATTTTCAATTCTGGTTGATTTGGTCGACATCTGTGGTTACTGTTGGTTACGACAAGAACATCTTGATAAAACAAGTCCCAGAGTTTTGATCTGAATAACACATGTATCAATCACTGGGGATAGAAAACATGCTATAAACAGCAAAAAAAATAAAATAAACTTATATGTGATTTCATTGTTCATGTTTACAAGCACACACAATATATTTCAGAGCACAGAGCAGGATTGGCAACCTTTATAATGTCCCATACCAATTTACAATGTTTAATATGTATATATTTTTAATGTGCATTGATTTATTTACTGCTGCTGCATGTCTCCTAATTAGGCCTCAATTTCCCTTTTTTGAAGTTTAGTAGCCCAGCCTTGAACTGTAATGCCTTTTTGTAGACTTTGTAAAATAAATCCATAACAATATAACATCACTGAATGTCTTCTGTGATCATTTATACATTCTTTTGTGTTGAAAACAGTTATTGTTAGTCGTCGGCTTACAATCCCATAATGCCTTAGGTGCCCTCTTATGACTCTGTCAAACAATAAGAGGCTGTGTTTACGACGGTGTGGTAGTTCTGATCTCAAGCTCATGGCGCTATGGAATAACATGAGAATGATCCAACCTTCCTCCGATCTATATTATTAGGGCAGTACCCCAAAAAATTTGTAGAATAGCTTAAATGTAATAAATATGTGTTGATTCTCCTTTTTCGCATTTGAATAGTATTCTAGGTCTATATGATCACGTTAGCTGTCAGAGGTATACATTCAGATATCTTGTTTGTTTTATTTTAGTACCTTCAGAAAATATCAGAAACACATTTAGGAAAAACATTAAGAGACATTTTGTTGGTGTATGGTCCATTCTATACCACCATGTGAAATGTCTGTGTTACCTATGGAAGAACTTTGATTCCAATTTCTGAAGTCTCACGTAAATGTCATGGTTCTTCTAACACTATAAAACTATAGAGAAAGCAATAAAAGTAAAATGTGTGGTCAATTGGACAGAAATAACAGAAATAAAATCTCACCAAACTCCCCATAAAGACCAGCTCAGTGATGAATCAATCAACAAAGTCAAGCAAATCAAAATTTTCCTGGACCGACACAGACTGCATAATGCCTTCAGTAGCTGCATTTATTTTTCCAAAACAAGCAGAACATAAATGTTCTCATATGCATCCACTGCCCTCACCGCTTTATTTGACCAAATTAGTGAGTAACCTATAATTTACAGACAACATCACAGACGCTGAAGAGAGGCCTCGGCCTGTGTTTTCATGACAAATAAGGGCTGGAACACAGACGGCTGAGCACCGAAATTCTGTTGAGTCACTCCCACACTGAAAATAATGAACTGTATTTTTAAGAGCGAGTCCCAGACCACTGAGGGTGTAGACTTTAAACAAAAAGAGACACCGTGTGAGCGCACGACACAATTTTGGGAAAGATTTTCTAAATGGAAATGTCAGGTCTCGGAATGGCACAGAGGGTGCCATTCGACTCACAGTCTTCCACACAGCTGCTGGAAGCCGATGTCAGAGCTTCATCCGAAAGCAAAAAACTAAATGGTATCACACCAGCATCCGCTCAGGCTAAACACCAGCCTGCTTTCATTTGGTTTTGAGGAAGATGGGCGGGGGTGCTCTCTTCCCTTATCCCACCAGCTTCCTGACAGCCACAGTAAACATGGGCCCTCTGAAAGATCACACTGTTTGTCACCCTTGGGCCCCTGCGAGGAGCTCCCCTCTCATAAATATTAATGGTCACTGTACCAAATGGGGCCACTGACGGTTAACAAGGGGTGTGAAGGACGGGGGGTGGGGGGATCTCTCGCAGCGTTCCTTTTAAGCTGCGAGAGGCTCCTCCACTGTGGGGCCATGGGAAAACAGGGAGGGCGAACCTGGAAAAGTGTGGCATCTGCTCCATATGGATCTTCTTAGCCCAAAGAGGCTGGAGCTCTGATCCTGCATGGCTTTGATTGCCAGGCGCTCACTTTGGCTCTGAGAGTGAAATCAGCGATAGCAGAAAGTTCCACAACCACATCAGCTCTCCACTTGAATAACCAACGTCTGTAAATTATCCTGAAATGATTGATTACCCTCCAGCCACTCCAACCCTTCAATGCAGCTGGACTAATACTGTACGGTGGGTCTTGTTTATCAGTTGGCTTCAGACAGTTTATTTAACAGTGTTATATAATAATCTTAGCCAAACAGACTAGGTATACCATGCTTCCTCATGGTGTCCATTCCGTAATACTCATAAACCCCTTACCCCCTTAAAAAAAAAGAAAAAAAAGAAATGGCCACAGCACATCTGGTTGTCTGCTGATTTCAACAGCAGCCAAATGATACGCATGCAGCAGCCAGGATGAGCAAAAAGAAGCTTTGTTTTGGTCCAAGACAATCATGAGTCTGTGAACTAGTGATAAAAGTATGGAAAACTTTGGAGGGATGTTTGCTTGATTTAGAATTCTGAAATAAAAAAAAAAACAAGCCTTTCATTGCATTCCCGAGTATGAAATATTCTCTCTCAGAAACCCAAATAAAAATCATCCAGGCAAGTATGTATGTGAAAGATTTCTCAGAACACGTTTTGCATCAAAGGATCCTGATGGCGTTTGGAAGGTGTAAGACGTGTGAGTCAACTCTCATAAAACATCAGGTCTAAAAAGGTATTATTTCAAGCATACTTCATATGCCTCCTGCTTGCAAGCCCAGGGGCTCATTTTCCTCTCAATTGAATTTCCCAGAGTCACACACTGTATATCAAGTCTCGCAAAGAGAAGCAACATTTCACCGGCAGTGTTGATGTTTCCCCCCCGAAATACAGCTCAGCAGGCAGTGGCATCACGGCTCCACGCTGAGGAGGAGGCGGGGAGGGTGATGGATGAGCCTCAAGGCACGGGCTTCAGTTTGAGTTGCTGTAAGCAAGAGGGAACGACATCTGATCAGCCCAGGTGGGGAAGCACAGGCCTGCTTCTGTTTTCATCAAAACCTCTGCGGGTTCCGGATGTGCCTTAGGGGGGGACGGCAAATCACATCGCCAACCGACTGATCACGCGTCAGATGAACGTCAGGTCGGCTGTTGTATCTGCAGCCGATTGACAGTTTCATGATGAACTGAAGAATAAGTACTTTATCAGTCACACTTAACTCACTGATGCAGTGGATTCCTATCACTTTTAGCCCGGGAATAATAAATGAAAAGAGAGGGAACTATAAACTCCAGTTGGTAATGATCGTAACAGTAAACAGACAATTATGCAGTAAATGGTGCTCCTAGAAACACACTGAAGCATTTCCATCTGCACAAAATGGGATTCGCTGCTCTCTATTGCCGGCTGAAATATAGCAACAGGTCATTAAAGCGTCAATGGCTGAACAGATGAAAAAAGCAGAGGTCTGTGGAAAACAAAGCCTCACAGTGTCATCCTCTTTCTCTGGGAAGTGCAGAGAACACTAAATGTATTTCAATCAGGAGAGACAAGCAAATCAAGAAATATATATTTGTTTGTTGCAAAGTATAGGCTTCCTGACCGAACTGGAGCTTCACTTATAATATAATGTTTTGTGTAAGCCAAAATAAAGAGTGAAACGTGATCACATATGTGACAAATTAAAGGAATGTTGGCCAACAAAATCAATCCGTGAAGGACATTTTGTGAAATACACTTATTTGCTTTCTTGCAGTTAAGTTAGATTGACACCGCTCTCACAAAAGGTGATTAGCCTAGCTTAGCATTAAGACAGGTAGCATGACAAAACATCTACAAACATCTCCAATGCTCACTACTTAACACGTTATATCTTGTTGTGTACATGAACACCACATGAACGGTGTGACTCCACTTTGCCCGGATGCTGTTCACAACTAAATTGTTTTGCGGCATAGAATATGATAAAACTGCAATTTGTGATTTTTGGATTAAACGAGACTTAATTACCCCGTATTCCTCCGTGTCTGCAATTGAGTCGCCGCTCAACACAGAGTCCAACAAAACCTCCTGTGCTGTAACTGTTTCTTGGCGAATAACAGTCAGGTGCAGAGACTCCACAGGTGGTTGTTGTCACAGTGAGGCTGCCAAGCCGTCAGCCGAGACGTTGCACAGAGGTTCTGGGCTGGAGGATTAACCGCTGCTTGCCAAGAAATAGTTCCAGCACTTAACTTTGTCTAACACCAGAAATTGATGTTTTTACGTTTCTTTTTGAAAATATAATAAAAAAAAAAAAAAAAAAAGATTTATTATAAAAAAAAACAATGACTGTCCAGCTTACATAAGATATAAGTCCTTGGTATTAGTAGGAAAAGTGTTTCCCTTTATAATACCTAATTCTCTACTTCAATATTACCAACACATATTTCTTGACCCAGTTTTGACCCTTCTTCATAAAAGATTTAATGTTTTGATTAGTGATCTTTAGAGGCGCTGATAAGCATATTTTAAAGCTCGGAGAACCTGGCTAAAGCTTTGAGCCTTTATGCTACGGTAAAATAATCCAGCTCCAGCTCAAAATTTTCAGTAATTGTGATAACCATGGGCACACGGTTAATCTGCATATTGGGTGGGGCCATTTCTGATTTACAAAGATTGAGATGCAGGTGGGTGAAATAATGCATAATTATTGAGAAAAAACAGAAAAACAATATTTTATTGAATTTCTTAGAACAATAACTGGGGGCTCTGGACGGGAATTAACCTTGTGTGTGAGTAATGTGTAACTAATGGCCAGTCAGTTCAACGAGGGGTGGGTGGGTGCAGCAGTCCATCGCGTACACTGGGATCTAGCCCCGGATGAGCCATCACATGCCTCATTAGTCCCGCCATGGGTCCAGCTCTGCAGTGAGGCCTGAGGCTGAGCGAGTAGAGCTGAGCTCTCCATCTGCCTCCTGGTAGCGTCCTGCCGTTACCAGTCCACTAGTTAATCGATTGTGGATGACCTCATTATCTTGGATGAATATATCAATGAGGAAAACACTGATAAATGTGCATTTATCACGCTTACATATGTCCCACAGGGACCGGTAGAGGTGGAGTGTCTATAACGTCTGAATTAGAGGTTGAGTGACAGGTGAAAGCAACGTCAAACAGGAACTTCATGGCCATCTAGATCAGGAGACAAACAACTTACATTACCTCTACTGGCCAGCAGGGTGTGACTCCTCTGATTGCATAAGCAACTAGTTTGTATGGAAGTCTATGAGAGAATGACCCTACTTCTTATTTGATTTATTACCTCGGTAAGCATTGTGAACATGAGTTTATGGTCTTAATTGCTAGTTTCAAGTCTTCTTAAATACAGCATGATGGTTATTTAGTAAATTATGGGCCTTACTTTAGAGTAAAATAGACCATAAAGCAGGATATGCTTTAGGGTGTGATTACCTTGTGATTGACAGATCGCTATTGCTACCAGAGCCATAAAACAACGTCTCTACATCACTCCTCTGCAGTCCAAACATGGTCAGCTCCGTCACAATGACTCCGTCCACTTTTTATATCCAGTCTATGATTCCAGACAGGACATTTTCACGAATAAAGGAAGCTTAGTTTAGTTTAAGGCCAGTTTTTGTCATCAAATTGCTGCATGTTTCAAGTCGTGTCCACCTCATGTTCTATTTTTAATGTGGGATCCATTTGTTTTGCACAACGAGTTTATCCCCCTTTACAGATATCATGCTTGTTTTACAAAATAAACAGCTCAGGCTCACGGTGAAAAGTCAGTATTTTCATCATGCAGATGGATCTGTTTGGCGAACAAAAGAAGAATCTTAGAAACATGGGCTGGTGCAACACACATAACACAATGACTCATTCAGATTAGCTGAGCCATGACCACTGATCTCTGTCCAACACAATTAACCTACCTAGAGCATGACAAACACAAATAATTTCCTACCTCTGTTTTACAATTTACAGTTCATGTATTTAGATGTGATTAGAACATAGTTTGTCGGGTGTGTCTCAAAAAATAGTTTCAGACACTGATTACTGGTTCAGTGAACATTCAGACACCTGTCAGTGCATTTCAAACATTATTCGGAAGCAATGCATATTATTAATGTTATATTATGTCACATCAGAGGGGATGGTGTGCGAATAATGAGCAAAAATAAACACACATGTACTGTAGTTGTAGTGATAAAAGTAAGTAATGTTGATGAAGGTCGTAAGTTGTTGTTGAAAGCTCCAGAAAATCTAAACCCCAAAATAAAATTGTAAGTGGACCTTTTCTTTTGTCAAGCTGCTATCTCCAAGGCCAAGAATGAACTCCCATACTCTATTTTTGTAAAGTAAAACTGGAACCACAGGTCACCTGAATTCTTGTCCCCTACAGTCTCACTGAAGTCACTTCACACACATTTTGTAGAGAAAATGTCTTTGCATTCGCTGGAACAATCTTTTTCAACAATTTCCATGCCATGAGGCTTTTCTTTGCGTAAACTACATTAATCATCATATTCTCAGTTCTGTATCTTGACTTCATTAACAGCAGCAATAGGTTTAAAGTAACTCTTTCTTAGTGTTTTATTCTACTGCCTATAAGATACCCAGTCACTTAAGTTTCATTTTTTACTTGATTGATACAATGGTGGCTCCTTTCATCTCCAGCCATCCCTGCATCCCTGCATCCCTCTGCCTTTCCCTCTCCCCCACCACTTCTGCACATTCACGCTCTTTCTGGCCTTTCTCAGATTGATCAAATATTTGCTCGTCTTGGGCCCCAGGCTGTTTTTTTTCCTTTTTTTCTTCTGTAGTGTGTTTTCAGCAGTGGTTGGGCCTGTGCAGTAGCTCAACAGTGCCGCCTCAGACATGTGAGTGTTTGGCTTAGCGGCCGGGGGACAGAGGCTGGGCCGGGTCTGGGGCTCTGAGTGTGCTGGCAACGTTGGCTGCTCTCCCTTCGCTGGGCAAACTGGGCCTGTGAGTCTCACACACTGCGGCCATTCACTCTCCCAGCACACACAGGATAGAGTATGGATTGTTTGAAGGCCAGTGGCAATGCCAGGAATGCTGAGCCCTAGTTCCTCTCTGGGAAAAAATGGTATTTGGTTCTCTGTCTGACTCTCTCTCTCTCTCTCTCCCTCCCTCCCTGCCTTTGAAAGGTTGCAGCAGTCTGATGAGAGGGATCACTAGGGTCATTAGCCGCCCTGCTTCCTCTTGCCTTCAGATTCCAGCTTGGCCAGTCAGAGAGGGCCTCCCAGCCAGAGGAATCCTAAGGAGAGCCACTGCCTTCCACATCGGTATTTCCTGACCCAGTCCCACATCCCTAGTGACTCCTTCACAGTTATAGCAATGAAAAACAGTGAGCTAAATAGGGATGCATGCATAAAATATCCATTTTGAACTCAGCGATGGTACAGGCTGTTCTCATAAAGCTTTCGTAGCTATACCTAGGAAAATGAATGCGCTATAATTTCTACATATTCCATGAACTCCATTTGTGTATAATCCACGTAATCATGAACGAGGAAGTATAAAGTCTGCAAACAGCCACATTGTGGAGAGTGGGTGAAACAAAAAAAAACAGCCAGGGGACCGCTATTTGTGCCCCGTGTGAAACGAGAAGTCAACGTTGATTTATTTGTCAAATAATTTCCGTATATATCATAGTTAATTCAGTTTCGTCATATGCAAGAACCATGATCGTCGAGGCGCGTGTTTCCCACCATTCCTGTAAATCTGATTCATCCAACCTCCGTCTGAAGGTGAGTGTCGCTGTGTGTTCACTTAACAACGTAGCCACTGCACACTGCAAATGTAATAAGAGCACAGGGGTCAGAGAATATATATAACACACTCCAACAGTCACCGCAGGAGGGATTGTAAATCTGAGGATGTTGAAAAGTAGAAATAGGTGAGTAGGTATGTATTAAACAACTTGGAAACGTTCTTTGGAACAAGTGATATCAGGTGGAAAAGGGATTACAGTACATTTGAGTGATTCCTTTCTGTCCCAGAAGATTCTGCATTAACTTACCTTCCAGCTTGGTAAACAACAAGCAGAGCAAGTTACAGAAGTTCAGGATTAACAGAACATTTCCTCAAACTGCAATAGAAGCAGGCATCAAGGGGCCTAGTGGAGGAGTCTGTAGCAAAGCGTTGCAGAATCCCAAACCTATATTGACTATCTGATTCATTCTAGAAATGGTGATAACGTCCTTGACAACGGTTCAAGTAAACAAATATCTAACAGGCAAACACTTCACCAATTTCTCCTGGGTTGTTGTCGACTTCTTGTGAAATTCTGGTTTGTGTGTGTCTACGCATGCCAGAGGAGATCTTCAGGGAGAAATCCCATCTCTTCTTCCTCCTATCAACATCCTGCAGTGTCCTCTGAGAAATGTCTTACTAACCAGCAGATAACTTCTATATAACTGTGAACTCTGTCATTCCAGCTGAATACAATCACAACAAAGGTATTGTATTTAGACTCACTTTCATTCCTCATATTTTTCCAGTGGAGCCAGTGGGAGAAATGGTTCCACTGGAAACAAGGCAGAAATAAACTGATCGTTCCACTCAAATTCCCTCAAACTACAGTTATTTATACAAAAAGTTTTAGCTCTCAAATGATTTGTAAGATTCAGAAACTTGGAAAAAGATAATTGGCAGCTATTGTCAAACTTAATCAGTGGGTAGAACAAAAGAGACACAGATAAAAACAATTGTTGGCATGGTAAACCTGAAATAAACAACAACCTATTAACTAAACATGCGGAAATAAAACATTGAAACATCTTGGGAGGTCAGAAAAGCCACCTGGCTGGTTTTCCCGGATTGCTTTCAACACGCTATGTCAAACGAGAAGCAACTTCCTTCAATACTGTGGGATTAGGTTCCACTTGGAAAGGAAACATGAGTATTATCAACACTGTCTGGTTTTACCTGGTATCCAGAAAATGACTCCACTTCCAGCTAGTTGTTTTCGTGTCACGGCCAACTACTTCACCGTTCTGGTGTTCAGTGTCATCGCTCTTATTAAACCTGTTTCCAGCAGCAGCATTTCAGCAGTTTTCAGCAAAAAGTCTCTGGTTATTCAACGGTACACTACCCATCTACCCAACCCAACTTCAGTGGCGTATTTGTATTTTGTATTTTTATTGTAGGCCTATATCATTTATTGATTTAGTTTAGTTAAGTAGGTCAATATTAGAAAAAATGACACAATCAAATTGCGGACTATTCTTTTTATGTTGAGGCAACATATGCAAAATTTGAACATTGCTTTGAAGGAATTAGATTGGTTACCAACTCAGGGAACATATGGCTGATGGAATATAGGGAATATTGAGCCTGTCTCCAACAATAGGGAGATATAGAGCTCAGGGAACAAAGTCTTGGTGGAATATCGGACTGAAGTAATGAAGGGGTGATGAATTATAGGGGAGAGGGAATGTAGGGCCGTTTCCAACACAGAGAGCTTAGGGAATATAGAGCTGAGTGGTAGGGTGGACCCAGGGAAATCCACCATTTCAACGCAGCATGCCAGATTTGGTCGATGGGCACAGGTTTTTGCTTTTGTTCTCTGAACAGGCAGGTTGGTACCAAAACTATCAACCTCACTGTGAAAAGACTTTGAAATATTACACACAGTCACTGTACGCAGCTGTTGTTTGACAATAAAGAGTTCCAGCAGAGACTGGAACAGTCCTCTCAAATCACTTTCAGAGGAAATTTATGTATATTTCCCAATATCTTAAACTATTGAGACTAGATGACGCCTGTATTTTTTGAGCCCAGTGAAAACTGTGAAAACTGTAAAAAATGAGGGGGATGTGCCCAGACGTTAAAAAAGAACCAGTCTTTTTTAACGTCTGGGCACATCCCCCTCATGTAAAAAAAAATCTTTCTGACAGTTAACTAGAGTCTTTTGCACAAATCCCTCTATAAATGAACTCCTCTCTGAATAAACCTGTCCACACACTAACCAAGAAAGAGACTAAATGCAGGAACCGTGACCTTATATTTTCTGTGTACAGTCACGGAGGAAAGACTAGATCTTGTGTTCAAGCTCTAAATGCTGAATCTCACAGTATGGAGTCTTTCCACAGTGATATAAAATGCACACAGGCTGCTCAGAAACGCTGTCATTACACTCAAAAGTGATACTTAGTAAAGTTGGATGAGGCGTTCATATGCCAGCTGAGGGGAAGAGGAGAACATTCCTCCATGTGTTTGGCTTTAAGAAAGAACAGATTGTCGCATCAGCTGTATGAAGTTCCTCGTTTTAACTTTATATAGATCACTCATTGATAGAAGCACATTGTTTATACTGAAGTTACAAGATCAGTCAGAGTAAAGAAAAATTGCCACACACGAAAGAAATATATTTTCGGATTAGGGTGATTATGGCAAACCGTGTATTATTCTATGTGAATTATCGTATACCTATGCTTTAGTTATGGTCAACCAATGCTACAAATGAAAGGAAAGGGAGGATAAACACTTTCGACTCAGGCCTTTGGTTTACCGCTCCATTACGCGACCTCCACGCCCTCTGCCTCCACCAGTCTATCCAAGCTTGACCCTTTGACAGACTGCCCACATCACAGCGCAAATCCTTTTCCTTTTCCTTTTCTTCTAACAAACTTTAATTAGCTGCTGTGTTACGCGACCGCCCCTTGTGACTAATCCCCTCCAGTGTTTTGCATGCCTGCGTGAGATTGGTCCAGATGCTGAAACCCCGCCCATCTAACTTCCCTGCTGCTGCCCTGAGGCTAACGATTGGAGAGTCAAAAAGTCCAGCTCTCTAAATCAAGAGGATGCAATTTCGTCAGATGAGCTGAGTTTTCTCAGTCGGTGCGACACTGCGTCTCTAGATCTATATTTTATATTCGATAAGGTTTTGGAAAGATCAGAGTAAGGCAAGTCAGATAGCTGAGGTTGTTAATACTCAAAGTTAGGAGTTCTGTATTAGTAGCATTCATTTATTTGATTTAAGCAGCTCCATAACGCTGTCCTTTAACCTCAAGTGTGTCCTACCTAGAGGGAAAATCTGGCTGCGGCAATGTGGAAACATCTAGAGCTTTCTGGCTTTTCTCTTTGGAGGAGAAGCCAACAATAGCTGTCCTCCTGCTGAATAAGCCCAGCTCTTAAACTGTTATATATATTATCGCTGAATTCCAGGAGATATTTTCTGATGACATCTCTTTCAGTTTGTAATTTCGTGCATTTGTTTTCAAACTAACTTCCTCTTCAGATACTTACTGTGTTATGGCTGCAATATATTCTGGATGGTTGAACCTCCTGGTGGTGTAACATTTCTCCCTTGATTATTGAACTTGAAAAAAATAAACAGTGCTGGAAATACCTTTACTAAAATACTGCATGTACTTAAGTAGATAAGTTGTACTGTACTCAAAGTATTTCTGCTTTACTTAATATTCTACTAGTTAGCAGGTTACAATTTAACATTTGGATAAGCTTATAAAATATGATGCGGCATTATAGATTAACATTGTGTGAAATAACTAAATTAGCTATGATCAATATGTTTGTAATACCAATGTATTAAAAGAGCAGCTTAAGAATCAACCGTTTCCCTCAAGAGTTGGTGGAGACCAAAAACGGAGCTAAAAGAGAATGAATATTGGACTTAAATCCATCAGGTGGACTCAAACACAACTCCAAAAGAATGACATAAATGATAATGTCGTGCCATAACTGCTGGTGTGTAAAAAAACAACTGTTTGTAAACAAGTTGACCATATCAAATTTAAATTTAAAAGGTGATAACATCAGTGTTTTCACAACTTGTTTCCATGGCAAAATAATTAATTTATTGCATGGTTTAAAATGAGCTTCACCTCAACCAGCTTTGATGTTATGTTAAAATAGAGTTATTTTAGAAAAAACACTTTGCCGCTGTATAGCAAGTTACCACTCTTATGTCTCATAAAACAGCTTAAAAACCTAATCTTGCCATTTATGTGCCAGAGTAATTTGTGGCTGCAACCAGTAAGATCCTGGTTGCCTGGTAAATAACTGCACAGACATGAGAGCATCTCAATCTACCAAGAAAGGGAATAAACATTTTTTTTTCCAAATCTATTTCTTCCATGTATCAGCAATAATATTCAAATGACATAATATTTAACAATACAACATTAGTTCTGCACATCGGGTTCTTTTGATTGCTACTTTTACCTATAAAACAAATATGAGCACTTCTTCCATCACTGGAAAATAAAACTAACATTTGCCTTTATGTCTGAGGGAAAGAGAAGTTGATGGACTGTGCACATGTCAAACTACAAAAAGGAAAAAGACAGGGATTACAACTTGAACCTTTGTACACAATATATTCCTTTAACATTGCTCGATGAAGATTACTGTCTGTTTTCTTTGCAAGAAAAACTACATAGATAGTTTGCGCAGCTATCGAGAGTACAACCTTGGCTAAATACAACACTGCATAAAATCATAATAGATGCAAAGTTTCACAACACTCTGTACTCTGTAGTACACAGAGTACAGAGTGGCACAAATGGCAGGTCCTTGGCAGGAAGTAGACTGGAGGGTTAAGTAAGGGTGGCGGCTGGCGCTGCTACTCATTTCCATGGGTTTGGAGGAAAACTGACTGGCTTTTTATAGCTCAGTGGACGGGCGGGGTCACAGGGTATGTGTGGCTCACAGCATTCACTATGTGGGAGAGTGGCAATCGTTCAGATGGAGGAGAAAGAGAGACAGTAAGAGAGAAAAAGAGACAGAGAGGTGGTGGTGATGGGAAAGGAAGACAGCCAAGACTGAGATGGAGAATCAACAAAGAAGACAAATGCTAATGGATGAGGCATTTAGCTAAATCTTCCCAGAAATCTCTTCCCTGTAACGTTGGAAAGGTGTCATGAGCCATAAAAAAGAGAAGTGTTGATGGGAGTTTAGCAAATGAACTGAGAAAAACGGACATAGAGCTGCCAAGCAGCGACATGCCAGGCCACTCCTCAAGAAATACCCCAGTCTCAGCCCCAGATCTTCATCACGCAGCACGTCTATCTATTTTTCATGCATGCGTGCATGAGCATGTGTGCATGTTTGTTATCTTTAGACAAGTCAAACAAAGTGATTTACACTGGACTAAAGTCTGGTTTGCAGCACTGCGAGCAACAGTTTTTTCACATGCTTGTATCAGCAATATCGCAGATGACAGTATGTGGTATGGCCAAACGTTAGCGTCTCTGTGTCATACCAGGGATTCCTCTCCTGCTCAGCAGCTGGATGATGCGGGAGGACCAGAACACCAGGCAGGCCTTGTCATCCAGACAAATATTGAAAAAAAAAACTGGGAGAAAATTTCAAGTTACTTGTTTGATTGACTAACAGACCAAAACTAACCATTTGTAGATATAAAACAGTGAAGAGCAGCAGATCTTCAAATGACAGATGTTGAGATCATTTTTGCTTAAAGTTACTATATGTGAAACTTTAATTTTGTGTTGATTTTGGCGGTGCCTATTGACAAGTGTGTCCGAGTACCAGAATCCCTTCTTTTCACTGCAGCAGGGTATGACAGTCTGCCCGGTGCAGTCCTGCTTGTGGTTCTTCCGTGTCTCCCTTTCCTCCAGTGGGCCCAGCAATATGACCTGGACCTCCAGCCGCATGGTGTTGATGTTGGCTCCTAGCGGAGCAGCGAGGCAAAGCTTTGCTCCTGGCCCAGCTGCTCTTGGGCACAGGGCTCTCCTCCGCCCCGTCGGAGCTGCTACTGCAGACCACAGGGGGCAGCAAAGCCGGGTCTGGGTCAGTCTGCGATGGGCTGGTCGCTGCCAGAGGCCCCAGATGAAATCTGAGCTGAAGGTTCTGGTGGACCTGCATGACTTAATCTGATTTTGCACGGAATCTGAATGGGGTCACCGATAACAAGGATTAAGAATAACTAGATAGAAATGTACAAACTTCTCGTTGATGGTCTCATTCACTTATGTTGGTCATAGAGAGGCATCAGTTTTAAATTGAGCTTGTTTTTATAACCAGTTGAAAGTTCCTCATTAACTTTAATAAAAAGCTGAAAATAATACATAATTAATGATAATCAAATGTGTTTCTGTCGAATCAAAAAATTTACTTAACTGTTTGAGAACTAAATAATGATTTACTTTGGGACTATCGCCTTGTTCATCTCACTTGTCTTTCCCATATAGTAGGCCATGTAGAACTGAGACAAAAAGACTAAAGTTGTAATAATAAGTTGAAATACTTATCTTTTCAATTGACAAAGTTTTATTGTTCTGGACAACCATTAATTTATTGTGACATATGAGCTCAGATTATCAGTTGTGTGGGGTTGATTCCCTTGAGTTGTTTTCTATTAAAGGAGACCTGTATGAGTGAGCACATATGGAAACAGGCATGATCAAGTTAAAGTGCCTTTGAGCTGACAATTGAAAAAATACAGTCTGTGAACTCTGCCAAAATAAAACCAAGTTTCATTCTCTTTTTGGCAAAAGAATAAACAGTTTTATACATCTAAACTCTGGCTAGCTCCTCCATAAAGCTACATATTGTCAGTCAGTTTTTCAATCAGCCAGTCAGTCATGTCCAGACAAACCACGGAGAAAAGCTGTGTCCCGCTTTTACCCTGCACATGCACAGCTAGATCATACTGTACTCTTAGTGGGTAGGCTCATCTACATTATAGGGAACTATAATGACAAAAACAAGACAGCGACTTGGGAGCAGCTCTAGGGTTTCCACGAGTGGCTGGCTACTGTGTTTCAGTTCCCAGGCTTCTCCATTGTCCCACTCACAGTGCTACTGGGTAACAAGGTCCTTTATGACACCGTGGCCCACAGCACACCACAAAACGCAATACCAGGCGCCAAGAAGATGCAGTTACAAAACAAGGTGTAAGCCCATCTGAGTCCAGAGTGCAGAGTAACGGGAACTCAGTATGCAGCTGCATTTCCTCCAGTGCCAGGGAGGAGACTCACATCAGGCCAGGGCAGGCTGGATTTGTTTGTGAATGGGCCATTTAGCTGGAATCTTTCATGGAACTTAAACATGTTGATACTGGCACATTCCTTGGCAGTCTGTAGAGTACAGGTTACAAATATAGACGGCAGTTTGAGTGGTTCTAGTGTTCCACACCTTAAATCTAAGTACCTGTGTTCTAAAGTAACCTTTTCATTTTGAGTATGATGAAGTATAAATGAAGCAAATATCCTCCGATTATCGAGAAAACCATGAAAGTAATTTGAAGTTCAATATTGACATTAATATCCACGGCCTTTAACACATTTTTTATTTAATTTTGTTTGCATATAAAAAACATCAGGTTTTACACCTGTGATAGTACAGGTGCACCTATGGTATCAAACCCATCAAGATTCTTTATTTGATATTATTTAATTCCAAAAGCATATTTAACAGCTTATACTGACATTACATTTTTCTTATTGCCAACAAATTCAACAAAAAGACCAACACCAACACTGCGTTAGGTCCTAAAGTCTCAAGCCAAAGCCCATTGGTTCCTATTCTGTATGATGTATTTTTAAAAACTGGTGACAAATTTATAGTTCCATCTTTGAAAAAAGCTCAGTTATTTCCTTTTACAGCTGGGCACTGTAGTTTATATTGCAGCAAATATTATAAGAACAGGAATAAATAGTGCATTCTTTGGGGACTATTGTCAGCTGCGGATTAATACACATTAAGAAGTATTATTTAGCATACATGGAGGCAGCAAGTTGTATGTGTGATTGATTCAAACTACAGTGTCTATGTTTATCGTATTAAAGAATCATGTCAGCAAGCGCAATGGCTTGACTCATTGGTGTGTTTGTAATAGTTTTTAACTACTCTAGCAGCGTGGCTTAGATTGCTTGTCGGTCGGTCAACCCATTTGGTGCAGAATAAAATAGTTCAACAACTATTGGATGGATTGTCATGAAATTTGGAACATAATTTGAATCTACAGTGAGAACTTGTTTTTAATAAACTTCTCTGTCAAGAGTCCAATTATGTTTAACTCATGGATAAAAAAAATTGATTTACGCTGAAGACAACATCTGAAGGTTTTAAATGGAGAAATGTGGAAGGTTAACTGACTGACCCTCCTAGATTTTCTCTTTCCGTGTCCTTATCCCATCCAATGAAGCTGCTGTAGGATGCTGTCTCCGGGGGACGATCCAAGAGGAAAGCTGAAATGGAAAGAACAGGTGAGCGATCCGTCTCTGAGATTCACCATGGCAATACTTGAAAAGACAATTAGACTGCTCAAACAATGAGGCCTTTGTAGCGCTGCCTCCATTTTGCCCTAGCTCTTTTTTTCCAAGCACATTTTGGGCTCCATATGAAATAACAGTAGACGTCAGAGCAAAGGAGGTGTTTCCGTGCGGCATCCCGGCAGGCTGAATTTAGTGAAAAAGAAGGGCAGACAGGTGCTGACAGAAGGAAAAGGATAACACATGTCTAAGAGCATTGAAATAATTACCACATTGAGGGAATTCATCATCCTAAGTGATAAATACCTCCTTTTTGGACTGTGTGAGTGTAGATTGCTGCTACCGCATCCTAAAAGACTTTTGCACACATTTGAGAATTTACAGTAATGAATATGATTCAAAATACAACTTGTTTTACATTTGTCTTTGAAAAAAAAAGTTATTTGATCTGTAGAAATACCGGAGGAGGAACTACCTATAAAGATCCAACACTTGTTGGACCTGTATAGTGTGCAACTTGTGCAAATTGTTTCCTTGTAAAGCAGTCTAGATTCTGAGAACTTCAGAAGGGGAGAATAGCCAGCTGACATTAGTATGTTTGGGAAAATGTTCGGCGCAATCACGTACAGACCTTTTGGCGGTGATGTGATTACGTTACAGAGACTAAAGGGCTTTATTCGTGGAAAATGTCAATAGATTTTGGGGGGGAAAGTACCAGCCTCTCATTTAGCTGGATGGTTTGTTTTTTAAGCTTTTGCATGGAGGAAGTGTACTCATGTCTATATACAGTACAGCGTATGTAGGAGCTGCATGGCATTCGGTCTACTAAATACAGTACAGTAGGCCTCTTTGTAAAATCTCAATCACCCCCCCTGTTGTTCATATGAGCCCAGTGATATAGCTTCCAGTCTTAGCAAACTTTGGGAGCTATTGTGGTGGAGAGAATTTTGTCAACATGCACTTTTTGGGCCTCCCTGCCAGCCTGACAGCTCCCCTGAGTTTCCAGCACTCACCGGGGGGGAGATGTTATAATGGCCATGTGGGACAATTTTATATGAAACAGCTCTTTGCCTTCCAGGTCTGTGGCTGTTAAATCCCCCTTCATGCCCAATCCTACCAGCGGTGCTCTAGGCTCCCTACTGGGGTCAGGGACTGAGGGTCGGAAGCCTCTGGGGGAAACCAAGGACTGTATAGAAAACAAAGGGGGACTTACAGCTGTGGATCCAGCTGTACAGCATTTTCTTTTCAAGGTGTTTGCAGAGCAAGGGGCCACGAGTGGGACAAGTTGTCGGAGGCCTGAGAGGGGGGGCCACGAGTGGGACAAGTTGTCGGAGGCCTGAGAGGGGGGGCCACGAGTGGGACAAGTTGTCGGAGGCCTGAGAGGGGGGGCCACGAGTGAGACAAGTTGTTGGAGGCCTGAGAGGGGAAGTGAAAGTGGTATTCATCCAGTACCTTTATGTAACGGTGCTTAGTAGTCACTTTATCTGAAGCTTGATTTAAAAAGTGTTGAGTGAGCATGTCCTGCATGCTGTGATGTGCTTTTGAAGTGCATATAATAACTATTTCCCCTCATTTTGCACTTAAAAGCTGCAATTTGCTAAATATGAAACAATAACCAGTGGGTTCCAACTTTCAACAAAACCATAGCCTTTGGTGGTTTTTGAGTTTAATAATCTGTGTTTAGAGTGATAATGGCCGATTAACACCCTAATCTATGTTTCATGACTAAGTTTGCCAAAAGATTTACAACAGTGTTTTTTTCTCATTAAGAGCGAGCCGTCTGTAAAGTCCATGCTGTGACCTGCCTGCTTGCATTCCCAGCAACAACAAAGAGCTTTAGGACATTTTATCATAACTGCTGCTTATCTTGTTGCCTTGCAGCCAGGCTTTTGGGAGGTAGTATTTACACTGGAAAATAGTTTCTGCTGTGCTATTGTTTACCCGAACAAGATGGTTTCAGCTGGCTGTCCTCAATTCATAAAAACAGCACAGTACAGTGAGGGGATATTTTGACAGGGCTGCTACTTAAAAATGCTGCTGAGGTTCACATCAAGGAAAATGTGTGTGCTTGTCGTCAACGTTAATGCTGACACACACGCTTTGCAGTTTAAGGTAATCTGAAATAAATGGGGGGTGGATTTGTACTGTAAATAATGGCTTGAAAGTTTAAAAAAGTTGTAAATAATGGAGTCTGGACATTTCCGGCTAATGTCTCTCTGTGATACAAGACAAGTAACCCTAATGATGTTAGCAGTGCTTACTGTAAAAACACAATTTTATATTGTTTGGCATAAATAAGGATTGCAAGTTGTTAGACACATTAATGTCTGTGCAATAAATATCCAGTTACCTCCTACAGTAAGCTTAGCCAAGCATAAAGATTGAAGATGAGGACACAGCGAGACTGGTTCTGTCTGAAAGTAATAAAATCCATGTATCAGTTCTTCTGAAGCTAACTAATTAACATGAAATGTTATTGACATTTTGAGTTTTCTCATTTTTGTATTAACACTTTTAAAATGTGTTGTTTTCTGGCTCGGTGTCTTCAGGATAATTTAGACTTACACCAAGCACCGAGGAAGAGCACTAGGCTTTGAAGACCATTTGGGTTGTGACCAAACCGCGGAATTACAAATAGTCTGTCAAGAGAAAATAAAATAAAATAATTCAAATACATTGAGAAAAAGACATCTTTAACTCTGCAGTAAGTCAAACTTACTAGTATGAACACTTCAATAGTTTAGCCACAGAGTTCATAACAATGAACTAAATTGACACATTGGCGTGATAATGTGTTGCTTATTTAAATGATTAGGTCCTGAACCGTGTAAGATTCACTGCCAAATCCAGAGTTATTTCCCAAGGCATAATGGACTGTTGTTCATGTGAGTGACCGAACGGCTGGTATTCGAAGTTTAAAGGAAACACTAGTGCCCTTGCTCTATGGGCCCCATGGATGCGGAAGATCTGGATATTTTTATACCCGGCAGGTGAACTTTTTTGGCTTCAGTGGCACCGAGCAATTTTATAGATACTGCCTCCAACTCTGTATACAGTTCTCTCGACACATCCACTTTCTTGGTGTTTACAAAGAAGTAAAATATGCATAGCCTTGTAGCCTTTCAACCTACAGACACAATATTTTTTGCAATCGTAATATCTTGCACCCCAAGCGTCTATTGATTCAAAACATTCAAAACGTATTGTCTCAGGGTTTGTTTCTTAACAATAATATTATTTGGACAATCTGTACTTTCAACAAAACAGTTACTATTCCAGCCATCTTATGATTGATAACCCTTCGTAAAATCCCTCTTAACATTCACATTCTTAACTGTCACTTAAATATGCCTCATGATGACCCCTTCCATGGAGCTTAAAAAGTCGTAAAGAAAGCAAGGAAAGAACATAAACAAACCTTTGAGGGTGGAACTGGATGAACCAGATTAAAGAGTTGTCACCTGTCAGGGACTCTCTGAGAAGTAACGCGAACATACCCGCTATGATGCAGAGATAATGACAATGGTCAACTCATTCATTGATTGGGGAATGTTGACAGGGTTATTGCACAAAATATAAGATGTTTCACAAGCACACAGAAGCAGCCTGTGAGTGAGGTGAAGGACTGAGGCTGGAGCGCAGAAAGTCTTTGCAAGCAACAATATATCTGCAAGCGTACAGTTTGAGCAGAAGCAGAGCAAATCCAAGCACAAGCAGGGGCTATTTGAGTGCGAGGACAGAGTTTTGAGGGAAAGCAAAATCGGAACATAAAAGCAATGCGTCATGCTCTCAAATTGAAAGACCACACTTTTTTTTATGAAGATAAAAAAGTAGGTCTGAGTCCTAACCTGCAGATGAAACGGAGACACATTAAGTGTTTGCTTCAGGCTATCAATCGAGTAATATACTTTTGATTGGAGTTTCCAGAATCTGAAGGGCTAAAAACCTGATCGTGGCCTTGGGGAAGAATCAACCTCGTTCTCCCTACTGTTATGGACGATGTCTAGCACACTCTGTTAACAGTTGGTATGGTGGTGATGGTGGAACACTTTTCCTGTCAAGAAAACCAGGGTCTAATAGCTCACACATGTTAGTCATTACAGTAGAGTGATGAGCCCCTGATGATCTTCTGTGTTTTCCTTCTGTTTCTTCTCACAATTTTTTTTTTTTTATTATCATTTCACTGTCTTTCTGTTGTCCTATCTTCAAGACCCTAGATACATCCCCACGTACAATATTCAGAATCATAAATCACATTTGCAGTGTTTGGTATTTGGCACTCATAATAACTGAAAATAAATATGATACCGTAGTCTGAAGCTATCTGTAAATCTAACTGATCTAAGCTCAAGTTAAAAATATGTTAAAGAGAGATTGTGTATTTATTTGAAAGAAGAATCAATACAATCTTCTCTCCTCTTTCAAACAAAACGTTTGTCTCAAAAGTAATAAAATGCACCCTCTTTCAATTCAATAGACTGAATAGAATAGAATGGATCCGGTATGACCAGTAGCCAAAGGTGCCTATTGTTAGCTAATGTAAGCACACTTTAGATAGATACAGTATTGATATGTAATAGATTTGACTGAGTCAGTTCTCTGACTTTAACGACTATTCTCTACGTGTGCTCCTGTACACTATGATTTAACATGTCAGAGGTGATTATTTCAATGGTTTGGCACACTAGTTTATTACATTATGGCTTTTTGCAACCAGTGAATGGAAGAGACCATATTAGGACTGCGGACGAGTGGCGTAGAGAAGCTGTATACCTGGACCTGGCACAGACCTAAACGCCGGCCGTAGCTGTCAGTAGCTCTTCACAGGACACTGATTTTCCATACTCTGGCTTACCGGACACAAACGCATTACTTGAAGTCTGACAAGATGGATTTGTGTGTGAAATGTGATGATGGGATTCTGGTGTGATCTGTTGTGCAAGGAAATCAATGCTAATATAACATATAGAAATTATGGTGAAAACGACAAAAATAAGACCCAATTTGTTATAAACCAGAATAGTCCTTTAATGAAACTAGCTTTAAATAAGTTAGTTGGAAATCATCTTATTTTAGTCTGCTCCATTGTGAATCTGATATAAACTGGAAGCATTGACTTTTCTGTGTTAAAATATCTTATTTCAAACAGTTACTATAGCACCCTTTTCTTATTTGCTCTCACATGCAGCGCCAGAGAACTGGTAGTGTGCACTGCTGTGACAGCACACATTACAATCTGCATCTAAGGGCCAGTGGAATTACCTTCAGAAGAATTTTCTTGGACATTCTTGGAGTCTTCAAGTGAACAGTAACATTTAACAGGTGAAAACAACCCCATTAATTACACATACTGAAACAGGATATTATGGCAGAGTATTTAAGTTAGAGGTATGTGTATACGGTAGCTCCAGGTGTTTTTTACTTTCTTGAGAGTTTGATTGATGTTTTGCCATTCGACAGCAGAGTGCTTGTGAGTGGCCTATGCCCCGTCAAACCCAGTCCATTTATCAACACCTCAACTCTGACCCCTGTATCCTCAACACACATCTGTCATGCAGAGTAAAAGAAAATCGTGACTTTAGAGTGCATGGTACCGCAATTTAATCTCAGACTCTTTTTTTTTTTTCCGAGAAGAAGGAGCGTCACCACAGTGTTAAATTCCTTTAGCAGCAGCCGTGATCCATAGGGAGATCTGTGGAACAACATCCCTCCTGTTCAGTACCATCCCTAAGATCTGCCACTGTTTACCTTTCCGATCCATTAATCAAACAGAAGCTGCAGCAGTTTAACACGTGACCCAACACTCACCTCAGCATGTCGGCACACATTTACACCGGTGGTGCGGGAGTGTAGCTGGTTGAGAACACTACACAGTATTTCCTGGGGGAAATGGGAGACATGCATTTGTACAATTTTATGTTAGTGGATATGAGAGCATAGGCACTTCATTAGCTTCTATCAAGTTTTGCTCCAAAGCTAGAAATTGCCAGTTGTTGGGGGTCTCACAGTGCGATGTAGGACCACCATTTGGGATTTATTATCTCTCACAATTGACAACTTTGGTCTCAGACAGCCCAAAATTCCACATTGTTAAGGAGCCTTCAAGTGTCCAGATGTCTACCTCCATCTAAATACAACTGGGGTGAATATCATTTTTCATGTGCTGCTCACAAAATGGAAAAACTAAATTTGAAAAAAGGCAACAGCAACTTCTCTTTTCTAGAGTCAGCTTATCCTGGGCTGTATTGTAAACTGGGCATGGCAGGCCCTAATAGCGGTGTGGCATTCTGTATGCGGCTCTTTTATAATTGGGAATCTTTTTGGGAATATGCAGCACTAAAGCAGAATATAAATGGAAATAATGGGGCCTTAAAATGGCATACAATTTCTTTTAACCTAATCTTGATGCTCAATCTTGCATCTTATGATTACACTTCAGTGGGTTAAAGGGGGCTTGAGTTTTACTGTAACATTTTCAAAGGGACTTTCTTTATTAGAAAGTAATAACAGAGAAAATAAAAGAAAAACCACCTGCATGACTAAATACAACTTAAGGTTAAATTGAGAATATATAAAACAATTATAACTGTAGTTATAAATAGGAAACCATATAGAAAAGAGTCATATGCCTTATTTCTGTAAATAAAAGGTGGTTTTGTGTGGGTTGAAACTGTAATATTTTCTGTATAATTGAATAAGTATTGTGTTACACAGCTCATCAACGGGAGACAATCTCACCCTAAATCTCTGGACACTTTGTTATTCTGCTGTGTGCTGATTCCTAATTCGTACTGTAGGTCATTACTGTTTCCCAGCAACAGCTTGTTCTGCATCCTGAGCTGCGGCTGTGAGCCGGCAGCGGGTATGACAAGAAGGCGGTGCCAACTAATGAGACTGAATGCATGGTCGAGCATCACCTGGGGCCAGCCAAGTTAATCATCACCATTCAGGGAAGCCGAGTCTTTGTACCCCGGCGTTGGCTAATAAACTCTCCCTTGGAGGCATTTTCACTTTATCAATGTCTTTGGAAGCCAGTCTCAAGTGAGAGGGAGTGTTTGTTGGTACAACGCACACATTATTAGACGCCCCTGGTCTTTGGGTGGGGGCAAAGTAATCCGGTGCTGGGGATGTCTGTCTGGCACTATGCCATATGACATCATCTGAATACCCCTCATATTGACCTGGCACACTGCCCAGGACCTTGTGACAACAAGACAGAGTCATCCATCAGTCACTCAGTCCGGTTTACACAGCCATGATATGGATCAACGACTTGCAAGAAAATGTCAATTTTTTTTCTCTCTCCTCCTGCGGTGCACCGGCTGCTCTTGAGATGTGGACGGCTCTGCACTTTCCCAAAGACTTTTCCCCATCGTACCCCTAATTAGGAAGGAACTTTCCGTGCTCATAAACGCCAATGCAACCATCAAAAGGAGGAATGCTCGGAAAACAGAGACGAAAGCTCCAGGAATCACAATCTTCAGGCCGACGGAAGCCTCCCGGATTACTATTTACAGTGTCACAAGCCTGGGAAGCCAGGGAGGAGTGGAAAAATGAAATGAGTTTAGAGTGATGGAATATTTCAAAGAATGTCTGGCCTCACCGCTGGTGGGTAGTGACATATAGAAGCCAAGCATTGGATACCATAACTTACAGCAACCATACATTTTCATAATGGAGCTCTCTGGACTTCACAACAAAGCATTCGGGGACACACAGAAGGGTACAGTGCAGGGGAGGTTCTGAGGTTTTTTTCTGGAGGCAAGTTGCAGATACATTACAGACCATGAGGGAAGCCAGCTTTCAAGCTTCCTTCAGCCAAGATACCAATGTTAACATGTTGATGTCGTGCAGGTATCATGTGCACTATGTTTACCATGTGAGCATCCTACATTTTGCATGCTGAGACTGATGGTAAAGTCGTTGGCTGAAACAGGGGTCTTCCAGGTGTATGCAGCTGAATCAGGTCCCTCTCAGCTCGAGGACAACAAGCTTCCAAGGAATGACTGCAGCACACTGATCAATAGACAAACTGGTTCATTCTGACACTAGAAAACCACCTGTAACTGTCTCCTTTCTAATTTCAGCTGTGGCCACTGTGCACAATGTTCTAACTCATCAAAATACTGTACACATTCCCGTACTGGTACCGTACATTTAAAGATTCACATATCTGAACACAAAACTTATGCATGCAACATTATTCACAGACTTACATTGGCTTTGGAGTGCCATTGAAGTTTTGGGAATTAAAAAAAAAACCTCTTGAGAAGGTGACATTATCAACTCACTGCTCTGCATAGAGGCATATTAAATTATCTTCGCACAGTTGAGCTTTTTGGCCTAAATGTATGAATCATGACATGTTTTCTATAACAGATTACACTTAATGGATGCATTACTTGTACTTTTTATATTTTATCTTTGTAACTTTAAGATCTGTATTTTTCTCGCTGATGTGATTATGGGCTGTGGTACTTGCACATTGACTATAGCAACTCCCACTCTTGGATCCATTAACCAATAGATTGGGTATCCTGTTCAGCCAACTATCCAAAAACAATAGTTACAATAGCTACATCTGTTCAAGTTTCTGTCTGTGTTTGTTTGCCTTAAGTCTCTGTCCAATTTTACTCTGATGAAGATACAGTGATGTGGTCTGTTTGTACTATTAAAGGTGGCAAATCAATCAGAGTGCTTGAGTCTCCCTTTTACCCTGGAATCTCATCAGCTTTGCAGGTATTTGGTCAAAGTGATTCATCGTGAGGGAAATATGAACAGCTGCATCAAAGTCCATACAGTAGATAGAGATATTTCATTGAAAACCACAAATGTTAACCTCATGGTGCAGCTGCTGCTTGTGCTAGAGGAACCAAAATGTCTGCACACATTTTGGTGCCAAGTCCATGGCATAGTTGTTGAGATATTCCAGTCAGAGCAAAAGCGGTGGGACAACTGACCAACCCACCCACATTGCCATGTCTGGAGCCACGTCAATAACAAAGACGGTTTAATATAATGGATTAAGACATTTCACAATGTAGAGAAGCCTGTATGGTAAACATGGAGTCAACCTGACAAAATTATTCTTAGTTATCATGATTTATTTCAACCGAAGTTGGCACAACTTTTATCTTTTGATGCCGACAATATTTTTCATAAAGAACAATCAACTTGCATGTCTTATTTAAGATTTTAAGGTGGTGTCATACAGTGCATCCAATAAAAACAAAGAAGAACATTTTTAGAATTCTTCTACTGGCCTCTAAACAGCTTAATTTTGTGCAGAGCAAAGCAGAGCTTTCCTACTTAAACACACTGTAATGGAGCAATTACTTTGGCCTTCAAAATCTATGATAAATATCCTTTTGGAAAATGAGAAACACAGAATCCATTGTGAGTGGAAGTGAAATGGTTCTTTTAGCCAGGCTAGGATAAAAAAAAAATGTGGTGATGGCGTTAGATTCAACAGTATTCCTAGTGACAAATGGAAGCAGCACAACTTCATGTTTCCAGGTGGAATTGAGAATAGCCAAAAGTATGAATTAGCAGAAATCCAAAATTCTGTGTAATTATTAAACCTGTTAGAAAGCATGGTTTGTGACTGCATCTTTATCAGTATAACATTAACTGTTTCTTTTATTTACCGGACGTGTTTAAAAGAAATTTGAGCAAAATAGTGAACAATGTATGCACATATATAAATTAAGGGAATCAATTAATACAGTTTGACATTTTGGAAAACACACTTGTTTACTGTATTTCACAGAATATCATAGATTAGCCTAATTTAGGTGAAAGACGGGAGATACTAACCCCAGGTCCTCATTCTATCCTGTGTAACGTCAGCTGATCCGGCGGGGAGTGGAGGCAGTGGGGATCAGACCCCCAGTACTGGGGTTTTTACCACTGTCTGAATTTGAGCTGAAAAGATAACCACTAACTGAAGATCTGTCTCCAGGAGGGGAGGATGAAACGAAAACTAGTTTTCTTTCGTTTTTGTCATTTTGCATTTAATCCAGTAAACAAACAAAACGTACCATCAATGTCATATACAAGCCCTCGGGGGCACTCTACTTCGTCCTCTCGTGTTGGATTGAGGGCAGACTGGACGATACAGTGCCCAACTATCGCCTCTCAAGGTAAAAGGGGGGCCTCACATGCAGATATCTCTGCAATTCAACACATCCTCATCACATTCTGCTGATAATGTTTCTTTTTTTATGTTTTGAACTAGGATTCTGACCAGATCTTGCATGTTAAAATCTATAAATACACCTATTTTTAAACTCCTTGATTTTTATTCTTGTTAATTGGCTAGCTGCCAGCCCTTATGTAAAATATAAATGCAGGAAATGTGTTTTAAATATTACTTTTCATATGTGAGATTTTTCGATTATAGTTTTAATGTGGTCTGGTCTGCCCAAACCCCTTTATTGGATATGTTGTGTGTTTTTTTAGCTTCCTCATAATCTCATTTTGAGCTCATATGTCTTCTGATGTGATTCATCTCTACACTCAGCACTCACACACACCAGTCTGTTATTAATGGTACACCAGGCAGGCCTCCTAGCAAGCCGTTTATATAAATAACTGTTTTTAGTTTACATTATTAGGGATTTAGAGTTCGCCGAAGGTGTTTTTACTTACAGTTTATTGCTTTTACTGCCATGGCTTTGTTGGTGAAGAGGAGTGAAATAATAATTGTTGAAATATGCGAAGAGCTTATGTAATACCACAGCAGGTTAGAGCTCGCACAGCGTTTTATAACTATATGAAGGTGAGGGAATATCTCCATCTGTTTACATCTTAAATAATATTTTAATATTCTTAATGTCAATCATGAAAAAAAAGGTATTCCAGAAGTAGACCTTTACTGCACAGGGACACGCTGAACTAAAGAAAAAAAAAGATCCAGTATATATATCAAGGCACAGGATTTGAGTGCGACCTCTCAAATATGCACTTGACCTGACTTTAACGTCTCACCGTTTCCGTCATTTTCCCAGTTCGGCTTCACTTAGCAGCCCTTTCATTAACATTCCTTGGATTTTTTGACGTGAGCCAAAGTTGGAAGCGTTCATTTAGGCTGAGCAGAAACACACTCATATGGCTGACATAAGGAGAGCGGAGTGATTTCCTGAGGCGAATATGGCCCTCCACTTCTTGCCACTTAGCGCTTTACTTTCATTTGTGTCTTTTCATTCGTCTGTGCCCCCTCTTGTCATTACCAATTGCAGAACTCAACTTTGAGGTATTGCAGGTGGGAAAGGACTGCTAGACAGATATGACCTCATCTGAAGGCAACATTGGGCCATGGCGGTGGAAACAGTGGTAACAGGGGCACTGTCACACTCCATTTCTAGAAGAGGAAAATGACTAACGTAGAGCCACAGATTCGTAGAGACTCTTAAATGTGTCTCCCTCTCTCGCAGCTGTAGAGCAGATCTGATGACATGATTTACAACAGAGGCAAAGACTCTGGCAAAGGATGACTGCGCTAGTCCCGTTGCACAAATGTTATCATTTATGGCTCCCCTCTGCCAGTCTGCTAACTATTGCAAGGTGAAATGACTGACAGACTTTAAAGGATCAGTTCACTGTAATCACAAAAACACATATTTCCCCCTCTTACTTCTACTGCTACGGTATGTAGATTGCTTTGCCAGGTTTTCAGATAACAGCCACAGAGGTTTCTGGCACTGCCCCAATACTGCAGGTAAATGGATTTTTCTTTGCGGTGCTCAAAGCTACGGAAACATTTAAAAGGTTGTGGTTTCTCCGGATAATCCACAGACCTCACTTTTAACACGCTTCATATTTTGCTGTCAAAAAATGATAGTCAGGAAAATGTTATTTACAGAGGCCAAAATCAAAAATGTGCCTCAAATGGATTTACAATCTGTATAAAATGACATCCTTTACTCTTGGACACTCCATTTGGCTCAAGGAAGTCAAAAGGAAACTTATCAGCGGATCTGTGTATGATCTTGTGAGAGTTTCTGGAAAGACATATTTCTGTTGAGTTTTCCAACTTAATTCAGAAAAGTTTTTTCAACACCACAAACAAAATTCCGCTCACCTCCAACGTTGCTATTGCTTTGCTTATCTGTGAGAAAATCTGAAAGAGGAACGATTTCTTACAATTAAGTGAATTAACCCTTAAGTGTCGTTAGTCACGTGATCAAATATCACTTCTTAATGCACTCTGAGAACACATTTTTGAAAAGACAGTTGAAGTAACTTATTAATTTGTACCAAATCACCAGAGCCACCCAATATCACTGTGTGTCTAGTTTATAGCAACATTAAATGAGACGTATAAGGTGGTGTCATTTGATACATCTGCTTGTTGTTTCCCTTGACTCTGACCCAGAGAACACATTTACACTTTCTGCTACAGTGCATTTAGAAAAATCACAGATCACAGTTTTCATCCATTTGTGCCATGAGGATAAGTCTGGCGGATGTTTTTGTCACACTTCTCGTGCGACGGGTTAGCTCAGGGACTTTTCTTGTATTTTCCTTGATTAGGCACAGCTTGCTGGGAATGAGCCAAAACAGGATGGTGGCATGTTGAGCAGAGACAGTAAAAATCCTCTGATAGGTATATCTGTTTCTCAACAGTAAGCCTAAAGACAGAAAGAAGGAAGGATAGTGCATTCAAGTTGACAGAAACATGGATGATAAAAACTGTTTGACTTATGCCAAATAATCTCCTGTATGTTTTAGAGCAATGTTATTTTCATCTTCATGTTACACACACGCATGAAATCATATATGCCAGCGCATGAATGCCCACAAAAGATAGGCTTGCAGTCCAAGTCCTTTTATTTACTGTTTTGGCACCGCATGACAGGGACATGGAATACATTATGGTAGAAAATTCCTGGTCCTGGTTTCCTGAATTAATACAGACCAAATATTAAGTGTCAGCTTTGATTTGGGTATTTAAGTGAAAATGAAAAGGAGAATTCAGTCACTGGAATTGAGTTAGTGTGGAGAAACAGCATGATACGCTTATGAAAAGGGTTTTTATTTTCACTGGCTGTCCCAGTGGATTGTGACTTTTAGCGATGCCAACACAAGGCTATGATTAAGCCAGTTTGTGTGGTAACCTGTAATATTTTATAGAAATATAGAAAGTAAATATAATTTACATAACAGCGATTCTACCTATAGCCAGTACATGGAATCGCTGCCATAAGCATTAAATGTCTGGTCGTCTTTTCCTTTAAAACATGATATGCTACACATTTCTGGTTTGTTTGAAATAAAAGAACAGAGTAGTGTTGCTTTTTACAATAATGGATCAGTTCAAAGTTTGGTCTTCCTCAGTGAGAGATCCTCTGAATGCCTGGCACAATGAGCAGGAAATACCATCATAACTCAAAAGACAAAGAAAACCTCCACAATGCATGATGTAACAGGATCTGTGTTCAAATTCACAAAAGCAATTTTACAATCTTGTTTATGGCTTGGATTTATATTTCTCTTTATATGTCTCTTGTTGATTTTTACTAACATTTCTTTTTATTATTATTATGGGGAATTACTCCCATTTTTCCTCCTCATGCTTGTGTTGTCTGAAGGACACCCTGGCACTTGTAGTGGTGTTGTATGGACCTGTTAGTTTATCTCACCTCCAAGCTCCATTCATACAATAGCCAGGCCCAGAGACATTATCCTTGGCCTGCACTCCAGGGACACGGTGATCTCTAATCTAATCTGTATCTGTTTTCACTGCTGTGTCACTGTGTCAGGTTGTTCTAGGTTGTTGACTTTAATCCTGTTTTTAGATTCCACCTAAATCCACGAGGCTCTTCTAAAAGTAGATGAATGAAATCGGGACCTTCACAAGAGTCCAAACAGACAATAACTATTATCTCAAGCACTCATTTTCCTCTTATCAGTAAATTAACAAGACCTGGAATGTAATTAATCAACAACAAAGAAGTAGACAAGACTTTTAGAAAGAGCAAAATAAAGTGGTGGCCTGTGGTTATGAGACAAAACAAGGTTCCTCGCAGCCTGCTAAGTGGATCAGGGTCCGTTACCCCCTGGGCAAGATTAGTCGTCTTGGGAAATGAGCACAAGTCGGTATTAGCACAGTGACACAGCTCCATCTCCTCTTCCCTGGCTTACACAAAACACTGGCTGGATGGATAACACACACTTCCTGTAATACGTTTGAAATGCACTGTGATAGCTGAATAACTTTTAATCTACAGGAAAATGATTTTGTTAGGTTTGCATCACCATGTAACCTTTTGACATTAGAAAAAAAAAAAGATCAAACTCAATTGTATTACTTGTTCTAGCTAGCTGCTAAATTAGTGGTTCTCGATTAAATTGAATATTTATTATTATCTTTTAATACCTCATGGTTAAACATGCAGTGCATATTAATGCAAATCTATTAACATTCACAAATTATAAAAAAAGTCTTTGTAAAGCAAATGTGTGTTACTATATATATAAAAAAAAGAAGTAGCGATTAGCTGAAGCTATCCAGAAGATGGTGGATGGTTTGGACAGAAACTGCAGGTATAAACGCCCATTTTAAGGCAGCGCACACTGTTATTGTGTGTTTGTGGCCGTTAAATGAATTGTGCGAACATTTGTCAAGCTTAATGATATGCGAATACTTCAGTGATCAGTTTGATGAGAGCATTTAGAGTTTGAGTGTAAGATTGGTAACTGTTGACAGCTGTGCAAACAGATGACGTTGGATGGAAAATGCATCAGGTTCTTGTGCTTATAATTTTTCTGAGAAAAATCAAACAGATGTGTAGAGTCTCTATTCGTGGTGCTACATGTGTGGCTGGTCAGTAATACTTGTTGAATCCTGTATTGACACAGTTGTTCGGAGTAAAGCTTTGCCTGTGTACACTGCATTCATCTAATATGAGTTTTGACATAACACCTCTGGCACATACCCAGTGAGCGGTATACATGCTAATGTTACAAATGTAACAGGAAAACCTGTCTACACAAAACATTACTAACATCTTGACAGATTTCAAATTGTAGAAACTGAGAGTAATAGATCTATAGCGGTGAGAGTCAGTTCCCCAAGAACTAAACTATCGTTTTAGCAACAACAAATTTACTTAAATATTTGTATTAGTGTTTTTCAAGCTAGCACGGGGAGGTGTTTGTTTGATGAACCTCAAGTTCATTTTTCCAAACAAGTGATACAACTGATACAGAGTCAAGTTTATTTATTTTTTTATCCATTAAACAGCCTCTCTGCTCTTTGAAAGAGTGAAATATACTCAACTTTGACATGAGAGGGAAACAGAGGCTGCAATTTCCCAGCAGAGAAAGAAAGCTGCTTCTCATTTCTGGAGATTAGTCATCAAATACAAACTCCATGGTCAAGTCAGAAATGTCTTTCCATCTAATCATGTCGAAAGCAGATGGCAAAGTGAAGCCAATGTGGAAGTGCCTTAAACGTGCATTCTTTCTAATTACCAGCAGGGGGCGACTCTTCTGGTTGTAGAAAAAGTCTGATTGTATAGAAGTCTTGATGGTCTTGATTATCATGACATTTTGCATGATCCCCTAGATGACATAGTCTAAGGACTGGTGATCCCTTAACCTTCCAAAAATCCTCATCATCTGTTCAATACTTTGTTTTGTGACCAAATAGTTGACCTGCAAAACTAATGATATCCCCAACAGCATCAGCTTTGTGTTGAGGGGCTTACTAGCAACTGGTAACATGCTAACATGATGGGAAACGTTGTTAAACATTATACCTGCTAAACGTCACCATTCTGGCATTGTTTTTCTGAGCTTGTTAGCATGTTGATGTTAGCAGAGGACAGTCTCACTGAGCTGCAGACTCAAAGTCTTGTTTCTACCTGCTGCATTCGTGTGTGTGTGTGTGTGTGTGTGTGTGTTTACGTTGATGTGCTCTTTAGTCCATTTATACACTGCTCCTCTCACACACAGTAGAGTTGTCTTGTGCCTTAACAGCAAACACATGGATCCTATGTGCACCTCTTTCACACCCTGTATAGTGGAACTACAAACACACAGTATTTTTAGTTTGGCACCAGTTTGCGCAATATGGACGTCAGGAGGGAGCATAAGAGGGCCATGCATGGTGTCGAGAAGAGTGGTGCTCTTCACCAGCTTTTGACACTAAATGTTTGAGGGGGGGCTGTTGTGAATATAATCAAGGAGTCTTTTGTTGCCTTAAACTGGAAGGTCCTTGTCCCTCTGCCTGTGAATATCCTCCGGTCATAGCACGTGTCAATGTAGCGCTACCAGTGTGAGGGAAATGCACAGAGAAGGTCAAATAGGCAGCTTGCAAAGAACCACAGAGTTTGTTCACAGACAGCCTACAGAAAAGATTCCACATCAGCGACCATATGTAATTAACTGTTTTAGGTAGGTAGCAATAAAACTGTATTTGTCCGTTTTCTTGAATTCCTGCCTCCAGCCACTGAGACTGTCTCTATCATGCGGGCTTGACCCAGAGGTTGCCAATTTGTGTTTGTGTCTTTGTCTGCCGCTCAAGTACAGGCATGTGGTTTTGGTGAAGGAAAAAGAGAGGAGGACAGAGTTGTGGAGGCGCAGGAGGGATGGAGCTGGACGTGGAGGAGAGACAGGACAAAGGAGAGGAGGAGAGGATGATGTATTTCAGCCTTAACAAGCCATAAACAGAACTGAGGTGAAGAGTGCATGCCAGGGGAAAGAAGTGTATATAATTTTAAGTTCAGAAGAATAGAAATGTGCTACAATAGAGCTCTGGCTACAATAGTGAGATAAACAAAACTTTCTTCTATATTACAAGTGGATTTTTTTAATGTCCATGAAAAAAGAGATTGAGAGACTTGACTTGCTAATTGGCCAATGCATGATTTAAATTTTTCCTCCTTTCATTTAATGTACTTTTGCTTGTTTGAAGTCACATCCATCACCAAAGCTTCTCTGAGCCCACTTTACCCTGGTACCACGGTCATTTCACAGTCTGTCATTGTTCCCTTTCTCACTGCCATCCCCGCAAGACCAAATAAAGTCAGCCAATTTCTGGTTGCTGATGTCATCTCCACCATATAAATGATTGCCCTATAATCAGCCCAGTTCTGCTCTGTGATTGGAGCGGCTGGTCTAATCTGCCCTCGCTGACTTCTGTGGGACCTATGGCAGAAAAGATGAAGGAACATATGAGATCCTTTTAAGTCATTCTCTCATGCTCTCTGCACTTAACTGATCGTTTGGGCTATTTTCAAAATAAAACTTCTGAAATCATGTCAAAAATATGAATTTCACTTATTCTCTTTAGGTCATGATGCTAGTCAGGGACCTGTTTGTTTTTTTGGGGTGGAAACTTCCTGATATGAAAACGTAAAAAGGTACTAGCACTGTGGGGAATCTATTTGTGATACTATGGTAGCGCAGTCGCCGGCTGACTTCTGTTGCTCCTTTAGTAGTTTTATTGTGGTAAAGATGGTCTCTGAGTGAAGCGAACTGCGTTACCACTGTTTTGCACTTGACAGCTCATGTTACTGCGGTTTTGGAAAGAGAGGAGTAATGCCCGGGCCACACTGCCTGCGTGAGAGTTGCGTAACCTTCTTGCTTTTTATTTCGGCGGCCATGTTAACAGGTCAGAGCAGACACACCGCTTGACTGAGCAGCTCTGCTCAGGTGCAGCTCGGCTGCATGTTTAGAGATTTGAGGTCTTGGATTTCTTATTTTTGACAGTATATTGATATCATACTCGCAACATTACTACAGTTTTGATGTCTGTAGAATATGCCACAGACAAATAAAGTTAATATTTACTTCCTGTTCAGCACTTCCTGTTTCCCTTTCAAAATGAAAGCCCACCAGCTTCTTTCCTTGGACAGAATCCCTTAGGAAGCCATATAGGAAGATACAATATTACAGTTTAATCAGAAGATTGAAGTAGGCCTGTGCGATTGAGATCATGTTTTAGATGTAATGTGGAAAAGTAATTCAGTAATGATGGGTTGAGCACTGCAACTTGATGTTTCTCTGCCCTACAATGCTCTTATTATGTGATCAGAAGATACCAATTAAAGCACTCTAGGAAACATTGCCCATTTTGAGTTCTTGTCAAGAGCTGCTGAAGTGGCTGAATTTGGATGGGGTTAGTATTGAATGGTGCATTGTATTTGAAATTTGGACCTTCTTCAGAGAGAATTACTATGATTGCCTTCAATTAGTCTCTCAAATATATCCACAGGGGTGCCCAAATAAAACACAACATGGCTTACCACAACATTCTACAACTCCGTCTGCTAAACATCTTTTAGCTGTCCTGATAAAACAAGTCTCTAATGTATATGGAGCCGATAAGAGTTTTATGCAGAGTGCATGATGTGTTGCTGACAAAGAGCGACCCGAGTGGTCAAGAGTATCTCACAGCCCCAGATGACGGGCCTGCTGCTGACCCTGGACCAGGCCTGTCACTCCCGTGTCTCTCAAGCACATCAACTGTCAGCCTGCAGGGAGCACTGGTGCCAGCCACCACAAAAAACAACAGTCTAGTCGAGGTCGACCTTATGACATCAAGAGCAACAATCTGGGGTTAAATACAATACAGTTGACAGATATATTCTCCAGAAAGTTTATAAAGATGGATGCTTTTTTATCTTCCCCAGGGTTGTCATGCGTCGCTCCTGTGTGTGGGTGCGTCCGTGAGTGAATGTCCACCTATGTGTCTGTCCACGGTTAATCTCGTATTCTGCTGCAGCAAACTGCACAATACTTTGCTCACTTTTATTGTTTTAGATTGTGTGTTTGGCAAACAACTAACAGAGAACTATCTTGGCAAGATAGAATTATGTGTCTTAATCAATGACTTTGAGCCAATTTCCTGCATACGTCACCTCTTTCTTTTAATAGTGAATGAAGTGTGTTTTACAACGCCTTACAGACCAGCCATTAGACGGGGGTTAGCCAATTGTTGGTTGTATTCATTCAATCACACAATACAGCCATGGCTGTTGCAGATACACATGGCAGATATCTGCACTCTGCTGAGTGCACCTTTCTAGTTTATATGCTTCCATTCAGTTCATGGTACATTATTTTTATATCAAAAATAAATACACATAAACAAGTCATTCAAACACTTCACAAAAAATGTCAATGTTATAAAGTGTTAAAATACACAAGGGTTAATAACAGTGGCCAGTCTGTATAGATGGCCAACGATATCCAACATTATGAAGGCGCATCAAAAGGGTAAAGGTGCCAGTGCATCTATCAATCAATATGTCTATATCTACCAAACGCGCCTACCTTGAAAGGAAACATGCCCCTACACAGGTGCAATCACTTCCACTTAATGAGAGGATATACATGTGCTGCCTTCCTCCCTTCTTATGATTTCAGGCATGATGTGTGACCTGCGACTTCATTTTACTTCTTTAATGCTTTTATTAACTTATAATTGGACAGTATCTGTTGATGTTTTGATTCATTGTTAATGACATGGTTCTCCCATTGCATTGCTAAAACCACACAGACCGAGGCAACCAAAAGAACTAAGTAATCTTTTTGAAAATAAGCTGCATACATGGGATCTGCTGACTGCTTCTCCTTCCGTACTCGTATCAATTAAGTCAAGACTGGTACATTCCTGTCCAACATATACACAGGGTAAACTCCCCACCTCTTGTACTGTGACAGTTCACGTCCTTCTCTATGTTTTACATACACATTCCTGATGTCATTAGCTTTAAAAGTGGTTCCAGTGATCCAAATTGATGCAGCAGAACTTGAGATTACTATTCCACACATGAATTCCTTGCTAAACCTGGTGCATACTTTCCCCATAATGCAGGTTGGAGATTCAAGTGTGTTAAGCGAGTGGTGGCTAATGTATCCTCTTCAGCCTCAATTGACACTGACTGGGAACACTGAATGGAAATTATTGCTATTTTATTAGCAAACTGTCTCGGGACCAGACTGAATTATCAGCCAGGTAAAGCTGGCTGGGAACCCTCAAACCCTCAGGGACCCCAGAAGTTCCAGGTTAACTGTCTTATTGTTATGGTTATTTGATTAATTGTACATTTGTTTGGCAATATTGACCACTAAAATGATATCGACTGAAGTTAAGTTTTGCTACCGTCATGATTTAAAGGTATACCATGCTCATATGGTGCATATTCTTATTTAAATGTTAAATGTGTTTATTTGAAGGTGACAGTGCACCGACAGAAGGTGGTGGTCCCAGCCGGGGCCCACAAGCACCAATTGAGTTAATTTGGTCCCTAGTAAAGATAAAGGAAGCATTACCATAACTATATTTTTCTTTTCTTGTGAATTCTGACAAAATAGTGATTTATTTTCATCCCAACGTCAAAAGAAACATCTGCCCGAGATGATTGATTTTCCTCTTGAAAGATATAAGAAGAAATTCTTGTTCTTTTCCAGCTGCAGGTTATAGAAACCATCTGTCACTGTGGCTTGTTAAATAAGAAAGCCCGGAGGGGATGGGACCTTTTCTGTCCTGGATTTACCTCCAAGGCCTAATAAGTGTGATCCAGCCTTGATTTTCACATTCCACAGGATCCTTCTTCTTTCTGAAGAGCAGTAAAGGAAAAGAGATCTACCTGAGCACTGCCTAATGCAGGGTAGAAGAAATGTGACTTGGATATGCGTTTTCCATCCCCCCCTCATCCTCCTGTTGGCTTCACTAGCCGTACAGTATATTATTTGATGTGACATCACTGTCCCCTGCTGGTGCTATTTTCAAAATGTTAAAAGATGACAGAAAGATGTTTAGGAACCATTAGGTGGCAGCAGTGCAGTATTGATTGAAACTGCCAGCTCACACAATCTTTTCCTCTAGTTTATCTTTATCTTATGGATGAATGACTTAAACATCAGCCACAGACCCACACACAGACGTGTTTCTGACTTTAAAACATACAAATGTCACTGGAAGGGATCACGGATGTTTTGAAAAAAGCCCACGTATCCCCTTGCTCCATCAACAGGTCTGCTCTGTGACGGTGGAGATTTGGTGTTTGTCCTTGAGTCCAAACAACCATACCTATAAATCCTGCTGTCCTTCCAGTCAATCAAGTTACATGACTTCATTTTTTGTTTCATGACTTGTTTGAAGAGCTGTCAGCCTGCTGTGCGCAAGAGAGTCAGAGACCACTGGATCGAATGAACACAATTTATTTTCATGCTTGAAATAACCGGTCTCAAGCTTTATGCCTGTCCCTCTGGTCTCTATTTATTATTATTATTATTATATCAAAGGTCATGCACATGACTACACTTCCAATAGCTTAACAATATCCATACTGATGACTTCTTCCCTCTCCCATCGTCCCATCCCACATTTCTCATGGGAAAGGTCTTGAAATTGCCGGCTCCATCAAAAAGCCATTTGCTCTAATGAAAAAAGATTATAGATACAGGCAATGAAATTGGTCATGCATTTCAATCACTGAAGTGACGGGCTTGATAAGCAAATGTCTAGATTTCCAAGTGAGTGGGAGATGAAATCTGACCCTGGGGCTAGTGTACCTCAGATTCGTACATTCAAATAGTGAAGCAGCCTTTTGACCTTGTGTGAGAGCAGCAGATGGATGGGAGGAAAGTATGCATGGACTAAATTCTCAAAGCAGTGGCTTGATGTTTCCCTCAAATCTTTGTGAATCATGAACCAACACATTTGCTGGCTAAGTCAACTTCAGGAGTGCACAGCAGAGTTTTATTTTTGTGGGACTGCTTTGGCAGACGTAGAGTACACCCTGTGGTAACTTGCATGAAATCCTCTAATTATTTCAAGGACAACAAACAATATAAAATCTTTGACATATCTCGAGCTGCCATCCGCTATCCTTACTGGGAAAGGGAAGAGGAAAGGCTGATTAGCGCCGAGAGGGATGTCGGGCTCAGTTTTGTCAAGGCAGTGCGGATTCTGGACCCAGGAGACCCACCTTCAGCATTCTCATTTACAAACTCTCCAGCCAAAACAAACTATCTAATTAGTGTCCTTGTTGTTGCCATTCCACTCCTCTCATTTGGGCCCCCCCCACTCCTCTCTAGCTGCACCATTACAGAGCCACAAACACCAAATTTAATGTGTGCAGAGCATCCTCATCTGACAGGAGCTTTGGTGCTGACACAGGTGCCAGAGAGGCCTGTGTTGTCATATTTAGGATTCTGTGTAGTTTGCTCAACAGAGAGAACCTGCAAATACTAAAAGCGATGTTTGGCAGATGTACCGTGTTTGTGTAAGCTTCTGTTTGTTTGGACACACGAGCCGCACCGTGCCAGGCTCGGAGTCTGATGCCAGGAATGCCGAGGTGGCCGGCGACTGGACTGGATCACAGTTTTAAAGGAGAGGGGAACAGATTTTTTAAATGAGTAAAAATGTGTTCAGACTTAAATTTAAAGCCCGATCTTGGCACCAATAAACTGCACATTGCTAAAAGTTGCATCGTCTGTCGACTAAAATAAGTAAATGCCAACTAACCGACTTTAAAGATTTGTGAAATTAATCCCAATATGAAGTAATACAAATAAAAAGCTGCTATTTTTTTTTATTTCAAATAGATTTTACCCATGGACAGATTATGAGACAATGGGCCTCTGGACACAGACATGTGTATCCCTCCTACAATATTCAAGAGCAAGACACCCAGACTGAAAGAGATTAAAAAAAAAAAAAGACCACATATAATGTGGCGATTTGTAGTCGTTTTGTGTCCCTTGGTCATTTTGCATCTCTTTGTATTTGTTTTGTATATCTTTGTAGTTTTTTTTGGTGTCTCTTTGTTGTTGTTTTGAGTTGTTTGTGGCTGTTTTTTGCATCTTTTTGTGTGTCTCCGTAGCAGTCTCTTCATACAGACGTTCTGGTCCAGCCAAGCACACCCTTAGCTCCCGCTTCTCCTCCATTTACCATCTGCTGTGCCAATGACTAATATCACACTGCATCTGCTTGATGACTCGCAGTCAGGCCGACTTGCTTTAGATTTCGTCTCAGTTTGTCAGATGACGCAGCCATAAAAATACACTGGGGTAAAAAGAAGTGCAAGGGTACAATGAATATTTCAGAGATTCTGATGTTCAGCCAAGACGGGGATTACCGTTGGTAATTCAAAACATTCCTACTTCTAACACAGACATCACTCTTATCACTTAGAGAGCTAGACTTAAGATCTAAAGATATAGAGCGAAAAAAGCAGGATAGTGAAGCAAAGATGTTGGATTTGGCTCGACATCCAACGTGAATCTAAATACAAGACTTGGCCAATGCAGCAACAAGCTGCAACAAATTGGTCAATTAAACAGAAACAAGTGAGCATACCAGGTAGATTACCTGTCGGTGTGTGTGTGTCTGCTTATGTGCTGCTTACCTCAACTCGTCAAGGAAGACCATTATTGTTGCAGTAATTATTTGTACAGAGTATAATCTAGAGTTGAAGGATACAAACTGATTATTTATTTTATGTCCAGTTTGAAGGCTTAATTAGATACCGACATTTGATCATTTTGACTCTGGACCTTGTTTGTGCTCTTGCAGGTATTTGATTTGCTTTGATGCGATCAAGTGATGGCAATGTCCAATGTTGGTTCAAACAACCGCTGCGCCTAAGGCAGGCCCTGAGTCATTTTCAGACAGTCCGTCACTTTTTGAGAATCCTCTATGACTACACTCCTGTTTCAAATAAAAAGAGACTTTTCACCCAAAACCCTAATACAGGAGGAAAAACATGATAATGATGCATTAGACGTGATTGTGATTCAGAAACGGCTCTTTTGCACTGTCTCTTAACTTTCCTGTTACTTGTATGTGTCAGTAAACCGGTCCCCTGATATGCAGCTTCTTATAATAATGTATCCTCAGGCAACTCCCAGAATGCGCATCTTGGAATATTTGAATGAAAGCGACGCTAATACAAAGCTGCTTGCATGGTAGCAATCGTCTGAGGACAAAGCAGCAGTTGCTGAGTCACTCTTTGAAAGGTTATTACAAATTGGCTCATTGTCACCATATGCAGCCTTGTAAAACATAATTTAATCATTCTGTATGGAATTTAAAAGGAAAATTATCCGAGTGAGAGAAGCAATAGAGGTGGGCAATGCAAGATCAGTGTCACAACTGGTGCATGAAATATAGGGAAAAAAGCTCTGGAATTCAGTCTTTACTGTGCTGTAAATGACAATTTAATAGGAAGTTAATAGAAAAACATTGCATTTTTAGTTATTCTAGTATTATTATTTATTTGTTTAAACTTCGAAGCTTTTGATCTTCATTTGCAGCACATGCTCTTTCTCTACAGTCTCCAACTGAGACTGGTGACTGTTCGTTGCTTTTCATGTCGTCCACTGGCTAGAAAACGAAGGGTTTCAGTTGGCGGACTCGAGAGCCGAAGAGGTCTTTGATATCATGTCAGAGAGCGCAATGACATTGTAGTGGAAGGAGCACCTCTCTCGGGCCTAGCATATTAAATTCCCCTGAGGGAGGGAAAAAAAAGACTGTTAAGATTCTGTCTTCCAACTTCACATGTTTATAGCAGCAGCCATCTGTCAGGCTTTAAACTCAGGGGAGGAAAATGTAGGAGGACTGAGGATAATATAGTATGTTCGCTTGCTTTGTAACAAAGCTATTTGTGAAGATGTTATGATTTAAGTTTCTATGGAGTAGAATAGAGAGGCTAAAGCAATTATGTTTGAGGACCGAGAGTTTCAGCACTATGTTACCTTTTTAATTTGCCCTCATTTAGCGACCCAAGAGACATCAATAGCAATTACTGGTGACAGTGCATTGTTGGAGGTTTGACAGGTTTAAATCATAAAAACCCACTGCAGCGTTACTAAAATGAACACAGTAATGGCAGATGATTTGTTATGAAGAACAAATAATGACTTATCTCTGCTGACACGCCAGGGCAAATGGTCAGCGCAATCATGGTGTCAGAGAACAGCACTTAGACTCTTATTAGTGACATTAACTAGATTCATGTTTATTCCGCACTTTGTCCGTGGCAGGTTGCAGTGCACTTGCATTTCCCTTTATAAATGACGATCCAACAGCAAGCAGTCATGAAGTTATTTGGTCGTGATGACACTTGTCTCTAACATGTTAGGAGTAAGGTGAAGTCAGACCAAAATTAATTCCCCTTTAATTTCAATAAGGAAGGAGTGGAAAACGTATTCATTCAGGACACAAATGGATTTAATCTCTTTCGCATTGATTGAAGTTTGAAACATGAAGTCGAAAGGCTCCCCAGACATCTCATTCCAGAAATATTGAATGATTGAAGTGTTCGACAGATCATTTTACAGCTTTTGAAACTCCCTTTATCCATCACGCAGCTACTTTGCCCAAGAGACCGTCAAAGAGTGTGTCATTTATAAGGGCTGTAACAGTACATGGAAGTCACGGTTTGGTTCACAGGCTGGTTTAGGAGTGACAGACAGTTTGATACAGAAAAAAAAGAAGTTCTCAAGGTTCTGTTTCTGTTCATTCATTTTGAAAAGTTCACAGTGGTGCAAGTTTCCAGGACGGATTAAAATATTCTTGCTGGGGACTGAGGAAACATTTAGCCACTTTGGTTTACTATTTTCATAATAAAAACACGGAATATTTGAAACACTTCTGTATTACATTGAACACAAAATGCAACTTGGCTATGAAACTGAAAAGCATTTATGCCGTGAAAGTGAAAGTACAAAATGCATCGAATAATAACAAATAAAACCTGTGCATTAAGAGGAGTGTTTCAATTAGTTCCACTTTAGCCATAAAGCACCCAAACGTGAATCGTCCTGGGGATCGGCACATCTGGGTGATACCATCGAATGTGCATGAACTTAGGTTCCGCATTACGATCATCACACATACCATGCTTTCTGCATGCGGCTGGCTGGGTGCACCGAACCGTGAACCCTGTACACTGAATACAAGAACCTTTTATAGCCATTTATTACCATTTGTAAAAAAACAGCCTGGTGTCAACTCTACAATGCAAAGGATTCGTAATCCTTGGAGAGCGATCAGAGCGGCAGTGTGAAATAGCCAGCAGGAGGTTGGGATGGCAGGCTTTTGAGTGAGCCCATTTCACACTGTGCATACATTAGATGAGTAGTTTATTTGAATCATACACCGACATTTACAACACCACCCATGCTCTTTCCTTTCCTGGCTTTTTTTTTTTTTTTACTACTGCAAATAAATTTGTCTCTTTTTCATCAAATCCCATAATCTCTGTCTGACGACAAATGAGCCTCGAGTGGCAAAGCGTGGGTTTCCTTTAGAGATATCCGGGTCAAGACTTCTTTTTCCGTGTGCTGCTCGTTGTTTACAGTCCTATTTGCAACTTGAGATGCAAGACTGGATTTGGAGTTGAGAGACAACATGTAATACAGGATAAGACAGGAAGTAGCCAGTTTACAAGCTCATTTTAAACCAATTAAAAGCCGAATTATCGCCAGACAATAGCCGATGGGTATTAAGGTTGTATTTCTGCCAATGCGTCCCGCATCTTTGGCTCTCCATATGGATTGGGTTACCTACATTCAACCGAAGCCTGCTTGAACATGATTAGTCAATACTACAAGGACTGCAAACGGAAACCAGAATGCTTCCGATGCCAAAATCTTTAAGTGAATGCAGAATTGGACAAGCTATGTTAAAGTGTCTCATTGTACTACAGTGCCAATATTCATTATAATCAAGGAACTGTTTTTTTTAGTTTTTTTTTTAATAGTTTTAATAATTAGCTGCATTGCACTCAGGAGTAAACTACTGTATATCATGAAAAGACCTAACAATGAATTGTGTCCAATTCACTAATAGGTCTTTTCATGTGATTTGTTGAAAATAATAAAAAATAAAGTGTCGGCAGCCTTATCCTTTACTGCGAGAGAGACTTGGAAAATAATTGAAATAGAGGTTTCATTGCTTTTGAGATCATAAACTGGTGAAGGGAAAAAACTTAGTGGGAGGTATCATGAGATGCACTTTGAAAAGCTTTGAAAAATAAGAAGGGAAATGACTCTGTTGCTCCACAGACAGACAGTATATTATATACATACAGGCTCCTCTCCAAAGCCAGTATGCTCTTTTGAAGAGCAGCAAAAAACACTGCTGCCGAAGACCTTCCAAATCCCTCTGAGCTCTGCATTGTTGCCTTTTGTTTCCCTTGAGACTGTAAGTCATCTCACCAAGTCCCTGACAGTCCGCCCTCATCCCCACCTCCTATCCATTCTACTGTTCCTTATCAGCCAGGTTCCAGCACAATTCACAGATTTTAGATGCCCTATTGATCTCATTCCTCATGGAAATATTTCATTCGACATGTTTTCATATTAACATGACTGACATACTTTTATTTTTACATTTATTTGTACCTCTGTATCTGCCAGTCTGACATTGTGATAGGGTAGCCAGAGTTTTAATTACTTCATGTTTATTAGCTGACTGCCGACCATAAGACACATGGCGTCCCCTTCTGTGACATGTTGTGCTTTTGTTTGAAATCAATTAATTTTGGTAAATGAAGCATACAGTTCTTTTGTCCTGACTGACACCTGTGGTTTTCTTCATAATTACTCCGCAGTCCAGTCTGAACCCTCCGAAGCATCCTGTAGCAACTGTAAATTGTTTATGTCTTGACTTGAAATACAGTTGAAGGCAGACAGCAGGGCGATATCCCGGACAGCCACCAGAGTCAATGTGATTATTTAACTGGCAGCTCTCTGCTCGGCCCAATGTCACTCTGGGTGTAAGGGGCGACCCCCTGACGGTAATATGCTCCCTGCTGATAAATGATGGAGAACGAGGGCTGTCACTCACTGTGGCTGGCTGTGTTCAGCGCCTTTGCTTTAAAAGGTTTTTTATTAAAGGCCGAGGACTACTCTTAAGTGTGCAACGTCTGATCCTCAAGAAAAAGAAGGGACATTTAAGTGACATTTGGAGCTGACATTTAATAGTTGTTCATCTTGGTTGCTTTGTTCATTGTATATAAGGCTTTGTTGTGAGGTAATTTTCAGACTGCATGCTCAGGGCTCGTTCGATGTCTGTCCATCATTTGTACTGAGCCCAGGCCGTTGCCATAGCCACTGGCTGTGACCAGCAGGTTAGACACTCAAACAAAAGTAAACATCAGCAGGATTCAAAGCACATAGAATGTATCAGGCAATTCTTTTTTTTTTTTTTGCACTACACTTTGCAAGCTTGTGTTAAAACATATTTTATGTTTCCCTTATCTGCAGATAGCTAGATAGTAATGTGGAAGCATTTTATTAGTTAATGTTTGCCACTAGGTTGAGAATGTGTGATTGGGACTGGCTGTGGCTGTGCATAGCTGATTAGACACATTTCTGTGGGCATTACTAGGAGTATGGTTATGATTACAGCTCAGACTGGGGCTTTTATGATTAACAAGGCTGCAACACATTTGCTTTTTATTGTGTGTAACACGAATAAAATGCTGGGGTTGTGCAGATGCAGTGGATTAAAGTGGTTGATCTGAACACCTGTGGTGTGTTGGTAACACATCTGTGATATATGATAGAAGAACCAAGTTCAAACACTGGCTGGTCAGAAACACAGCAACAGCCAACATTATAGCTACAGCAATAGACACGGCCACAGCCAGAGTGTTTTCCCATTCTGTATTGGTGTTAAGGTTAAATAGTCGCAAACTCGTAGCTATGATGCAAAAAAAATCATACCATAATAAATCTAAATTATTTACAGTTTTTGCATTGAGGCCATGACTGTGCGACTATTTTCTTTCACACTGTACTTTCACTGTGGTCAGTATCTCTCCCACAACAAGGGTGTCCTCCTCTCTCTCATCCCCCTTCTATATTCCCATTTGAAGTTTTACAATATCCTCAATGTAACTGAACATAGAAACTAGGTACCCTCCTGGATGATGTGACAGATTATGGTCACCGGTCTTATTTATTTCAACTTGATAACTGAGAATTCATGTCTTGTCCATCATTTTGGCGCAGGCGACTGGTCTAAATACTACAATACTCATGAGCCGCGGCTGTCTCTGCATTAAGAGACCACACTGGGTGTGCAGCGGTAATTGGAGCTCCACTTTCCTCCATTTCGCCCATCAAATGTCCCATGCATATCATACTGTGTGATACTTGTTTTTTAATGCTATTGTAATATCATATTCTTTTATTTCCCTTTTGAACTTTAATTATTTAATATGCACGTGTAGTTTTTGAATAAACTCAAAGAAATCTTTAAAAGCACACATAGTTCGTGGATCATATAATGGTAATATAACTCTTTGTTTTTTTTCAGCTTTCTGGTCAGATATTATTGACCAGGAGGTCAAGGGTGTTTCTATCAAGTGACCTTGAGGCGATGGGAGGTTATTGGTGCCTCGAAAAGTCTGGCAGGCAAGCTGCCAAGCTGTATCCACTGTGGAAGATGGAAAGCAATGATACCGTGAGAAAGCAATAACAACCCATCAGTACTGTCTGGAGCTGCTATTATTTTAATACAGAAAACAGAAGCAGTAACATCAGACCAGCGACGGAGTAATTATGGTGGTGGGCAGGTACATTTAGCTCCATGAAATGGATTTGATTCAGAATCCACTAAGAGATGCTTCATTTTAAAACTGCCTTCTAAAACAACCGATATGACTTGACAAATGACTTTGACATACAAGTGTCTTTTGACCTCCGTGGTTAATGTTTTAGTCAACTTTAGTCGACAAAAAGCGACCTTGTTAAGGCAAGGGAAAGATTGTGGTCATGTTTGGAAAAAACAAAAAAACGATCCTCACCGTTGGCAGTAAAGTAAGAAGTGGTGACAGTGTTTTCTACGGGTGGGATGGTGCTGATTAAATCCACAAAAAGGGATTTAACAGCCTCCTGCAGCATAATCCAACGTTTAAAATAAAGGTGCGTGACATCTTCTGACCGCTTGCAATCCCACAGTCGCATACAAAGACATTAGAACTAAGATTGCTTTTTCGAGTTGACTAAACTAACTGCAGATATGAGAGGAGATTGCAACCCAAAATCAGGAATGTTGTTTGTGCTTGAATGTGAACATAACTGGAGGTCATTGTTGTTGTGAACAAATCAACAAGCCTGTCTTTATTGCTGCTGAGCACGGTCTTGATAGATGGACACCCCGTGTCTCGAATGCAAATAACTGATCAGTCTTGCTTTTCGTTTAGCCTATTGTGACCCGTTTCCTCTTGGGGAAAGTGTTTGTTCAGTGTTCAAACAGTGTATTACAGAACCAGTGAGCCAAAATAACCGGGTGAAGTCTGTGAGGAAAAATCCTGAACACTGCAGGGGAAAATAATTAAACTTAAAGAAGAAGGAGAAGAAGAAGAAGAAGTCCACCCTGTCGCAGGATCACTGCTTGTTCATCATGCAGCTTTAAAGTTAGGAACCAAACCTCACACTGCTTTGCCTCTATCCTCCTCATTCCACATGAAGCTGATTAGAACAAGACCAAATCAAAAGATGAAATGAATTTTAGTTAAAGTTTTTATGTTTCAGGGGAGGCAATAACAAACCAAAGAAACAGCCAGGGATTTAGCTAGTCGACATGAGATTTCCAATTAAGCCCCACAGGTCTGCATAAAATAGCATCCAGGCCTCAGCTGCTCTACCTGCTGTCTGAAAAAAATCGTGAACTACCTGCTACAGGAAAGGGAAAGAATAAGATCTCTAATTGTACCTTGTAAATTGCTTTTTCGGCAGTCAAGGATGATGCTGTCCTGGTTAGCTCGTGGGTTGATTTTCCTCATGTGGAGAAGTTTTATTTTGTATATTTAGCATCTATTCAGTGTTTATGTTCATGGATTTGGTGCAATAAAAACGTAACGCTGCTGTTTCTATTAACCTGCTGTTTCTAATCAACATGAGTATCTGACATTTGAGCAAAACAAATATCAATCGGGACACATTTCTATCACTTACTTTGGCTTCATGCTGGGAGAATGTGAGAAGATTTCATAGTTTATTCAGCACCAGTAACTCTTACATGGCTTATGGCTTTTTCTTTTAAAGTGATGAATTCATTGCTGCTGCTCCACATGTACACCCTGTGCAGTTATCATGATAACGAGGGCAGTGACAGTGAGCTCTTTAATTTGTGGGCTTTCGGTGGAGCCCTGTACCAACCAGCGAGTAGCGGCTATAATTGGTCTTTAGAAGAAGAAGCCAGTACACAAGGTGTGTAAGAAAAATATTTCTGCTGTGATAGCAAGGATTAATCGAGTAAACAATTACTCAACCAAAAGAAAATAAATTGGCAACTATTCATTTATTAATTGTCATCTTTTCCCCCAAAAAGGCAAACTTTTGCTGGTTCAAAGATCCAAAAGGATCTGCGCCCTATTTTTCGGTTTTAGACTATTGGTCGAATAAACCTAACAGGACTTTGCACAAATTAAAAATTCATATTAAAACAATTGTTGATGGCAACAAATAAGTTCTCAGCCATTAAAACTATGTATTGCTCATCATGACACTGAACTGTGACGTTGTATGAGAAACACCACGAATGAGAGTGTCATTTATATGCTCAAACATACTTTTGACTCCACATGGAGATTTTATCCAGTCACCGTAACAAAGCGACATTTACATTCATTCACAGTTGTGTGACGGCACACAAAAACCTAAACCCTGCGGAAAACCCTGCGAAAAAAAACAAAATGCAGAAAGATAAGTTTCTTTTCAACTGCTCTGAACGGACAGTAGTCCAAGTGTCAAAGAAAGACACAAACCGCCTGCGTGGGACTGAAGTAGCAATTTGCCATCTTTGGTAAACAATTTTCACTGTAAAAATAAGGAACATTTCCTTAATTTTTTTTTATGAATGTTGGATGTCAAATGGAAAACTGCTCAGTCGAAAAAGCATGCGGCTGTGTTGGTGTGACCATGTTGAACCTGTGAGATGATGAAATATGAGTGCAGGTCTTCTTTGTCCGTCGATGAGTTTGAAGGCAGACAATTCTTTTTACGTCCAGCTTTCTCTGCGGAATAAACAAAACGTGCATAACACACTTTTGGTCCTCGTTCCGCTCATGCTACCATGCAGAACATTATTGAATAAACTACCTGAATGAGAACATTTTACAGTGAGCTTTGGTCACGGCAATGAGGATAAAAGCCGAGTAAAACGTGACCCATTAGGAAACCCGTGTAGATTGAATAGAAATATTCTTTGCATCAAACGCATATAAGACGGACAACTGAAACTCTAGGCTCATTGACTCGTATTAAAATATTTGATTTTGATTATATGTTGTAGGTACAGTAGCATTGTATAAGAATGGTCAGTGACAGAATAATTATTGTGTTGAGGCACGGATATCTTTAAAACACACCACTTGGTAGCAACACACGCTTCTAAAAGCATAAAACACGCTGCTTAACCTTTATTGGGATGTATTTCAGACCAGTGAAGATGGTCAAATATTTACTCAGAGAACAATTACACATGTAACCATCTGTTATTCTACACACTGCTGGCGAGAGCTTCTTCAAATATTAACTCAACTTTTATTTGTGTTTTAGTTTGTATATTATTTGCAGATTTGCAGTTTATGACTGCAGCTGATGAGTTGCAGACACAAGCTGTGTTTTATATTTGCAGTTCACTCAACGCTGTCGGCAGTGACAGCACCAGCAGGCACTGTTTATTTTTCTTTCTGTGAGTAATTTCATCGCTTGGAGTAACTACAAACCTAAAGGCTGTCAGCCAATAACATGCATAATTGTAAAGTATTACAATACACAATCCTGTGGCAGTTTTTTCCAAATGTTATGTAATGCTGATAACAAAAAAAAGAAAAGAAAAGAAAAGAAAAGGAAGATTAACAAAAGGATCATGAGGAAATTGCTTTGTCTTTTTGTTGTTTCAGCTGTGGCACAAGTCTCGTTTATCATTCAGATTTAGGCCGAGCCTTTAGTGGAAAAGTATCCAATGAGACTCATCTTGTTCTCTTGTGTGGGAGTTGTATTTTGCCTTTCAAAACGGGATTCACGCTGTGCCGTATGCACCTCAACTGTCAGCTCCAGGCAATCAGTGAAGGCCCACATAACAAACTGCAGCTGTGCTCTAGATTGCTTTTTTTGGCCAAACCGATGACAGCAATTAAACGCGGCTTTGAATGTTGAGCTCACCTCAATGCCCGGACCTCTCAGCTCAACACAGTCTCGAGACAGTTTGTTTAAATTACTTTATATTAGCAATGTTTCTGTGCTGAGGAACACTAAAAGAGAAATATTTGTGTTGATGTACACAAATAACTAGATTTGACTAGATGACGATATGAGACTGGACTGCTCAGCAGGTAGCTGGGCCGCCGGATTTCAATATGCTGATTTAGTGTGATCCCAGCGACTATGCCTGTGTGAGGAAACAACAGACATATTGTACAGACCTCCTCTTGTCTCACACATTTTATTTGACTGAAATATTGAACCACCAATACAAGATTCATCTTTCACAAGGTGGGCGACACTGTATATTTAACCTCTCACATAAATAGATGGAGCTGCTGCTACATTAGAGAAGTAAACCATCCCACTTAGTTAACAGCGCTAGGGTTGCTCAACCTGAATGACCCCTGACTTCAATGTGGGCTCTGCTAAAGATAGAGCATTTTCTCTAGAGGGAGTGATTATTAGTGAATACAGAGGTTTGGTGAGATCTCAGGGTTAAGTACATCCTCAGCAGATATCTCATTAAAAAAAAAAAGGATACTTGGCCTTCTGATGGAAGCAGAGCCTCATTTAATTAGGCACACAATCCTTTTAACCTTTCACCAGCCACTGTTCGGCCTGCAGGGTGTTATCATTATATAGAACTTTAAAGCTTGCTAATACATTCAGAAGTTGAATGACTATGAACTTGTAATATGTGCAGCTGAGGTTAATGGGATTGTAATTAGCTTAATGGGTATTTGGTAATAAAGCAAAGTATTGCACAAACTGAAACTTGATGATGGTGCTAGATAAAAAGTCATATAACAACACATCCTTTGTGATCCTTTGGCTGTGCAAAATGTAATTGCAATCCTCCAGATAGTTGTTAAGATATTTCAGTCTGAAATGAAGCAGTAGACTGACCAACCAGCCCACATGGTTATCCTAATTGCCAGGCTGCGAGTATAAATATAGCACCTCCCTTCCTTTTAAAGCAGTCTGACTGCCCAACAATTGAATCTTTAAAAAACCTAATGTCCACATTAATTGCAACGTTCTGACAATAAAAAAGTTGGTTAGTTTTTAATTTAGGTGTAAGAGTATCCAAAAGGGGGGGTGGGTTTGACAACTATTTTAGAGCACATCTCCAAAAGGCACACATGCATACATTCTTTTGGAGTTTCTGAGTAGCAATAATCTGAACAGAAAGGAAAAACAACCACAGGACATTGTCAATCACACAGTGTGCAGCTATTTTTGTTGCCTTCCAGCATAGGGAATCCTAAATCCCTTGAGAAAATGGTTAAGCTTGTCTTCTGAATGACATTTGATGTCTTCTCTGTAACATTTTGAAAAGGGGGAGGCCTACTTTGCCAAAGCCTTTAGTGGCAGTGATGCCTGTAGAGCCCAAATGTTAATACAGCTGACTTTTCGGACACCAGTGCTTCCCCCAGCAGCACGGTCAATGGATGGATGATGCATTTGAGTTCTACCCAGAAGTATTGAATTTAATCAATATCAGGGAACTCACATTACTTCACCTGAATGGAAGCCGTTGAAAATATACAACCCTCCAAGGCTAAATGATGGTCTGTGATGTCTAAATTACATAAACACAGATGACTCAATATCTAAAATGAGCTAGGATTTAGTTGGCTTTTCAACTACCACTCAAGAGGTAATATTTTATAACTATTCTCAATGAACACTAGAGAAACTAGGGTAGTTTTTGCTACCCAATTCTCCTTTAACAGATGGTGGCTCACCTATTGAATAAACCATGTGACTCAAATTGCTCAGAGATGTTGTACTCTAGCCCCCTAATCCCTTCATTTGCAAAATCAAGGCTGTTCTGTGGAGAATAATTCAGGGTGCTGCTGTTTGCCTTTCCACTCAATTCTTTTCGACTGCTAAGAGTCTGTGACGGAGAATGAGGGTGTGGCCAGAGCCTCAGTAATGTTTTACCCTGAAATTCAGGAACACAAACAGAATAACACTCCATCAATAGATCGGCAGGAAGTGGTTGGTAGTTCAGCAGAGGGATGAGGTCAGTGGGAAAGCAAGGACTATAATAAATATCTTAAACTTCGACACACATAGATCCTGCCAGTTCAGTTCACACAATTATTTTTATCAAACTGGCTGGTCGTGATTTTTAAATCCTCATTTCCTATGAAGAAGTATTACATATCTGACACCAGAATTTAATTTGAGCCAAGAGAGTAAATCCACTGAGTCCCAGAATGAGGAATAGAGGGACAGGATGCTCCACTCTTCTGCAGCCCTCTGAATGATTAAGACAGACAAGACAGGAGTATTTAGACAACCAAAGCTACTCAGTGCGGCTTCATACTTCCACGGTCTCTCTTTTACTATGGATTGTAAATGCAGGGCTTTCTCTACAGCCTTTAATAACATACAACGCTACAGTAAAGCTGTTTACTTTTATAGGAGTATTTTTGCAGAATAATTGGAACATTACCTTAACGTAACATATTGGTTTCTAATCTCAGTTAAACCTACATAACATTAACAGGATATTGCTTGAGTATGTATTTTCTGCACTACCCTTGCAAATAGTGAGAATATATAAAGAAACTGTGGATTTTTTCTTATAATTTCTTAATGATAGAAGGTGTGTCGTATAGATCATAAAGCCTTACAGTTATAGCAACTATACACTTGACATTTAGTTGCCTTGAATGGAAAAGAAAATATAACTTTTTATTTTACTGTTGTTCTGTCACCGTCATGCGCCCTGCATAAGCTGACAGGCAGATAACTGCTCCCCAAATCACCACATTAAAGACAACATTCAGTTCAACTTTGTTTAATAATGAACTAGAGAAAGGGAATAACTAAGAAAACACAATGACTATAAAGAGATGGTACTTATTAACCCAACTATACAAATGTCTTGTTCTCAACTACTGATGGTACATTTGTGGCTCTTCTTGTTGTGAATACCGTGAACCCACAGAGTGCTAAATGTTAGCGTTACCCACTAAAGGCCCACTGACTGAGTGACTAGCAACAGGTAAAGTTCTCGCCTCGTCGGGGGTGACAAATGATCCAACATGTGAATATGCTCCACTAATGTTATGATTCACATCGTCTTCACACACTGTGTCTTTGCTTTTATTTTGTTTACACCTTATCGTACCTTACCGCTTTAGAAAAATAGGCTTGAGCCGTCAGAATGGAAAATAGGGTGGGTGTTGTACATGTAATGCTTCAAGATCTAGCTTTTGCTCTTTCTGAGAGAGTGTACTTTTGTGTATTTAAAAGTTACAAGATACTTTAACGAAGTGGGTGCTGGTCTAAACAAAACCACCCAGCCGTGTCTGTACAGAAGGAGGTGAAATCTGAGGGGGTGAAACAGGATACTCTGACATTTCCGCTGTAAGTGTGAACCGTTGGCAGGTAATAGGAAAAGGTCAGCCAGCCACATAGGGGCTGTAGTAAGACAGTTTAAGACAGACTAATTTAAATAGTTTCACTCAAGGCAAGGCAAGTTTATTTGTAGAGCACATTTCAACAACAAGGCAATTCAAAGTGCTTCACATAAAACCATTAAAAGCATCAAAACATAATGGACAAGAAAAGAAGATTTAAAAACAATTTAGAACATTCATTTAAACATTAAAAAGTCAATAAAACATTAAAAAGCTAAAAAAAAATAGAATAAAAGTGTCAGTGCAGTTTATGAAATACAATACAGTAGTGAGATGCAGAAATTGATTAAGATCCTTGAATCTGGTTCAATGAAAGGCAACAGCAGACAGAAGAGTCTTCAATCTGGATTTAAAGGAGCTGAGGGTCTCAGCAGACCTGCAGCTTTCAGGGACTTTGTTCCAGATATGTGGAGCAGAAAAACTGAACGCTGCTTCTCCATGTTTAGTTCTGACTCTTGGAACAGAAAGTACACCGGTCCCAGACGACCTAAGGGGTTGGAATGATTCATAAGGTAGCAGCATATCAGAAATGTATTTAGGCCCTAAACCATTCAGTGTTTTATAAACCAACAGCAGGATTTTAAAGTCAATTCTTTGTTGGACAGGAAGCCAGTGCAAAGACCTCAGAACTGGAGTGATGTGATCCACTTTCTTGGTCTTAGTGAGGACTCGAGCTGCAGCGTTCTGAACTAAAGCATATCACCTCAGTCATTTGGTCCAGCAGAAATAATTAGTATCCCTGAAAAACTTTAGCTTTATAGCACTGCGGCATTACTTGCGTATATGAGAAAGATCACCTCTGTTCTGTTTCAAACCTGAGCACTGGCCAGGGCTTTTCTATGTGGAGTATGTAGTTTCTCCTGATATATGTTTGTCTGGGAGCCCTGCAGACTGGTGATCCGTCCATGTGGAATATGTTCTTGCCTCCCATGACCTTAAAAAAGAGAAATAGTATATAAAATGGATTGATCTAGACCTGTTATTTCAGCACCATTGCACAAAGCTGACTTGGCAGGTGTCACAGCATGTTACTCAGAAAAAGTATTTACAGTAGAGAATGTGACTAGTGCCCCGAAAAGAAAAGTTGTGTTCCTTGTAATGGAATAGTTTTCAAAAAAGTGAATACGCTTATTCCCCAAAAAATCTGAGTTAGATGATACGATTGATACCATTCTCATATCTATACCAGAAATATGAAGCTCCATCTAGCAGGGAGCTATTAGCTTAGCATAAATACTGCAAGCAAGAGGAAACAAATGGCTGTCTGCAGGTAACAATCTGCTGAAAGGTTTGGGAAAAGTCATGGAAATATTTGGATTAAATATCTGAAAGCTTTTCAGTTGAATGTCTCTCATTGATTTGTGTTATAAAAACTGTATTGTATAGAATGTAATAGAATAAACAGTGTGCTATTCAAAACCTTAAATGATTAAATTTGTAAACTTGCTTTGAATCATTCATTATCAAGTTTATAAAAATTATAACATGACATGATCATCACTACCATGCCACATCCTTTATGGCCACTCCTAATATAGGCTACACCGGTAATGACCTGTCAACATAAAAAAGTCATAATGTTACAAACTCCGGTACAGTGGGTGGAGGCATGCACCTTCAACATTTCGAAAACAACCTGACTACTTTCAAGGCTGTAGGAGAATAAGATAACAGTGGATGATTTAACCCAGTAGGAGGTAGTAATGAAACTTAAAGGATGCCAACTGCTGGAAAAACCCAAAGAAGAAGAAGAGAAAGACCTGTTAACAATAGTTTTCAGGTATCATAGCAGGTTGGTGTCCTGTTAAATTCCATCTTACTGTATTGTGCTATGTTGCCATTTTGCCTTTAGTATAGCTCCTTTTTTTATGTTCCCACATAAACGTTTATGTTGGTTCTTTAATTTTTTTTTTACAGTATTATCAATACTTGTATTTCAAACCAGTTGGGTCCCTGACAACTGAGCTGGGTACAAGAGGTCTGTGTCCAACACTGCAGCCAGTTGTGGGTAGAAAGAAAGGCGAGTGACCTCTGGCACAGATCGGTGTTCCCTTTAACTCCATCGTAAACTGGTGATGTTAGCTGGTAATGCTGTAGACAGGAGTACGTTGTGTTGCTTACTATGATTAAGAGGCTTGCCATTTTTTCTTTTGGTGGTTTGCTGCAATTAATGGCAACATGCTGGTTTGCCTAACATATTTTAAGTTCTTTTTTTTTTGTCTGCCTAACACGTTTGCTGATGTAGGTGGTGGTATGACTGAGAGATGTGTTTGCTCTGTTGCTAGCTAAGGTACGGTAACTGAGAAAGATAATTTGGTTCCTTCAGTGTCTCAGATAGCATGCTCATAAGGTTAACGAGTTGTAGGTTAATTGTATTCTCTAGCTTGAAGGATTTTTAGCTGGTGATAAAACAGACAGAAGTGTATGCTAAATTGCTGGCTAAGGTTAATTGTTTGGTTTATTGCTTATGGAGTTGAGCAGCATGCTGCCAACGATGGCAACATTCTCTTTAGCTTAGCATGTTGGCTGGTTGTTACTGGCTAGTATCCTGTTCCCTGAAAGTATGAGCAGGTGGTTCTGTTGACAGAGGTGTATGCTCTGTTACTAGCTAAGGTGAGGGATCTGAGGAAGATCATTTGGTTGCTTTAGTGTTTCAGGTGCATGTTGATAGCTGGTGATAAAACAGACTGAAGTGTATACTTACTAAGGTGACGTGGCCTGATTTGAATATTTGGTTTCTTGCATGGTGGGTTGAGCAGCACGCTACCAGTGATAACAACATGCTACTTAGCTTAACATTTTTGGTAGCTGGTTGTTATTCACTAGCATCCTGCTTGCTGTTGATGTTTATGTAGCTGGTCATATACTGTAGACGAAAGTGAATATAGCATGCTACATAGGGCTGTGCAAATATATCGATATAGGTTAGCTGACTATCCCAGTAACTTTTTCCGCGATAGTGTATCCATAGTCCCGCGCTTAGTACCGGACCCTGCATAGTGACTGACAACTTTACTTAATACATATTTCATATGTTTATGGCATCTACATGTAAGTAAAGAGTGGTCAGTGACACAATAAGAAAAGAATACCGCAAGTATTTTGTTCTTAAATTAAATTGTGGCAAGTGCATTTCAATAAAAAAAGTGTTCAGTGACACAATGAGAATACAATATGCACTTTATTTTCATATAATCTATTCATGGAAAGTGAATTTCAGTTCAGTGTGTTTACTGTTGAGTGACTGTGCAATGCAAATACCTTTATAGTAGTAGTTTTGATGCAATTTGACTGCTGAGTTATCAATATAATGTGACGTACTTACAAGACTATCCAGTTGGTACAGAGCAAGTCAGCCTCTATTTTTCCATTTTCAGTCAAAAGAAAAAAGAATATTTTAATATGTATTGTATAGTATCGCAATATATCGTGATTTATTGTATCGTGACGTGTGTATTGCGATACGTATCGCATCGTGAGGTGCTTGTCAATATACAGCCCTAATGCTACAGAGGGTTGTGGGTGCCCACCTGATGGCCCTGTAATAGTAGGAGTTAAAGGCAGTAGATGACCAGTACATTTATGACAATACAGCTTGATACCCACTGCAGGGCCTGCACAATTAAATATTAATAATTGGTTTCCATAGAAACAATCACCAATCTTTTGGCACTAAAATATAAGCTCAATAGCCTCTTATGTATCCTATGAAGACTAAACGGAATCTGCAGTGTTGACTAATGCTATACTTGCACAGAAGCTACACTATAGTAAAGGTTTTAAAAAAGCTTAATATCACAGCTCAAAACACATCTTTCACATAAGCAGAGGTGCAGATCTCAAATATTCATGAACATAATCAAACTTCCACAAAACCACAGAGATTTCTGTTGGCTTTGAAAAGTGAAGTCATGCAAGTCGTGCACATGCAGACATTCCTTCAAAGTTCCTCTGAGGCTTTGTTCTCAGTGTGCAAACATTCACTTTGATGAGGCTGGACAGGAGATCACACTGAATGTTGTGGTCGTCTCACTTGAACACCATTATGTTCAGATACAGTAATTTTAATAAGGAATATACGGGGTAGTCCTATTAAGAAGATTTAACTCATACATAAACATTTGAATACATTAGTCAAATAGTTGTACGCAAACAAAGCTAATACACTGATAATTTATGACTTTGTTTACCAGCGAAAACAACTTAAGTCAGAATTACTGAGAGGATATATTCAGAAACGATTGCTGGCTTCTTGCTGCTTTTCCTGCAGATGGTTTCTGATCAGCTTGCCAGAATTCCATTAACAGTAAAAAGAAAAGATGTAGGATTGGATAAAGACACTTTCAATTGAGATTAGATGAACATACTCTAAATGTACTACCCCCATGACAGGGTTATGTAAGATATGAAGGGAAATTAAACAGTGTTAATTCTCTGAGGACCTGGTGTGCCCTGCATGATTACCACTGAAGCCAACTAATCAAATCTGGTGATCATTCAAAGCACAAGAACGTAACTTACTGTCATAGCATCATAACAACACATGTTCCTTCTCAATGCCTTAGTTAGTCAGCATTATTCTTTTTACTATTAATGCAGTACTGCATCTTTCCTGTGCCTCTGAGATATCCCATTTCTTTTAGATGGTCTTTTTCTAATTTTGCTCTATTTCAGGGGGAGCATTGCAGCAGAATCTTTCCAGAAAACAGACCGCCTTGGGGGTTGTAAAATTAACTTTTATGGGGTTCAACATGTCTAAAAATGTTAAATCTCCACTGTTAACGTTCATAGAATTTTTCAGGCTGTTGGCAGTGACAGCAATTCTTAAAGGTGCAAGATCCGGGTTTGGCAGCCTCTCAACTGCTCTCAACATATCAACGGCGTGCCGATGGCTGATAGCGTGGCGTGCAATGCTGCTTCTGCTTGGCTGTCAAGCTCATACAGCAGAAGTCCTTCTTTTAGACTGCTGAGTGTCCATACAGGGCTTTTTTTCTGGCGGAAAGCCAGATTCATCCAGAGTGACAACACAAGCGTCTATCTGAAAAGCTTTGAGATTTTCTACCAGCAGCGCACCAGTAGCCTGAAAAAGTCTGAGGCTCTGAGTGCTGTGGCAAAGGGGCTTGATGTTGTGCTTTTTCTCCTGACAGACGCATCCTTTATCTCCTCAATGGGAACAATTGGAAAAAAAGAAGCTGGAGAAAAAAAACTTATATTTTTCAAAGGACTTTGGAGGGGTTTGGCTTCATACATTATGTATTCAGATAATGGGGACCTGCTTCCCAAGATAATGCAGACACCCCAAAGGATGTCTGCGTTATCAAAGCATATACAGCATAATAAACAAGATTAATTGTTTTGTGAACATGAAACACATTTTAGTAACAATCTTAAAAGGTAAAATATGATATTGTCATAGGTATACCTAGACAATTTACTTTCAAATGAAAAGTTTGCTGTAGTCATACAATGCAGTAAAATTAATTTAAAATGTGTGCAGTGTTACAGGCAGAACAGCAGGGACGTGTTTACACAAACACTATCCTCAGCCCCAGACCTTGCCAACTCCTAGAAACCCCCTGATGATTGAAGAACAACGATAAAAATGAATCCATCTAAATGACTATAAAAAAAATGGCCAATTTGCCAAACCTCCTATACTATAAATCATGCAAGCTAAAAAAAAGGCAATCCATGTACTCCTCTTAAGCGTAAGGGCTATAGGTCAGGGGTCTTAAATGACTGATACTATAGTTCCCCAATATATATATTGTTTTGTATAAATATATATAATATACATTTGCCAAAATGAATATATGCAAGTGTATATATATATAGTGTATGTGTGTATATATATATATATATACACATATATATATATATATATATACATATGTGTGTATATATATATATATATATATATATATATATATATATATATATATATATATATATATATATATATACACACTTGCATATATTCATTTGGGCAAATTTGCACCATTAAAAGTATGCCTGACAGACAGCTATCCCTGGTGATACTGTGTGTTGAAGAAAACTTCAACATCTTTTTTTTTTCTTCTATGATTTCGAAGCAAATTTCTGAATTTTATGTCATTATGGAAAAATGAGCCCCCTCCACTTTTAGCTGATGGTGAATTGGGAGAAAATTGTACATGTACGTCTGCAACTTTGTTCCTTTGTATGGTAAACATGAGGACTCATTATGTAGCAGTTACAGTACTTCTGTCAAATTGTTTTGCTCCCGTAACTCTATTTGGGAATATAATCACTTGAAATTGCTCCATTTACACAAATAAACATCTGTGAAATTGGGACAGGTGGGTGTAATCATGTTCATCTTTTCATGCTTAACTGCTGAGTGAACACTGCATGTTACATGAACATTTGCATGCAAAAAGAAAATTCTGAACTATCAACACAATTTGCTCGTTTTCAACTTGCTTTCAAAATGTTATACTGTATATTTCAGTCTCACTTATTTACTTTTTGTTGACTTCACTGTCTGAAGCAGTTTTTCACTCTCAATTAACAGACGGAATGAAAGTGTGTGCCTTGACTTTTGGAGTTATTACCAATTCACCAGATCCATTATCAACAGAGTAAATTGGAGAGTCCATAAGTACTGAAAGTCTTGGCCAGCTGCTCAACCCTTCTAACTACCTTTGTTCAGATGTAATCTTCTCACTATCTTTTGTAGCCAGATAATTGTAAAAATAAAGTAGCCAGCTAAGGGCTCCAGCCTTTTTACACATGGCATCCAATTTGGGCCGTTCTCCTTTCTAACAACACACTGTGATTACATTCTCCATTTGCCGTATTGTGTGGGTAAGTGCAGATTGGAAACTTGTGGCTGATACTGATAAATGTAAATAATGACTGGCCAAAACATCATGTTACATGGGATCTGTTTCAGAGACGGTTCATGGAAGTTCAAGTCAAGTCGAGTTATTACAGCGCTTGTTTAGCGGCGCTTAGCATTTGCTAATATGAGAAGCCAAACAGTGAATCTGGTTTGCACATCATCAACTAGTATTACTTTGACATTCCATTGCATTGTAGGCCAGTTGGTGTTATATGGTGATACTTGTAAAAAAAGGTTTAGTCTGTTATGGAAACCAAACACATCATAGACATACATCATGGTTGGTATCTGATGACACAAATAATCTAGATCATAGGTGTCAAACTCAAGGCCCGCGGGCCGAATCCGAGAGCTCGAAAGGAATATGATTGTCCTAAAATTAAAGTCTATGCTGCTTTACAATGTACAGTGACCATAAACTACATCTCCCACAATGCATGTCAATTTTGTGACCCGCGAACGAACGGCATCCTACCTGCCGTTATGCTGCGTTCACACCAAAAGCGTTGCGAATCTTCGCGTCGCTTTACTCGCATGAGTTTCCTCTCCGGACTATTTGTGGTTATTTCGCTTCATTCGCTTCACTCGCGCTAGACGCGCCGGAGAGATGGCGTGGCTTATCTCCGTGGAAATAGTTAATTTCTGCCATCCACCATAGAAGAAATAACCACTAGTTCTGCTTTGTACATGTTGTGGAAGTCACACAAACGTGGGAACATCAAATGCCCTCATGTCTGGGTTCATAATATTATCCATCGCCGCACACAGCTTCTCCAGGATCGAGATGAAGCCGCTTCCTGTCTATCAACTTCTCCTCCATAGTTTCTGATTCAACAACGGCAGGACGGCGGTGATGACGGGTGGCGCTTCTCAACGCTGATTGGCTTTAAAGACACAGCGGCAAGCAAATTTTTCGCGTCGTGTCATTCTCGCCGCCCGTCGGAAATTCGCATTATTCACATCCATTCGCGTCTGTGCATTGACTTTGTTTGTAATCTACTCGCGCGAAAAATTCGCAACACGTTTGTTGTGAACGCAGCATAAAGGTGTGTGAACAGGTGTTCCATGTAAAGGTGTGTGAACAGGTGAGCCCCAGACCACATCTGTCACACATGTTTTTAGCAGCTCACAATTATGTGTTGTACCAGAGTTATGTCCCTCTCAACTGTGACAAAAAAAAGCGTTCCACAAAGTTAATGTAATAATGTGTGTTTGATATTTGTCTTTGTTATTTTCTTTAAAAGTTTGATCTTTGATAGAGTAATGTGGGCTTCTTAAACCTAAATACAAATGATTTGTTATAATAACAGAGAAATTTGCTTACATACATTTTTACATTTATATAGATGCATGTACTATATTTTTACACTTGAAACGACTTTAAACGACTCAGCCTTCTGTCCCCGACCACGATCATTTGTTAACCTTGAAAGAGTGCCTTTCAAGCTGCACTTCTCTATCTTTTATTAAAGATGGCTCAAATACTATTTGTAATGCGAAAGGTGTCGCTTATAGTGTCAAACATTAAGAATTACCTCCTAATTCTGCAGTACCCCTCACATCTAAAGGGTTTTGGCATCTTTTAGCTCATTGTTTTGATGTAATGGCCTGAAACTCTGTGCTACTGCTTTGGTTTACTCTCACTCTCGTTGCTCCCATCAACCTCGTTTCCAGCCACAGCTGCCAGCTTTTTTCAGTTAAAAAGCTTTGATAAGTCACCACCTGTCCAGCATCAAAGAGGAGATGATACAGTATAGCAACTTTCTGGTGAACATAGTGGAGCTTTTAGATATTTTCCTGGTGGAGGCTAAAACAGAGCTAAAAGGACATTGGCTAATGTTGTTTTAAGGTAAGACATAGGGGCCGCGCTAACTATATTTTACATAACCTCATAGCTAATATCTGTGCCAACTATTGGAAACAATTGTCATTATCTATTTGAATCATAACTGATATAATGCTGTAATGTAGAACAACACCCAGAATAATTGCCTGATAATACAATTCATGTCGGTGACAGAAAAGATTACGTTGATTAACAGATTTAGCTTTACAAAACACTTGCGAGTACAACACAGCATGCTGGGCTTCGTCACGTACGCCTCTTTGTTGGTCTGAGATTAATGTCGCATGTCGCCAAACACATGCCTGCATTATTCCATCTCAATTTTATATGGCTCTGTGATCCCCAGCTGGACTCTGTGGCTGCTCATTCAACTGTCACTCAGAATGAACAAACACTCTGTGCTGTTCACACGAGCATGCCTGATCACAGGAGGTTATGTCCAGTTGGAGTGATAAGCAGGCCCACATGGGATCTGTGCCCATATGTAACTGTTTGGGTGTGATGTTATCAAATTTTGTCAATTTTGTGTGGTAGGACGGTTGGATGCCATTCACCCATATTATGCTGAAGTGCACAGAGCTTGTGTGATGATGCAATTTGTAAGGAGTCTGCATTTTGCTTTAGAAATTAGTTTGTTTTAGTGATTAGTCTCACTCAAAGCACTGGCTGAGCTAAGTTAGCGTAAGTTAGTGAGCTAAACTTAAAGGAGTACGATAGGAGAGGACAAGTTGGGCTGGTAGTTTGCTTCCCCCCCAACGGAAAGGGGGTCAGAGTGCCAGGATTTAAGTCAGTTTTCTACTTAATGCAAAGGTCACCCTTTGCTCTAATAATACTTATACCTTTGGTGTGAATAGAATATGTTAATGTAGGGAAGGTCATGAATTTCCCCCCCGCAGTCACTCAGCGGGGCTCAAGGAAAGATATTTGTAGCTCCAGGAAGATAAAAGATAAAACAAGAATAAATAATGATGCATGACGAACAGCCCCTAAGTTCTGATACATTTTCATTCTGCATCACCGCTGGAAAAAAAATCTGCAGCTTCTGTTTGAGTCTGATGATTAGGCAGAGATCTGACTGCAGCGCTAATGTTGTTGTTTTTTGTTTTTGTTCTGAAGGGACAGACAGCTGGTGATTAGTTCCTGGACGGCCAAAGTTGGCAGCGGAGTCCTATTGACAACACTAGACCACGGCCTCTCAGCTACAAGTGCTTATCCTTATTCTAACAGTGTTACACACAGCCGCAAACGGCTCCGGGGAACACTTGAGATGTGACGGCGTGAGGAGCTCAGCAATCATTGAGGACCTCAGTGTGAAGTTGAAGTGGTTCAAGCTGAAGGGGTTCGATTTCCCAGATGACTTGGATGTGTTTGGAAAAGAGGGAAGACGTTTCTGGAGAAAAGGTTGGATGCTCTGCTGCCCTGTTGCACTCTGTGATCCGAACCCAAAAGATCATCTGTCGGTGTTACACTACCTTACCTGTACCAAACAAAAGTTAGACAAAGTTAGCAACTAGCTAGTGAAGTGAGTTCTTGGTGAAAGACTTCAGATAGAGTTGAAGACCAAACCAGCTAAGATCCACAAACTGGACATCAGGTGGCTGTATATATGACTTAACAGGGTTCAACGTTTCAAAATCGGTCAAATCTATTTGCCCGGAGTCATTTTTTTTCTCGCCCCAATTCACATTTGTTTTATTTATTTCCGATTAACAAATAATAACAATGTTAAGATAGTTTTTCGAGCATTCACGTTTCTTACAAGCACCGGCAAGATGCTGTCGGATCTTGTTATGGCACTTTTTCCTGAAACTCTGGGAAAACCTTTGCAAAATGTCGCAATTCTATTGCTGCAACGTTAGTATATTAACGTAATAAGTAAACTAATTAGATAGTAATTTGCAGGATGAATAAAAAAATAAATAAAAATCTGTTAAAATAGTAATCTGCTTTATAGTGATTAATTTGACCCGGACTCAGATGTGATCACGTTAAGCCGTTTCCACTGTATTCGAGTGATAATGTGGCATCACTTATGACAGGAAATAAATAATTGATTTGAAACCGTTTCATTCCACATAAGCTCCTACATCAGAGTAGAAGAGATTCACAACAGGGAAGGTGGAGCAGCTGCTGGACAGAGGTGTTAAGTTTCATTTGACATCGACAACCCCCACTAACCTGATCAATCATTTTTAATAACGAGGTGAGAAAATAAAATTGTTGTGAAAACACAACCTAGATCAATACGGGACTGACTGTATCTTTTACTTGTTTCCTTGCTGCAAGTCGTGTAGTGAGTGTTATATTAAATATTCTGGGGATATAGGCAAGGCAAGTTTATTTGTACAGCACATTTCAACAAGACAATTCAAAGTGCTTCACATGAAACCATTAAGCATCAAAACATAATGCAAAAGAAAAGATTCAAAAACAATCAAGAACATTCATTTAAACATTAAAAACAACATTTTATCTCTAAGCAAAGCAGAACTACACTTGGTAATCACACACGAGCTCCTTTATTATTGACAGTAATATATGTTTCAGCATTAAGATAGCAGCAGCTGCTTAACACACCGCAGCTTTCAATATAGCATTCAACATGACTATTTTGGGCCTGTTTGAGACTGATGTCAATTATCAACTTATTTACACAATCAAACATAACCAAATTAAAACCACTGGGAAACCTGTTTAAAAAAAAAAATTTTTGTAAAATTAAAAAGAATCTTCAAGAAATATTCAATTTACATTTCTGTAATTGGTATCATTAGTAGCGTTACTTCAGTACTTGATTTATTCTTTGATTTCTTTGGCCACTCAGGAGAAGTGAAATGAGCTTTTTACACATTCAGCAGACAAGAGGCACCATGAGCAATAATTTTGTTTATTGATCTCTTGATGAGTGTAAGTCCAACATTCTCCTTTCAGGAAGCGTTCCTCTACAATGACTTGGCAGAAACTTCTCCGCTGGTTTGTCACAGCAAGCCCTTTTTAACATTACACAAAGTAATTTGATCCATTGTTGATATACAGTTATTGATCAGTGTTGCTTTCATTTAGTTATTTGTGGTAATCCAAAAACCATTAAATTGCAAAATGGGTGTAGTCTAGACATTTTAGCAAAGTTTACTTGGAAAAGGGGATTTTTTTCCATTAAATTGTACATATATATTCAATATAACAGTATAATTTTCCTTTACACATGTTTTTCATGTAGCCATGCCACATGAAATGCATACATAAAAGGGAAATAAGTAAAGTACAACAATGTTATATATTTCACTTCATTTCTTTGTTTGATTTCTTTTAATCTAATTTATTCTGGCATTTTAATTTGGATCACAAATGTCTGTTTTTTCTGTCTGCTTACTAAAAGTTAATCCTCACCTCGCAGCCAATCAGAATCCAGAATTTTCTGTGGTCATGCTTTAAAGGATTATGAATTTTGTTAGCTCAAAAATAATTTAGGATCGCATCAGTATTCATTCATTTGATTACTCAACTCTTATTAGATGCAGTCCCAGATCTTGTTCTAGCAGATGTCGCTTTATGCCATGGGTCTATCTCTAGTAACTGCACCGAGTGAAATCCACAAAGCTTATTAGTTTCCAAATTTCCGAACATTTATCGGATTAGATTGTCCAGACAACACTCCCACACTACTCATCTTGTATCTCACATTTGAGCCCATTTTGTAAATACACGTAGACACACTGAGCTCATGTAGCTCTCTCTTTTATTTTTGGCTCATGAGTTGAACCATGACAGATTGTTTAGGTTGCTCCTAGTCTGTAGCAAAATGTGCATATGAAGTGGGGAAATGGATGAGTTGCAATTAGGGACTGAAGCCCTGTGGTTTTGGCACTTTAACTACACAATTCAGCTGGAATAATTTAGAGTTTATGCCAACAAACTGAGTTTTCCACATTTCCACAAACATATTTTCAACTGGTTAATATTCACGTGGTGCTGGCAATTTGCAACATCACATCTATGCAAATAGGAGGATGCCAACTGAAGCCATTGTCTTTTTTGATGCATTGCACATCATACCTAAATGATGGCAACATCCCTGACTCATCTATCCTGATTAAAACCGAACCAGCCATATGCAGCAGGGTCTGTGCAGACAGACGGCAGGTATTCTGGAAATATGTCTGCAAATGATGGAACAGCTCAAAGAGTCGCCACCAAACTATGGTTGCATAGGAACGCTTAATGAGGGATTTTATAGCAGGTTTCTTAAATTTATACGGCAGGTTTTGAGCAATGGAGCTGTCACCCAGTGTTACACAGACGAAACGCAAGTAACACAAAAAACAACCAGGCGAGTTCTCTGAGCCAGATGTTGGGAAGGTAACGATATGTTGACAGATATGGATGGATTAGCTTGTACCTATATTTATAATATGTATGATATATCTAATATAATAACATCTGTTACTAAATCCAACATGCCACAATTTAAACTCAAACACTAAACATCACACATGTCAACAGACGGACTTACCTGATGAAGTGTTGCAACTAAAGGAATCCCCTAAAGAAATTGTAAAAATGTAGCTAAAAGTAAAAGTCACCTACACAAATACCACAACACTTTTTTATCCATTGCAAAAAAAGACTATATTTGACTTTTTTCTATTTTCTCCGCAATGCATATTCATGTTGTACACCAATACCTGTTAATAATAATTATTAACCTATTAGGTCTGTGTGTCATTTTAATGTGACACAGGAGCGGGAGTGAGACCGGGAGTTTTACGTTTGTTTAAATCTTTTTTTTGTTAACATTTTTGTTTTGTTTGCTGTCTTAATAGGTATACACATTGTCTTTGTTCTGAAGGGGTAACATCTTGTTTGTAAATGCACAAATTGAATAATAAAATGTATAAAAATATCAGGCCCTTTTTAAATTAATGAACAACACAATGGGAGTACTCTCCATAAGTACAGCACTTCCTTTAATTTCTGCTGAGTTACGGTATGTTAATTTTAGGGCTCTTAAGTCTATTTTGGAGAAGGCTCTGTCAGAGCAGCGTTAATTGATTGTTAAACAGAACAAAGGTGCTTCTCGTTCAAGTACTCAACCTATTCTTACTCACAACAATGTTTTTTTCAAAGTTGTTTTTGGATAGTTAGATGTTCAATGTAATATTTCTTCAAAACTATCTTTTGAGAACTCAAAACCTCACATCCTGTAGGTTTAAAAGATGGCTTTGAAAAGTTTGCAGCTTGCTTGTTGGCAGAGGTAGTCAGCTGTGGTCAACTGGAACTCACAGCAGTTATAATGGAATCCACCAGCATGCCAGACACGTGGCAAAAAAAAGGTTTTAAATTTCTTTGAAACATCAATAGAAATCACTCCCACAGAATAATCCATTACTCCACTTTTGACCTGTATGTTCCAAACATTCTTTGCATTGTCAATAAATGAGCTGAAAGTAACTGACTCAATTTACTTTGTCAACCGGGGATTTCATTGATTTAAGTGTTCTCCACAAAGAATCACACAAAAGCACTTACATCTTGTGTTTACAGATGTGTTCACTTTCTTGGAAATAATTCAGCATGTAAAAAAAACCTAAAAACGTTGAATCAACAAAATAAATCAGTTGACTAATTGACTTAAGTGGACTTAGGTTGCAGTTATTGTTGTTTTTGTGTATTGATGGTTTGTGATCCCACATTTTTTTTTGTGTTTTTATGAAAGGACAAACTTAATCTCCTCCATGTGCTACTGTTGCACAGCCTTGTTAGCATTCATCGTTATCCTATAATAGTCACTTGTGACCACAGACGCCATGGTTTAGCAAAAGTTATACCGTCCCGCTTCCAGACTCCTATGATGCTAAAGGCAAAGAACATTTTTAATTTGTCAGATAAAAGCCAGTTCCCAACTTGTTTTGGATCTGGATGAGGAAACAGAGGAAAACACTTCAGACTGGAGGCAGTGCATCAGACATAACCTTGATTCTGTTAACCACTTTTTATGTACTCAGTTAGGAGCTGCCAGTAACTTCTCAGCAAGCTTTGGGGATTGTTGGAGCTTGCCAAATCTAAAATCTGTGTTTAATGTCAGCTAATGTCTGCTGTTTACTGTATGTGACCATGACTAGGTTATTAAGCATGACATTGCATAACTGTTAAAGTGTTGGTAAAATACTTAAACATCTGTGAGCCTTTGGCAAAATTACAATGGCAATGATGTTTTTTTTTCTCATATTCCCCATAAGTGCTCCTTACTTAGATGTTATTGGAGAAGACAGTCAGGCCGACTGGAAGGCTGTCCATTTGAATCACAAAGATGTATCACGATCCGGTGCAGCGATCTCGCTTGGCTATAAATGTTTGCTGCATGGTGTTTATGTGGTTGTGCTGTTAACAGAGACATCTGCTCACTTGTTTTTTTAAATCTCTCTATTTGCATATTTTAATTTAGAGGTCCTAAAACCTCTCGTTCTAGAATTTTGAGGCTCATCAGCAGTTGTTCCTAAATGACACAAATTTCATTTGTGTTGTTGAATGTCTGTGTCTGGTGACTATATTCTTCCTTTTCCTTGTTAAGGCTAATACACTGAGTAAAAAAAAAACATCCACACTCATGACCTTGCACTTTAATATTGCTTTTATGTAGGTAATGTGCATTTGCACAAGGCATAGCACACCCATCTTGCACAAAATCCTTCTTAAAAGCTTCTGTTCAATAATTCTTTGAGAGTTTCTGTATTCCCAGAGAGCACTCATTCTACACAACCTATAGAAAGATTTAAACATTACCAGCAGGGATGTTCGAAAGTTTTTTTCAGTTTTTCTTTAGATATAAACGACTGAAAGCTTTGTTCCTGGCCCCACTTAATGACGACACCAGAGGCTTAAAAAGACTCAGGATATGCGCAAAAAGATGATCTAACAGTGTTTTAAGAACCAGATGTCTGCTTGTCAATCTGTGGCTAATGAGCTGAGGAAGTCCTCTGTATCATACCTTTCTACCCGGGGCCACTGGGGTCCTTTTCATGATTATTAACTCTGATTTGTACTGCTCAGTACAGCTTCTCCAGTACAGTCAAAGCTAGAGTGCGTGACTTTTACATTATTCCGTTACACTCAAGCTCTTGCCAAACGAGTTCACACAATGTTGATTAAGCCAATCGACACCAGGGCAGGTCTCTACATTTCGCAGTATACCAGAAAGGTGGTGTCTGGTGTCCGTGGCGCCTTTTCCAACCACCACCCTACTTTCTCCTCCAAATGGAGTGCTCCCTTCAAGTCTTCCTCTGCATTTCTTTTTTCTTTCTGTTTTTTAGGTGATCACATAAGACATAGAGCAAAGGGTGATATCTAATTTGTTTGGCCACTTAGGGGCTGGTGAACAAACTTTTGATGCATCATTACTTTTTGAAGTTTTAAAGTTGATGTGAACTTCTTTGAAACAGTTTGCACATCCAGCAGATACAGAGGCACTTTACCATTCATTTGTAGCTGTGTCTCTTGTCCCTTGATGGATGTAAGGTCACTATTGACTCTCTTTAAGAACTTATTCATTAAAAACAAGCGCAAAACCGACGTTATACGAGTGAATCAAAAATGATAAAGGTGCTGAGACAGTGACTATTTGAGTCCAAATTAATGATAATGTTGCTCTGTCTGTCTGCTCATTAAATTAAAAGGTACAGCCAGGAGATGGTTAGCTTAGTGATTGGAAGCAATCAACTCACCTGGTGCAGTGAATTCCTGGAGGCTTGGCGTCACCCTTGGGTGGCTGGACAACTAGAGATCACTGCACCAGAATCTCAGCACCCTTAAAAAAAAAAAAAAAAAGTTCCCACATGAAACAGCTCACAACAATGTCCGTGGATTATCTTGAGTAACCAGGTCATGATTCCTAAAAAGAGAGATTGCTGTTTTAGTGTTTCAAATGTATTTTTTGATGCTTTAAGCACCACAACCCGAGTGCAATACAACCCCACTATATTCAAGAGAAGGCAGATATCTCTCTGACCGATATCTCCAAAACTAGGCAACTCGCACAAAAACAATCTGACTGTGAACACTATTGTGTTGACGTTTAAGCTTTGTCTTCATGTGTTCATGATCAAAATGCTACGTGCTATTAAGTCTGTGTTTATATATTATCATATTTTAAGGTGGCACTAGGATGTGAAAGTATGTATGTTTTATATATAATTTGTTACCGTCAGAAAGTAAGGAGCATCTGCTGAAAATAAAAACATGTTTTCAAAGTTGTTGGTAGAGCTGTACGGCTATTATTAAGTATTCATATTCCTATATTCTCTAGAAGCTATTCTAATTGACATGTAAGTCGACCAACTGGCGAATCTCCCAAAACTATTGATTTTGCATTCCTATGATAAGTTAATTAATCTCTGTGACAGTGAATAGGAAATTATTCTGAGAGTAAACCAGAGGTTTGACTTTGCAGAAAAATTATCCTCAACTCAGTTTGCTAACATATTGAGTAGTGGAGCTTGTGGTTTCAGAGAAGTCAATAAAAGAGGATTGAGGTTTTATTTTACAAAGTAGGAGGCTCAGTGGAGTTAAAAGTCCCAGAGTCAGGTGCTGAGAGAGCGTCTGCCCTGTCATAATGATGAATGTTGGATAAATGTGGTGTGGAAGGCTCCGGCGGGATTGATTTAATACCGTCCAGCAGACGCTGCAAGCCTGACCACACGTAAGCAAACAGTGTTTGGTGAAGCTGACCAGAAAAATGAAAGGATCAATAGAAGGCGGGTGATGATTTGATAGCAGCGACAGCCTGGACAAGGAGCGTGGAGGTGGAGTGCCAAATGCTTACATGCTCTGTTTCTTTATTTTTTTTCTAAATGGAAATTATGTTGTTGCGTTTTCTGAATATTCTCTTCACTGGCTCAGGTACAGTAGACTGTAGGCCATACGGTTTTTATGTCACCGCCACATCCTTCTTTGGCTGCTTCTTCTCTCTCTATTCTGGTGTCTAAAGACTAAGACTAAAATTAACCACTCTGTAATAATATGACTGTATTTCCCAAGTTTTTATTATAACTTCCTAGCTACACAGTTACAGTATATCAGACGGTGGTCGAACAACTCGGATCAGTCGTTGGTAACTCAAAATCTACATTTAATAGACATTCCCATGATTAATTGAACCGTCAAACACAAACTGTTTCATTTATCCAACTATCGACACAATTGCTTTGACCAGGTGGAAGTCTATCAGCATCTTCCATCATGATCCCTCCACCAACTCCACCTTGGAACAATTCCATGTCTGGCACATCTTTTTAACAACAGCTTGCCGATAGCCTTCTTAAGGACAGCTATAACACACCTGCCAAAATCCTATTTCCAGTATCAGCTAATTGAACAGGCCATAAGTGCATCTTAGTGTCGCCTGTTAGCATGGTCTACCTGGTCATGAATCATATTGTGCAAATACAAATTTTGACCTTAAGATGGCGCTATATGAAAAGTCAAAGGATCACCAAAGTCATTACAATTCATCTAATAATTGTTGAGCTAATGCAGTGTGGACCAAAGATAAAACCGTTAAGATGGATGGTTTACTACTGCCCCACTACATGTGAAATATCCACAGCCCACCCTCCTGTTTCATCATGTAAGAACTGCTCCATCAAAGGATGTCAAGAACTCCATACAACAAGATGATGAGCAGGGAAGACAATGGTGGGAATGAACTGTCACACTGTCTCCCTCCCGAATGTCCCACAGGAATGATTTATTGAACTGAGAACATGTGGGCCACTGCCTTAGAGTGTTTACCTGCCACCTTAACTCTTACGATTCTTTTTTCTCTCTTTAAATAACTTTTCTTCACTCAACACTTTTGGAAAGAGTGTCAAACCAGGTTTTACAGGCTCACCTTACTGAAGAGCCTCAATGCATCATTGATCCGCCTTTCTCTCTGGTAAAAAGACAAAAAGCAGAAAGGAGAAAATTGCCAATCTCTTCTTTTTTGTCCTTGTTGTTTTTTGTTGTTAAAAGCACGTTAGGCAGCCATTCTACCTTTTGTTCTCCTCAGCCATTGTCCTCCATATAATTTCCCCAACCACCATTTTTGTCCTCCAATGCCCAACCTTTCTATTCAGTTCAGAAAGATGAGTGCTTACTTTACTCCAAGGGCAAAGACCCTCACATTCAAGTGTTGTTCTTTCTGGTCATTTGAGCTCACCTTTATTTCAGACAGAAACATGCTTAGCCAGACAGAAATTGAAGGCATTCTTCAAACCCTATTGGCCTGCAGTGAATACGTGGGAAGAATGCAGCCCCATTATCAAGGAACCTGCTGCCTGGAAACTTGCACGCAAACATAACTCTGACCTGAAACTGAAATGAGTGGCTCCCCGAAAAACACTGCACTTTGTCAGTGTTCTAGCTGACCACTGAAGAAAGGCTACTTTAAACCTGAATAATGGATTCAGCTTTGTTTCACATTTACGTGGTTTGCTCTCAAGTTAGTGATAAGGTCAGTGATGTAGTCAAAATAGCATATCTTAAAACTTGTATTAAAGGTCTAGTGTGTAGGATTTATTTATGGGACCTTATTAGCATAGATTGAATATAGTATTGATAACTATGTTTTAAGTGTATAATCAGTTGAAGCAAGAAAAATTGTTGCCTAAGAATTGTTGAGTTTTTGTTAGCTTAAAATAATCCCATCATATATACATAGGGGGCAGGTCCTCTTCAGAGTCTTACATGTTGCACTGCCTTGAACTACAGTAGCCAAGAATGGACAAACCTAACTTTGGCTCAAGCGTGGGCCTTTTGTTTTTTTGATTTGCTACCTGAAGGCCGCCATAGCTCTTCAACACGGTTGGAAAGGGAGGGCTGAGTGGTATGCAGTTGGTTGCAATCTGCAACCCCACCACTAGATGTCACTAAATCCCACACACTGGTCCTTTTACAAATTTGCCACTTGGGAGCAGCAAAAAACAGCTTTAATAATAACAGTGACATATTGTCACCTTTTAAGTTGATATGTGTAATTGTTCGCAAAAAGGGCATATTGAATGGATGTATATGTGCAGTATAGACATCTATATACTGTAAATACAGCCTATAGTGTTCACACTTCAGGATGACATGTACAATGTGCATTAAGGTCAATAATAGGGCAGTGTATCATTTGGTGTTACAGGGTTATCGACAGTGTACAAGTGGCGTTAACTTTTCTTCAGAGTGACAGCCAGTGGGGAAGTAACTGGTCTGGTGTCTTGTTGTGGTGTACAGTGTTCTCTAGCAGAGAGTAGAAGCTGGAGCATGATGTGTCCACGGTGTGAAGGATCTGCAGTGTTATTTCCTGCCATTTTCCTAAATGGAGGGCAGGTTGGCACCAATGATTTTCTCCACAGTGCTGACTGTTAGCTTGAAGAACTGACAGACAACAGAGTGTTTGTTTGAAAGTGGACCCAAGCTCAGAAACCAGAGAAAGAGGCGGATGCAGTTTAACTGGTTTATTGCAGCAGTGACTGTAGACAGAGATAGATTGAAAAGTAGGGATGACTGGAGACGGCATAGGTAAGAGGTGGAATGGAGAGCGGCTGGGTGGCTGAGGAAGCAGGGGAGAGATTCTTAGCAGGAAGGCAGTCTGGCAGACAAACCGGAATCCTGGGCAACATCAGAGAGAGAGAGAGAGAGAGAGAGAGAGAGAGAGAGAGACTTTTTTGCACCCTCCCAGAGTCTGATATTGTATGGAAATTGGGCTTGATGCTTCCTGGCAGATAAGAAGCTGACCTTACACCATGAATTGTGAATGAGCAAAAATAAAAGTCTTTCGTTCATTTAAGTTCGAAAACTGATTGAAATGGTAAACAGATTGGAGGACGTTTTCATGTATCATCAGCAAAACATGTTAAATCTGCATTTCTATGTCGATTAGGGGGGCAGAGTTGCTTTTGGCTGCATCGGTGGGTGTTGAAATATCCAAGGTTTCTTAAAAGGGAGGCTCAATTCAAATTTGGACTGTTTATATTTACTGTCAAAACCATATTTTTACGGAGGATTGAGCCACCATTTATAGAAAACAATCAGGTTTAAAGCGAAAATTTACTTTAGTTGGAGATAATAACTGTAGACATTAGTTTTATGGTCTTACACCTAAATACCGTTTCTACTTATAGTCCACATTAATAGGACTACAGAGTAAAACATACTCAAGAATGTACTGTGCAAAATCTACAAAAGAAGCTCCATGCAGTATTGAACAGTACAGTTTTTGGTAATCAAAAGCACTGCCTGCTCACTTATGAAACCTGTTTTACACCAAATAATGTCAAGTCTTTACGTATGTTATCTCAACAGAGCACAGAGAAAAGTGACAGGGACATCTCTGGCCCACTTTGAAGAACCAGACAAATTTGGTTATGTCATTGTATTTTAAATTTTTTACAGAGAGTAGGCAAAGTATTGTCCACAGCCAATAGGGACAGGGCTGACCTTAAAGCGGCCTCTCAGGTATTTCCTCATACAAACAGAAAGTCGCTGTGTCGAAACATTTAAATGTTTGTGTTATTTTTCATAAACCTGGTGCAAAAATAAAACTTGAGTGGAAAGACCAGAACTAAAACAAGTTAACACTTTGCAAAAAGGATTTTACACTTGGCTAAAGGTTTAAAATAAATGCTGTATTTAAAAAGAAAATGAAATAAGTGCGATGAATACTTGTTTAGTGAATAAATCATTATACATGAAGCATGTGAGTTAAACACCATCCAAGCTTCCCTGGAAAGACAGATCAGATCTGTATGGGGCAATGACATGATTATGAGAATCCTAAAAATGAATACGCCAAATATCTAAAAACTTCCATCTACAAACTGTTACATAACTCATGCAGTATCAAGTATATTCTTCCCAGTCGTATGCTCAATACTTTCCAATAAAATGCATCTTCGTTAAAACCATACTATTTAAAATCCTTTGAACTCATCCCAACTCCCATGGATGAGTACAGGTCTGCGCAAGAGTGAGACTGTCTATGCAGAAGTTTTCTTCAAGAATTCAAGGTAAGGTAGGGGAGACTAATTGATATATAAATGATCATTTAGTAGATGAAGTATTCCCTTAATATAAAAACCATTAATTAGCTTAGCTTTAAATGTTTAACTTTATCTGATCTTCAGGAACATTCTGAGACAAAGGGATGATATACCACATGGTCAAGAATCTTGGAGTTCTCTGATACCACCATTAAAAATGCTAAAATGTCAAGACTGTTACCATCCATTTAGATAAAGGGCAAATGTGTCTTAGAAGGTCAAATTGCCACAACTTAAATAACAAAGGACATCCAACAATGTCAAAAAACCTCAACTAACCTTTGTCTAACTGCTGGTCTCTGTGGAAGGGAATGTGTGTTGACAGTTGGGTTGGTTGGGTGTCTGACCATCCACAGTATGACCGTGCACTCAGGCTGGCACACAACAACAAAAAAAGAGAATCTACACAGTTGGCGCTTTAACAACAGTCTGCCCCAGGAGCACAGCTTGCTATGATAGCACGAAACAAGAACCTGCACACACACACACACACACACACACACACACACACAACCGCTCAAGTCAAAACCAAATGTGTTGAACAGTTGCCACAGTTCCCACTGTGCAACAGGAATAATCAATGGAAAGCATTTTTATGAATATACAGATGGGAGGACACAAATATTTCAAAAAACAAATTAATTTCATCTCCAAAGATGGAGACGAATAATGACTGTACACAAATGGGACGCTGGGACGATAATAAAACGAACATCTTGCACAGCTTCCTCCAGATTTATGCTGTGTTTTTCTCAAGATACATTTTTCACAGGGCTCCTCAGATTCCATCTGCAGTTTGAATACTTGCCGGACCCTGATTCGTTTTCATTCAGTATGCAGCTTTTTCCAGTCTACTGCTACAGTGTTGAGAAATTATAATTTTTTTCTCTTCCTTGTCATGCCTGCAAAATAATGTTAATAAAATGTCTGATATTGATCATTGTTGCCATGATGTGCCGTTAGGTCTTTGGGTTCTCAGGCACGTTTTCAGGCATAACTGACTTCTCGTAAAATGAAATACCAGTCTTATGGGTTAGTATTATGTCACCTGTTAGGTACATATTTGACAACCTTATCCAAGTGTTTGAAAACATGAAGGCATTCTCTGCCATTGCTTTCTGTACACTATTGATGGACAGCATACTGTATGTCTTGGTCTGAGATAATTGCAAGATGAACTTTGTGAAATACTATACGTTTACAGAGATTAAGCAGAAAATCTGAGAGCAACAAATGACTCAGATAACTCTGGGAAGCACAGTGATTGGTGAAATCGTTAATTCAACACGCAGCAATAAAAAGAGACTGACACGACTACAGCCATGAAAAAGACACTATAATCACTCCCTATTTATATTCATTAAGTGCACAACTTTTACCCTCCACCATTAATTCTGAGTGTTAATTTGATGCACTACTGTATATAGTGCCCTCAAAAATCCCCACAAAAGAATGAAAAAAAAAGAGTCCATGACATGTAGCCTGCACTACTGCTAGCAATCCCAAAATGCAATGTGTCACATTTTATAGATGTAACAATTACTACAACCCTGCGCCTGTCAGTGTTGACTCAAAAATATGTTGATTCATGAGTCCGAAATCTCAATTTTCTGCCTACTATAAACTAAACCATTGAGCGTTGGACACATCTTAAGAGTGTACAGCTGCGGTACACTCTCTGGTATATAATAAGAAATGGATACAGCACCTGTGCTTAAACACACTTCCAATTTTCTCTCAGTGGCATCTCGAGATGTTGCAGCAAAAATCCCCATGTGGCCCAAAAAGGACACATTAATGAGCAAATAGCCTTATTATTTTAGTGTGGCTGTGACACAGTGTGGAACAAGACTGCCTTGATTATCCCGAAAGTAGATCAATAATTAATACATCAAATGGAAACTAGAACAAACATAAATGCACACACACACACACACACACACACACCCACACCCACACACACACACACACACACAGTGACTGTTGTGACTAATGCACCATGCATATTTACTTAATATGATGAATGATGAAGGAAGGAAAGCGTTCAACTGAAGCTACATGTGAAAGGTTAGCTGATATTCACTTTTAGCAAGTATTAGATCTCAACATTATAATAGAGTACAGCAAATAGCAGAAGACTATTGGAGTGCAATATGAGTCGGGGTAATGACCTTTTAACAAATTGCTGCTGAAGGCTAAAATGTCCAACTCTTTTTTTAATTATAGAGCAGATGCCATGAGATCAAAGAAAAGCAAATAGGAGTTCAGGGAAAAAAATGGACTATTCAGAAAAAAGCAGAATATGGGAATAGTTTTCTGACCCATTGTGAAATTCTGAAAAGATATATATATATATATATATATATATATATCTTAATGGTTGTTGTTGTTTTTTTTGCGTGTGTAAACTGACATTTTATACAGTAAAACCTAACACAACCTCAGAGGGAGAATGTATTCTCAAACCTAATCTGGATGAGGGCTCTTTATGGCAAAACTGAGGGGAGGAACCCTGCTGACACCTTCCACCACCAGATGTGTTAAAACAGACATTTTGAAATATGTACAGATATAGCGTGTTTATTTTGTGCTTTGCTGTGCTGGTTAGTGGTTTTGTAACTCTTTGCACAGAACCAGGCTAGCTATTTCCGCCATGTTTTCGAGACCCTCTAGCGACGTGACAGGGACGACATTTCAGTCTCCACTCGTTGCATGCATATAGTGTCTAGTGTAACTATTTTAAGGGCTGGCTCAAACAGATATTTGACCAATCAAATTGCAGTATGGTATGTCAGTCTTAACCAACAAGTCACAATCCTTGGAGAACAGGAGAACACTAATACAAGGGTGATATCTGGCAAATGGAAAAAAAACAGTAAAGTTTATTCTTTTGGGTAATTACACAGAATTACACCATATTTACGCCAATTTCTCAGACAAAAAAATCTGTTCAAATGCAAATATCAGCATATTCAATGTGGCCTGGTTTGCAAATTGATGACATGGAAAGACAGAACTTCCCTTCTGTAATAAATGTCATAACATGCCACTGTGAACATTGTAATAAGACAATCTGAATGTGATGGCTGTAGAGGAAGTGATCTCGTCCACATTTGTAAATACCGTTCCCGCGTGATAGAACCTGGAATTGATGAATAGCCAAGTTATGTAATGTTGTTTATCGCCAAACCTAACAGCACACCGTGCTTGTCATATAATGCTCATATTGGTTTGAACATAAAATTGCATTAAGTATGCATTACATGTGGGAAATGGCTGTCATTGAGTGGAAGGCCAACCATTTCCAGCAGAGTCATCAACTTGCAGGAATCGTGTGGCTTGCTAGGCCATAAAGACATGGTTGTTGTGTGAATGATTGCTAACCAACATTTAAGTATCAATATAATCCCCAACAAAAAGTGTACGGCCGGATATGGCTGTACCTACTTCCTACATTTGGCAACAATGTTTTTAGGACCAGTGTGCCAAATATTTTACCTCTGAGAAAGTAATTTATCGTCATCATCTGGCAGCCTGGATGAGATTTGTCCCATTGAAGCAGCAATTTTTACTGAAATGCCTCAGAAACTCAATAGTTAATTTTCATGCATTATTGTTCTGGTACCATTTTCTCAGCATTTTATCCTTTATGAACTAATGGCTTTATTAATGGTTAACAAATAATTTACCAATGCTTTATTCAAAAGATATAAAGATAATATCCAGTTAAATACTATTACGGCCATTGATATTAGGTCATTAGTTTCTCACTTTCTAATAATAAGCCATCAATAAAAGTTATCTGCATACAGTTATAATGTTAAGTCAGAGATAAAGGGATTTATACAATAATCTATCAAGTCCTTACTTGAAAATGTTAATAAAGGAGTTAATGTCCAATACCCTGCAGCACATTTCCAGAAGGTCAGAGGTAAAATGGTCCATTGGAGGAGACCCGAGGAAGGAAAGAGGTAATTAAACAAAGTGTTAAGCTGGAGGGGGATTAACAGTTGAAGTGATTTTTTTTTTGGTGTCACTATTGCAGCGGCTGTGTGAGCCTGTAATACCAGAAACCAGTACAACTGTAGAACCTGTGAGGGCGTGATTCTTTAAAAAAAAAAAGCCCCAGTATTTTTGAAGGGTTCAAACCTGCAGCTCAGTTGTCCTTTGAAGCTCAATGTGTCTGTATATGCATGCGCTTCTCCACATTCCTAACAAGGGATATTCTCAGGTGGTTTCCTCTTTTACTCTGGATTTTTTTTTTCGCCATTAAAAAAAAAAGACACTATTTTATATGCAACTTTAGCCTAGAAGCCCAGGTAACACGTCAGCCTGTTTTTAAGTGATGACGCCATTGATGATGAGCCTGGGGACATATTTTCTATGAGAACCCAACTCATCTCTCATTTATAAATTCACCAATCAGGTCCAGATCTGTAACGTGATTAAATTCATAAAGCACCAGTTGAGGCCTCCCCCACGCAACAGAATCTGTTTTTAACAAGGCTTGTTATAGTGTCCCCAGGGAGACAGTGCTGTCTCTCCATATGGATGTTGTTTTGCAAGGATGCCCCTACCTTTACGATATTGGACTCCAAGCTGAGTGTGACAGATGTCAAATTGATTCTCAGTCTGTTGCCAGTTATCCCGAGCTTAACACAATCACCCAAAAGACAGGGCAGTGAAAGGGGTCAGGATGAAGATTTATTATTTATTAAAGTATGCCACAGGACAAACTTTAAATCTTGGACATCTCATAACAATACAAGACCCTGCAGCGATTCCCAATAACAATCAATCTTACATCTTACAGTGTTTTAAGAGCTATAGCAGACATGAAGCTTTCACAAAGTCAGCTTATTAGTATTAATATTATTATTTATTATATTATCATCATCATCATTATTACTATTATTATTGTTATTATTAAAATTCTCATTATTTCAAAGTATAGTATAGATCCATGACCAGAAATACTTTCACAGGATTAGTTACAGGTCAGATCATTACATATAATATTATTGCAATATTATTTATAATACATCTAAGGAAACTGAAGATGGCAATACACATTGTTGCTTTGTTCAAGATAGTCACATCACACGTATTCTATAATAATCCATGTTATTTTTCAAGTCACTTGATTTAAAACAAGCCTATATATGGGTATTATTTGTATTGTACTGTGACATGTATTGCCTAACATCTTGCAGTGTGTTCCCCAGAACAAAGTAAATTATTTTAACAGCCTTTAACATAGTTAGAATCTGGGTTTGTTTTCTATCCCAGAAATATACGGGCTAATTGTCTTATTCATCAGTGAATGCTGCGCTGTGTGGAATACTATGATTCTGATTAGTGATTAATGCACATTACTAACTCTGCTCCATCGCTGGAGTCTTCGTGCCTTCTCGTCTCGCAGGTTTCTATGGGTCGTGGTTGCTTCTGGATCCTGGTCCTGCGTCCTGCTGTGGTCTTGCCCGACACCTACTGCTATTAGCATTATTTCCAGTTGCATTGCAATTAGTATGGTCAATACCATGAATGCCTCTATTATCATTACTATTCTACTATGCTCTCATTACATGAATCATTTCTGTCATGTGAATTGAATGTTTTGTAACTCTGTTATGCTGTGACCCCTAACCCTAACCCTAAGAACCCTAACCCTAACCAAACCGTCCAGTCCGTCCATCGGCCTAAATCAGAACCAGCATCAGAACCAGAGTCAGAACCAGAACCAGACTCAGAATCAGAGTCAGAACCAGAATAGGAGAGAGAATCAGAATCAGGGTTAACCCTAACCCTAGCACAACCCTAACCCTAAACCTAACCCTAACCCTAGCACAACCCTAACCCTAACCCTAAGACCCCTAACACTAACCCTAACTCCTAACCCTAAAAGCCCTAACCCTAAAACCCCTAACCCCAACCCTAACCCTAACCCTAGCACAACCCTAACCCTAACCCCAACCCCTAACCCCTAACCCTAACCCCAACCCTAAGACCCCTAACCCTAACCCTAGCACAACCTCAACCCTAACCCTAACCCTAACCGAACCGTCCAGCGGCCCAAATCAGAACCAGCACCAGAACCAGAACCAGAATAGGAGCCTGAACCAGAACCAGAACCAGAATCAGGGTTAACCCTAACCCTAGCACAACCCTAACCCTAACCCAACCGTCCAGCGGCCCAAATCAGAACCAGCACCAGCACCAGCACCAGAGTCAGCACCAGCACCAGAACCATAATCAGAATCTGAGTCAGAACCAGCACCAGAATAGGAGCCAGAACCAGAACCAGAACCATCCCCAGAGATAATCGTTGGTCAGGATAAAGGAATAAGGGGAAATAAAGCCCTAGAGCCACCATGGATATAAACAACACTCTCAATGGATGCTGGCATATATCAGGCTTTCGGATCTGTTTTTACAAAACCTATCCAAAATCATTTCTATTCTACATGAAGTTAATTCATTCCAGTGGGCTCAGAATTAACACTGGCTCGTCTAACTGGCAAGTTAAAATCACCTTTACAAGCAATTTGGTCCTTGACAGCTGTCTCGTCTAAATCAGAAGGTTACAGTTCTCGCAGTTTTCCTCTCTGACAGCGAGACAAATCAAACAAAATTGAGAAAATTACAAGCTCATTTAGAATCTTAATTAGCCATATCAGACTATAGTACATTTTGTCTTTGGGTGAGGAAGATATAAATAACATATGGCCATAGGCTTACTATGAGACTAAAATCAGAGTGATTGATGAGTCTGTATTGGAGAGCTTTAATAAGAACGCATGGACTAACTGGATTGGCAGACTGCTAGGCGAGATGGAAACAGGAGATGTATCTTTCTTGTTCTTATAACCCCTGCTTTTATTTTGTCTGGTTAATCGATTGATCAAATCTCCAGGTCAGATACGAAGGAATTGAGTTATTCATTCAACTACCAAACACAAGTATCCATCACAAGCAATGCTTTTGCCACCACAACCTTCAGTTTCACGCTAACAAATGAGGTAGTCCAGCAAAGTCAATAGGTTCCTCAGAGAGTTGCTTTATAGTTTATTTCACTATAAATGGGACCATAATTTACTAAATAAATCATGTTGTATTGAAGAAGACTAGCAACTGAGACCATAAACACATGTTTACAATGTTAACTAGGGTAATACGACTAGTGAGAAATAGGATAACTTTCTCATAGACTTCTACACCATCAGAATTTTTTGTTGCAGTTTCACCTTACTGGCTTTAGAAAGACTAAGTTTAAGGCATATCCACCATGGCTTCACTTTTCAGAACCGAAGGTTGTCACTTGTGCATTCTTTGATATAGGTGGAGGGGGATCACAAAAGCCAGTGTATCTGATAACCTTGTCCTTGGTTTTGGGCATGTAAACACCATAGTTAAGATATATGTTTTCAGTGTTAGGAGAGTCACACTTGAAGAAATGACTGCACGTCTGCAGGCAAATAAACAGATCAAGAGATTCATGAGGCAGAGCTGAAGGTTTTACTCCTGTGAGGAACAAAGTAATGACTGTTGCTGCAGTGACTAAAGATATGAGACATTTGTATGAAGACTAGTTTTTAGGTTGTGTTACAAGCAGTTCAGAGCTGCACTTGTTATAATGTTCTGCATTCCGGTTAGTGATACAAAGCATTGCTTCTATTGTGTCATTTGTGTGATGAACACTCTGTACAGAACATGATGATCAAATGACTCGTGGACATGGCTCATGGCAAGTACAATCATCAGCCAACATTGGAACCTCAACAAACTCGTGTTGGCTTGCTGTTCAATGCTGTTTTGTAAAACATAAAATTGTTATTGGGGAAAAGGGATGAACTAATTTTGAAGATTGTCCTATAGCACATTTCTAGCTAGTGGTGGTAAACCTTCAACCTGACCCTGAACAGCAGCCTCAACTCTAGCTTATCTTGTGTTTACTTGTAACATTTGGATGCTAACATGCTAAGCTAGGATGTTAAACATAATATTTGTACCTACTCAACCTCAGCTTTTAGCATTTTCTTTGTTAGTATTTTACCATGCTAACATTAGCATTTAGCTCAAAGTGCCACTGTGTCTATACAGCCTCTACAGCAATAACTGCTTACAAAAAGGTTGGGGCTATTTGTTAATTTATAATCTTTGAGATTTTAGCACTTGCACCAAATATACTGTCCCCCTCTACACGTCTTACAACATAACAAATAGGTGAAATTATTCAATATATAAAAAATGAATGCAAAGCTAGAAGGAAAGTCAAAATAATGGACACAAATCTGTGCAGCTTTGTTTTGTTCTTCTTCTTTCCTTTCTCACTAATCGCCTCACAATCCCTCAGAGGTATCTGATGAGCCTTTGGAGGGGACCACTGGTCTAAACTACCAAACTGTATATAAAGTATTAGAAACTAGCTCCACCTCCATCAGCTATAATGAAATGCACACACATACACATTGATGCATCGTTATTAAAAAAGAAATTATAACGTTGGCTTATTTTTCCATTATTGGTACTTTTACTTCAGTTCTCAGTACTTGTACCACCACTGAGCTCCAGGGATAATCAGTAGTCTTTCAACAGAACAGTCTGACGTATAATGACACCATAAAGATCTTAACAGCTTTACAAAAAGTCATGAAAGCTGCTATCGCAATCCAATATGGCTTTTCTCTCATTTTTATGTCCATTTTGACCTTGTCTAAGTAAACTGTAAGAGTTGTCAAAGGTCAGCAGCTGCCCCATGCCTCATCAGCCAGAAGGCAAAGACAAGAATAGTAATAAAACTTACTTCAAATATATCCTCTAGCTATATAATTATAATTTTAGCTTTGAGTTATTTTCACCACCTCCTATACGACCCTGAATTTGGACTATTGGATGCTGTCACTTGATTTAAACCTCATGTGCTCTGACAAAAAAAAAAGAGAGGAATAAAAGCCTTTCATCAAATACAGATTGCTGCTAAGAACATTACAAGTGTCTGACTCCAACTCAAATAGTTGCAGTGTGATGTAAATGTCAGCTTTGCCAACAACAAATGCGGAGTGAGTATGCTGCCCGGATGATGTCGAGAGCCAAGGACGAGTACAGTGCAAACAATAATGATTTTGATCTCTTCTCTGTTGAAATCATCAATAGATGTGCCATGGCAACAACAGCTGGAAGGAAGTGGTACTAGAATATTCTGCTCAAGTAACAAGTTAATTTATTTGACTTAAAGGTGCAATCAGTGCACATGTTCTCAATAGTTGTTTGTATCAGGATTATACAGTGATGACGTTGGAAAATAAAAAAATGATTAACAGAATGAGTTTGACTTTGTTTAACGTGCCCGGCTTTTTTTCTCTCATCATTTATCAAAGTAGTGCAAAAATGTCTATCTTTAACCTATTGAATTTTTGTTTGGTACCGACAAGCACATTCAGTATTCACCAGGGTGCATATTGTAACATATTACTCTTTTCAAAGTTAATTTCACTGACACATACAGCATAGCTTACACTATCCATCATGGCTGTCAATACCCTTGGAAGTAACCTTTTATTCTTCATAGGCTCATAAAAATGAGTTTTTCATGCTCTTAATCAGTAATTGCTTGTTAAATGTACCAAACCAAGTTAAATTGTCCCTTAGGTTATCATGAATCAAATGAAAAATACAATTCAGTACAGTAGCACCCCACGTCATGTGGGACACATGGCGAGAGGACAACGTTTTGCTGGTCTTTGTGAAATGCACTTAGTGTATACCCACCATTCAGTGATCAGCAGGGGTCAAATTTAACCAGTTGATTGCACAAATCATTTTACAGCCCATTAAGCTCACAGTATAACCACTGCTGCAAGGAAAGGGTATTTCAAGAGGATATAGCATATCTGTTACCAGTTCATAAGTAGTATGTAGACTAAGATAGACCATTAGCTCACAATGGAAACAATCCCTGATGGACTGTCACTTCAGATGTAACACAAAGCATACTTTTGTTTCTTGCTTTACTCAAAATGTGTGAGTGAGCTATGAAAGGGCTATAGGCTTTATTGTAGAGAGCAAGGGGTGCAGGAGCATCATTTAGTAAATTATGGTAAAAGTTTTGTATAAAAACTACAATAAAGCAGTCTATACTTTTGAGTGTGGCCGCCTTGTAATCGCATAGTTATATTCTCTGGAAATAATTATCTGACCCATTAATTTATTAATGTGACTCTTTGTTGAGAAGGAGATTAGCCTGACCAAGTAGAGACATATTTTAATTGTGAGTCGCAAACATACGATGAAAGTGTTTCTGGTTTGAAGATGAATCTATTTAGTGTTGTTGTACAGTTCACAAGACCTTGGTGTATCATTGCTTGCTCACTTCATACCCGTATCAGCAGACATTTGTGAATTATAAAATGACAAACATATGCCACAAATGTAAGGGCTTCCTGGCTGCCAACAATCCATCATCATCATCCTTATTAAAAATAAGATCCAGTGCACTTTAGTACAAGCAAGATGGCAGCCAAGGAATGACTTTGGTTATTGTATTACCTCACCCTCTTCAAAGTGATGTCTCCATCAGAACATTCAATTGGAAAGTCTCGACTCTAACTACGTGGACAAAGGAGTTCTTCCATTTTTAGAAAAACTATTTCGAGAGCAGAATGTTAAAGATTCAAGTCTGGCTTCACTGGTCAGAGATGCCGTGATAGGAAAGCAAACTAATAACTGAACCAACTTTTGTAGCAGTTTCTGTGGTTTATACCATGAGAATGGGGGTTGTCTCATTAGTTGTGAGTGTATGAGCAACTATCGACCCAAACCTCACCGTGCTGCAGCCCGGAGGGCTTTACAATCAAAGACATAGGTGTACTCTCATTACAGGGAGGTCTCACAGACTGTAAGACTCTCTAAAACCTTGCAAGCACAACTGGGAAATTGAGAAGTACATGCGGCTCACAAAAGTCAATGAAACTTGGTGCAAGTATAGATATCAAACTATTACGTTTGCCCTGAGGGGAAACTTTAAGATGACGTATGACTGTAAAGTATGCACAGACAGCAGTATCTGCAGACGGCATAGCCATGCATTCAATATTCAAAGACAATCTAATTTTTAAAGCAACCTCAATTTGATTAGTGTTCGGACTAATGGAAAAATGAAATAGTAATGCTGTGAATACTGCAGGAGACAGGCCATAGCACAAATTTATGAGCACAAGTAGGAGTGAAGGTAAAGAGTAAGAGCAAAGCGAGCTGATATTGGTACAAGTCATATATGAAGAAAAGCAGGAATCTTGGATGATCTTTAACACATACGAAATAAATACATCTTGAGTCAAGCTCGTCTCAGCAAGAAAATTACTTTTTTTAACAACTTTCTTCTCATTTACAGTTTTGGTTCATTCTTTTCAGTTACCAAAAGTGAGTGCAAATGAAATGTTGTTTACAATTTCTCATTTAAAACTGTGTGGTCAAAAAAACTACGATAAGTGTAGATCAATAGAACAGGAAGTCTGACTAACAAGACAAGAGTCTAGAGCCGTGCCACCGCCTCTGTGAGGCTGTTCTTTGGCCGTTCAGACGGACCTTTGCATCTTATTCATTTGAATGAATAAACAGTCTTAGAGACCGAGGGCGTCATATGCTCTACGGATTGTTAAGCACCTTGAGGCAAATTTGTGATATTGGGTGATGTCAATAAAATTGACTCAAGATAATAATCAGATAATGAAAATGTAATTTATTGTCAAAGTTCAGCTTCGTTTCCTCTCCTGCCTTACTGTAATGGGGTAAGGCAGGACCCAAGAGCAGTACAACGGACACCCGGGAATCGCGGAAGAAGGCTCCATTTATTCTGTCACAGTTCAGCTCCTTTTCCTTCCCTGCCTTGCCTCTGTCTCGATAAACGACTCAGTCTTCTGTCCCCGACCACGAGATTAGCCTCAGCTCCCTCTGGTTTCTGTCTGCCTTTTCCCCTGACGGCTTGGTGTTTCCCCGAGCGCGTCTTTCCCCGTAAGCTGACCCCGGACTGTCTTGGTATTGTTGTGTGTTCTCCAAATAAATGGAGCCTTTTTCCGTGATTCCCGGGTGTCCGTCCTACTGCTCTTGGGTCCTACCTTACCCCGTTACAGTAAGGCAGGAGAGGAAAAGAAGCTGAACTGTGACATTTATATAGCACTTTAAAAACAAAAAAATGCATAAAACATAATGTTTTACAATGAAAGGAAAATTGACAGAATGAGCATAAAAATAGGGATAGAATACCGAAATGAATATAAATAACACACTTGATGACAAGAAGATAAGCTATTAAGCTAAAATAGAATGCATATGGAGATGAAAAATAAAACCTACTGAATAGTAGTAAAAATATTAAGATAAATACCCATATTTGCAGCATTCACATAAGTATTCAAACTATATTTAGATTTCATTACATGTTTCATTCAGATAATTGTGAGCTTGGTTTGTCAAAAACAGTTAGTCAAAGTGCTCCTGAATGAATATTTAAACAAACTCAGCGCGGTTTACAACAGATCTTTTCACAGTGGCCATGTTGGACATCTGGTCAGAGAAATATTCCGACACGTTGGAACTCCGGTTGTCCGACATTCAGACCATTGAATGTTTGGGCAGTTTATCAGGCATATTGATCCCCCTCCAAATTAACTTCAAATTACATTCTATCTAAGATGTATGACAGGTTGTGCAAGTCGAAACAGACTTTTATTTAAAATTCAGTAAAGAGGCTTCATCGAAGGGGGACTTGAGAGTTAATAAATGAGGAGTATTACTAAAGCAACAGAAGGCCCCTGTGTAATCCCTTAAGACTGTTTAGGTTTAAATTGAGGAAAATTTCCAATAAAGCAAGACAATGATGGAAAATGTTATTTTTCGAGTCTGATAAACTTTAATTATGTCTTTGATTCATTTGAGTAGTTAAGGACCTGGATGGTAATCAGGAGACCAATTACTTTTCCTTTACCAGATCCAGACAGTTTAATTATATAATGAAGTATGACAAGAGAATGCCATGAAAGAAGTTGTTCTCTTTCCATACAGAGTTGTGCTCATATTGCAGATGAATTGCTTGAATAATCTCACAGACATTACACTGCATTACAAGTTTGTATCAGTCAAAGTGAGGGAAACCTGCTGACAAAGCGAACAGGTGCAGCAGTTTTTGATTCATCTGCTTTGGTGAATAAACTGCCTTTGGCTTCTAAACCCTGTTTTGCTTCTTTTCCCCTTCAGAGAGGCTCTGGATTGTGCAGCCAAGAGGCAAACGTTGGTTGAGACAGGCTAGATTTGCCCTGGGTTATCCCTGCCACCTGCAACGCTTGAAGTGTGTTCCAAGAAGGTCTCCATGTCTTCTGCTGTCCCATAGGCGGGGGCTGAAACAGATTGCATCCAGGCATGCCAAGTCAGTGGCCTGAGGGCTGGACCCACTGCCAAGGCTTAGAAAACCCTCTGTTCACTCACATTTTAAACACATTATAGTTCCAGTAAGGAATGAAGCAGAAATTTGCATTTTGGGATGAATCTGAAATTAAGAAAGGAGAGGGAAAAAAATAAAACTCCCACATAGTCAGCGCTTGCAAGCAAAGCCAAGGTACATTATGCATGAAGACTTTGTTGCTCTGTAAAAAAAAGAAAAAAACGACATTAACTGTTCAAATGGTTTACGATTTTCTTTTGGCCACACTAGGATGGAAACGGCACAATTTTTGACATTCACTCTTCCCAGAAGATAGAACCTGCTGACTGTGATTATTTCCTGACTTACTCTCTAGCACCAGCGTCAGGTTCACATTTGTGGTTTGGAGTTAAATGTCTATTAGATCCCATGAAATTTGGTAACAGGATTCATGTTCCCCTCATGAATTTTAATAACTTTGGTTATCCCCATTTAATTTTTTTTCCATCTAGCCTCATCATCTGGTCAAAATGTCATTTGCCTATTACTTTAGTTTATGACAAAATACCTACAGGACTAATGCTATTCCCATCAGGAGTTGTTGTCCCTATTTTCGTCTTACAACTTTAACCCTTTCCAAGTGTGTTTTCAGTCAATGAAAATTAAAATACGTATTAAGTGTCTGGTTGTTCCTACCTCCACCCTGTCATGTCACTTTTGGTTCCAAAAAGCCATGATGGCAGTCCACAAACCAATGGGTGACGTCAGGGTGACTGCGTCCACTTCTTACCGTCTGTCGCCACTTTGTGTTCAGTGCTAACAAGTGGCGGTTAGCACACTAACGCCTGCGAACACTAAACTAAGATAGTCAACATGGTTTATTTGTTAAACGTTAGCATGTTAGCATTGTTATAATACGCATCAAGATCAAGATCAAAGCACTGCTGTGCCTTAGCACAGCCTCAGAGATCCCAGAGGTGAATTCAAGGGTTATGGCATAGCTGGTGTGGGCCTCCTCAAAAAAGTAACTTCCCATTAACACATGCATACCGTGTGGAGACAGCAAGAACAAGATGGCTGCTTGTATTACTCTTTCAAGTTAGGAGATTTACAATATTAATAGTGAGGACAAGACAGCTCTCTTTCATACTGAATTATGTAACCACGGTAATTGCACAGCAATTAATCTCCTAATCAGTAATGTGACAAGGCGAGTTAGAAGATACGTGCATATAATCTCAGTTTTATAAATATGTGCACAGTATTTTATATCACAAATCATGGTTCCTGTGGAGACTATAAAGCATGTTACAGCCTGATCACGTACAAAACATCAGTCTAGTTATGTGGAGTTGTGACCAGTGAAAGAATTCTGGCAGCAAACTATAAATCAAAAGCTACACCACAAGTATCTGCACGCAGCTGTTTGCCCCTTGAATTAAGTATAAAGCAAGTCTTGGTCTTAGTTTAGTTATTTAGAAGCAAAAGGAACAGCTGGTTTCCAGAGGAAGGTGGTTCTTTTAAAATGAACAATAATCTAATGCACATTTCCCCAGCTAGCATCTGTGTTTGCAATCAGATTTCCTCTAGGGTTAAAACACTGAGTAGATGACTATTGATGTGACTACAGTGGACTTCTTTTTCTTCCTCTTAATCACCCTTCCCTTTTTCTTTGTCTTTCTTTTCCTCTCCCTCGGTTAATTAAAAAAAAAGAGGCAAATGCAGAACCAAATGTATTTACAGAACATAATTGGTCTTGAGCACTTAGAAAATACTTTTTATGAAAAGCTATTAGCATTGATAGCGTTCTATCTCATAGACCAAACCAAGCAAGACATCGGCATAATTGGCTCTATTAGTGATTAGAGAGCAACCTGCTTATCAATGATGCCTATTTGGCAAAATCAATCCCACCCACACACAGCCTTCTCTCTCCGGGCTTTTGTATTTCTCTCTACCACCAACCAGGCTAAGTAATATAATGTCGCACATCAATCGAAGCTTTACGTTGCCTTCAGGTGCACCAACAACAGAAATGTGATCTTTTGTTCTTCTCTTGTATTCGAAACAGGAAACACAGCATCATAGCACTCTCGTTACCTCCAATTGCATCGCTTTCAGGAGTATAAATACTGAAGTGTTGCTGCTGACTGATGATTGTCTTTGTAAGGCAAGCCAACATGCTGAAATATAGCAGAATGGAATCCATTTTGACACTTCTCTACACTCAACTAAATAGCTATTTTGAACCAAAGTCCACTCCCGCTTTGAAACAAGGATGTGTAGAGCTTTAAAGTGGTGAAAAACTTTGTTTTGCCAACTTCACAATCTATCTCATGAAATATTCTCACGGTGAGAAGTGTACAAAGCTAAAAAAAGTTTATTGGAATGGGATGACAGGGAGGCACGACACGTACTTGGGTGTTTTTGATTTATATTCCGTTTTGTCTTCCACACTGCCTCACACTTATTTCTGTCACACAGTTGCAGACTTCAGCAGTGGATTTGCTGGATGAGAGGAGAAAGTTTATTAAAAAAACAAAAAACAATATCGTGGTTTTTCTACCCGACCGGTTTTTGCAACCTGCTCCATCGTCTCACTTTTTCTGCTTGGACACACAAGCATACGCACTACACAGTCAGGGTGTATTGCTCAGCTACTATTTGTACGTGTCTACGTCACGAAAATCTGTCATCATATCTGTATTTGGATGTACCAGAAGTGGGCGGGGCTTGTAACTGAAGTTTTTTTTTTATTTAGATTTCAACTGTGGAAAAATATAATGCATTGAGCTATACTACATGATTTTTCTTTAAACTTGCAAGAACTACAAACATATTAACACCTTTCAATATGAGGGTAACATAGCATTCATTTGCTGAATGTCCAACATTACTCTCCTTTGATCCCTGTTTTGGTCTCCATCAACTCCACTCTTTCACTTCTGAATGCTACATTATGTTCACTAGGTAGTTGCTAACTTATAACTTTTAACGTTATTTAAAGCTATGATCACTGTGGAGCACATCTGAAAAATAAGGCCTCATTTAATGTTCTATGGTTTCCCAGCATATATTTTTATGCCAAACAATTTTGAGAGCAGATGTGGGCTTGGCACGGCAATCATGAATAAAGTGTCGATGCCAAAAGGCTGTGTGCCGGTCTAACCAAGAGGGCAAAACCAGAGCAATGCTTTGACATTAAAACTGGGAACAACAAGGCAGGCATTGTGTTAGCGGCATCCCACTGGTAAATGCTACTTAATGATCTCACAAAGAGACGGTTATGATTTCCTCTGCCACTTATAACACTCTCTGTGAAAAGCTAATGGCCATATATTCTTCGATTATCCATTTACATGAAGTAAGACATGTTAAAAAGTGATAGAGAAATATTATAGAGCAACACATTGAGTAAAATGCGGTTGCCAAAGAAGAAACTGCTGCAAAACATTCTCTGAGCCCAGATGGAAGCAACAACAATAAAAATACATTTAGACTTATTGAACCCTGCAGCAGAACATGTCCAACGCTGCAGCAGACGTGAGCTTTTCTCTTCACAGGGACTTAGTTTCTTCAACCTGACAGCTTCATGTCATGTCATACTTGAAAGTATTTAGCATTAATTCTGCAAATTTGCAGAAAAACACAGATGAAATGGTTCCCAAGTTGTAATATTACTTACATTGCATGATTAGTTTTGTCTTAAAAGCTAAATTTCTCAACTGGGAAGTCCTTGAGTTAAATGCAGCTATGACCATATGTTACGGTAAAAACCTTGCCCCACAACAGATCCAGCTCCGCAAATGTTGAGTGTGAAGGGAAACAGGGCTGCAGCTAATGTGTCTGGACATATCCCTCCTCACCCCTCCATCTGCTTCAGAAAGCTTACAATTTTCGGTTGAAAGGTCTTGTAGGGGACACGAAAAACTGCATCCCCTTTTTCAACATCGGTCCGAGTGAAATGGGATCAAGTTCATCTTTTATTTCATATATCATAGATATAAAAATAACACAAATCCACCAAGATAAGATGTATTCAGAGATATATACACAATATCGCATAAAGAACCTCCTCCCTATCAAACACATGCAGTACACCGAGGATATATTTACTAAAGATTAAATACAATCAGAGGCTCCAGAAAGTTAATTGCCTGTGTTCCTAATCGCCCATCCTGTGGAAGGTGGAGCTGCCTGCTCTTTGTTCCCCGCACTCTAAATCAACATGATCTACACGGTAAATACACATCGGCAGTTATAGAAAACACCTCAGCCTTATTGCAGCGAAACTGAAATATGACCACTACGTTATCTTAAATTCAGTGCTCATGACCTGGCAGCACGGCAAAACAGTAAACAACATCACAAAACACTGAAATAAAAGCTTTTCATCAATTGAACGATGCCTGACTGAGTTTTTAATGGGTTCCTGTTGTCTAAACACCTCGGTCTAAACCCTGAAGTTAAAACTGCATTAGAGGCACTTTAGAACTTTGGTGGATTCGTGGAAACGTGGTAAAAAATGCCAATGCCACTAGGCTATATGATAAGAGAACCCAGACTGAAGATCGCACATCAGTATTATTAAGATATAAAATCACGGTGGCACGGGCCTCCACAGATGGCGCAAGAACAGCCAGCACACGCCAAGGTGTTTATGCTCAAAGCAATTGGAATATATGTTGGAATATTCTCCAAAACGCCAAGAGCGCCATAGACAGAACATGCAACTCCTCGATTTGGAGGAGGTATTATAATAACTGTAAACTCATCAAATATTCATTGCATTATTTATCACGTTTATATAATCACTGTCAAGTAAAGGAGTCAAATATTTAGAGCAACAAATGTATTATAATGAAACAGGTTGAGGGGTTGAATATCCTGTAAGCAATTTGATTCGGCTGACATAATATTTATTGAAATGTAGATTTTTAACATCTCCTGTTTTTTAAAGCATTTAGAAATGAATTGAAATCCAAGAAATTAATAATAGCAAATTAACTAATTATTTTACTTCTTTATTTGACAGATTTCACTGGAATTTTCTGTGTACGGTCCTTCCTTTGTATCATTTGCGTGTGACAAACCAGCCTGCATGGTGAATGGATTGTTGGTGGTCGGTGAAGTTGTTCCACGATACTGCAAGTGAATTTATCTTACAAGATCATCTGGAGGCATAAATTGTGGCCACTGACAGGCACATCCAATCTGCGAACTGATGGCAGTGGCAGGGGCCCAGTCGCAAGGCTAATGTTAGCTTGGCCTTCTATCGTGATTTTGTCCCCTCCTCCTCCTCTCACAACTTGCATGTCTTTCCACTGATTCTAAGCTGGACGTATCTTAATTTTTTGCTGGTTGAATTTTAAGTTATTTATTATATCCATGATCACCAACGATACATTACTATTTGCTAATGCTAGCTCCTTAAGAAAAAAAACGTGTGGCGCGCTAAACCCTTGACCTCACAAATCAGCCTTAATCTCGCAGTCATGTGTAAGACTTGCTTTACTGTCTTACTGCTTTACTTGGTGGCTGAATCCACAGTTAAAGTATGACCCAAAACAGTTTCCATTGCTATAATCTCAAATGTAAACCCAATTGCAAAAAAAGGAAATTTTGACACCTTGTTGTGTCACAAGAGGAAGGGTCAGAGACACAAAAACATCACAAGTCATCCTCCTGAACCATAAATATTCTAAACAAATATGGAAATATAGGCATGCGCATTTGATATTTCACATGTGGTAATGTTTGCTTGGCAGTGGCACTAGATGAAAGGTTGTGGGGTCACTAAAACCATCAGGAATAATACTTTTAGAATCACAATGATTGAGCAAATCGCATAGCAATCTGTAGATATTGAGATATGTTCTGACAAACAGTCAGATTGGCTAACAGACCATCTATCTGACATTACCATCCTTGTGCAAGGTGCTAAAAAATGTTTTTACTTGCAGCATCGACAGAACCATCTTTGGTTTTCTCTGGATGGAGTACTCACTGGCTCCTTTATGAGACTCTTTGCTTCTTTTGTGTTTGCTTTTCTGTGCACGTTGTGTTTTACTGCCCATGACCAAATCTGACACAGTTGCATTACATTATGTCTTAAAAAAACAGGGATCAGATGCATTCCTTTTTCTTTTGCAGCCAGGCTTTTCTAACACAAATCTTGTGCATCTTCAAACGGTCTTATTTGTAGAAATACTGACATTAGTAGCTTATATTTATTTACAACATGGTCTATAAGTTGCATGACTTATTTATGAGCCTCAGGTTTGCAGGCACATACTTCTTACTCTGATAAATTCATGAGCTGTGACCACTTTTCAATAGTGTAGTACAACAATAGCTTCAACGATTTTGGACTCAACTAAACAAGATCAAGGATTTCGGGCTGTGGAATAACTGAAGGCCACAAGGGACATGAGCTGCCATGACTTACATGTGTTGCGATATATTGTTTTCAAGCACCTGCTGTAGGGGCACAGGGCCCTGTGAAACAGGGGGGGGCAACAAAGCAACTGTGGTACACAGAACTTTAACATTATGTGTGTTGGAGTGCATTTGTTTTTGACATTGTATTTATTTATGTTTCATGCTGCAGAAATTGCTGCAGAAATTCCCAAGTAGCCCAGTGAAACACAGCCTCCTAATTTAGGACAGGTACAAGTTGAACATCCATTTATTGTTGCTACAAGCTTTTCATTCTTGCACATGTGCTGTGCAATGTTAGACTAAACTCTGATATCATGCAGGAACGGCTTCCACACATTAAATAAACGCAGTTTGGAAAGGCAAAAACAAAAGCAAATCACACAACCTTCATGCTCTAAACATGGAGCTCTAACTAGAGCTCCATGCATTCTGCTTATGCATGTGAAGAAATCTAAATGTAGGTATACTGAGTGCTTTAGCGAAAAGTAAATTGAAGTGTTAGCCCATCAACAGGTCAGTTGCAAATGGAGTGAAATATGTTTCTCCTTCCTTCAAATTTTACCATCCAGTCAGGGAAATGGAGCTAATGACTTAATGAATTAGCAAATTAATTAAATCACAGCCATCACTCAGTGAGATTGAGAATGCTGATACTTCCTGTACCTCAGTGCCCCCTCTATCATTTGTCCGGGGTGGAGACCAGTTTGTATGATATAGAATAAATGCAGGTGTCTGGAGAAGGAGAATACACAACAAAACCGGTGATAATTAAGAATTAAGGTAGTATCTCCAGGAAAGGGGGCTACATTATGGGCCGGCACAGAGCATAAAGCAAATGAAAAGTATACGACAGAGAGAAACAGCTAGTTCAATTACGTTGTGATGGCAGGAAAGGAGTCAGGAGAGAAGGAGTAAGAACACAAAGACACATGGATATTGCTCTGGAGAACCAGTGAAGGTGACCAGCGGATGTGTTGTGGCCAAGAGAGAGGTCGGATGGGAGGATGATCAAAAGGGATGGTGTGTGTGTGTGTGTGTGTGTGTTGGGGGGGGGGGCAGACGCTGGATGGGTTGACGTGAATGATGGAGCTGAAGCACCTAATGACCAATGTGGATTCCAGCGCAGGTAGTATCCACTAAGTATTTCATTTCCCAGGAGGCACATCGGAGCCATTAGATAAGCGCTGATGAGCAAGTAAAAAGTGTCAAGGATCAATCTGCCTTTAACTCCCATGAGAAAACCTTGCCACCACTGTTTGCCTGAACTTCTGACTCACCTTGATCAATCCTACAAACAGACAGAGCTAAGGAGACATGTTGAATTAATACACTCTGGGTGTCATGATGTACAGTAATGCACAGACAGGCCCACAAAGACAAGAAAGTAAAATGTGTCGCAATAAGTTGAATGTGAAAAGGAGTGTTGCGATATACCTGTGTTAACCATTTGATATTTAAAAACAAAATATTGACACCATTAATAATACACATATCATGCAAATAATCCAGCACCTCTTAAATCATGCACAGTTATGGTTACAGACTCAACAGCCATGAACTGGTATTCTGAATGTAATTAATTTGCCAAAACAAGAGACAACTCGCATTATGAGCAGACTTATAGTTTGACTGATAGGATTATTTATCTTTTTATCCGTAGATATTGTGATAATATTATTATCATGAATGTATCCTGTTGTTTAAAACTTTCTATTTTTATTGGAAAAAATAGTCAATACCCAATAATGACTTTAAAAAGGACATGGGACACTTTATTTCATTGGTGTTAGAGACAAATACTCAAAAATAAATGTGCATTCTCTTTTTTTCTTTTTTTTTACACATCGAATCACCTTCAAATTACTTTTACACGCAAATTTGCACCATTAAGCGGTAATGGTTGTCTGTCTCTATACGTGCCCTGCGATAAACTGGCTACCTGTCCGGGTGAACCCTGCCTTCACCCAATGTCAGCTGGGATCGGTTCCAGCGCCCTCGCGACCGTGAATAGGATCAGCGGTTCGGATAATGGATGGATGGATGGGTTTCGGATAGTGGAATGAAAAATGGAAAGCAAGCAGTCTTGACATTGCTTAAGATGGAGGAAACAGAGAGCAGGAGAATCCAAAATGTTCTCTCTTAAATAACTCTTGAAAAGAGGGAAGTTAATTAACTGACGTGCAACTTTCAGAACAAAATGCCAGGGGGAACATTGCAGAAACATTTTAAGTAGCTCTGACAAGCTGTAAAAACCCACTATACTTTACGTGCTCCGCACCAAACTGTGGACATACAGTTAGCGACTAGCTAGTAAAGTGGAGCATTTAGCAGCATAGAGCCAGATATTTCCCAAAGGAGTTAGTGGACACAAAAAACAGAGCAAAGGATTAGATAGACACGACCCCAAATTAATGATAATGTTGTTACGTAACTGCTGGATGTGGAGCCAAAATAAGCAACTGTTTGTCAACAAGTTTGCCATATCACCTCAAGAACTGACATGCAGTTAAGAACAGAGATGCCCCACTGAGAGTTGGTTTCCTGTATCTGTGTCACATGGATTTTGTCACTTTGGAAGATGAGCGACAGGTCCTGAGTCTATTAACTCTAATGACAGGAGTGAACGTGAGTACAAGTTATGTCCGATTCTTTATTCCCATCGTCTCAAAAGTCAATATTGGACCCATTTTTCACATGCCACATGCCTTTCATACACAATGACACTGAAATGGCTTTTTTTTCACACGGATAAATCTCGAGAGACACATTCAGCAACACATTCTCACAAGATCTGGCACCTTACGTTTGCGCAAGCCCAAACAAACTCATTTTCACAACGCTATGACTGCTAGCTGTGTAAATATCTAATGTTAGCGAAATAAATTGATATATATATCGTAAATATAACTCTCTGTTTCTATCCATCCAACGTTGTTCACAACACTTCCAAACGAGGTAGGAAAACGCCATCACCACGCCAAATAGGAAACAGGAAGTGGACACCATTTCAAATGATTGGCGGAGCTTGTAATGCTGCATCTTTAGTATGGAGTATTGTTGGTGATATATCGCTCACAATTTGTTTTTGACCAAAAGGAAACGCTAAATGTGTTTGGTCAGAAATGTGTCCTGTTGCACTTGTAAACCCAGAAGTGATCGCACCGTATCCTGGAATAACCAGGCTACACCTGTAAGCCACTGCATCATTTTGAGAAGTTAAACTACTGGCGGTCAAGAAAGATTTACATTTTATGGGGGTGTTTATTTACTCCTTGACATGCTTGGAAAACAATGAGTCTATAATTCAATGCAACATCTGCAGATTAAGTTCATATGATAGAAAGCTGTAGTTAGATTGTTTTCTCATCTGTAGAAATGTTATTCATCATCGTTTAATTTATTTGCAGTGCCATTGTCAGAGTGCTTTTTCAGATTTGTTTTGTGTACCAGGAGAGACTACTGATTTTGGCTTTCCTCCCATGGCAGTAAAAACTTTGTAAACCCCATTTTCCCTCTGTCAGGTGTACATTCTTAAATTACTTCGATGGGAACTTTATTGATTTTGGACTTGTTTGTTTGTTGGCAGCTGGGTTGATTATATTCACAGCTTGGAAGCAGACAAAGCACCTCAAATGATATGCACAATCCTTGCATCTTGTATCAGCTGTGTGGCGCACCCATCACATTCCCGTTTGACGCCCGCGGCCGTATAATGCGCAGCCTCGACGTCGACGCACGAGTATACGAGAGTGCACGGGCTGTGAGGTGGGGATCTCGGAGAGTATAAGAAGTGTGCACACGGCCAGAGCACACACACACAAATCTGGTCGCTGCTGAGGGGCCACCTTGTCCTCTTCTATCTGGATAGAAAACAGAGGAACAACCGCAATTCTTTCACGCAGAGCCTCTCTGCGCTACACTTTTTTTATTTTTTGGGAAAACTCTTGTGCACTCTCTTTCCCCTTCTTGCCTTTAGTCGGACAATATTTCCCCTTCCAGATAATTGAGTTCCTTCAGTTATTTGTGTGAGCAAGTTTTTTTTCCAGCACCACGGGTAGAGTGGACAGCGACGCAGCGCCAGCAGCATGGAGCCGTACACGGTCTCAGGAGCTCAGCTCTCCCTGTCCGACCTTTACTCCGTCATCCCCTTTATTAATGTCACCTTCTCGGACGAGGAGATGGGCGACAGGCTGCAGAACGACACCGAGCAGCAGGGTCCGGTGAGGAGCGCCGGGGGTATAATCATAGCCATATGCATCACGGCTCTCTACTCCGTCATTTGCGTGGTGGGACTTCTGGGCAACGTCCTCGTAATGTACGGGGTGGTCAGGTAAAGGATTGCTTTTCATTACAGTCATTTTACTGGTGAGTGCCTCAACTGCTATGAAGCACCTGATAAGAGCAACAGAGCCCAAAATTGTATGTGAAATTCACCCACAAACACTCATTATGTCCTTCTGTGCATGAGACCTTTTAATGCCCATAGGACCAATATTTGAAATTGACTGAGTGATTTTTAGTAATGGTCTCACAAATGTAAAACAATTTGGATGCATTTTAATACAAAGTCTATATGTTTTGTTTTTAAGCTTGCTTTTGGCTTTTATTCTGGCCCCCTTTCATGAAAGTACTAAATCCACTCTCAAAACGATGATTTCAATTGAATGGAAAGAAAATGAATGCCATGAAAAAAAATGAGATTTTCTCCAAACCTCTGGTAAAAAATGCATGCATTCCTAATTGCATTTGTGTGTGAACTACGTGCGGACCAAACAAGTGGTGCCCTGCATAAAGCATGAGATTGTTTTTTCATTATTTCTACATGAAGCAACATGTAAAAGTTTTATGCCAAAGAGGGTTGGTTGCAGTCGAGTCTCTCATCTCAGTCGCAATCTCTCAATTCAGTTTGACTCATCTGAGCCTCAGCCAGAGAGGGCTGTTCAAACAGAGTCTCCATTAGTTTGCGCAGATCTGTGGTTCATCAGCTCTACACTTGGATTGTTAGAGGGGAAATGTAAATGCAGTTAGAGGCAAGGTTTTTATGTGGCGTCTTAATGAAAACTGGTGTTCTGTGTTTACCTCTTGGGATATAAACAAGAGCCCAATCATTTATTTAAGCTTTTTAAGTGATGGAAACTAAGGTATTTGAAGGCTTAACGACTTTGTAAATAGTAACCAGATTTTCTTCATTCGTGAACGTTTGCAGTATAATTGTCAGTCTGAGGTCACAGTTTCCTGCTCAGCTCTAAAAGCATAATAATAAAGCCTACACCCACTTTGTCACTAGATACAAGCACCCTTTCATTTCTTGAGAAGCCACCCATCCCTAACCTGTGTGCTCGTCAGGAATAAAGAGCTTTCGCAGCAGCTCTGCTTGTCCTTGCTCATTATGTTAATTTGACTAATCTCAAACATTCTCTGTACGTGTTCTTCCAATATCACCTGAAGCATTAATTACTGCAGCTGGGCCGGCAAATCCAACAAGCAGGTAGAATTCATTTAAGTTGCCTCGGCAGAGAAGGATAACACAGCCGAGTGGAGGCAAAGCCATCAAGGCCAGTGGTTGTTTTTCAGCCCACAGGTATGACATGACAGGTTAAAATGTATTTCGATATGAACATGGTCAAAACGGTTGTTGGTATTGCTTTAATGTAGACAATGAAAGAGAGAAGCAGAAATAGTGCTGTAAACAGAATATAGGAAAAGTCACAAGCAAGGCATTTTCTGCAAGTGGCAATCTTTGGATATTGAACCAAGAAAAATTCATAAATATTTAAAACTCAGCCCATTATTTCCATTCAGGGCTTGGAGTGAAAATAATGGGGAAAAAACAAGGCACAAGACGAGGAAAAAAAAGAGTGAGCGAGGGAGATAAGAGGGAGACAAAAAGGAGATGGATGAGACCTCAGAAAAGGCAATGAATCAAATTGTGTGCAGCGATACCTCTGGCATTCGTGTTTGTGTGAGTGAGAGAATTCATCTCTAATGCAAGACCCCATAGAGGCAGAGGGAAGTTGAGCACATTAACCATCCCAGCAGAATATTGTCTCCTGTGGAAGTTCTGTACTCTGAAGGGACCGAACTTGGAGAAGACACCCAAACTTAGACGCAGATATAGTGCTTTAAAAAAATAAGTAAGAAAAGCTGGGTGAATACTGGGTTCCATGTATTTATCCTTTATCTTGTAGTTTTTAAAAGTTTCTAAGATGCATATTATGGATTTTTTAATCTAACAATACCCTAAATAACAAAAAACTTAGGTTAAAGAAATGCAAATAACCATGCAACTATGTTTGCAAAAAATCATCTCAGAAATAGTGGAGAATGTCCCTCAAAACCCAAAGATAATGACCAGAGAAAAGTAGCAAATCTTCATATTTGAGAAGCTGGAACCAGCAAATGTTTGTCATTTTTTTTTATTTATCTTTTGTCATTTTTTGCCAATCTTTTCAGCAGTAATCATAACTAAAGCCCAATTGAAAGCCTCCTTCTGTGATTTGTTTTTCCTTCTACTTCAAGCAGCTTATAACCAAAGCATAAGTCATAAATTTGAGATATTTCCTTCCACTTAGATTCACGGATAGAGGCGCTGAAATGCACACAAACTCCATTTAGAGTAGAGATTGCATGGATGCTCACGTCTGTGTGAATTAGGCTGCAGTGGTGTTGAAAGCCTTCGGTCTGATTGCTGATGGAGAGGCCGGCACCTCTGGAGATGGTCCACGCAGGGTAGGAAAGCAGCACTTGGCTTCTCTTATCTTCCAGCTATCCTCTCCTCCTATCCTGCTGCCACACCTGTTAGATAAGACCTGGCTCAGTGCTCAAGCAATTTATTATCAAGTGGCCTCCATTTGAAATTGGTCCGGTGTGCAGCTAGTGGCAGGCTGGATTAGTTTGAGTGTAAGTAGAACTGAGCTGCTTCTTAAGGATTATTGTTCCATTTTGGCCAACAAAGCAGATAATGGATAGCATTCTCACACTCTAGGCTTTATTGGTTTTCTGGAATGATAATATGTTGGTAAAGATAAAATAACTACAGTATGAGTTAACATAGTCAAAAAGAGTTGTTTCTTTTTTTTGTAGAGACAGGGAGTCGACATTTGGCTTAAAATATCATAGCCTTTTGCTAAGAGGAGGAGCATGACTGTATGACTCTGTTGTCTCAGGCCAGGCAATAAACAGACTGATACTCACTCACACACACAAACACACACTTTGTCTCACTGCTTGTCTTCCATCTCACCCAGTACCATGTGTGTGTGTGTGTGTGTGTGTGTGTGTGTGTGTGTGTATTGGCCTTCAGCCCTGGAAACACAGGAGAGAAATAATTGACGTAGTCACAACAGGCAGTGTTAATCCAACTCGCGCCTAGATAAAGGACTGATTTCAATACAAATGTAAACTCTACAACTGAATGTGGATTTGTATGGAGCACCAAAACCGACAAAAGGAAGTAAAAGGTCTACGAAGAGTCAAAAAATAGGATTGAATACATCACACAAATTATACAGTTACTAATAGCCGTGACAGCGGGTGACTGGTACAGCTTTCACCTTGTTAGTCTGTGTGTGTAATCTTGTCCTGGAGACACCTTCTGTAGCGGGAACCAGCCTGCCAAAGAAGCGTTTTTGAGTACTTTGAATAGTTGAGATGATAATGAAGGACAAGAAGACAGACGTGATACGAGTAAGGGCACTAGAAGTAGGGTGCTAGGAAGTGGGCAAGGGGCCATTGTCATTAATTTATGTTTTCATGTGTTTTTGTCTGAAGCCATTCCTTCTGTTTGCTAGGGGTAAGGGCTCAGGGTTTGCTATTACATGGAACAATCGTTACCATCCCATACGATTCTGACGCAATGGAAAGGTTGTTTACTTCTCCAGTAAATATGACGGACTTTAGATACGACTTGGCAACGTGAGATATTTCTAGTCCACTCAGCTCCCCTTTGGTTACACTAATGCAATCATTGTGTTTACGAGTGTTATCATACAGTTGTCAAACAAATCACTTGTTGAAGTATAGATTGCTTCTAAAACCTTGGCTGGTTAGATAGAATTTACATAGTGCATCGTTGGCGGCATTTGATTAATGGCAAGCTGAATAATAAACCAGGGGTCAATGGCACTCTATCTTGGTAAACAGGCAGAGATCGTTCACATGCCTACAGACCCCAGAAGTCAGGGTGGTCAATGAAAGCTAGTAAAGGCCTACAACCCTCATTGATTCAGTGTACTGCTTTTGAGACATTTTTTATTCATGTGGAACCAGAACTCATGTGTGGAGGAAGGCATTGGTCAGTCATGACAGCCTCATAACACAGTCAATGCTGTAAGGAAAGAAGAACAAAAGAAGGAAGTGGGCGATTAAACCATCACAGAGTGTGACAAACGTGCTTTACTGTAACATGAAAAAGGGCCGTTACAATGCGATTTCTTGACACTTAATTGCTTCTCAATGCCTACAAAAAGGAAGATACAAGCTTGCCCTTCTATTTGAATTAAACACTGAGCAATTAACCATAACATAACCTCAGGACAAGCTATGCAATTGCAATGGCACAACGTTGAATTGGAAAAGTTTCTAGTCACAGTTTCTGCATTTTATACATAACCACCTCTTTCTGCTTGGTGTGAAAATAAAGTCTTGTCATGTGTCACCTGCTGGGGGGAAACACACTTAAAAGCATAAAAGAGCATCCCCCTGTAGCCACTTCTGTCTATTTTAAATGTCACACCGGATCTTTGGTATCCTCATAATCCAACCAAGATCCTGAGTGCCAGCATGGATGTGACATAGAACTACACACGCCTTCTTAAATTACTTTTACCTCTGATTTACAGTACCTGTGTGTACATAAACTACAATGAAAAGCTGCAGACTTGCATTATTTCTACCCCCCTTTCCACCACGTTCATTTCTAATCTCCACATGGTCATAAAATTGGGTGGTGTAACATCTAAGCCCAATCATCCCAGTGTTGGTTTACTGAAGCTCTGAAAAACAGGAGATGGTGTGTGGGCCTATTTCATCAGTTTGGATTAGGGAGTAGGGAAAGAGATTTCTTTGGAATCACAGTTCAACTATCAAAGTGACTGCCGATAAACACACACTCACATATAATCCTCTCCACATGTCAAAAGTGAAGGTTTGGCTGCTTAGTCAAAGGCTTCAAACAGATTGCGATGCCAAAGTAAACAGAGAGCAGTTAACTGTATGAGACTATGACAGAGTTTTAATTTAGTCTCAAGACAGCTGTGATACAAAATCCATCTGGTTATTTTTGTTGTTAGTCTGATGCCACATTGCATCAATGCATTACATTAATATTGTGCTTGATTCACAGACAGCCCTTACGTAACTACCAAACGCTCACTGCACTCCTTTGCTGTAAGTGGAATTTAATACATGCATTGGATTAGACTGATGAAACATACAAGGGAATGTTCAAAACCAGCCATCTGCTGCTGACTTCACGGTTTCCTTCTGTCTAGATTGAGAAATGAACTGAAAATTAATTTCTTAGTGTCAAAGCCACATGGCGGTGTGCTGCAAATCGACATTAAACAGATAGGCCTTAGACTATACAATTTCAAAGGATATCTAATAACATTAACATGACATGAGGTGAAGAATGAAACGTATACTGTGCTTCTCTGTGATTAAATTCATCATTCAAGATGGCATTTTAATCATTAGGAAATTATAGGATATGTTATGTAAAAGAAATACAAGGCAAGGACAAAGCTAAAAGAGAAAGCCAAAAGCCTCCCCTGGAGGGCACAGGAAAGTTCACAGGGAGGTGTAGGTAAGTCATAACTCAAGTCAGATCTTTGAGGGTTGTTCCAATACCAGTATCAGAAATACCTCCGAGGCATCATACAATGCTGGATCGGATATCGGCGAATACACGAATCAGTGCACCAATCCGATATCTCGTTATCATATCATTTATCAGCTCATTTACGCAACACAGGAACAACACCACCACGTGTCGCTCACTAACCGATCCACACATCCTGCCCAATCGATACCACGCATGTGAATGCTCAATCTATAGCTAAACTCTAGCAAAAAAGGATCGCTGCTTCTGAAATTCTGATAATAAATTATACAGTGTTTAAAAAAAAAAAAACATAGCTGAAGAAGAATCCACCTCGCTTCTATTTCATTTCTGTTGCAAGTTTCACCTGCGCAGTAGCGATCAGGCAGGTGCTAGCGGAGAGTGTAATGTTAGCCAGAGTGAGCAAAATGTCAGCAATGTGGCAATATATTATACACTGGATAATCTCACCACTAAAATTGTGACGTGTTTTTAATGCTCTGGTGTTGGATTGGCACTAGATATCAGTATATATGCAAGATCAGGAATGGGGCAATTTTAATTTACTCAGTTTAAAAGTCAAATTTATCAAAGAGCTTATTGAAAAGAGGACGAGCAGCTCTTCTCACTTAAAAATAAACTCATAGATCTACTTTAAAATACAAGGACGAGATTAAAATCAGAAATTTTGAAATTTGAACTGAATTCTCCTTCAACTTGACAGAGGAGACAGTCAGTGGTGAGACTCAGCAGACCGTAAATAATGGAACAATAGATGTAATTATAATTTCTGATTCAGCTGAAGCCTGCGTTCACATCATACAGATTCATTGTATCTTGCAAAATTTCAGCCCACAGAGTTCAGTCGCTAATATATCATTAATGGACCAGCTCCCAAAAGTGTCATCTGACGTCATCTATTTAACTCTTGATGACCCTTCCAGTTAGCTTGCCTGAAGGAGGACTCATTTGCACAAAAAAATACATAAGCTGAGAGTCTGTTTTCTAGAAAGACAACAAAATGGTACAGGTTTACAAGGTCACAGCCTGAAGTGGCAGACACAGCTCGATAATGTATAGGCTACTATTGAAGACTATATTCTCTTTTTCTGAGTCAAACTCCTGCCGCTTTACTTCATGTGGTATTTGTTGGATCAGTTATTTGCAATTTAAAACATGATACTCACTATACACAAGACAGGTTACATGTATTGTGTGCATTTAATCAGTTCAACCCATGCGATGCAATAAAGTTAGACCCTTAAGATGGCTAAGCCCAATTAAAAAAAATAGCTTATGCTGCTGTGCTTGTGTCCTGAGTTTGGCTACACCTTGCTTCAATTATATAGACCCCTGCCATCACTTACACCACTAATACTCCAATTATTGTATGTACACGCAGCGTGAAAAATGACTACAAAATAAATAAAAATTCAGATTTTTCTCTTTTTATTCTCTATTTTTTCCATTAAACTGTTTTGTTTTTGTTTGTTGTTGAATCAACCTATACTTATTCATTCAGACAATTCTAAAATAAAGAAAAACAAAACAAAGTTTTCAATGGCATATAGTATCAGAAAAATATATTCATACAGCATAGTAATATGTATTAAACAGTATCTCTTAATACAATTTTGTCATTTTCTGGTCTCTAATGCTTGTCTGTGCTACGCATGTAAATTGGTTTGTAATTGGAAGCAATCATTTTAAAAAACTGCAATCTCCTTGAAAAATAAATCAGCTAAGCTTTGTATTCAGTATCTTGTAAGGTTTTTGATGAGAGAAGCCTTTGTGAAAATAAGCCTTATACTCCAGAGGAAAACTTCTGACCTCAATAAGCCAATACTGTACCAAATAAAATGAGTTCAGTGCTGATGACCATTATTTTTTTCTTCCGATACATATTTTCATCTCACACACTCAAAGAACAATGCACAGACCCATGCTAAGAGCAGGCTGCAACACATACAATATATATATGAACCTCAATTAGATAGCAGTAGTGTTTTATTTTCACATTTCCCTGGTGCTTTTCTTGCAAGTAGGCTGCTTGATCAGAGGCCCATAAGCCAATTGTAACTATTATCTCAAATCATTCATTTAGAGAAAAATGTGTTGTTGTTCACAGCTCTACACAGCACATCCATAGCATGAGGGAATTAACTCTTACTCTAAGCCATAAAAAACCCGCTGCACAATGAATATCATTTTCAAATCCACAGAGAATTCCACACCCAGCTGCTCTTATTACGGCTGCTGCCTATTGCAAACACATTTTCTCTGCTTTGTGATCACAATCAGATACACCAAGATGAAGACGGCCACAAACATCTACATCTTCAACTTGGCTCTTGCCGACGCCCTCGCCACCAGCACGCTGCCCTTCCAGAGCGCCAAATACCTAATGAACACCTGGCCGTTTGGGGAAGTCCTGTGCAAGCTCATTATTGCCATCGACTACTACAACATGTTCACGAGCATCTTCACCCTGACCATGATGAGCGTGGACCGCTACATAGCTGTATGCCACCCAGTCAGAGCGCTGGAGTTTCGGACGCCGGTCAAGGCGAAAATGATCAATGTGCTCATCTGGGTCCTGTCCTCTGCGATTGGGGTACCCATTATGGTCATGGCTGTGACCAAAGTGAAGGAGAATGGTGAGATAGTGTTCTCTTCTACTGTGTTATCTTTCATTATTAATTAAAGTCTTCATACAAGTATTAACCGTCTTCCAGAATTGGGGAAGCCATAAAGAGTTGAATTTGTATGCCTCCCCCAAATAAATCTTTGCCAAAGTGCTCGAGAAAAGACATGCTCTGATCTGCATGATTAGCATTTATTAAGCCAAGCGTCTGGTCCTCGAAACGTCATCAGAGCTTACATGTCACACAAAAGAAAAAAAGCTCTCCATCAAAACCCAAACAGAGGATAATATTTGATTTACATGAGTAGCCCTGGACATTCCCTGAACTGTACTTACCTTTACTACTCACCCAAGGTCACAAAATCTACTTTGTGTCTGCATGAAGTTTTAAGGCATGTTGAAAGATGAGCCTACACTAGTTCAATTCATCAATGTCTTTGGGATACCGTCACAGCTCCTTTCCAAGTAGACCTTGAAGAGGAAAAAAATGTTTTAATGAATCTTTAAAAAGGAGAAAACCAATGTTCCTATCGGTCGAAGGACAATTTATGTCAATGAGTACCAATGTTCAGTGCCAATCAGCTGGCAACCTTCGGGTCTGAAAAGGGAACCCAATGCAGAAATGCCTTAAACTTGCATTCTTTCTAAAGTCTATAAGGTCTATATAACCCTACTTTTCACTTGATTTATAACCTTTGCAAACATTTAAACACAAGTTTATGGTCTCGATTGCTAGTTTCAAGTCTTCTTTAATACAGCCTGATGTTCATTTAATAAATTATGGTCCTGTTTAGAGTAAAATAGACAGTAAAGCAGGGTATGCTTTAGGGCAAGGATACCTTGTGATAGACAGGTTACTACCACACCGTTGTCCGGTCTGGGAGTTGTCTGTGTTTTCATCTTACAACTTTAACCCTTTCACAGTGCGTTTTCTGTCCATGAAAGATAAATGTAATGTTTTGCCCTTCTAAAAATGTCCTAATCAGCGTTCAATTGTACCTAGCTCCACCCTTTTGGGCCACTTCTGGTTGCAAAAGAACAAGATAGCAACGGACCAAATTCTGAACACTAGGCCTCAAAACAGTAGTCCACAAACCAATGGGTGACATCACGTGACTCCGTCCACTTCTTTTATACAGTGCGTTAAGTAACACACATATTTCACACATATGGACTAAAATAGTAGAGGCACATTCCTAATATCCTGGTGCTGCCCACTGTGACTCAAGACTCAAAGGTCAACCAACGGCACAACGTGGAGAAGTTAAAATAGACACCAGAGATGTAGGTGCACCAACCTGGACATCGATCCATAGCACCTACTTTGTTGTGCACCCATATGGGGGCAACAGGAGCAAATAACGGTCCACTAAGAGTAAATGTTCAATGCTTAACATGGTCCCAAACTTCAAGCTTGTGAGAGACAATAGAGAGTCTGTATATTTAGACAAACTCCTAATATAAGTATAGCAGGGCATAAAAGTGAGGAAGTCGGGGTGGTAGAAGGGCCAGTAGCACATGCGGGTGGAAGACCGGGGATGTTAAGATTTAGCCAGGATCTGTCTAAACCTGCTTGTTACCATAACCCTACATTAACAAATTATTTTGAATTCTACCTGCCCTATTTCCAGGTCAAACCATGTGCATGCTGAAGTTCCCTGACCCTGATTGGTACTGGGACACTGTGACAAAGATCTGTGTCTTCATCTTTGCTTTCGTGGTTCCTGTGATGGTCATCACGATATGTTACGGCCTGATGATCCTGCGCCTGAAGAGCGTTCGTCTGCTCTCAGGCTCCAAGGAGAAAGACCGCAATATGCGTCGCATCACCCGCATGGTCCTGGTAGTCGTGGCAGCCTTCATCATCTGCTGGACCCCCATCCACATCTTCATCATCGTGAAGACCATGGTGGAGATCGACACAAGGAACCCCTTTGTGATAGCCAGCTGGCACCTGTGCATCGCCCTGGGCTACACCAACAGCAGCCTCAACCCTTGTCTCTACGCATTTTTGGATGAAAATTTTAAGCGGTGCTTCAGGGATTTTTGCCTTCCCTGTCGGACCCACGTGGAGCAGCACAGTCTGACAAGAGGCCGTAACAACACCAGGGAGCCAGTGTCCGTATGCGCTCCTACAGAAGCGGAAAAGAAGCCTGCATGACTAGGCATGGAAGGGGTCCCACACAGCTCTCGCTCGAGGAGGATCCAGCAAGATCTGCAATCAGAGGTCACCCAGATCTCCACAACAGAATTTTAAGATCATAAAGAGAAAAGGCTAGTCTCAAAGAACGGAGTCGTGACGATTATTCTCTCCAATTTGTCTGACTGAACATTCAAAGGGAATAGCTAAAGATAATGGAAAAAAATTTCTCTCTGATCTTACTTTTCTGGTAAAGTTCTGATAACAAAATGGAATCTTCTTTTCTCAAATGTGACGCCTTACAAAGGCTGTGACACTAGATGGTGTGATAGCCCAAAGAGTAAATTCAAATGTAAGCAAGATTACGAAGCAGAACATCCCCAGCTCATGATTAGACTGCCCAAATTGAAGAAAAGTGGACAGACCTTTTTGAGGATACAAAAAGGACAAAGAAACATCTGCAGATTTATATCTCGTCAAGCAAAGAAGGTATTGTTCAAACATCATCCATCAGAGAGCATTGTAATAAGACAGAATGACTGACAGGGTAAAACATTGCATCAAAAGATAGGATTCTGAAACAATGGGATTTTCAATTCAATCTTTTTATTTCTTCTAAGGAACACTTGCCTATACGTTCAAAGAAACAAAATAAATTGTGGTGGTAAAGTGTATTATGACTTTTTCATTTGTATCTTTACCATCAATACAAAAAAGATTTGCCTTACAGAGCACGACTGATGTCCACCGACAGCTGGATGAGGAATTATAGCATAGCTTGTTGCAAAACAACGTCAACCACGCTCTACATTGAGAAAAAGGGGAATCTTGTACAACAAAAATGGACACTTGTTGTTTTGTTTTTTCCCCCTTAAGACTCTGCCACCATCAACTGTGTTTAAAGCTTTCATGGTTCAGAAAAGGTCTGTTATACAAGACATGAAATCACAATCAAGCCCAATTCATAAGGTTTTTTGCTCAGATGGAAAAATCCAGAATGACATTGAACCACTGAAGCTTAGATTTCTATGGACGTCTTTTCTGCACACCTACTTGACTTTCATGAGTGGTGTCAAGTCTGCAGACACCCTCTGAGCAGAATCACTAAAGAATGGCAAACCTGCCAGTGAAGAATAATGTTGGCAGCCACAACACTTCACTCACCTCGTTGGTTTATTGTTTGAAACAAATGTAAAGCCAATGAACACTCCAAAAGTCTGACTGAGAACATTTTCGTCACAGAGATGCCTGTGCTTGAAGTAAACAAACAAACTGCTTAAAGGCAATTATTGATCTGCATTTAAATGAGCTTAATGCCTGTCATCTGGAATATCTGTGGCACATTTAGGACATATTGACTGGTTATTTATTCCGGGTCATTTATTTACTCCCAAAGATGATGATATCAATCAAATGGGAGACATTTATTAATGGATGCCGTGCAATTAATGATCATTTCAACTTTGCATACCAAATGATGTATGTCAGAGGTGATTATGCGGAGCTTCTAAAAATTTGCTCTCATGTGGAAATATTTTGAAGGCAAAATACATGTTGACATGCAATCATGTCAAAATGTGCCATAGTTTTGATTAATGTTGAAATGTTTATTTAATGTGGTAAATGTTGAATAGATAAAACCATCCAAACGGAATGTAAATCAAAGAAGATGACAGTAAAACCCCCTTTAGGCATTTGGGATGGACTCTATAAAACATTGACCCGACAAATGAAAAGAAAAAAATTCAATAAATGTGAATTTGTAGATAACATAAAGCTTTTGCATTTGAACAAATTGGGCTTCAGCTGCAGTTAAATGACTTTGAGGTGTACCTGTGATTCTGTATGCTTTCTTTACACTTTTTAGATCTTACTATTTCCACACAATGCTTTAGATTCATGAGGCTCAAATAAAAAAATAAATAAATAAAAGAACAAAAGGCAAAACAACAATCCGATGCTTGGAAATGGCTTTCTGCTCTGTTCACAGATTCAGCAATTTGGCTGTGATGTGATGTAGAGTTACTCACAGAGACAAGGAGAGAGACTATACATATTGACTATTTTGTGGGAAGTAGGAGATTGACATTCTTTGCGCCGTAATACATTCCTGCATATTTTCTTACAATGACAGTGGTGATTTAAAGTGTACTGTATATACATGCTTAGCTTTGACAAAGTGCTACATCTGTCAGGTGTCCAGGATATCTCTCAGCCAGCATTATTTTTGCAAACTCAAATTAAGGGCACAATGACAGAAATGTTAGAATATGTTTTCCAAAAAAAAGAATGACAAGGGTGGTAAACTTATTATATTTTGACAAATAAACGAAAGCTAATTATTTCCAATAAATGGATTTATAAAAAATATCTGTTTTGTGCATTCAGGGTATGATCAAAGTTAAAGTGTGCATGATTTTCACTTTATTATCACATTAAGATGGCTCCTTAAAAATTGTTTTCTTGTGTCATTTTTCATCTCACTGCAGAATTATTATTCTTTTTCATTCTTTTAGATGCAAATTGATCCACTTGTTAGAAACAGTTTGTTAAATATAATATCAATGTAATTTTCTCCGCATGGCCGAGTCCACAAGAAAAAAATCAGTAATATTTTACCACCTCATTGCACAAAGTGACGAAAAAGAAACAGAGATGATATCTCAGTATTACCGATCAATGCTGGTCAATCAATGTTGCCCTAATGGCAGTGGAGATTTCCAGCTTTACAATCAAGCAGTCTGGTCCACACCCTGTAGTATTTCAATACTAATTCCCGCCCCCTGCCTCCCAAATCATCCCCTAACACACATGTTCTTCCTGGAAGCTCTTCACTGACGTAATGAGCTTAATTTTTTGCACTCACACAGCAAAATAGCCTTAGTCACAGAAAGCTTTAGAGCTTTTTTATTTGTAGGATATTACTGGTCCTTTAACTGGCCAAGCAACATAAAAGAAAAAAAAAAAAATTCAGAGGAAAAGAAAAACTGAAACTAATCTTATCAACTAATATTTACACATAGTAAACCTGAACTCCACCATAAATAGCTTAAAATGCCAGGTGGAGCACAGCACAACTTTCTAGTGATTTATGTCTACAGCAAACTACAATAGCGCATTATACTGTACGACCAGTGGTACTAACTCCTTTCCAATGAAAATAACTTTAGCTTCTAAAGTCGCTCATAGGTTCATTTACAACCATATAATAAAGGAAGTTAGAGAAATCTTTAGACAAATGATCATAAACTCACTACAGGGAGATCTCATTTGAAGTAAAAGATAAAAAAAAAAAAATACAGTGAACAAATTATTTACATTGGATTATTTAAAAAAACAAAAACTTTGTGAGGCGAGAGAAAAAAATATTTGGTTCACATCACAAATGTCGGCCTTTTTTATTTTTTTTTATAAAAAAAATCTAAGGCTACCCCTGACTGGCCCTGACTGCTTGTGGATGGTGCAAGAGGGGAGGAAGAGAGCCAATATGATATATTGAGTATTCCTCACTTTTTCCCTGATAGTCACTTAGTTTGTTGCTCGTTGCTTTTCAGAAATAAAAGTCACTAAGATAGTCTGAATAGTCGCTAAACACTGCGTATGGCAGGTTTGGTGTGTGTTATATTAATTAACTGTAGCTTATTTGGTTATATGATACTGTGTGAAACAGTTTATTAATCTGGGATTCTAGGAGGTGAGGCAGCAGAGTTGAGTCTGCTGTCACTTATGCTGAACGGAGTTCCTATTGACTGTCGATCGACAGTTCATATCACTGATTGCTCCTTCAATCTTCATCCTCCATTCAGCTTTGTACCTTTGTAATTTGCCTTTCATTATTGTCATTATCAATTTCGTCATTTTTATATTTGACATAAGACTGCTTTACACTGTAAACGGAAAGCTGAAAAGCCCGTGTGAATGTAAATAACTGTAAATTTGTGTAAGGTGCCACTATGTTGTTTAATCCCTGACTGCAGTACAGTGTGTAAGGCAATTGTGCTGATCATACTTTTTAAGCTGCTTCTGTTGAATAAACATTTCTAATGCAAAAGCTGTGCTTCAAGCCTAACTTTAATTATTGGTAAAAATAAACAAAATTAAATGAAGCACAAAGAAAACTGCCTGAGCTCCTTTTCTGAAAAAAGTTTTGGTTTCCTGGAAACACAATGGATAGCATAATATTTGCTTGAAAATGATTGGGCTCCTAATGGAATAATCCATCTTGCATGACCGTGATTCAATTTAAATAGCAGAGAGTGCTTCAAAATAGTCCTTCATGACATCGGACTGCAAAGTGCATTTCCACTGGTGCTCAGATAAACACACAAGAGATGGCCCAAGGCTGCTCAGAGTCCCAGAGTGTGCTATCCACCACTATCAGAAAATTAAGACCAGCATCTTGCAGTCACCATGGAGACCAGCGACACCAGTGTGCAGTGCTCCAGTGAAAGAGCTTGACGAGTTTCAATTTAATTATGGAGGTTTCCTTCACTAGCAGCCACTGATCAATTGCTGTTGTTGCTCTAACCAAAACAACAGAGAAGCCTCTGTGCAGATTAAACAAGGACTGCCCACTTTAAGAGCAATGGGAAAGGCTCATATCCCCAATGTGATATTCAATAGTAATTCAATATATGTATTCTAATATGCAGATTCTGTGCTGCTGCTGTCATAATTCCCAAAATGCTAGTGAACAAAACCTGTCTCCTATAAATTATGCTAATTTGTAAGTAAGTAAACAAAAGAGTACCTAGTTACTAATTTGCAACAGCAAATATATCATACCAACTATATTGTTGTGTAAATATTATACAGTATACACATTAATGAGAGAAAGAAATGCCACTTGAATTACATCACTTTTGTTAACTAGGAAATGTTTTAAATAAATGCATCTGGCAAGTCAGAACATTTTCATACAGAATACATCTGAAAACTTTTCACTGATAATGCATTTCATTTGTTTTTCCAACAATTTCTGGTTGTAAAAAACTGTTTTTTTTATGATCCTGTTTGTCAAATTCTGAACTAGACTAAGGATCTACAGCATTATAGCAACTCTGTGAGACTGTGCTGAGAATGTAGCCTTTATTAGTATTTCACGTATATGGTCATTAACCAAAATGGTGGGAACATTTTAGTTTTTACCTGATGATGACTGATAAAAACTTCAGTGTTTTTGAAAAACAAAAATTTGTTTTTACAATTCATCCTGGACACAGATGTATGTACCATGTTTATGGTAATACATTCAATAGTTGTTGATGTTGAGACATGTCACTCAAAACCACAGATGGCGGTGGTAGATACAATGTTAGGAAATCACCAAAGTGCGTAGTATATGTTGTCTGAAACTGTAAATGTAGAGATATTCTACTGGTTAAATGAAAACTTTGATCTGGTGGTGCAAGATAACCAGCCAGAGCATCACAGAGGTTATTAGGGTTCATCCACAGGGCACTTTCCAATCGGGGGGGGCGGGGTGAATAGTTACTTTAACTTTATAAACATGTAATCAAAACCTCTATCTTTCCCTTATCTTAATTAAATCACTTTTGTTGCTTGAACCTAATCATGTACTGGACAGTGTCAAAGTCCTGTGCTTTGTACTCCAATCATGTGTCCTGTCAGCTTCCTTACACAATGATACAAAAACATAGCACTTATTCCACTTGGAAAAATATTCCCACTGAACCTAATTCAAGCAGGAGTTTCCTTGACCACATATTTGGCTAAACAAGTAGGAAGTGTTATTTCCATAAGAGGGTGTTTGTGGCGATGTATAACATTTGGCTTTAAATGTGTACCATCGGGATTTTGTTTGCTTTCTGTCACCTCTCAGGTTAATTGTACCACTCTCCTGTCAGACTCCACGAAAGACCAAAATGCACAAATCCGTCTTTCCATCTGTTTAATTAAATGTTGACAAAAATCCCCAATTTTCAAAGTAATGATTGGGCTTGAGTGCTTTTTCTCTCGTAAAAGTAGCTCGAGCTGAACCTAGTAACTGACCCAAATAGACGAGAAGGCTAATGGAAAATGGCTAGAGAGAGGGTTCTTGAGTCTAAATGCCTTTCAGAGACATTCATTAGCTCCAGGTGTGCACCTGTGATCTTCAGTGAAATACTGTAGACAAGAACTTGTAAACAAGTGGTCAATAACATGTAGTATGGACACTATTGTGCTCTTTTCACTGTGTAGAGATTCTAAATGATGACAGAGAGACGAAGGAGAGCAGTAATGGGTAAAAAAGAATAGTGTTAGAGGGTTAGAAATGGAAAAAAAAAGGTAATGAATAATGTATTTCCAATGTATGTGTGGAGAAAAGAAACACAGTGGAGATTCAGCCTGCATCTTGAGCAGTTTTCCTCTCTCAGCGACTTTCCCTTATTACACCTACATAAATTACAACATAAATATTTGAATATGATTAATATGATTCAACTAGCTGTAGATAGCAGCAAATACAACTCAGCAAATAATACAGATATCACCGAAATCTGTGGATAAAAGATTATGGCATAAAAGCAGATAGGAAGAGATGCTGGAGTTGGTGGATATGCACCGAGGTTGATATTGGTGTTATCCTCCTCCTTAAACTGTTTATATCGCATTAATCTCAACTACACTCCAAAGGTTACTGGCACATGTTCATCAGAACTCCCCGTGCATCTGAACCAGCTGCCTGGCAAACATTAAGCCAGTGTTTTAGTCCAGGGTGGCTTTTTAATTTTTTTTATTGATTTCTAAAAAAAGTAGAGTCTGCAATTCTGGAGAAAGATTGTTGATAATTGGAATAAACACCTAAATACTCCCTAGAGATTAACTTCATAGAGAGATCCCATTTGAATTTTGCCATGGTGTGCACATATGATACGTTTACATTTAAAAGATAATTTTAAAAAAAAGATGCAGTTTCTCGCAGGTTTGTCGTAGCACCATTTAGTTTTATGTGAAACTGCTCAGTAAACTTAATCTCTTGTCTTGCACAATGTATGCAACCAACACCAACATGGCTTTTACCCTGGCGTGCTGGCTAGCTAGGTAGCTTAGCTATACAAGCACAAATGCAACGGGATCTTGGAAGCATCGTAGCTTCAGCGAGAGATGTCACTTACGCAACATTTTGGGTCTGTAGTTCTTTTAACTACGTATTTTCAGTCTTGTACGTCAACATTTTTACAACAAAATGCAACAAACTTAAAGAGCAAAAACATTTTTTTTATTAACAAGCAGGTGTAACTAATTAATGGGATAAAAATATTTTTGGGATCCCATTGATTGATTTTTTTTTATCTTGTTGCTGACTACCGTACATATTTTTTCAAAAATTGGGTCCCATGATAGTCAGTGGGACTTTGACCCTTTATACATTGATTGCCTTTCCTCTGTCCTGTGCATGAGCACAAACGCCCCCTGTTGCCGATTGGCTGTAATAGTGTTGTGGGGCTCGGTTTCCAGAGTCTTTAGAGAAACATCAGAAATGCTCCTTTAGCTTCTAGAGCACACTTGTTCAAAGGTTAGGAATGAATGACTTGTGGAGAAGCTATTGGTTGCATCACTGTCTGTTGTCTGTCATCATTGCTAGTGTTGTTAGCTAAAGTTTGCCATTTTGGTGGACAACTCTGCAGTTTAATGTGAAAGTGAGATGAGTGCAGTTTTCCTGTGTGGCTCTCTAAATTGGCATAAAAAATACAGGAAATACAATTTACAAAACAGATCTGCATGTCGCATTGCTGAAAAACAAAACAAAAAAACATGCAATTAAATTTGATTTGGTACCAAAACTCATTTGTATTATGCAAAGATGCCTACATTTTTGGTATGTATGTAAATTTGCAGTTTACTGGATTCATATCCTGCAGGTTCAGGAGAATGCTGTCAAGTGCTGCTATGTACCGTATCTGAACTTTAAAATTACTCAATATTATTATCCTAAAGGCCATGTCATGGACTCAACCGAAGTTGTCATGACTACAGAAAGCCCTGCCAGCAAAACGTGACTGTCTGACTGAAGATTGCTATAATCCATGGAGCCAACCTCTGTGAGGGATTCCAATTGAAAAGCAGATAGGCTTCATCGTTTACAGTAGACTGCTCGAGGATATAATGGTGGGGCTTACCCCGCAGCTTACATTTAGCCGCCCACTCTATCAGACTCATATGGGTTTTATTCTAGCCTGTGTGCGACTGTCAATGCTGATAGAGGCGGCTTCCACAGACTGCATGAGTGGCCCTGGATGCAAGAGACCAGAGAGAAGCCCACGAGTGGCCTGCCTGCCAGTTGGCCAACCATGGCCTGTCCACCTCTCCATTGTCCGAGACAAAACCTCAGCACTTCGATTTCAGCTTCTCCTCTCCACACCTGAGGTGGCCTTATTGTAAAAAATTATATGTTTTACATCTGCAAACACTTAGAATGAATTGGATATATTACACAATACTAGTGTGTCTCTAAATCAGCAATGTAACCCGAGATCGCTGTAACTCAAAATACAAAGAAAACATTTACACAATGTGCTGAAGAGAAAATACTGGTGAGAGTTAGCGGGGAAAGGACCAGAGGTATTATTCATGCTCCTGTTGGCTGTGCCTGTGGTCTGTGAATGGGTATGAATGGTTAATTAGTCCTGATGGGCAGGTGGCACCTTGCATAGTAGCCTCTGCCATCAGTTTATGAATGGGTGAATGACATGTATAGTGTTAAAGCACTTTGAGGGGTTTGAAGACTAGAAAAGTGCTGTACAAGTACAAGTATATTTACCATTACCTTTATAATGAGTACCTTTACTTAATGAGTGTGCCTATATCATTTGCTGATGATGGGTCATGGATGGACATGACCTAGAAGGTTTTTTCCCCCACATTAAGAAAAACAATTGAAAGGATCAGTATTACATTGTGACCCTCCTTAAAAATTATGTATTCAATATGAAGGCCCACCCCTAACACATTCTGATATATTATTTTTACACCTTTACTAAAAAGAGCTGTGTGCTTAATTTTCTCATTTTTAACTGATGTTAATTTCTTTGTAAGATAATTATCATTTGACCTCAGAAACTTTGCCAGTACCCATTTTCTTTTTTAGCCCTGAAGGCTGTCTGCAGCCCAAAGACATTCACCAATAAGGCAGACCAGGGGCGTTTCTAGGATTCAAAGAAAGGGGGGCCTTAGCCCCAAGGGGAGTGGCTTGTTTGCGCTCGTAGTGCGCGGCAATTTTTTTTGGGGCCTCGGATATCCATTGTTTCAGACAGTTCACACTCTTGCTCACTGGAGACAGTTTCTAACAAAAATAGCTAGCTAGCTAGCTAGCTTAGTGTTAACATAGCCCACTACAATATTCCCTTTCATTTGCCTCAAGTAAACCTAAATTTAAGCAGATAACAATCGTTAACAACTACAGATAGCCACATTCTGTAACTACCTGGCTGTCGTTGACGGGAGACGTTACTCGGCAGAGTGAGGAAGCAGCGCAGCAGCCTCCCCAAGGTCCTAGTGCCCGGGGATTATATCGTTAAGTATGATGATAGGCTATTGGATTGTAATTTGAAGGGGGAGAAAACATACAAACCAGAACGCACGCACATATGTAGCATGTTAGAGTTATAAATAACTTGTCCATGTGAGAAACAATAGTTTAATTTAATGACATCACCAAAATAAAAATAAAAGAAAAGTATTTCTTTTTTTTAAAGCCAATAATGCCAAATTATTTGGGAGGCCTGAAGAACATTTTAGGGGGGCTTCAGCCCCCCTAAAATAGGCCTAACGACGCCCCTGAGGCAGACAGAGACTGTATGTACCCTGAGAGGCCAAACCCAAGGTAAAAATAAAGTTACTAAACCAGCTCAGATCTCCTCTCATCTGGAGTATGGTGGCTGGACAGTAACAAAACTAAGCTCTGAAAGTCTTTGGGAAGAATCTCAAACCTTAAAAACATTAAAAGTGAGGAAGGTGGGTAAAAAAAAAATAAGAATTTTGAAAAGTCCCATACTCATTGAACATTACCTTGGTTGTAAGTCATTTGTTTAGGACTTGCACCACAACAAACTAAGAATAAGACTAAGAAGTGTGACATTTTTACTTGCTCTGTCTTGTAGAGCAGTGTCAAAACCACAAAGACTTCAATTATTTTACTTTATATCTTGCTCACATATATTTCAAAATAAAATCTATATCCAAGCACCTTGGCACACAGGATACATCAGCAGCAGCAACACGTCCAGTGTTAAAAAGACACCATTATTATATCGTGGTTTATTAAATAATTAATTCAGAATCAGAACATGAATAAATACAAACACAAATAATTATTAAATAATATGAATGATTCTGCAAGTAGACATGGTTCCTGTGTCGCCAAGCAGGACACGCAGTACACAATGCAGATTGTTATTCATGCGAAGGTGAAATGGCTACCGAGAGAAAATGCTGCTGCTATGGCAGCCTTTATTAGTATTAGTATGTATCCAGCTGCGATCGGCTGCTGCTGTCATCAGAAACCGATGTCGCTTAATGGGACACTTCAAAAGAAAGGACGTTTCATTTCTCTAAAAGTTTCTTGCAAAGTTTCTTGCAAGGTTTCTTGCGTCTCTCCACGCATCCCCGGTGGGAGGAACTAAGACGCAAGGACGAGACACAAGTGAGGGAAATGTGAATGCAATTTAAGAGACTTGGGATGCACCCACAGTATTATTCCATCATAGGAGGAATAATAATTCTGGGGAAATAATGAAGATGCCATGTACACTTAAATTCATGGTAAGATTTTTTTTTGCCCTGGGGCTCCCTTGCAGAGTTAGTCAAACCATTTATGGTTTCATCATTATTTCTATTCTGTCACATTTCACAAAGAGGTACAATGTCAGGGAAGAAATTGTCTTTGCATGACACTCTATTCTCTGTCTCTCAGTCTGGAGTTATCGTACGGACGAAATGGAAAAAATTATAGCACCTCTTGTCCGTGAAAGATAAAATAAATGCTCAACTCCATGTTCCACACACCCTGGGGTGCCTTTAGTCTCTGGACAGCTATCCACAGTGAACATAGCGCCACGCTATCAGATACTGCGAGTTGTTATTTATACACCTGTAACTGACAACCATTAAAAGGAGGGTTTAGAAATAAATCCATTCAAGCGCATCTGCAGCTTCACTCTGAGAACATGAAGGAAACCTCTCTGAACCCGGGGTCCGTGACTCACCTCATCTCATAGTTAAAATATTCAGTCTAATGATCAGGAAAATCTTACTAATGAGTCTGAGTAGCTATTACACCGATTACACATCCATATCATAAGTGAAATAATTAGAAAAGGAAATGTTGTCAAGCGACGAGCTACATTTGGTTCCTGTCCATTTGTGCTGCAGATGAGTGGGTGGGAGTCAGTGAGGGGAGAGAGGTTTGCCACAGCAGCATTTCCATAACAAAAGTTGGAAATGGAGTCTGTATCAACGGAATCTTCTATTCTTACTAATGGCCACATGGTCCATTAAAAAAATCCTCCATTAACCTTCTTGTTCATTAAATCATGGTGCCGTTAAAAGATCCCTTCCTAATGCTCTTTCACTGCCAGTGAAGAAGAAGACTGTAGGTAGTAAACAACATGGATGTATATAATGCAGAACTCAAATCTTTGAGAAAAATCCGCTTTGCAAATATTTTACGTGGAAGGAAATTAATTCTTCATGTTTGTTAGACCTTAATCTCTAAGGGGCACTAAGAGAGAGTTACAGTGTGAATGTTTGAAACCCAACTACTGGATTGAGAGGTGTCGATTTGTACTCAAACCATAAGTCTTAATGGGGAGTCATTATATAAGAAAAACAGGGATTCTAGTTTTAAGGGTGCAAGATGTGAGATCGGGAGCATTTCCATCGCCTCTCAGCGGCTGTCGACATGGTGACGGCGAGCCAGTGGCTGATAGCTAACGGCGCTAACAGCGCTAACTATGGCGAAAGTGCTGACAGAGCTGACAGTGCTCACCTTTAAGAGAACTGAAGGAGGGAGCTACTCTTCCACGACGACAATGTCGGTCCGGACATGCATTATCAGCTGTAACCAGTGGTGCACGCTCACAAGCACTAAGAGCAAGCAAACAGGTCATAGTTTAGTGAGATTCCCGATGGAGAGGCATGTGGGACTACATAGCCTACAGAGGGAACTGAAGGAGAGTGAACTTTGTAAAACAAAGCAAACATCAGGATATGTTAAGTTATCCTTTCAAAATGCAGATATACAAATGAGGGAAAGCATTGAAAGAAGAATGAACTCACTGGATGTAGATTTGGGAATTGGTAATCCGGCCTGAGGGTTGATTTCCAGTCCTGTGCTCAATAGTTATGGTCCTCAAATCACATTGAATCCTTTTTAACTTCAGATGGACGAATTACAAACATATATAACTCAGGTTTCACTATCTGTCAAAAATACATGTTGAAAAATGAAAAGAAGATTCACGGGGTAAAACCAAATTCAGTGAACATTTTAATTCATATTTGTCAACGCCTGCAGGCACGAAAAGTGGCTCTGAAATATGATATCATGTCTAATATATATCGTAATGATTACGTGTGAGCTAAATGAGGAGCAGGCTGAAGAATCTATCCTTCAGGGAGACACAAGTGAGTGGATATTCAGCCGAGGGGTGATTTTGGACTGACTGAAAGCTTCCATTCTGAGAGATTTAGTTGTTGTGAAGTTTAGTTGTCATTCCAATTATAAAGGTTGAAATGAAAATGATTTTGAATAAACAACAAAACATTTAAGAGAGTAAATTCTTGGATGCTTGGCAGACCTTGTATGTTTCCAGACTATAATTGGACAACTGTCTGTTTTTTTTAAATTTGCAATCATAGCTTTTAGGAAAGGGCCAAAGGTAAAGGCTCTATTACTCAATCCTTCAGAGGAGCTTTTCTTGCTTGGGGTTGGAAGGTAAATATGGTAAATATCATAGCTCCTCTCAACAGGCAGCGATGGAAGCATGTGGCATCGCAGCTGCTGAAGCATATCAGGGTTGGATATGTCATGCCGGGAGATGCTTTCCCCACTGTTTAGTCAGAAGAAACACTGCGAAGTTGATGATGTCCTGGGGCCTGACAAAAACATGAATCAGGACGCAGATTTTTTTGTACGTTTGTGTTTTGTTATATAAAACTGATGATACACTCACTTGTGAAATGTTAAATATCAGTGTTTAGTTTTTAATGTTCCTAATATCTATGCATCTTTTGTGTGTTCATTTGAAGAAACATCAGAACTTTCACTTTGTGTTGTTTTGACTATTGGCTTCTGCAATAGCTTTGCAGGGTTTTGGAAACGATATTCATCAACACTAAGTTTTGCAGCCATGATGAGGATTTGAATAAATGTATAATTAGTTTAATTGTTTTTTTTTGTGTCTGCAGTATATTGTACAGGCAATGACACTAACTCCCTATTCTTCGTATATTAAACATTCAATTGTTTACTATTTAGAGAACAGTAAAATAAGATGTTCTGGCACTTATGAATCATCATCATTTTGCATCGTCACCTGGGCTGGGTTGCCAACCTGGCAAGCTGTTGACTGGCCCAAGGGTCCCCTGAAGCCTCACTGTGGGACACTTGGTTTGTGGTAGTTTCATTAATTGTAACTTAGGAATATGGGTTTATGCCCTACTAAAGCACAATATCGACCGACTTGATATTACCTGATCTTGAGGGTTTTTCTTGAAGAGAGTCCAGATAATAAAATATATTTTGCCATTGTTCCATGTTCTTTTGATGTTAATAAATCCATTAAAAAGACTATTTGTGTTGGTCCATCTCTCAATACTTTCCTTTGAACGAGTATGCCACTCATTCAATTATGTCACTCGAGTGTTATGGCACAGAGGAAAATTTATTTATATATATATATATATATATATATTTTTTTTTTTTATATATATATATATATATATTATTGTTGAATTTTGGTTTTTATCTGCTGTTTTCTTCCTGGTGGCTAGCACTGTCGCCTCACAGCAAGAGGGTCGGGGTTCGATTCCCGGGCTATACAGGCTTTCTATGTGGCATTTGCATGTTCTCCCCGGGGCAGCATGGGTTCTCTCCTACAGTCCAAAGACATGCAGCTTAGCTCAATAGATGACTCCAATTGATGACTGCCCGTGGGTGTGGATGTGAGTGTGAATGGTTGTCTGTCTATTTACAGTAAGTCAGCCCTGCGATAGTCTGGCGACCTGTCCAGGGTGTACCCTGCCTTGTTATAAGACAAGATAGGATAAGAGAAAAAAGGAAAAACTTTGTAAAAGTTTAAAACTGAAGTCGTAGGTTGTGTACAAAAACTAAGAAGCTTGTTAATATAAAAGGTGCTGGAACATTGTGATCCTGCTAGACTGTGATGTTACTTTTGCATCTCTTTGAAAGGATCGCTGATGAGAAGCTGAATGCATAAATAAAGCTGATTAACACAGGGAATCAATTCACTGACTCTTTTCTCTGTTGTGGTCCTCCTTGTTTGTGTTCAATTAACACGTGTGATATAATACAAACACTACACTAAAGACTTAATAGATGCTAGTTTATTTCACAGAGGTCTACCTGAAAGCTCTTCATTTGCTGACATCGATTCCGCCTCTGTGTCGGCTACTCTGATTATTCTGTTATACTCCCAAAAATACAACTTAATGGATCACTTCAAAGAGACTCGGGTATCATAAAGAAGGTCCAAGTTAATGAAATGCATAGTCCAATTTGCATTATTAGGTTTCTCTTTTGCAACAGTTCTTTTTTCAGCTACTTCTTTTTCCCTCTGCAATCAATAATGTTATATTGCAATATCAAGTGGATTTCATTCCTTGCCGTCTCGCTTCATGTGAGCTCAGAGATGAGAAAGAAATACATTAAATATAGTAACAGAACATCTAAGCAAATCCTTCAATAAACTAATTAAATCCATGTGAGGAAAACAGCCATATCCATAAAGGAACATTCAGAATAGTATGAAAAAGAAAAAAAATATATAAGCAGCTTCTCCAAAGCTAGAAAAATGCGAACAAAGTCTCTTATCACTGATTATTTCAACATGTTAGTGCTTATAATTGGGTTAGTTTAAAACAAATTTAAAAGGAAGTTTAAAGCATTAGTTTGAACTTCATGGGAAAAAGTCTTTCCTCACCCCTTTTTTCAATTCAAGCTTAGCAATCCAATGATTTCAATCTTTTCATCTAACTCTCAAAAAGAAAGAAAATAAGCATATTTCCCAAGATGTCCAACTATTCCTCTAATTTATATGCCAATAAAGATGTTTAGGAAAAAAATAAATAACACGGCCTGTCACTGTTCCCATGAATTTGAGCTACCATGAATTATTATTGTGACAGCTCAAGAATTTGCCCGTTGACTGAATTGTCAGGAGAAAAATTGCTGACCTGCATCTTGACTTATTCATGACCAAAAATCAAGATAGAGCAGTCCTGACAGTGAGGGGAATAGAACATGATGGGTGAATTTTATAAAACTTTGATGGCCAACGGTCTAAATTCAAAGCAATGTACTAATTTTGTTCCCAGACCTCTCCTTGTTTCCTCCGGAGGAAACAAGGGGAGGGATATATTTTTGCACTCTTATTAACCACATCTGTTTTTAAAGGAATTTTTGGTATTGATTTGAGATGTAGAGTTTGAGCAGCTGGTTGCAAATTACATATTGACAGGCTCTCTGGCCAAATGAATGCATCGCCATGAGCCAAGGCTATAACATTTTAACCAAGCATACAGAGGAGCGCTGATGGATAATCCTGTGACAACAAAGAGGAAATGAAAAAGGGTCACTTGCCTGTAGGCATATTAGAGTCTGGTTCACCCATGCGGCTACTAACTAATAATGTGGTTTTGATGTTGAGTATTTTCTTCATATTCCTTCATAAGTCTGAGTAATAGCTCATAGTTTCGTGTGTTGTTGGTTTTTGTTTTGTTTTAAGGGTGATATAGTTTAGTTGATATTTTGGGAAATATGCTTATTAGTTTAAAAGTATAAATAAGAAGAAATGTTTCCAATACCATTTTTTTCTTCCTAATAGCCATTCCGATACCTGAACTTGCGTATCACGTTTCCCCAGCACCTAAATTAAGACAACTATTCGTTGCATGACAAGCTTTATGAAATGTTATGTTTCAATATGCAAATGAGGCATTGTCTTATTAAATATGTGATAATTTGCATACATTTCCAATGACATTTCCAACAGAAATCTAAACATTGGTTAAAGCTAGGTTCAAAATTCAATATTAGAGTCAAAGGTTTTTTACAAAAGGAGTGTCATATACTGTATCTCTTATCACTCCATAAATCCCAACATACTGTCTACAAACATTAAACAAATACACATCACCGTGTTTTTAGGAACAAAATGTTCTATAAATCAGATTATGAATGATGTATGAACAAACTAAAAAACACAAGTTCTTGGAGATTTTATGTTTTAATATGCAAATCAGAAATAGACAAAGTAAAATAAACACTCCTTTCCACTAGTCTAACAAATACCATGTTATGGAACCATAAAAAGGCCAAGATCTAAAATTTTAACTTTATGCTCCTTCTCTACGATACCAAAATATATTAAAATCTACATAAATCACACTGTTGAATTTCCCCATGTTTAAAGCATTTCGAAGGCAAGTATCTGTTAAATCCACTAAAGGAGGCCCCTATAGTGTTTTTTTCCCCTCACTCGCTGAGCATTGTATATGCATCCAGTCACCTTGAAATGCCTGTGATGTACAGTATTAACCAGACTCTACATGGCAGTGTCATTATACAGTATTTTACCTGGAGCTCCAGAAACCAACCGGTAGCCTTTGCTGAAACACCCGGCCAATACTCACTGTTTCTAATGAAACCTGCTACAGCCGACTTACATCCAGCTATCGCTGCATAATCCTCAGATTCCTCCCTGTCTAGACTTTATCAGGGATATTCCTATGTGGCTCGTGCCATGACTACCCCCCCTTAAAAATAATAATTTAATGATGAGGTCTCATCACTAAAGGCTCTTTATCTTCTACTATATTGCACAGCCTACATATCACATTTATTCATTATATAAATAACTCTCTAAGCCCCATATTAAATTAGTCTCTCCTGATTGAAATATTAACTGAATACTCTGATTGCAACTACTTTATATACGTGTCTCATACTGTGCTTAATATATTCAAAGTTGGCCAAGAAGAGTTCAGAAAGGAAGTTTTGCCTGTGGAGTTGTCTTGTCTGAAAGGTACATGAAAAAAAGTACAAAAACATGAAGAGCTCTTGCACAAAGTCTGCACTTCACACTGTCTCATGACCGAAAGTCTGTCTGAAAGTAAAAGTAACAAAGTTGTTTGGAGTTGCAGACAGCATGCAGGAGTATTCTTCTTCTCTGAAACATTTATTTCCACGTAATGTTAATACTGTTAACTACTACAAGCAGAGAGAGTCCTCACAAAAAAAATTAACTACCGCATTGATTGTTTGTTCAAAGGACGAAAGCCACGGTCGGACAGACATTAGCAAGAAGCTGCCTTTGAAATACATAGAAATGCCAACAAGTAAAATGCTGTCTCATAGTGCAACGTGTTCTCACTCCCAACTCAAATACCGAGGCTTGGACCGTGCCCCTCGTCGTCTGATACCGTTGCACAGACGCATCCTTTAGCGTCTGTATGACATGCAACACACTTTGAACCAACTCCAATGCTGCATCATTATTAGACGATCAGAGCAACTGATGTAGTATGAAGAGTGAGAATGTCTGCTTAGGCAGGTGGGAGGGTAGGTTGGATGGATCAAACAAACACAGGACTTTCAACCAACTCTAAGTGTCCCGTCTGAAACAAAGTCAACAATTTACCTTAGTTTTGTTAGGTAAATTCTGTACTTAACTAATGTTATGTAACAAACATACTTAGTTTAACCCAAACCAAGATCTTTTCTTAAACCTAACCAAGTTGTTTTGTTGTGTAAGCAAACCAAAAACTAAGTAAACCTACGTTGGAAGTTTATTTTGAAAAGAGAAGATGTGCATGTAATGAGGGTAAACTGCATGTTTTCAGTGAACAAGGAACTTTATTTTGAAAAGACACTCTACATGTAAGAAGCAAAAAACTGACACGTTGTCCCTGACGAGTCCAAGACTGACGCGAGAGGGGTATCTAGAACATCATGGTTTGAAGCTTAGGCGCGCTGACAAGTTGTAATGTGTTGATTAGTATGTAGAACACTGTGTCGTGTTTGGCTCATCTATTGAGACTTCACGTTCATAGATCTTTTACTTGGCCTGCCTGCCAGCCAAAATGATCAACAGTAGCAGTTGCAGTACTTGCTTCACACAGCTCACGGAGGCATTTTAGATTCATCAAACTAAGCGATCGTTGATACCACAAGCATCACAGCCTGAAAACACAGGAACTAAACCTAAAACATGACGAACAATACCTGGAGTTTGGTTTCTCTTGGACCGGCTCCAGTGACTCAACACAACTTTACAGTGTAGCTGATCAATGCTACAATAATCTAAAGTATCAACATTGTGCTGCTTTATAGTCCAACTTTGGGGAGAGCATTGATGACAGCATTAATTAAACTGATAAAAGAGCCAGGGGGACTAGAGCCAGCTCTTTCTGTTAGACTCTGAGAGCTGAGGAGTGCACGGCGTTGCAGCGATTGATCATCAGCCATGTTGGCACTCAGCTGAGAGGAGACAACTAGTAACACCAATCTTGTACGTGGCAAGTCTCTTGCCTCTCCATTCCCACTAATGCCACTCTCCTTCATAACAGTCCATCTCTGTCTGGCTTCTCCAGCTGCACCGGCAGCACACTTCAGACATAGACAGACGGTGACGAATGCCCCGTGGAAATTAATGCTTCATTAATGAGTAATTGAAAAGGAGTTATTTGCTTCTCAGGAGCGCATTTTGGATGGAGCGTATTTTCCTGGCATCTGATTTCTTAAATTCTATTTCTTATAAATAAGAGAAGATGGTAGTGAATAGATCTAATATATTTCAGAGAGGGCAGCCTGACACAAGTTATGAACACAGCTTTATAGTGTTAGGTTGTAATAAAATAAAATGACTTACACTTGTAAATAAGGAATGTCTATGTATAAATTACGATACTTAAAAAGGATAATTAATAAGGAATATCGAGCCTTATGGGAAGGAGTATGTGTGACATAGAAGAAAGCCACATTGAGTTTCTTACTTAGACTTAGTTCAGGTATGCATGGAATGAGATAGAGAGAGGGGGATGGATACTGAAGTCCCCTAGAGGAACACAAAGAGCAATAAAACAACTCCACTCGAGGGGGGTTGTTCTGCTGAACTCTACGTGAGGGGGGAGAGATGACATCAAGAGCCATGAAGCCTAGAGGAGGCGATGCACCGACGTGACCAATCCGAATGCTGATTCTAGCCATGTGAAACTTTAGCCGAGCCATATGTTGTAAAACTGAGCCAATGAGAGGTGACGATGCACATTTTCATTGGACTATATAATCAAATGTACTGGTCAGTTCGAGGCTCTCTTAGGTCAATGCGCACAGACAGTTAACTCTCGCAGGCAACTGTTGAGGGCCTGTGGCCTGCCATTGGCCTATGAACCAGAAGATGAGATTTTTACTCTGTTATCACAACGCTTTTCACTATTAAATATGCTTTATTATAACTTTCGTTCCAAGAAGTCCTTTGTCTCCCCGGAACTTTTCTCAGAATACAATAATAGGCTCACTTCAGATTTAGTATTCCAGGTTGAAGTTCCTGGTTTTTATCTTCTTCACCTCTTGCCATGAGGTGACTGTGCTGACCATTGAGACACAATGCTGCCCACAAGTCAGCTGCATTGTCTTTGAGTGTTTCGAGTGCTTCGGTTTTCTCCCACAGTCAAAAGAAATGCAGGTTAAAGAGGCACTTTACCTATGCCATAAAGTTGGGGGACTTGTGAGAGGCAGATTGGAAAAGTGAATGGTCAAACCCGAAGAAGCAAAAGCCAAAATGTCCTGATTTGTAGGCCCTTTTATGTGTCAAGCTCTAAAAGTCCAACGCTACCTTCAACACTCATGGTTATCATGATAGTGGCTTACTTCCCATGGCTCCTCCCACTTTGCAATTATATTGGAACAGAGTAAATAAAGATCACACTTAAAAGAAAAAGTGCATTTCTCAAAATTATGTTGCAGGTCATTCCCCAAACACCTGAAAAGTTGCTCCAACTTTCAATCATGATTTTAAGGTGGGAGCAACCGACGTTAACTCTATTTAATGACTATTAGGGTGATACACTGGGGCGATGCTGAAAATAGGGCCTTTTTAATAGGCTACATAGTTTGTGGGCTAGTGGACTAGGACATTGACATTTCCTTTTACCAAAACAATGAAAAACAGCCCCAGATCAAAAAGGCCACGTGTATATAAAACCCTGTAGCTTATCAGTTACCGCAACTTTCATTAAAATGTTTAATAGATTTTTAATTAAACTTGGTTTCAGGATGCATAACCTTTATGAACTTAAGTATTACAGGTTTATCTACTTCTTGGTGTGTAATTTATTTAACTGAAGGCCATTTTCTACAATAAGTAGATTTAAATTACAATGCAGTAAACTGTTGGTAATAAGAACAATGTAAGACCCACTCCTTCATTCAACCAAATACAGTAGTCTGCACTTATTTGAGCACACATACTCAGAAACTCTGACTGTGAATTTATCTAAATTCCCACTGGGTAAAAGAAAAGAAAATTGACCAAAAACTAAAAGCATTAAAGAAGCAGCTTCTAATCTTCTGCACGGAGTTGCACACAATACCATAAATGTGGTGCTTTGAGGGCTTATATATTTATGAGTTGAGCAGTATTACATTAATCAATGTGTAGCAAGGCACTGGCATTTTTCTTGGAAGTTAATTTTCTAAAAGGTAATTGGTAAATCTGCAAGCCTCTTTCTCTTAATGCCTGAGTGCTCCTAAATGGTGGGTTTTTTTCTTTCTTACTTGCCACAATTTTACGTAAAACACTCATATTTTACCTGGGGAAGAGAGAGCAGAGCACACACTCATGAGGACAAATATAGTGGCTGCTGCGAGTTAAATGTAGTGTAACACATATTATAGGTTAACTTTTAATACTTAATTGAGTATGTTATGTTCATAAGGCAAATTCATATTGACTTTAGATCAGCTATCACACTAACAACATTGTCATGTGTCAACATGTTAGTTAATCAGATACTAATTCATTGTTTGAGCCTGAATATTATTCAGTAACGCTGATGAGAGATTCAGGGGTTTATGGAGGTGATGTTGGTAAAACTTAAAGCTAAATAATTCAACGGATATCAGAAGCTCCTCATTTTAATTACTGTATATTGTCAAGCAAATGTTGAAAGTTACTCTATACAAGTATGTGATTAGTTTAAGGGATAATAATTATGTTTATTCTATTAACAAAAAAAGTAAATCTAATTTTGAGAAAACGCTACTGTCATTCTATGGAAATCATATGTCCACCATTACAAGGAAAAAATACAAATGATAATTATAAGATACTAGTGAAAATTCAATATTATGAGACACTAAAAACTACAAAAAACGAAACCCATTCTTACTCACAGTGCATCAAATAGGACTAAAATTGGTCAGTCCACATGCACTGGTTATGCAACTAAGTCCAATGTAAACACACCTGCATCCTTATTATCCTCTCAGAGCCACAGACGTAGTATCAAGAGTGAGATGTCCAAACAGACACACGTAGAGGGTCGTAATCTGAAGCTCAGGAGCACTAACCAAGCTGCTGTATTTGATGCATTGAGGTGAGAATATGTTACAAAAGTGATAAGATACTATATCAAAGTTATGTGATCATACGCAAAATACATAATCTGCAGTTAAGACTATTTCATAATTCTGATTTAATATATCAGAATTTTGACTGTATATTTATTTCTGTGATTCTTTTCCTGGGAGTTTCATATCTTCAGTCAAAGAAATGATGTCAGAAATTGAGAATGTCGGATACAGTAATTTATGTTAAATTTCCAGCCTTTATTCTTTTACAGGGTTACCAGCAGTTTCTTATGTACAAGTAGGGAGATATGTGGGCTACTTCTTATATATCTATAAAAAAACAAAATAAGAAGAGAAACAACAGGGAGTCACATTTCCCATTTCATAAAAGAAATGGACTAACTTTTCATTTCTGGCCTCTTTGGTTCACTTACACCATGAAATACAGCATGTAATTGAAAATACATTTAGTCATTTCTATTATCCAGAAACCAGATTAAAAAGAAATTATTTTTAGATGAAATCTCTCACTTGTACAATTGGTGTTGGCAGTAACTGAAATTCCACTCTCACTTTGCTCTGTGCAATCAGTACGGCTAAAACCCTTTAAGCTTATAACGATTCCAGGTGAATTATACGAGGCTGCTGAATGTTAATGGCCACTTAGTAGATTACTTCATTGATAAGTTGATGGTGTTTTAAAGATGTGGGTGATATGCAGGGTGAAAGTAATAAAAAAGCTAATGTTTTTTATAATATGAGATACTAAGTGAAAAAACGTGCCGCAGGCATTTTATCTGCATTGACTTGATTGGAGAGGGAGGCAACCATCAAGCTTTGACCCCGTATGATCTATTGAACAGAGACAAAGAATGGGGGACGGTGGGTTACAGCCTTTCTTTTTTCCTCAACACTTTGCTTTAACCTCATTGGAAATTACAAAATGGTGAAATAAATAAAGGTTTTGGGCAAAGTGAACTTCTGACCTCATGGTGGCACTAGATGAAAAGTCACAGGATCACCAAAGAAATCAGGATACATCCTGAGGTAACCATGAATGTTTGTACAATATATTATGCCAATAGATTTAGAGATATTTCCCTGAATCAGTGAACATTTTGAAACTCATTTCAAAATAATTCATTAGGTTTACCCGGTTGCAGAGTTTCTTAAAGAAAACCTTTGTACTTTTGAAATGTGACAGACATTTTTTTTCTTTTCTTTTGGGGGATAATTCAAATTCTTCTATTTCAGATATGGTTAACATGATCATATGGGTAAAAATAATATTCACTACAGTTAATAGAGGAACAGTGACCTCTTCTTCATCTAGTTTGTAAATTATTTTACAAACTAGTATTATATTATACAGTATGTATTCACTGTGTGGTTGTATGCTCTTTAATTGGGGTTTTAATAACAAATAAAAAAAGCGGGGGAAATATTTTTTCTTCCATATTTTTTTGTCAAGCTTGTTGTTTGTGTTTTGTGTTGTTGTTTACGCATTTTTTAAATAGTTGCTGGTGTTGATTTGACTCATGCTTTGACCAATCACTGTTCACTCACAGTTCCTCTTCTGCTGGGAGAGAACTTACTATGAAGTAGAAGCTTAAACAAAGTCCCTCAAAACAGCGTTCTTTAAACTATATGATCGATCCTAGTTTTTGATGGTAAATGAGGGTACTGAGAATTATGTTGTTAGAATAATAAAACAGTTCCTCTGGTCCGAAAATGCCTTGAGTTATCATGCAACAGCCATCATTTCATGCATTAGCTTTTAAATTGTCAAATTGCAATATCTTTTCCTGAAATGATTACATGTGTCCCAGGCTGAAGAAGATAAGGGTAGAAGCCCTGACGTCCTGTCAGTTTAGACCACACAAATTGTCATACATTTTCCTGATTCATAATACAACCCAACAGAGCATGACCATTAGGGATGAAGTTGTTTGTGGAAAGAAAAACTGATAGAAAAGCTGATTCTAAACTCAGGGTGCAAGAAAGCGGTGCCAACGACTTTTTGCCTGCGGACAATTGTGCCGTTTTATCTTCAGAAATACATGATGACTACACTGTAAACAATAGCTGTTAATTTACAGCCAATTTTCAACACTAATCTATTGTATTTATGTAATACGGTTTTGTACTGTAGTTAGCAATGCATTGTGGCCCATTTCAAGCAACAGCACAGAGGTCCTAAACAGTATCCTAATGTTTTAAACTACAGTGCACTACAGTATTTTGGGGAAATTTGTGAATACTGGTATTCGTGAGGGGACTTTTTCAGAAGCGTCATTTTGGAAAGCAGTTATTCCAGAGGAGGACGCACTACGGAGGAGCGTTGTGCTACACATCCACAAGAAGTCCTGCTTCATCTGCATCGATCCGGTTGTGCATCTACAAATTAGACGGTAATTGAAATCAATATAATTTTCCTATCAGTATCTTATTCATACAGATAACGTAGCATAACCAAAAATAAGGTTTGCAATCAAACTGATGCTCAGCAAGCTGTCTAGCTTGTGCCAGTCTGTGATTTTAAAATGTTACTTATCAATGAAGTTGAGATTTGAATAGCTCAAACATTAATATTTACATGCATTTTAGAGTCAACGTGTTAAATCAAATACCAACCGTTTATCATCTGGGCATTTTCTTAAGATCGGTAGTGGATGTTGCTAGCTAGCTAGCTAGCTGATCGTCTTTTGCCCCTTTTGTTAATAGCTTCAAATGCCACGAAAAAACCCACTAAACACACTTGAAGGTGGGAAAGGTGAAAGGATCATTTTAAATAGAAAGGTGGTTTATCTTTGAGAGGAGAGTTTGGACGGCCCTTTAGTGTTGCATATAATTAAACGTTGATTTTTTTTCACTGTTGATTTTGTAGCCGACCAAGGTTAACATTGGTTTGGTTTAAAATTAGAATTTTCAGTGCAAACATTGATACAGGCTGTACAGAAATGCAACCAGTAATTATACTGGGCTTCTTCTTGACATATTTTAGCCTAATTAACATATACCCCTTTAAGACTACAACGTGTTCCTTAATATGTTGTTTTGACAGACTGACGTTGCCACATTAAGCCACAAAAGACTTTGGTATTATCAGCTTTACAAGCATTGATTTTTGCTGTTTTACAGTGGCAACACTGGAATAAATCTATGGAGCCGAACAACGACCAGCAAGGTGATGGTCATCTCTACCTGACCCAGAATATTCCTCTTTGAATTAGGACTGTCCACAACCACCCGGACTCTTCCTCATGCACCTTCCTCACAGGAGTCCTTTAAGATATAAACACAAGTCTACCTCACAGGAGTCCTTTCAGATGTAAACACAAGTCTACCTCACAGGAGTCCTTTCAGATGTAAACACAAGTCTACCTCACAGGAGTCCTTTCAGATGTAAACACAAGTCCACCTCACAGGAGTCCTTTAAGCTGTAAACACAAGTCTACCTCACAGGAGTCCTTTAAGATATAAACACGAGTTTAGCTAATAATAGTTGGGTAATAGTATAGTTTGTTTAACAAATGTTGCTGATGATGCATATATTTTCGAAATGTTCTTAATGATGTATATTTTCACAGACAGCAGAGACTACATTGCAGTACATTTAGATAATGTAGGTATTTTAAACTACTTTTTGAGAGACCACAAATACCTCACATGATTCTTTATAGGTTAAACACTTATTTCCTCTGCATTAGTTGCCTTGGTATTCAGCCCAACTGTTTTATTCCAGGTCAAATGTGATTTCTGTAAGATAAGTCCCGTATAACAATAATTTGGAAGGAGTTACAACTTATTTCTCAGCTATTTTCAGGTTTCAGGTAAGTCGTTGACATGCAATTTAAGATTTTTTATTTATTGCCATTGTTTCGGGCAGGCAATATTAGGCAGTTTTTATTTTGCTAGTCAAAATCTCTTTGGCTTGTTTCTCTGGATCGTCCAAGAGTTTTTTTATTTATATCCTTTCTAAGTTGTTTATTGCTTATGTTGCATACTTTCCATACTAATGCAGATGTATGTAGCACACAGAACTATACAGTTATAATCTGAATTGCATTGTAAATTGATATTTTAGATATTATAAACTGCTAAATTGAGTTATTGTATTATCAATTTTGCATGTCTACAGTAAACACTGACAATTTAAAGTAATCTAACCATCTAACCAGAATGTTACTGTAAATTTAAATAATCACAGAAATATACTGCCTTCATTTTTACTGTAATAGACTGTGAAATTGTTTAACAGTATGACTACTGTAAAATTACAGTATATTGCTCTGCTGCCAGCATTTTACTGTAGATTGAAAAAATATAGAAATATACTGTTTTCAACTTTTACATTAATAGGCTGTAAAGTAATTTCACAGTATGAATACTGTAGAATATGGGCAGAGACGCCAGCAGTTTACTGTTATTTGACAGAAAAATTATCTCCAGTGTAGTAGTAATAGTTATTTTTCTCCAATATAAGTTTTCAGTTTTCAGTCAGCAGGAGCAGAGAGGGATGTCTTTTAAGAAACACAGTGTTTCCAATTAATATCATAACGAGTAGTGGGCGATATGATTAAATGTTAATGGTAATTCTTAAATATAAAACAGCAGTCTGTTAAGAGGAATCTACAGTGTCTTCAGCCAATGAGAAAAACAATATCAACAAAGGTGTAATGTCAGATAAAAATGTATTTCCTGTATATTTCCCACTCTGCAGACACAGTTTATCAGGACTTTTTCATGTTTTGTTTTTACTCTTTAACGTATGCCATTTGAAAAGTACGATACTTGCGATAAAACGTACTTAAGTAAAAAATGTAATCACATGGTACATGGAAAATGGACTTGTATTGGATTTCAAAGCACTTTTACACTCACTACATGTCATTCACCCCATTCGCACCCATTCCTACAGGGCCAACCATGCAAGGTCCCACCTGCTCATCAGGATTATCACTTTCACACCACGACCCACATTCACACCCTCATTCATACGACACAGCCTTCGGGAGGAATTTTGGATTAAGTGCCAAGGACAGTGCCAAGGTTACATCGAGATGGACTGGAAGAGAACCACAGCTCTTCCGATTGGAAGACGACCTGCTCTACTTTTGAGCCACAGCTGCTAGGTCAAGTTTGGAAACTGGTAATTACGACAACTCTTATATAACGGCTCAATCTGTTCTCACTCCCAATGCTTCAAATACCACAACTTTGTCAGGGCTGCTTGGCATCTGGCACCGACCGACGGAGACACCCTTTTGCGCGCTTATGTGACGCACCTGGCTTGCAACCAACTCCAATGCAAACACATATGCATCCGTATTACACGCTCGGAGCAACTGATGTAGTGTAAATTGCTAGGGCAGGTGGGTGGGTGGGCGGGAGGGAGGGAAGGATGGATGACTTTAGTCCAGGAGACCGCTGTTCGTATCCTGTATCCAAACCCCTCGTTTGTCACTCTCTGGTCACGTGAGTCATTAGTCGCTCACTCGCCATGTAAGTCGTTAGTCACTCGCTAGTCACGTGAATCATTAGTCCGTCAAGTTGACATCAACCACGCTCTTTTCCTAAACCACCATATCACATTACGTTGTTGCATTACACTGCTGTGGTTCTTTGTTGCTTCACGTATCTTGTGTTGTGTCACATAACCTTGCAGTGTGTGTTTTGTGGATGCTAAAATGAACCCCTCCTTTGGTGTACAATGCAGTGATATTTCAGCTTCCACCCTCCAGAGGAAAGCCAAGTCTCAGTCACAAGACAGATAGCGAATCAAGAATATTTATACATCTGTTTATCCCTCAGTGAGTATTTTTGTTTGCTTCATGTGGGGTCCTTGTGGATTGAAAACTCAGTAAAGCTTTGCTAATTAGTCTAGGTTGCCAGGCATGAGGTGGCATTCCTCTAATTACACCACAGTTAGCATCACGCTTGTTGGAGCAGAGCTCAGCTCCTTCCTGCAGCTCCCCCGGCGTTTTAAAGTGGGGACAGGAGGGCCCATCAACAACACTAAAATGCAGGCAGTTAGCACACACAGGGGCTCGTGGGTAAAGGTTTTTCTAAAGAAAGGTAATCAAAAAAATATGAGCATAAGATTGGAGGCTCTGCTGTGAAAAGATTGGTTGGAAGGAAGCAGATGGGAATTTTTTTTTTGCACTTCTGTGAAATGTATCCAATTTGTGCTTCGGGGCAGCAAAGAGTTCCTCGTCTAATAAGAGAGCTGATAGGTTGTCATTGGAGATCAATCTTATTTGGACGCAGCACAGCCCTTATGGAGAGAAGGTCTGTATTAACATTCGAGATTTCAGTTCTCCAGCCCACTTTCACTCCTTCATCTCTGGCTTTCCCATGCTACATTATTCTCTCTGACCACCGTTGCTTTTCTCTTTCTCTGTGCAGCGCTCATTCCTTTTATAACAGTCGTTTTCGTTCACAAGGGCTTTCAGTGCAAAGTGTCTGATCATGATGCATGAGGTAGGCATGTTTCCAGCAGCCAGTTGAAAGCTGAGGCAAATGGACGCCTCACAATGGAGACGCAATGCATGAGAGAAGATATCTTCAGACTGGCTGCATAGAAAATACAAAGCTTCTGTTGAAAGGTCTGATTTTGTGCAAATAATAAAGAATAATAAATAGTAGAAAATGCATTTTCCTGCTGAAAATGCGTTGGAATGCTGAAATTTGAAGCTGAAATATTTGAAAATAACTGAAAATAACTGAAAATGACTGAAAATAACTGAAAATACAGAAAACAGCTGAAAATACAAAATAACTGCTGAAAATACAAAAAATGGAAACTACCCGCTGAAAGGTTTTAAAGCCCAAAAGCATTGAACTGAACTGATGAAAATCCTTGTAGTTGAACTGGAAAAGTTTGAAGCAAAACTGCATCATCTAAAGGATCCAAGAGATGAATTACAATCCATGAAAAGATGGAAACTAAACGATTTTACTGTCACAGTAATAGTTGTAAAAGCAGTAGTAGTAGTAGTAGTAGTAGTAGTAGTAAAAAATAACTGAGAAAATGTGGAAATTTGAGAGACAGGGAGAGAGACAGAGAGAGAGAGAGAGAGAGAGAGATAAAAAGGGGGAGAGGGGGAGAGAGAGTGGGAGAGACAGACAGACAGACAGACAGGAGGTGTTACAATCTCATTGACTGAATACCTCCAAGTCATTTGTTTATGTGTCTGTGTGTCTGTGTCAAACTGCAGTAATTAGCTCATCACAAACACCTGGGTGCTCCCACATCAAAAGGTTTCCATGGTGATTACTTCAAAGAGACTCCAGTTCAATAGGGTTAACATGGAGTTAAAACCTGTCAAACTATCTCATTATCTCATACAACCGTAGCTCCTATTGTAAGGTAGATTTGTGTCTTTATTACGCACAACAAAAAATATTTCGAGAGCAAATTTCTCGTTTGTAAGTAAAAAAAATATAAACTGAGAGTTAGTTTTGCTTATGAAACTAGAATTTTTGGCTGCAAATCAAAAACTTTTGCTCTCAAAAAAAAACCTTTGCTCAAAAAAAAAAACCTTCACTCAAAACGAAAAGCTACGAGTTGAGTTTGGACGTAGTGGGCGGGGCATACGCTGCTGAATGAGCCAGGAGTTTCTATTGGTGGGTTTGACTTGCTCTTGGCACCTAACGGGAGGTTACGGTGAGGAGGACATGGAGGTAAGTTGACATTATATTGCTCTGTTTTGTCAAAATTACGTGGGCTAACGTTACATGCACGCAGAAAGTGGGGCTTCATGTCAACACAGCAGCCCTCCATGTCGTTCTTTAAAAAAAGAGACTCCACGACACTAACAACATGAATACAAAGTAAAGGGCCGCTACATTTAAAATAATTTTGACAAAACAGAGACAAAACTCAACTCGTAGCTTTTCGTTTTGAGAGCGAAGGTTTTTTTTTGAGAGTGAAGGTTGTTTTTTTTTGAGAGCAAAGGTTGTTTTTCTGAGAGCAACATTTTTGGATTTTCAGCCAAAAATTCTAGTTTCATAAGCAAAACTAACTCTCAGTTTATATATTTTTACTTACAAACGAGAAATTTGCTCTCAAAACATTTTTTTTTGTTTGCGTAATAAAGACACAAATCTACCTTCATACTATTGCTTTGATAGCCGACATTGAGAGGAAGGATGACTTGATGAACAGGGAGTGCGAAAGTTGGGTCTGTAGTGTAAAAAAATGTGGCTTTTATGGCAGAATAGAAATCTGGTACAGTTATCTGTGCGAGATCTTTTTGGAGTCAGAGTTAACATGGGTCTCTGGATGGTGGATTTCCTCTCACTCTCAGACATTTCTAGCCAAATGTGTGAATCTGTTGGCTTACATAGTCATATGTGTATGACAAGCACAAGATTAGCTATATATCTTTAAATGATGCCTGAAGAGTGAAAATTGTGGAATCGGGAGCAAAATACAAATATTTTTTTCGCAAGAAACTGAAGCACCTCTTCACTCTGGCGATGACATCACGCCCTCTGAGCAGCGCAATACACACCCATTAGAAAGTCAGAAAAGGTCTGAAAAAAGCATCATACTAAAACGCTGGCAGTTCAAAAAGTGTAAAAGATATAAAAAAGCTGAATCATACAGTAATACTTGAAGACTTTGTCAACATTTAAAAGTTTAAATTTTCTCCATAGGATCCCATTCAAAATAAAAATCATAAAAAGCTTACTAATCAAAAAGTTGAAAAGTTAGAAATATGAAAAGTCAAAGCCCGCGTGTCCTGAAAGAGCTGACCATATTGATAGCTGAACGGTTTCTGTAACTGAAAATATGAAGGAAGAGAAGAGGTTCAAAATACGTACGGAAGAAATAGCGGAATAATAATATTAAAGAGTTGAATAAAGAAGTGAAGAACGATAGTTGGAATGCTTAACAGCATTCCAACTAATAAGAAAACTGCAAACATTATACATGCTCAACATCAGCATGTAGCATTAAGCTAAAAGCACCGTGGTACGTAAGTTCCAGTTGTGGCACGCAACACAATACATTTACTCATGATTTATTTAGATACATTTATGAGCTACTTTACTTCTACATTTCCTTTTCATTTATTTATAGCGAGGGAACTACATATTGTTTTACATTTATATTTTACAAGTAGTAGCTTTTCAAATTAAGATTTTACACAGAAAAGCAATGAGTTTCTAAAATGAACTCAACTCAACAACAATGTCTCTTTCCAGAAATTATTAACTGTTTAATAATCAACAGACCTTGTTGTGAGCAGTTTCATGAAGCTGTGGAGTTTTTCAAATGGCACCACAAGCAGAGGGCCATACAGTTCATTTTATTTGAGAGAAGTCAGACAATTTTAAGCCCGATATTTCCAAAACTAGGTAACTCACACCAAAACGATCTTGATTGATAAAATAACACGACAGGTAAGGGGAAAAACTATGTATTTTTTTTTTATTCTGAGATGAATTGTTTCTTTAAGTCCAGAGAAAGCTGGTCTCTTCAGCATTAACTCCCATCCCCCTTACCCGTCATTCGGAAGAGGACAATTAGGTCAGAGAAGTGTGCACTTTGCTGGTATTGTGTTCACGGATTTCTGGGTAATTAAGCGATTTGACCTTTCAAGAACAGAAACTAACAAAAACATCAGCTATCACATTACCTTCTAGTGCTGATCTGTTCCTGCTCTTGTCTCCTTGCTTTTAAGTCAAACACATCAGCAGCTAATTGAACTAACCGTTTTGGGTCAAATGTTACTGGGGAAAATGGATAGCACTCCAGCTCCCGTGGAGTTCAATTACACAGGAAGTTGTACTGGTGCCATGGAGGATCCAACGCAAGCCCGAGCAAAAACTCGAAAATTACATCCCAGGCTCTGTGGAAGATGTTAAGAGAACGGCTACCTGGGAAACACTGAGCCCCTGCTGGGGAGGACACGTTTTTAAATTGGTGTGGTTTCAGGTTCGCTCTCGGTGTTCCATCGTCTGTCTTCCTCCATCTACCTTCAGCCGGCAGAACACATTCTCCTAATCTCAGGCCGCGCAGCATCCACGTCCATGAGCCTCACAGACCAGCCAGGCGTCCCCGGCTCGCCACCATGGCGACGGAGAATGACAGCCTGCTTTGTTATGTTCACAAAATGTAATTACAGTCTTGCACCGGCAACAAACCTCCCCCCTCTAGCAGTCGTCCCCTGGGGAGCTGCTGTTTGGAAACGTCTAGGGTTTTCTAATGATTCAGTGACGACACCCCCATCCTCTTTTACCAATCATCTCATGCTCCTTAAGAGCATTCCTCTCAGATACTGTCTTTACAGTAATGCCGTCATGTGTGCTTTGTCAGGGGCAGCAGACGTTGGTCTGGGTGAAGCATTTGGTTTTGATGTAAAAACCTGAGTTTTAGTTATTATAACAATAAAACTGGTGCGTTACACATATTAAAGATAATTAATTCCATGTTTAAAATCCCATATCTTGCTTCGCATCATGGCTACTTGATGGGGATGTGCGTTTAGTTTATAAATTGCCCCAAATGGACTTTTGTTATCTAAATGTAGCCGTCTGCCACCAGAACTCAATGCATCGATTAGTCACATGAAGACAAATTGCCCCAATGCAGTCATAAATATGCAATGCTCATAACAGAGACAAAGTCGAGTTCAGCTCACGATTTCTTTTCTTTTCTGCAAGAACATAATAACTCACCATTAACACAGTCACAGTAAACATTTGGAGTTCATAGCTAATTATACATTCAGGCAGGGCTGCTTTCTGGGAACACAAGCAGCCTACTTTCACATTTTGTTTTTCTTACTGAGGTTTGCTGATGCAGATACAAATCAAATTATTCAGCTTTTATTTTGTGTCACAGTGTCCCCAAAAATACATACATAACAAATATCTTGACTTGCCTTTCCTGATGTAAAAATTAAGGATATATATCATATTCACTGTCAAAAGTGATTTATTTACTTATTTATGAATGCATAAGACTTAATGTGAATTTCTGTGTATTTGCAAGAGAGAAAAGTCACACACTTTAACTTTAGAGTTTTGCTTTTATTTATGGCTGCTTGTCTCGTCTCTCCGGAGTTTGTTCCACTAACATCAACAGAAAAGGAACCCAAATCTACAGACATGCTAGCAGGTTAGTCTATACTCTGGTACTGTGCTTGAGCTTCAAGGTCTAACATGCAGCAGCTTCCTATAAATCAATATATAGACTGATGCCAAAATAATCTCTCTCAACCATCCCTTATAACCAATGTGAAGCATGTGGTGTCGTCTGTATCTGCAGAGACCTTGCCCTCTGCCGGTATTTTCTCTTCTTCTTTCGCTGTGTTCAGGATGTTTATGAGTTTCACGTGGGCGTGAAACCCCCTCGCCTTTAACTGCGTGCAGGGTGTGCAGCCCATTCTCATTCCGTGGTCATCAAATACCGCTGCAGTCACGACCCTCCGCGTCTGATACTGAGACACCTTTTAGCGTCTATAATAAAAAGTGGATGTTTTTACGACCTTCAGCAGTTCCCTCTTTTGCCGTGTGCAGTGTGCCGTCACAACACCTCTTCTGGCATGGTTGTGCCGACGTGTGTTGTTTGTGCTTTAGAACAGAATAGAAGGTTTTCTGTATCCGCTTCATTGATTTTTTTTCTTGCCAAAGCCGCTCTCTATCCTAATTCACACTCTTGCTCGCTCGACCACCGGGCCAACTTTGAAATGCTTTGTTTACACAAACATCAACGTGTGAAGCAAATTTCATAGCAATCCATCCAATGGCTTTTGAGATGTTTTGCTGAAAACAACAAATGTCAACCTCATGGTGGAGGAAAACTGAAAGTAATAAATAGGAGACACCATCTGGTGACCATGTACGTCTGTACAAAAGTCTGTGCCAATCCATCAAGAACTTGTTGAGCTATTCATCAAGGTGGGTGACACGTTGACCAGCTGGTTGCACTCGATGAAAGGTCACCAAAGGGGTCATTCAGTCTATCAGGGTCATAAATGTACTTATAGGTTCAAGGCAATCCATTTAATGCTTGTTAAGACGTGTCAGCAAAAACAAAAATGCTCAAGCTGCTGAAAAGAAATGGCCAGAGGATCACCAAATTAATTAGGACTCATCCTCTGGGGACCAAGAATGTCTTCACTGACCTGATGACCTAACGTCATGCTGCTAGCGTGGCTAACAACACGATAAAGGGGCATCAAGCTGTTCTTCTTCTCCGGCTGCATTTAGGCTACTGGCCAAGATATCAGCGGCTCTAATTAGTTCGACACACGTTGCACCGAGCAAACGGTTTGACAGTGTGACAACAGGCTCGCCAATTTAGAGATGAAATCATCTGACAATCTGCACACGCTCAGAGTTAATGTGATTATAGGATTCATTTAAGCCGGGCTGTGAAGGACCGGCGACACCTTATCGGACCCACAGTTTGACCCGGCTCACGGAGACACCACTCATTTTAAAGCGCTGATGACTCCATCTTGTCCGCGATTACGTCGATAATTGAACCCGAAGCCTTCAAAGTGAAGCAGAATGATTCAAGTTGAGGATGTGTCATGAGGGGGAAAAGACAGCAGCTGAAATTAATCAAATGGGGCCTCATGGATTTGCATTCAATCACTGCTGGTTTGACATTATTACTGACAGCGAGATTCAATATGAGCATGGTTTATCGAGCCGGCACTTCTCAGTCACTGAGGTAGTCCTTTTTTTTTTTTTTGAAAAAAAGAAAACATCTTGTTTCGATTAACAAATGATAATTGTTAATGCGTTCATCGCTTTAATGTTGCCGCTGGTAAATGTGGAACTAATTTCAATTATTTTATATACATTTTATATATTAGTTTACATACTGTTGGATACCTTGTGAACATATTTAGTCCTCATCGCTCATTAAAAAACGGATTAATAATGTCTTCTTGTTCTAAAACGGAGGATAGTAAAACAATTAACCAGATTAAAAAGGTGAATGCCTCCAATTGTTTTGATAATCATTTGACATTTAGTTAGTGTCTGAAGACTAAGTGGAGGATAGCTTTGTTCCTGTTGACTGACTTCATGTCTATTTGATGCTAATTAGCATCACGGGGGAGCTAAAAGGGACAAACAACAATCAGTCGCACTTATCACACAGGTCCACTTTTCTGAGAGGGAAGAACTGAGTCTTATAAAGGGTTTCTTCGTCTTGGAGCATATTATTGGATTGCGGCATTGAGACGGTGGAGGTTGGTCAGTGAATTAATCTGCACATTTTATAAAACACTGCCCTCATCTGGTCATTTTAAGAAGCCATGTACTTATTCACTTAGGCCCAATCCTAATGTCCCCCTAAAGCCTTAAAGCCTGAACCCTCAGGGACTTATCTGACGTCACCTATTAAATGGTTGAGTGTGAGAGGCTGCAAGGGCTTGAAATAGTGTGAATACGAACGGGACAGCGCTTTACTGCAACATATTACGTTACCATGACGACGTCAAAAGGAATATGTACAATTGTGGGTATTTTATACTCTTTTCTCCTGGATTTGAACGTCTTCCAGGCTCTTACAAGAGGTCATTTAAAAAAATGTATTTATTTGTTTTGCTTCAATGACAAAATGAAATGTTTGATGAATAAATCTGTTAATTTCTGCTTCCATTTGTTTTTATGTTCTATCTTTAATCCTTAATGTTTCTGAGTGTTCATGTGTCGTCCTCTTTGTTTACCTTTTTTTTTTTTTAACGTCTCAGCGCTTCCACTTGTAACCCCATGTTTAATGTCACATTGCTTGGAATTGTGGGTAATTCCCAAGGGCAAAGTCTACAGAAATGCAGACATGCGTAAAGTGTTCATAAAGTACTCAAAATGTCTGCGAGCGCCTCCTCAAACACTCGACGACTTGACAGTGGGACAGCCCCGAAACCCTTACGGACTTTGCGGTAGCGCCTCAAAGTCTGGGAAAATAATGAATTCCCCAACGGATACAAGATGAAGAAGATTGGGCAGACTGGAAGAATCACACCATATTGAAATGAAAATCACAGGTTATTTTAATTTCCGTAGTGGATTGTTCATTTATCCAGTGTGCTTTGCAAAAAAAAAAAACGTTTTAAAGATCTCTGTATCAAAAAAGAAAAGAAAAAAAGAAACATTTTGTACCATTACTACTTGGAAATACATCTGAGAAATACTTTACAATTAAAACATGTCAGCATTACTGTGGATGTACAATATAAAGTAAATCACATCTACATAATTGATCTATACAATTGCAGCCAACTATGGACTTGCATATATAAAGTACCATAAAACAGCCAGGAAAATAAAAATATGTACATTTTCCTGCTTTAATAATTCAATTATAAACAGAATTATAGGCTCGGAACTTTTTTTATTCTCTACACACCCAATTAAGGAACGTAAAGTGCCTTATTAGAAAAGATTTCTAGTGATACGTGCTCCATGAGAATCATTTAAATGATCAACAAAATACAGTAAAATGCACACTTTCAGATATTAGGTCGGAATCGGCGCCTTAGGGGGTCTAAACGCAAGGCTCAAAATTTTGATTCAAATAGAGCTACAACTGAGTTTTAAATAGAAAAGCACACTGCTGTACGGAAGTCTTTCACATTTTGTCTGAACCTTAAATCACAGAGTGTGTGAGATCATGTAAGGCTGGTTGCGTGGTAGACATTTGTAGTACCTGACACGCGCGTGTTATACAAGAGTTCAGATTCAACAGTGTTAATAGGACCTACAGTGATCTCTGTTATGTGCATAGCCTTCCTGTTTTGCAAGAAAGAGAAAATAGAAGGCAGGTGAAGGCACGGGGAGATTAGTTTCCCCTGAGGGACACAGTGCGATAACCCTCTGACAGTTTTCCTTTCAGTTCACTCCAACTCGTTCCGAGCCCCCCGGCAGAGGATATGCGAGGTTCTCTCTCTCTCTCTTTCAGTGTTGGCACACGGTACCTCCGTCACGGACGCACCGACAAACTCCTCCTGTCCTGAATCGCCGCGGCCTCAGAACCGGAGTCTCTCCGAGAACCCCTCCGTAGGTTCAACTGTTTTGTGGCATATTTCGCTTTGGTTCCAGTTATCAGCGACAGTCGTGTCTTCAGCTGAAGCAGATTAGCAGGCAGTCAGTAAAAACAGACCAAATGGGCCACACGCTCGGTTCACGGTGAGGGGAGGGACTAGGAAGTCCTCGCTGGTCCCAGTCCAAGTGCTTTACTGGTCAGCATGGACACGCTAAGGCCGATGGAACCTGGTAGAAAAAGAGGGAAACGGTAAAGAGGTTATTCTAGACCCTTCTTGGCCGCAAACATCTTCAGAAAACTCTTCAAAAAGAGATAACAGAACTAATAAATGTTTTGATGAGTGTTGAATAAACTTGGGAGAACAGTTGAGGTGAATTATTGATGGGCGCCGTATACAAGCCCGACCTGGTATAGATCCTGCTTTCTTCGTGAACCTCCATCTCTGAGCTCTTGAATTCGTTGAGCTCCTTGCGGATGGCCGCCTGAGAAGAGACATGAAAGAGACAGCACTTCAGCGGGGAAAGCTTTTATCCATTTATAGCGAGGCACAAAGCAGTGATCAAAGCGACCTATATGTTTACAATATATTTTTGTCTGTTAACGGTCCTGACAAACTTAAAAAAGAATGTTTTTTACTTTTAGTACAAATATAACACGTCGCTTCCTACATGTTCCTGTTCCTACACATTTTCTGAGCTTCACTGGACCAGGTAATTCACTTAGTAATATTCGGCCTCGCCATTAAGCAGCGTTCGTATTGCATTCCTGGGATTCCTCCTTCACACTGAATCTGCTTGGAATGCAAATCCTCAGCTGTTAGGAAACGCACAGCGCTTAGGCTCGCTCTTGCTAAGAAGCTCTAAGCCACAGGAGCCCCGCGTGAAGAGAGGTGTTGAGTTTCACCTTGTCAGCAGGAGTGAGCTTGGTCCACGGTTTGTCTGCTCGCCGGTCGTAGTCGTGGGCGTGGGTGCTCTCGACGTACTCGTGGAAACGCAGGATCTTCCTCTCCTGGAGTTCGGCCACTGTGGGTCTCTGGGACAGCTGAAGGCAGAGTGAAGGGGAGGGGTCATGGTTCATAATAATAACAACAACAACAACAACCGGCAAAACTGTAGAACGAAGGTACTTTGTTGCATCCTGACCTTTCTCGTTAGCCTCCGTTTGATCTCGGATCTCTCCGTTCGACGATCGTCTTCATTCTTGGCTGCAGGAAGAAAAGACATTCCATGAGCGAGGGAGACACTGCCGCCAGTCAGGTAGCTTTCACCCGAGCTGCCGTCGGCGCGCCGCGGAAACACAATCTTTAATCATCGCCATGTTCGGGCAACAAGGCGCTGCTTTGTTTTTTAGGGCGGGCGCGAAGCGTCGTCTCGGCCGAGTCATTTGAGGACAGGCGAGCCGCAGTGCGGTGGTACGGAGTCCTGGATCAAAATTTGTTGACAGATTCTGAGAAGTATTACGTTCATACTCGATTTCTGGGATCCAACTTGGGATCACAGTGATGCTGCAATGGTGTTTCAGTGTCGGCTGGAATTCACTACAGTCGGCTGGTGCACTGCTCATAATGTTCATGCGTTTTAAAAATGCATCAAGAGAAGGAATTCATTTTAAACACCTGGAGCCAAATGCATTAAACACTGCGTCTGTGACTAGAACTCAGACAAAAACAGGGCAATAAGCATATTTCCGAATATGCATATGTATACTTAGCTTTTAAAGCCACGCATGAACATTAGAGAGGCAGCGACCGATCAGCAGCCAATCAAAGCCGTCCGGTTGTTAGCCGATTGGCCGTGACCGGTGACTTGATGATCAGTATCATATTTCTGACTTTTTGCTGGTCAAATTTTTAGGTTTTAGGCCACACACACACACACACACACACACACACACACACACACACACACACACACACACACACACACACACACACACACACACACACACACACACACACACACACACACACACACACACACACAGTTTGGAAGTTCTTCAGCAAGAGTGAAGAATATATAAAGCTTGCACACCAATAAATAAATTGTTATAGATAATTAATAAATAGTTGAGTCTATGACATACATAGCATAGAATAAAATTCTCTCAGATTCTGCTCTTAGACTTTTCCATTAAAGAAAAGTCACAAAAATGATCCGACTGTTATGATGATGCATATGAATTAGGGGTGCACCAATCTGACTTTTTCTCCCCTGATTCCAAGACCCAAACTCAGGATATTAGTGGAAACTTGGTACTAATCTGGTACCAGAGCTCCATGTGAAATATGAGACCGTAATTACATATAAAATTATTCTAATGCATTCCAACCCTAATGCAGAATGTCTAAATCTACTGTTAGGTTTATTCCATATAGTTTTGCTAACTGTGAATGTGACAGACGGTAGCTCGGTACAGCGTTAGCTCACCACAGCAAATGAAAGCTGCTCTAAATGGGAAGCTGTCACGTGGCCGTTACCCAAACCGCCTCATTGGATCAGTACAAGTGCTACTGAACCCAGGTAGGCTAATGTACGGCCATCCTGACGCCACTGATACGTTATCTCAATCATCACCATTACAGTAACTATTCCGTTTATAGCATTAATATCAAAACAGATGCTACCAAGTGCTTCAAATGAAAAGGATCAAATGACACTGGAAAGCGACATAATGAGAGAAACACCAAATGCATATCAACTGAAAAGAACAATACGTCTGGGCATACAAGAGTCGTCACAACGTGCAGCCATGATTCAAAATGCAGAGTGTGTAGACGCTCGGTGAAACTGACCAAGAATATTGGACGCATATTTGAGTCAGTCTCTCAATTTATTTTTCCATCACCATCTCACATTGAGTGGAGACACCCCGGGAGAATAGGGGTCAAAAAATATTAAGTTGTGTTGAAATTGTATTGTATAAATATGGCGATTTGGCATTTTATTAAATATGTGCTAATTTGCATACTTCAAAAACAGTCAGAATATAGATAGCAATGAAACTGGAAAGTTTGGTTTATAAAAGTGCTACTGAAGTGGAGATTTCAGGCTAAGTGTCTGAGAAAAAAAAACTCACTTTGAGAAAAGAAAATGGCCTTTAAAGATATGTTTTGTAAACTTTGATACAAAACATATGGCAAGACAGTGCAGGGAGAATAGGGTAAAAAAAACAAAAAACTAATAGAAACTTCCAGTTAATTACTTACATTTGGAGTATTATTTTTTGTATTACAAGTTTTCTGAAATGGTTTGTTTACATATTTAAATTAGCCATTATTTAATGCTAACTTTTGGTGAAATCTACAAATGCAAATAGAGAAAGTCGTAAAATAAACAACCAAATATGTATTTTGTTGTTTTCCTTCTACTAGTCTGAAAGATGACATGTTATGGAGACAAAACAGCCACACATCTCATGTGATTTAGAAATCAGTTTCCCCACACAGTTTATGTGTGGGGGTTTTAGTGTGTATGCATGGTTTATATGTCTGGCCCCTTGAGCACTATTATTCAAATGAGATCCATTATCTTAATAAAGTGAAATCACCACCAATATTGTGCAAAGTGCTGTTTGTTTAGTGACCATCAATATCCCTGAGGCGGGAAAGAGGAAAAGAAAAAAAAAAAAAAAAAAAACATTAGCCAGTCGACAAATGATTCATACAAACTATTGATTTCAGCATAGATGAAAGAAAAATGAAGCGGGTGCTTTTAGACCTTGTGGTGCACAGAATGCAAATAAACACCTGAATGAAGAACTGAGGGATGAAGGGAGACTCTTACCTTGAAGGATGTTCCTCTGCTCCAACTCATCCGCCGATGGTCTCTGACTCAGCCGCCTGAAGACACCAAAAAAAAAAAAAAACACGGTTGACTACTGTTGGCTGGCCTCAAACAATATTAATTACACTATTAATAATGTATGAAATCTGTCAAAACTGCAACAGCCATTCCATCAGATGGACGACAGTGACTTGCCACGTCCAATTTTACGATGACGATATAAACCCCCCCGTATGTGCATCAGTGAGCCGATGGCGCGTGGGTCCTTTACCTCGTCAGTGCCGTACTGATCTTGCTCTTCACTGCTATCCACTGCTCCTTGTTCTGCCAACTCATGCTGTCCTGGTTCTCCTGGGATTCCCTCTCCTCTCGCTCTTGTCTCTCGTGCCTCAAGGCTAACGTGCCCTTCCTCCTCACACGACTTGCCAGCCCACCTGCTACACGGACACATTTATTTATACGTACATATTTTTTTTTTTATTATTTAAAAACAACATCACTCATCTCGAATCAAGCATCACTTCAAACATAGAACGTCAGCGTGGACTTAAGAATGAACAAAAAACAATAAAAAAAAAAAACTCCTGCAGGTTCAAGAGCTTCTTCGGGAGGTTTGTAAGAGGCCTTGTTATTCTACCATCATTTGCATGATTGTCTTCAGTTGCTTTTGGGAAACACCTCTAAAGTTTACGAAGGTCTGGAAGATGGATTTTAAGATCCTCTTAGCCTTCAGATACTTGAGGGAAATGTTGCCCAGAACAATTTGATAGGTCTTGTAAAGGAAGAGTGCAATCCTCAAATAGCTTGCTTTGTCTGATACATTTCACAAGCTACAACAGGAGAGTGTACAATAAATAACTGGTTATCAAAATAAACTTTTTTGAAAGTTAAAACTGTTACACTTTAACATGCATATAGAAAAAGGTTGATCGGGGAATCTCAAGTATAGCAAGAGATGAAAGACAAAAGTATTTTTAAAGACTAACTGCTTAAGTTTAACTTTTCTGTCACGCATGATTTAAATGTAGCAGCATGAGGAAGACCAACTTACTTGGAGGGCTTTCGTCATCATCATCATCATCATCATCGTCGTCGTCGTCGTTATCTCTGTACAGGATGGGGCCGTCAGAGTCAGACTCCTCGCTGTCCCCGTGGTCTCCACCCTCATGGATGACACTCACTCTGAGGTCTGCCACTAAACCCCTCCTGCTGCGGGGCTCCAGCTCAGGCTGGCGAGGAGGCCTGTGAGGATGAAGCTTCCGCATCTCCTCCTCCATGTCAAAGTCATCGTCTTCTTGCCTGGAAAATCAAAGAGCAGCTGTGAGAGAGCTGAAGATACTCAAATTCAGTCATTTTTTCGGTCATGTCTAAGTGTGAGAATAAATGGCAATCATGCTGGGCTTCTTTTAGCCACAATGTTCAATTGATATGCAGACGAGTACGGTCGCAGGCAATTTGGAACCATTTTGCCAGGTGAGGGAATAAAGCTCAATAGTTTGCTCAGGATATTCACAAGATACAATTCTACACGATTCTTATTTGGCTGACGGAAGATTGTTGATCTCCTGCTTGTAGCGGTGGATCAAAAAGACTTCCTTCAGGTCAAGAGCCCGGAGAACTTGTGTCTTTTTCCAATTAGAAAGATGTACTTGAAATGGGGCAGAGCAAATCTGTTAGTAGAGTATTAACAAATCAAATTATAATACATACAATGTCAAAGGATAGCTCGGAGGTTTCTGCCGTGTCTTGCAAATTAACTTTATAATTAAATAACGTATTGAACATAATCAAATAAATAAATACATTTCTGAAGAGAGAAATCCAAATGCAGCTGTCACTGGGGCTGGTCTAGTTTCATAAAATAACCCATAACCCCTGCCTGAGTTGATTTTGAATGACGTATAATCTTTGCATGACAGATTTGCTGAAACACCATGTTTGTTTGAAACACACAGTACAAGTAAGAGTAAATCATGACAAAATATTCAAAAAGCATATTCAATAGCTTTGTAAATGTGTTTCTTGATTAATCACTTGTTTATTTCTATAAAATCTGAGAAATGGTGTTAAATGTTTGCAACAGGGCAATTCTCTAGAACAAAAAGAGACTTTGACAAATGCCTTCTTTTGTCAAATCAACGGTGCAAAACCTAATAATATTTAGTTAACTATTATAGAAGGCAAAGAAAAACAGCCAACTTCACATTTCACAGGCTGTGTTGATCATTTCTTGACAAACGACTGAGACGACCTTTTAATTATCAAAATGGTGTAAAAGTGTTTTGATTAAAACTAACCGTACAGTATGTCAGGCTACTAAAACTATATTTGTCAATAGCTAACCCCCTCGTAGTCATGGTGACAAGACATGCATTTACCAGCAGTAAGGCTATACGAAATCAACCAAATCAAATTTAATAATTCCACAAAGTGAGCTTCTAAATCATGGGCTAAACTTAAGTAAGCTCACCCTCAGCTTTCAAAGCAATGGTATGTTCTTATACAAGAGTGTGGTGTACAGTATGTGGTACACTTACAGCCTTAGAGGTTCAATGGTGACAGGGAGAGAGTTCCGCGAGTAACCCCCCGTCTCGTTGAGGAAATCTGGAGGAGACTCAAACAGTAGTGAGTGGGCCCTCTGGGAGCCGTCTGGGTTTGGCTGAGCTGGGCAGGGGCTGGCCAGAGCTCTCTGGATCAGGATGTGTAGGGGGATGGCTGGAAGCGTGCTGGGAGGCTCGGTGGTCGGGCTCGGGGGATCAACAGTTTTCACAGTGGGCACGGGACCAGAGGAAGAGGTGCCGGGTGGCTGGAGTGACTGAACCCTGGGAGGAGATGGCGGCACGTGGGCCGGTGGTGAAGGCAGAGACTCAATGGAGGTTTGAGGCGCTGCTGCATTTGCCTTGTCCTCATTGCCATCTCCTTTAAGGACAGCAGGGGGCACCGATACAGGGGCAGAAGCTGGGTCAGTGGTGGGAGACTCTGGGTCCTGACTGGGAGGCTCTGGGTCCACAGAATGGCGTTTGGTGACAGGGGTCATCCTCTTTGGTGGCGTCGGTGGCGAGCGCTTAACGTGTGCTGGCACCATGATGATACCACTGCCAGGCTGCGAGTGATCAGCTGTTAAAGAAGAAAAAAAACAGCAGAACTCAATAAATGTTGTACAGGATGATGCTCACAAACATGACCTGCAGTCAGAACATGAAGCTGCACTTTCAGTCTGAAGTTATGTTTTTTATTAACGAAAGCAAGCAAAAATAAAAAAAAAGCAAATATGTCAATAACCGCTTTAGTTGTGGAGAAAAGATATTACTGCTGAGCTGGTTCCGAGTCAGTGGAGGGTGACAAACGCATTAACACACAAATGAATCAACAGTCTGTGAGTAACATCCAGTGGGATCAACAAACACATTCAATGCACTCCAGCAGACTAAATGTCCATCTGATTTCCATGCAACGTTCTCTTGCAGCAGTTAAGGGTGAAAGTAGAACTGCAATACACATGCTTGCAGTACTGATGTTAGAACTGAGGTGAGGTACTCCATGTGCTATGAAGGGGTGAATTGATGAAACCAAAAATCGGCAGGCTTTGTTAAGATGGATTGAGCTCTGGCGCCCCGCTGGGTACCTGAGCAGGCCTGGACAGCTCTGTGCCGCAGGTATACAGGTAGAGAAAGGTAGAGGCCGAGCTCACTCTGGCGTCTCCAGCTGGTCCAGTAACAGGGCTGCCTGACCTTAGAGCCCCTGTTCAATGAGGAAGCTGGCAAAAATGAGTGGAGATGTCAGGGATAGGGCTGGGGTTTGAATTCCAAGCTGGGAGAGGAATTCAAGAGGGTGGTTTCGGATAACACTCGTCTTGGTTTGACACTGTCCAGAAGCAGAGTACACATCCCCCCCCCCCTCAACCTTGATGTTAAACAGCCTCTGTGGAGAATTAACTCGGAGCACAAGATAAGAATTATTATGTTCATTATCCTGGTTACATAAAGTACCACTGCAGTGTGATATTTCCCATTGACACATAATTACGTTTTTCTGAAATTCCTGCTCATTCATTATGGTAGAACGGTTCCCTTTCAGGGAATGAATCACTGGGGAGACACAATTTTCATCCCTGTTCAGCTGATATCAGCTATTTGCAAACATTCGTATCAGTGTGCATGTCAGTCGACAAGTAACAGGAAATTGCGGAACAGAAATGCCAAACTAGGTTGAAGTAATTAAAATACAGGTTCACTTGTGTGTTTCTCCACCAGGGAGCATCGACAAGTTGATTTTTATATTTTTCTGTTCGCTATAGCGGTAACAAATCTAAGTGTTTCACATCAAGATCATTACAATTAGCCGATATATCATTAGCAGAGTTTTCTAATTCCCAAATATTAGTACCAATATGACAATATGTAATAGACACTCAATATATTTCAACACATCCGAAAGAAATGAAAACAGAGGATTGGGCAACTCTCCAATGGCTAAGATCGGATTTGGCTGTTCAATACGAGGATTCGACTTTTCATTCCTTTTTCTCATAAAGACTACCTGGCAATCTGAAAATCCATTGGCATGAGTTTCAGGGCAGAAGGCGTGAGTTCAAATTCAGCGTGCCAGTTTCATAATGAGCTGAAAATATGTTTAACACTTATCAATGGGTTGAGTCTGCACAGCCTCTACAGGGGATTCAACTTGGCTGGTCAGGGATGGCCACTCGGAGTGAACGAATCCCCTCGTGGGATTCTTTTCTCTGTGGCTGTTCACCACAACCGGCTCTAGTTCGACCCCCGAGATGAAGGTGGCTCGCAGTACTGTCCGTGACCTCGCTTCCTTGGGACTTCAGTGCCCGCTGTGCCGTCCCACACGAGGCCCCCTGCTCCCAGCGCGCCGGTCAACCGTCATAATCATTTATATCTATACAAACAATGTGTTTATGATTCAATTGTTTGCAAGAGCACAAACGTTCTTCACAGATCAAGCCTTGACGGAGGGGTCGCCGATGGATGATTCCAATCATCAACTTTCAGTTGGCAGCCCTCGTAATCTCAGAGAGACAATGAGCTACTCTGTGCAGACTGTGAATGAAAGAGGCGACATATGTATAGAAACCTCGCCTGACAAATGGGAGTGGAATGTGTCACCGCCACAGACTCCGTTTCAAATACAGAGTGCCGGGATGGGCTGTAAACAAAAGCAGCGGTGGCATTCTGGGACAAAGAATATGAGATACTAAAAGACAATCAGTGTCACCCTAACCTCCAAGGAGGTGTTGCTCGCACTGCATATGAATGACGTAAAAAAGACAAGCCGGTGCATGTCTTCTCTTCAGAAGCGGGTGGCTGTACACACAGAAACTGGATACTGGCAACAGACGGGAAAAACACCAACAAAGCAACGAGCCGCAGGCTCACTGTGAGGCTCAAGATAGATTTACGGTCAGTACTTAAAGAAAATATACTGCCTGGACGTTGTCAACAGCAGCATATTCACAACGTTTATTCCCAAAGAAAGTTAATTTTAACAGCGTCTCCAAAAACCCAAAGACCAAAATATATAGCGGTCACTATCTTTCTGCATCTGCTTGTTGACACACTATACTTTGAGAGTATCCTACAGTGTCTTCCTCACGTCCTTAATTCACACACACGAACCAAAGATGATTTGAGTCTGTCAAAAATCACAACAGCCATAATACTCAAAAAGACACATCTGCATCTTTGAAATAGGTGTGGCCACAAACCTTACACGCCCAACATACCGCGTAAATCCCAACGTTTGTTTGACACCTCACAACAGTTTTTTTCTGTTTGAATGAAGGAGCCAATGAATGAATGAAGGATATTTCAGGCTCAATCTCTCTAACCCTGAAAATGTTTGATGAGGAATTACTTCACACCTGATTGTAACAGGAGTACATTAACCTGTTCTACTCAGCTCAACTCCTCCACTACACTCAAACTGCTACAGCATGTTTGAACAACACATTCCTGGTTCAACAGGCAGCTCACTCAAGTTTCAGAGACTCCCACAGGCACATGAACCTCTCCACCAATGCAGTTTTCGACTAGTGGCAAACACTGTAACAGTTTTCTGGGTTGATGCTTGAATGCCAAAGTGGTACATGGCCCTCTGTCGAGGTCATTATTTAAATCCAGCATTTGACATGCAATTTGATACCACTGTTTCCTAAAAACTGAATACACAGGCCAAATCATTTTGGAGGTTATTTGATTAAAATTATAAAGAAAGACACACAAAAAACAGCCGTTTATAAATGGACGCTATTGTTATATGCCCAAACTGCAGACGCCAACAAACTTACCAAATAGTGCAGGGTTGCTGTTGCGGTTGCTGGGTTTGGGTGGAGGGACGGGACCCTGCTTGGCGTGGGGAGGGACAGGCGGCGGCGTGACAGAGTCAGCTGAGGAAGGAGCAGCGAGGGGGGGTCGAGTTGGGTCCTCAGATATGAGGGAGACCGTCCTTGGGGGCTTGACCACAGCGACAGCAACAGAGGAGGAGGAGGACGAGGTGGACGAGGAGGATGAAGACGAAAAAGAGGGGGCGGGACTCTTGCCAGACTCAGTGGAAGCAGCAGTAAGAGATTTAGGGGGTAGCAGAGCTTGTTTGCTTGATGGGAGTTCATGCTGAGGGTCTTTTGGTGGACGAGGTTCTGGGGCGAAGCGGACGCCAGTGGACTCTACAGAGGGTGCAAACACACAAACGCAGCATTAGAGGAAACATCCCAACAACAAAGTTCCTACAGTTTCTCTACGTTAAACACAAAAGGGTAACCACATACGGTGAATAAGCAGATATTAGAGGGTGAGAGGTAACATGGATCAGACTTCACGCAAAGCAAACATGGAGAACGATCAGGATCTAAATCCATGCAGTATCTGCAGATTCTGCAGTATCAAAGCTTTATAGTGTTTCAGTTTGTTGGCTTCATAAACCCCGTCAGAAATACAGTTCAATCATTTACCCAAAGTGCCGTTACAGCAGCATCAGGAGACTTTGGTTTGCACACGTGTTGGTATTTCATCATAGCAAACCATTCACTGACTATTTCCTGGGAAAATAGTTCGCAGTAACAAAGAAAAAAAGAAGTCCTTATTGCCGCTGACATGTCAACCTGACACAATAAAAACAGAAATGCTTCGTCTATTGAAACATGAACAATGTGGTGTACAATAAAGACGAATCTCAAACTCCAGGCTGACGCAATATCATACGAACAAGTATGGTGTATATAAAAGGCGAGACACTACAGGCAAAAACTGTTTTTCGTAAACTGGTGAATTTTGAGAGTTTAGGCTATTTTACTTCCATAAGACTTGAATGTCACAAGCCGGAAGGTTATAAAGTAGGAAAACACAGGCAAGGTTAGCTGGCGTACTTCAAACAGGAGAAAGATCTTACCGGAGCGTTCTCTGAACTCCATAGTCTGGTTGAATCTGGGCAGGGTCGACCTCTTGTCAGCCTCTGAGACCGAGCGAGCCTTCTTGGTTTCCTCTGAGAAGGCTTTCTGTAGAGAAGGCCGCAAGTCCATCTCAGAGACGGGCCTGACGATATCCCGCCTGTCATCCGAAGGCCGCTGAGGCTCTGGCTTCTCTCTCCTGTCCTTCTCCTCCCTCTTTTCCCGGTCATCTCGTCGCTCCCTTTCATTCCTCTTGGCCCAGTCATCATATCTGTCCTTATCCTCTCTCCTCTCCTCTCGCCTGTCTCGGTCATCTCTCCTATCCTTGTCATCTCTTTCGCCTCGTACGTCTTTCCTCTCCCTGTCTTCCGGTTCCCTGTCATCTTTTCGGTCATCTCTGTTCTCTCTCCTTTCCCTCTCAAGCCGCCGATCCTTGTCCCTGTCCCTGTCGTCCCTCTTTTCTCTGTCGTCGCGCTCCCTGCGTTCCTTGTCGTCGCGATCTCTGCGCTCCTTGTCGTCGCGATCCTTCCTTTCCCTCTCGTCGCGATCTCGCCTTTCCCTATTGTCTCTCTCTGTTCTTTCATCTTTCCTCTCTCTATCATCTTTCCATTCTCGCCGTTCTCTGCGGTCAACTCCCCCATCCCTTTCCTTTTCCTCTCGCCAGTCCCTTCTTTCTGAGTCGTCCCTGTTCTTCCTTCCTCTGTCCTCCCTGTCATCTTTGCCCTCTCGCCTCTCTTCCCTGCGGTATCTATCATCCTGTGGAGGTCCTCGGGGTAACGATCCTGCTCTCTTATCAACATCTGATGGAAGACGGCTTCGTTTGTCCACGTCCACGGAAAGACGCGCGTGAGAGTCCACATCCAGGGGCGCCCGGTTACTACGGGAGGCATCGGACGGCGCTCTGCTTCGACGTTCATCTACTTGGGGCGGTCGGAGGGAATTCACCTTGATGTCAGATTCCCCTCGAGACACTCGCACCCCTGGTTCAGACATCCTGTCCGTGTCCATTGGCACAAGGTGCCCATTTTTCACTGGTGGAGCTTTGGAGTGGTTGACATCATTGCTCTCTGTCCCATGAAGAAACAAGCAGCGAAATACAGTTAGCGTCGTCAGAAATGGAGCCAATTCATCCGTAGAATATTCTTCAACAAAAACAACTAAAGCTTGACCTACCGTTTTCTGGGATATCCTTTAAAACCCCTCTGGCAATCAACTCTTTGCGACTTTTTCTCACAGAAATTCTTCTTTCTAAGGCTGAAAAAATAAATAAAATATACAAAGAAATCAGCATAAAGTAATGCACACAACAGATGAAAATAACAAGCCCCTGTATTCAGCGTACCTATCGATGTTTCAGTGAACTTGTCACTCGGCTTTTTCTTTCTCCATTTCCAGGGCTTGAAGATCTTCCCCATTTTGGAGAACTTGCCTTTACGTTTGGTTGGAGGTGATCCCCCACCAGAGTTTCCTTCTTCACCCTTCGTTGTGCTGTGTTGCAGGTCGACCTCATCGTCTGCATGAACATGACAGTGGCAAACAGATGGCTCAGAGATTGACTTGTGGAAAATATGTTTGAAGAGGTATTTCACAGATGTTAAGCCTTATTGCTTTCTAGAAGATATTGGTTTCTTATCTTCCCAGGAGGCCAAAGCAAAATCAATGCAAACAATATAACGCATAAAGAGATCAATACGCACTCTTCAAACAGTCGCACATCAGTTACAAGTTTAATAAGCTATCACTGAACAACAATCCAATAATAACAACAATAATAATAATAATAATAATAATACACTAGCCATATTTTCTTTCACAGATCAGTTCATTGTGTTCATGGGAACTGATACGTCCCAGCTATGTTGACAAACCCAAGATATTTAGGCTTACCACAGAATTCTTGGCAAGCCTCTATTACAAATTGGGCACAGTGGAATTTAATCTTCAGTCTCACTAAATGACCACATCCGGACGACAAGTAATTGCTGGTGTCCTGGGACTATAGCAAACACTACGCAGTTCAGATGTTGTCCGTTTCTGTGCAGGTGAGTGAAAGTCCTGAACACGAGGCCACTTTTTCTTTTTAAAGGATATAAACTAACACCACAATTTCCAACACATCAGTCAGATATGATGCCATCATGACTGGGTTGATGTACAGGCCAAACCGGATGCATTAGAAATTAAATTTAGGAGGCGCATCCTTCATTTTGAGAATTCAGAGACAATCATCTAAAACAAAAAACCAAATAGTCCCTCTTTTGTGGCTGCAACAGACACACGTTTACATTCCTGATCAGGAATGCGTGACCAGACATAGGGCAGGGCTCACCTCTAAGCTGCCGCCTCAATCATCCGTCTTAATAAAAAAGGACCAAACATCAAAACAAGGCTGGTCCAAATTCAACTCACTGACTTGGCTGCCTCAGCTGTCATACGAGAGCCAGACAGTAAAATATTGGCACTGCTTCTTCTGGTATCATTTACAGGGTAGTGTGAATTAATAGGCTATCTGCCATAGTAGTGATGGGTTTAGAAAGGACCATGGAACATCCTCTGTATTTGTCAGGTTTTCCACCAATCAACAGGTTTTGATATTTTTTATTTTTAAACCAGAGTAATTACTTAGCAATTTCAGAACTAAAACAGATAAGTGCACAGCTGCGACAGGACAGAAACCATGACTCAGAAATTGTTCTGAAAAGACAGCAATAACCAGGTGTGACGCCACCATTGAAACTCTTGGGTGATGAGTCGCACTGCAGCGTGGCAGCACGCATAGAGCCCCACAGAAGGCAGATGGTCTATGTGCAGGCAGGAGGGTGGGGGACATAACCACATTTTCACCATTTAATGTACAGTAAGACAGGGGAGCTCATTTCTCTCAGAGCAGTTACAGTGAGCATTACATGACAGTGTGAAGGTGGCGTGTGTTATGGGGACACTCATCCAGTTATGATTAAAAAAAAAAAAAAAGAAATGTGTGCAATAGAGTGACATGCCACTAACTGAATGATTTACTTTTAATATTGGCAGAGGGTGACGTCCATATATTCGTAGTCAAGGTCATACGACATAACTCCGTCCATTTTAGGAGGCCGACAATGAATAAGTTTGAAGGCAATAAAAACATGAATACAAAAAAGGTCACTAAGTGTTTGGCAGCCCAGATTCATTTATCTTTTAATTCTTCCTCTAATTGGCCCACAGTCATTAAAAAAAAATAAAAATTTCCACACAAAACAGGGGAGACTAATTGCGTCGGTAGAGGCAAGATATGAGAAACGATGAAAAATAAGGTTAAAAAAAAAAACTGTGATGCTTGGTTTCCTTCCAGCAACACCCTGACTGACTGATATCAGCTGATTAAACGTCTGACAGAGGAAAGGGCAACCCGTCTTACCAAACACTGACTGGTAATATATGCTACAGGGTTGTCACACATATGTTTCACTGAGGGATTCAAAATGAATTGTTAGCTTTTACAAAAACCCCACATCCTGAGGATGAGTTTTTCAAGGTCAGAGATAAATGTAGCTGAAGCATCATGAGTCAGGGAGGAAAGCTTAGGGACAGCAGGCTCATGGAATGGAGGCGTTAATGACTAATGCATGATTTATTAATCACTTCCAAGAATTTGATTAATCAGGAATATAAGAGCTGGCAGTGCAGATGTCCAGAATTAGAACTTTTTTTTTCCCCTGTAGCTGGCAGTTTACATACAGTTAAGATAAACGTGCCGAATTACCAATGGGCAACAACAATGACAACACATGCTGCGGACACAATGTGTGTGTAGTTCGCCCATTCATAAATAAATGTCCCGTTTAGTTAGTTCCCTTCATGTGAAGTCCCATCTCATCCATGTCCTGTGTCATCAAGATATATTGGCAGATAGTTGGGTTGGGCGATATGACAGCATCTTGTAATTCTCGCATGATCTCAAAATTCAGCTGCATTGCAAGGTAACGTGATTTGAGCAGGAGGAGGAGAGTGAAGTTGTATGTAGAGAGCAGGAGGAGGCATCCCAACCAACCCATGAAGAGGAAAAGCTCTGGTTCCAGGATTACCAGACGTTTGCACATTTTAGTTTATTGTGACAGTGTTTTGAAAGCTTTTTGCCCTCACAATTTTAACGGAAGTGAAAACGTATTTGTGTGCCCGCTCCCTGATTTAGAGCGGCACACAATTTTAGGAGTTCATTCATTCATGGCCCGTGCTTCACCAAGTTTCATGAAAATCAGGCCAGTAGTTTTTCCATTATCCTGCTGACAAACAAACAAAACGAAAACATATCCTCCTTGGAGGAGGTCATAACCCAATATGGTCCAGTATCTCGCTGACAGATCATCAGTCTAGTTCCATGTGACACAACCAATTTCAATATAATGTGCTGCGACTCAAAAACTTCCACATTCACATAGGATGCTTTTATCTATCGGAAAACATCTGTACTTTTTCGCCGTCAGCGTAAACGTGTTCAGTTCGACTCTGCTACCACAGCAATGGGAGCACGGCTAGCCCACAGCAATCAACAGGCAGACTACAACTTGTCCGGCAAACATGACACGAGGCATTTCCAAACTGTTGCAATGCTACTCTGTATCTTGTACCACATGGCAGGACAGAGAGATGCGTACTCTTCAGCCTTGACCTCCTTTTTAAAAACTGGCCTTCTTCAAACTACCGATAGAAAATGCCAGAGGTTCAGAGAAGCAGGTCAGATTAGGTTGTACGTCAATCATTCGTTCGATATTCCTTACTCTAAGAACATCCCTGTTCATTACCGCTAATGTGTGAGCACTGTTTTTCTGTGTTGATGCATGAATGTATTTTAATTGAGTTGAGACTGTTCAGACAGATATTAAATAATAGTTGTTGTTTTTTTAGCCCTAATACACCCACAGTTTAGTCACATATCTAAGTGCTGGTTAACAAGCATTTAGCCATATTTGACCTACTGTTGCAACAATGTTGGTTCATGAAAAACTCCTTTTCCATAAAATGTTACTTTGTAGCCAACCACGGTATGAAGGAAAGCAGGCCCTTGCATGCATGTGTAAAATCCCATGCTGCAATGCAGGCATACAGGGGTCAGTGAACTCTGTGCAGTGTACTGGCCCTCACAGCTATTTCTGAGCCACACACCAGCGGGTGTTAAACTGGGAGAGGTGGCGTCACAGAGATCTGGGAGAAGACTGCTTGGCTGCAACAGAAGCAAAGAGTGATGCGGTGACCCTGTACAGTAGAGCATGACAATCTGAGATGGCTGCTTTTCACAGAACCAACAGAGAAATGAAAAAGTCAACGACCCCGGACAGGGGAGGTGAAAGCCAAGAGGAGAAAAGTCTCACAATGCTCAGACCAAAACACGAATACCCAGGCTTCAGGTATGCATCTGTAAAGTGACTCTAAACGAGCAAAAGCTTGTTTAATCAAAACCAAGAGACAGTAGTAACAACATGCAGGCTTCTGTAAATGTTCAGCCAGTCACACTTCAAAAGGACTACTATCCAAAAGCAGGAAACGTGCACGACCCACCCAGCCTCCGGTCAAGCTGGCCGTATGACTCATGCCAATCACATGACGTTTTGACATGGACTACACAGAACATTACACCAGAGGCAAAAATACATTCTGCTTGGAGAGCAAATATCCAGCAAAGAGGATGTTCGCATTTTACTTTTTTTTTTTTTTTTTTTTTCCCCATTCAGGCGAGAGCGTGTTGAGAAGTGCTTCAACAGGAGCGCGTGAGTAAAATATAAAGCAAATATTGGTCCAACGAACAGCTCCTCTTAACCAACAGTAGGCCATAATAAACAGCTCAGTGTCAGCACATTAAAGGCTGTGCTATTAGGCAGAGTAGCGGTGACAGGCAGAAGGTGGCATGTGTTACAGAGTTGCTTGATTCCTATAGCTACAAACTGCACTATTAGAAGAGAATTCGTAGGTGTGCAGATGGCACTTGAGAGAGGATCCTCCTTTTGACAGAAAAAAATGGTTCTGAATGGTTGAACTGTTATTAGTGCAACCAGAAATAAGGGGGGCTCCAGGGTTCCCCTTGCACCTGTGGACTACAATATGAATAATAATACGTCATTTGAATCAAAAAAACAAAAAAAAAAAACACCAGATCCACATGGGGGAGAGCTGGTGTCAGGTGGTGCCTTGTACCCCAAAACCTTGTTTTCTTCAGAAAAGCGTCCACAGTGAGAAGGAACGCTGAGTGCAGACAGAGAGATGTTTGTGTGGTTTGTACATTTCACAATCACCACATTCCATCTGCACACATTCTTCTATACCCGTCTGTGCCTGCCACCTTCTAGTCTCGCTCTGCTTTCAAACCTCCTTAAATTCATAATCCTCTTGTTGGCTTTCCATTTTGCACAAACGCAAAACGCGCCGGCCAGGCTGTTTACCCATCTGAAACCAGTCAACATGTTGACGGCAACCATTTAGTGCCGAGCTCCTGGTCTTTGACTCACCCGCGGTGTGTTGGGCCGGTTGCTGGGCCACAGTCTCACTGCTAGCACTGTGTCCCATGTTACGGCTCCTGTCCCAGCTGGCCTGCCGGGCCCGGCCTCTCCCGAGGCCAGAGGCAGGAGAGGAAAAGCTAACGCCACCTCGCTCTTCTCCAACCAGACATAGAGCTCCTGTGACTCAAGACTGCCTTGACTGCTCACTTGTGTCGTTTAGTCTCTCTTGCCTCTACGGTCCTGCTCTCCCCCACCCTTCTGCCTGTGTGATTTGGTCCCCCCCCCCCCGCTTCCTCCCGCCTTCTTTCCCTTTAAAACACAAACACACTCGCTAAGGTCCTAGGTCCCTCCCTTCTTGGAGCTCTGACTTCATGAATAAGGTACGCCAATAAGGTAATCCAGCAGATGCCTTTCATTCCAAAGAGCAGATTTTTTTCCGGGGCAAAGTTCACAGCAGGCGAGCTTTGAGGTCTGGCCAGTCGAGCCATCAAGCCTTGAGGGATTTGCAATGCAGTGGGCCCCCTGCTAGCAACATTTCACAGACTGACAAAACACTACTCCCTGAAGGGCGAGGGGCGGACTCTGCCGGGTGAGGTAACTCGAGAAGTGGAAGGTGAACCGATCCAAAGTGGAGCTCAAAGCCAGAGTAGAGGAAGTGACACAGCGCTGGTGTCTAATGACTCTCCAGGGTTTGTACTTTTAAACTATGAAATGCGAATGTGCGAACCGATAACACTATTATTAGATATTAGCAAACTACAGCAGATTTATTTCACTATATGGGTACGAATGTTTATGTTACAATTGTTTTTTTGGCCATTGGTTTTAGAAATACAAATTTAGAGCTGTGTCTTAAGAAAACAGGCAAATTCAGAAAATCTCAACTGGAAACATCTGCTTTTTACTTTTACACAATACATCTCTCTCTTTCTCTCTCTCAATCTTTTTGAAACAAATCCAAGAGTCTCTTAACGTAGAGTGCCAAACACAACCTGAGCAGACAAGGCCAGAACTTGTCGAGAGGCCTTAATATCCTATACACCCTCCATGCAGGACAGAAACGAGGCAGCCAGGCAGTCTGTGTCTTAACATGTGTATCAGAGTACTGTGTGATAAGGTTATACGTAATCAGTGTGCGGGAGTAAGGGGAGGTCCTCCCTGCATGTTAGAGATATGAATGGAAACATGAAAACTGCTAATGAGACAGAACTTGGTTTAAAGAAAAAGTATCCAAGCCTTCTCGAAGGACAAGCCAGTGTAATAACCTGATGACAGGGATATAAGAATACATGTCCTTAACAGAAAGTATGCTGCTGCTACTACATTAGGATGGAATAGATTGAAAATGTTTTAGTTGAAAGAGGTTTGGTAAGGAGTGATAGAGTGAGCTATAACCGAGTCTTCGGGAAATTGAATCCATCCTAAGAAGCCGATTTCATTAAATGCTACATCACCGTTGCTCCCTCTGCCGCCCAATCAAAGCCACAGCAAGCGAGCACAACTCTTGACACAGGAATGTGAGGAATGCAGGACCACAAGCCAGCCTTTGGGTTAAAGGACAGTAATTAGGACTATAATGCAGGATATCATTAGTGAACTGAGAGGGACCACAAACTATGACATCTACTAAATTATGACTCTGAAATCCTTTTTCCCAGAGCAGCAGCAGATTGAGACAAACACTTTTTCTTTTCTCAGGCTTGTAAACAATCCACTCTTAACATGAGAACTTGATGCCCAGCTGAACAAAACCATGACTCACACAAATACTACCACACTGTGTAATCATGACGGTCTGAAAGCATTCAAATAATAATATGACGTGACACAAGCCAACATGCTAGAAGACTCTGCCCTTTCAGATCAAATTACAAGGACATGTGAAGTGTTGTTGTTGCCCAACAGCCATGTTTTCTTGTCCGAAACACATCACTTTTAGAAAAAGGCCATGGAGGACACACAGTTTATTAATGCTTGGACACAAGGCCAGACAGGGATGAGTAGATGAAGCTTCCTTAATCTCTTCCTGCCATGGCCCAGTTGCCTATAAAAGGATCATGGAGCTATGCCCTGTCTTGGCATTTCAATGGACCGAAGAAATAACTGATCATTTAATTTAATTACCGGCTCAATAATTGTACAACTATTATTTCAACAAAGATGATTTTGTCAGTCTAAAAAAAGAAAAGCATAGTTTAAATGAAGTGAATAATAAACCCTCAGCATTTAACATCCAAACATCAGATAAAAAAGCAGGTTTACTCACGAATACATTCAGACTGAACAGCCATCCTCGGTATATCCCCACTAGCAAATGCACTGTAACTGTTCAGGCTGTAGGAAAAAAGATCCTCCGGGCTACAGGAATGTAAGAGCTATGTTGAGGTCCGTCAATGATCGAGGACCGAGGTGAAATAGACACAAGGCCACAAGTGACAGCGAGAGAAACCGTCAGCTCTGCTAACTTACAGGTGTGTCCTCTGGGTGAGAGCCAATCAGAAAGCTGCAGTGTCAACAGAACTATGCGTCACAGGGCCAACCCCTTAATGGACAGCTTCATAACCCAACACTGTTTGTTGACTCACCACTTTCTGTCATCATGATACTATCGTTTAGATAACACCAGTCTCACTACAGCCCACATATACACTGCAACAAAATCAGATGCCATGTTTCAACCGCAAATTATGCTGGAGGTTTGTTTCATATATTTATGCAAACGGTATACTAAAAGAATCTTCAGATTTTGTTTGTATGTTTTTAATCTGCTGACATGCTATCCAGCACAATTAAATCAAATCAGTATGAAGTACTTATTAAAACTACAAATTATACAAAAGTTTTTCTTACCAGGATTTTCCATCACAGTGTCCAAAACTCAGCAGTCAGTAGCTTCTGAAACACATGAACAAACGGGAGCATTATGATATTTACAAGAATCACAATAATTTTACAATTCATTAGAATATGTGGGTGTGTACAAGTACAAGAGTTTTTTTGACAGAGTACCAACAAGTGTGATCACTCTGAAAACAATCCAACCTAATTAAAAGGGAAGAAAGCTCTGAAATGAAAGATAATTTCGTTAAAACTAAAAGTTGAGTGGATGGGGGACTACGTCATTCAAGAGCAGCCGGTATTAAAATGTTACTTAACAGAAACTTACAAAAGTTATTCCAATCATTGAAGACTCCAGATTTAAATTATTAGTCAGTAAATGACTCTCAGGGCCCTTTAATAGATTGGATGTTCTCTGCAGTTAATGGGGAGCAAATTGAAGATGAACAAAGCTTTGTTGTGTTAGCCAACATAAAATAGTCCACTAATTAGCTCACACACTAACTGGAAATCAATTTGGAAAACTGTGAGACTATTAGCCAAACCAATTACACAAATCACATTAAAAATAAAAAAAACAAAAAAAAAAACACATCTCTATGAATGAAACGATTGTGATTTACTGTGCAAGTCATCTAAAAAGACAAAGAACATCCAATAAGTTCTAAAAATACACCAAAGTTCTGAATAATTTAAATTACACCTTTTTTTATTGACGGATGCTTGTCGGAACTAAATAATGCAAATTACCTCAACATGTCAACAGTTCAATCCAATGAATAGAAAAACAAGCTCAGTATAATTAGAGTAAAGTAAGTAACTGTTAAGTAAGTATATCACGGCAATTGTGTGTTTGAAGCAGAGACGGGTAGAGAGACCTGCTGATTAAGTGATGCCAACAAGCTGTTTGACATTACATCTGCCCGAAGCTACACTATAAGAGTAAAATATGTGCAGCGAACAACTCTCAATGCTAAAATTACAGTTAATTTGAAAAGCTCTCCTGAAGGGTGTTACCACTTAAGCCAGGCTTACTTCAGTAAACCAGGCCTGTTTCCAGATAAGTCTGTTTCATAAAGAAGTTTTAAATAGATATTTTATAAGTTACCATAGAACCATGATCGTGCTTCATGTATAGGTCTGTGAACCCCTTCACAAATTTGTCTCGTATCCAGATTATATCTAAGTATGATTTATTACATTCACATCTGGTATTAACATGCGTCTAGTTTCCACACTAAGATCCGATTGAAGATCTGAACGCTCGCCCTGAAGGGGCTGAGCGGAAGCCTGACACACAGGCTTGAAGCTGGGGCACAGCCAGAGAGGATCTGCACAATGTGCAGAGAGACAGTCATCTTAAAACCCAGCCATTTAGTGGGAGAGGGCCAACACACGTGACTTTGAGGTACGTCTACACTCGCACACAGAGGGATAAGGAGAGGAGACACAGAGAGGTGACAGAGTGGTGACAGTCATCGCTCTGGTCCCGGCGCTGACCCGAGGAGTGCTGACCGGTTGAGGTTTTGGGTGCATTTACACCTGTACTTTCATGTGGTCATGCACTATCCAATTGCAATTTTAAAAAAAAGGCAAGATGTAAAGGGGGTATAACTTTCAAAAGATAAGCACTTCTTAAACCAGACTTGGCTTAGTCTAGCTCCAGGTAGGTTTCTACTGTAATAGTCCTTGCATTCTTCAGCAGTAGTCAGCAAATCATTTAACTAGCTGGTGAATGATCTGGCAGTCACACATCAAGGAGCACACTGAAGAGCAGAACTGTGCAAAAAGTCTGTGATGCAACATTTCCCGACAGCTCAGAACAATAGGGATTCAAACGGGAAATAAAGACGATTAGGGAAGCAATTAACTTACTTTAAAAAGAGAACTGACGGCAACAATACCCACATTGTTTAGATACGAATTCGCAAAAAAAAATGTATTTGAATGTCCTGTTCGCTCTGTTTGAAAGAGCGGCTGAGCGAGGGAGAACAATCGTAATGTCAAGATCAGGATTACGCGCACAGATAAGCAACCGACATGAAGACAATTTGTGTCGTCTCTCCCAGTCACCTACAGGGCAACTTTTCAAATGATGGCCCTGCCTGTAATTGGTCAAACTCATAAGGTGCGGCTGCATCACGCACAAACGGGGGACGGTCCTAACGGCAGTATCAGGCTGCACTTTGGAATGTCTAAAGTCCCTTGAAAGCAAACTGGTAAAACCCAGCCTGTGACAGAAAAGGCTGCACAATGTGTACACTGCAGCATAAAAAGGGAGAGTGTATCCTGGCAGGCAAGTATTTCCCCTTCTTATCAGCTGGACTGAGCCAAGTTCGTTTGGATTGATAAAGCACTGTTTCTCTGTGAAATCAGCTGTAAAAAAAAAAAAAAAAAGGTAGTTGTGATGAAATAAAAGTGCAATAAGATAATATTAGTTTGGCTGTTGTGTTACAGCCAATTTACTGCTACTGAAGATCATTGATTATCAATAAAATCTTCCCCATAAACGCTGTCTGTGAAATTTGGCTGTGATTTCTGGTTCCAGCGGGAAAACAGCAAAGTGAATTACAGCACACCTGTAAAATACACAAACAAGAACATTTAATAGGAGGCCACATAAGTCAACTCCATTCATAATGCTGGGCTTTTAAAAAAGAAAAAGAAAAAGAAGAAAACTAACTTTAGCCTGAAAACATGCTGACTTTATTAGATAAAGTTTTAACGGATGCCATTTTCTTGGATTGTAGCAGAGATCCTTGTCTCACTATTGACAAAATCCATAAAATATGAGTTAATTACTTCACGTGGAAACTAAAGAGTAAACAGTGGCTTGAGCTTTTAAATCAGCTAGTTTCAGGTTTCTCAAGAGCAGACAACCCTCTGCTTGCTCAGCATTGGTTCAGTCCAACTGGTTTGACAAGTCTTGGTGTACAGTGTGCACACAACACATGCTCAACAGCTGCGAGCAGGGCTACACGTCAGTACATTACACCACTTCAAATAAACTATTTAAAAAGGCTAGTGTACAATACTCTTGTGTGTATGTCACTGCTAAATATTACCCTCAGGTTTCCCCTGAAACGTCCACAGGAATAAACATTTACAGTGCAGATGATTAAGACAAAAAAATACACACACACACGTAGCCAACAGGGCACATACCAGAGAAAAACTGTTGCGCACAATTACTGGTGGATTATTTTGTCTGGATTTCTATGGCATAACTTACTCCAATACACAATATCTGAGCTAACCAACAATGGCAGCCCTACTAGATCTAGTTTTTTACCATTTAAAAAAAAAACCTTATCCATTTATTATTGATTGCTAGCAACCTGCCCGTAAAGAGTGAGAAGTTGATACGTACTTAAACTCACAAATAATTCACTAGCTAAAGTTCAGCACCACTGCAACCCAATTCTGTTCTCGAATATCCTCCTGGTGCACCGGGCCCAGACGACAACTAGCCGGTGCAGGCTGGCAGCAAAGCAAACACAGAGGTGAGTTAATGTGCACCGCTGTGTGCGCATAAAAGCCAGTAACCTAGAGCAGCTGAGCCAGGAGACTCAATCCCCGCATTGTAATGCTGAAGCCCTCAGGATACCGTGTGAACGTGTACAAACCCACACAGGTTCACACCTAGTCTTGTCATTAATTTACACAGCATCCAAAGGTTAAGGAGGAGATAGCCTGTTATCTTATGTCCCGTTTCAAGCCATTGCTTCCTTGCCTTTGGGAATCGCACCCACGTGATTTCTTTTGTGTACAATGTAAAGAATAGTAGGCAAAAAGGCTACCAGATTTTCAGGTTTTGTAACAGGATTAGGAACAGCGGCTATTTCAGTATTTTCACTAGAGTGCAAGCGTGTGACCTTTACAAGGACGAATAAAGAGAACTGGATTCAGCGTTGGAGGCGGGCTCCTGTCCTTCCTATGGAAGTTGTTCAGTGGCGCATGAAGCAAAAAAGGGTTTGACTTCAGTGTAGAAATTATCCGGATCTTTTGATCTTCCAAAACAATGTGCCGATAGAGCAAGCTCACTAGTGTTTGCTTTTAAAATGTCAATGCAATGTCAAATGACAGAACAGATCAACACACAGGCTACTACATGATACTGAACAAGAGGCTGGCTATTATGTTGTGCATGTTTGCATCATAATGCTAAGCAGGCCATGAAGTAATATATTGTTGAAGATTTTAAAACGGTTTTATATAAATTTGCATATTTAGTAATAATGCAAAAAGCAAGACAATTCAAAATCAGCGCAGATGCTGTGTTTTCTGTTATATGCCTCAGATTTCATCCTCAAAATAAAATGTGAACTCTTGTTTCCTGTAGTTCCCTTAAAATATCTCTTTTTTTTTTTTAAGCGGACATTGGAAACCAGCGACTAATTCACACTCACGAATCAAAGAACACTTGCAAAAGCCACAGTAAGTTCAATATCAACTGGCGTCATACTATTTGGATAAGCCCACTGCCCGGCTTGCTTCTTGCCCTCAAAATAAAAACAAATATAATGCACATCATCCAAGACTGCAACAGTTCACCACAGCCTCCGAATTCAGAGTGTTTATTCAAATTAATATAAAACCAAGTCCAAGATCTTTTGTAATAATATTAGCAATCCAATCGGTAAACAAACCTTGTTAATGTAGATTTTAATGAAATCAAAGTGCAGTTTTATGATAACCAATCACGTTGCGTTAGCAAAGCAATAATAACTTGAGATGGCTCAATGATACACTTTAGAGGTATTTCATACTCTAGCTGACATGCTTAATAGATAAATCACCTCTGGCCAAATAAACCACTCAACTATAGCACCGTTGTTTGTTGGCTACATCTTGCACTACTGTTTTGTTAGTTAATTTCAATTTAATATTATTCTATTCTATTTGTTGTATATATTGTGCATTTTTCATATTTTCTTATTATTCTATTTTTTTGTATATATTGTTCCTGTATGTACAAATGCTGCTGCGGCAAAAAAAAAGTCCCCTTGTGGGATTAATAAAGCATCTATCTAGATAGGATGCTATTGAAAAGTGAGTGTTTAAAATCACATGTGCTCCCTTTGCACTGCACTGGTAGTTCATAAATGTTACACAATCCTGTTTGTTCCCTGTACAATTAGCTCATTAAGAACTCTCAGTTCACCGGATAAAAGAATGGAGCACTGCGGAGCTGAGAGGAGTACAATCAGCCATTAGTCCAAGTTCATTCTGCTGACTTGGCAATCACTGAATGCCAAGCTGGGGTTTGTTTGGAAGCGAGCTGCTTGGACGTCAATGGCCCACTGTCAACAGCTAGCTGATAATGGCCTCTGATTATATAAGTCCCACACAGATCCACAAGATTGAACTGCTCAAACAAATAAACAACATCTGAGCACATCCATTTTCTATTGATTCCTTCTGTACCCACCATAGAAGCTTGTTTTTACCAAATTCAGATACTTTTAGAGTTTGTTCCCTATCTCAAAATGTCCCATAAAGCAGGGTGTACTTCTTCCGAGGCTGCACAATACTGTTTAGTTATAGTTTAACATTGAAAAGTTTCAGAAATATTCATTTGTATCTAGATTCAGAGCACATGTGCCAGTTGTTTTTTTTACTTTGTGTCGTAGGACAAATTAAAATAGCACAAAAACAATGAACGATTCCTATCCTACAAAGTTAAGAAATCATTCCTGGGTATGCAATAGAAAGTTAAATTTTGCCTTTCCAAAACATTTCGCATTAAAAATGTCAACAAGTTTTTGAGACATATCCTCACCAACAGATGAAATGAATAGAAGCATTTAAAAAAAAAAATGGCCTCCAACAGGTTGGATAACTGCCACAGACGGTGTTATTGCGAACAAGATTACACTTGTGTGAGCCATTGTAGGTGTCCATTTCCCACCAGCTGATTCCTCTGAAAATCAATAAATGTACAAACACCTTTTCTGCTTGATTAAGCGAGGTGTCAGCCCCTCTCGGATGCAACAATCCACTATCTGTATACAAAGCCCCATAACATGGCTGACCTGAATACAATGCTGCCTATCTAGAACAAATACAATAAGCTGCAGCTCCCTTTGTCTTCCCTCTTTTTTTAAAAACAGTCTGTGGTGTCCTATAGGGCGTATTACCGCTTTCAGTCGGTACTAAAAGCACTTGGTGCTTGTTGGAACAAGTAGACGGGCCTGTGAATGGAATGCAGAGGAAGGATTCACATGGAGGCAAGTTGCTTCCCTTGCAGCCAAATAGTTTCCACCTTAAGCCAATTGCAAAGTAATATAACGCTACAGCCGTCATTAAAAAAAAAAGGTCTGAGGACTCAGTAACGCCTCAAATGCAAAAGTACTAAGTCAGAAGAATTATAAAACAACAAATTAATAAATTAAATTAAATAAGGCGTAACATTCACACAGGTGTTAAAGGTCTTGGGGAAGGGGGGGGGGCGCAAGACAGCCAACTAACGTCCACTATGATAAGACATTATTTACATTATTTTGTTTTGCCTTTTGTTTTCTTTATTTGTTTGTATTGACGTCCTGCTCTTGCATTTTGTGTTCTTGTCGTCTTGTTTTGGCTCCGTCTATGCTTTGCTTCTCCGTAGAGCACTAGGTGATATATAAATGAAGTTATTATTATTAATAATATTAAATAATAATACTTCATATTTTATTTGTATAGCACTTTAAAAGAGGTACTCAGGGCATTTTAAAATGGTAAAAACAAAACTATAGAAGCTTAAATTACATAACAATAACAAACAAAAAACACAACATTTGAGGTATTCCCAATTATTCAGCCTGTGACGTAACGTGTTCACCAACACCTCGCAGACAGGTAACGTTACAGGTAAGCGGATAACGTGCTAATCAGATAGGAAAGTAACACAGTCTGAATACAGTCATTAAACAGAGTCTCGGTGGCCCCGTGCATACTAACAGACCAAACCCCAAACTAGCTTTGCGAGCTAAAGATAGAGAGGCTGCCTGATGCTAATCCCATGGCTGCTAACTAAAGTAAGGCAGAGCAACAGGTAGTTAGCTCCCTGGACTACGGCCGCGTTAGCTCACGTAAACTAGCTCACACTTGTCGTTCTGGTTTAAAAAACACGGGGTGTATCGCTCACCTTTTCTCCGTCACCGGTTCACCTGTGTGGACGTGTGTCCAGGAGGCCGGAGACGCGTTCAGTTGTCCTGTGCCTCGTCCCTGATTACTTGTGACACTTGTCGCTGCTCTGCATCACCACCAGCGAGGCGGAACTAGCTTCCCTAACTACCTTCTGACCCGAATAAAGTCCGGAAAGTAACTTTTAAAGGTGAAAGCATTCGCGCATCGTGTGGCTTTAACGCCAAAATGCGGAGAGAGCCGCCTGATGTGTTTAAATGTGTGTTAATACTTTGCTGTCAAAAGGTGTTGGACGGGGAATCAGTGGGAAGATTAAATAATGTTGCGCATGCGCAGTTCTCGGCAGGAGAGCCGCTTCGCCCGCACCCCCCATCGAGAGAAGAAACCCAGAGCCGTTTAATGAGAGTCGCGTAATGTCCGTTTAATCAGAGTTTTTTGATGGTCGCTTAGCATCGTTATATTATTATTTTAATTTTAATATCATTATATTAAAATAAGAAAGAGATTTTATATCAATTATATTTTTATATTCATTTAAATATTGTTATATTAAAATAGATTAAGAGCATTTTTACCAGATTACAGAACCATACTGGATAAAGTTACAACACATAAACAAGTAAACATGGCAATACATTCCCCATATATTGTATTATATAGGGAATGTTGTTATGTATATTAGTAACCTACTTTATGCCTGATGGAGGAGCAGTGATGCTGCAGGTCAGGAGTGCTGAGTTAACCTTGGTGAGATTAAAAACATAATATGTGTTTCAAACAAGACGGCAATAAGGAATCATGCTAAATGTATATTATAATGCAATTAATATAATACAAAGAATCATACAAAATATTCATATAAATCATATAAGTAATGGTATTGAATATGTAATATATATCATCATAAGGAATCATACTGCAGTAATGCTGCATGTCAGGAGTTCTACATTGATGTAAAACTAAACTAGTAATGTAAAAACTATTGATGATCACAACTACTGAAGTTCCATAACTGAAGTTGGGGAACAAAGACCACGCCTAATTTCCCAAGTCAATTTCCTGTCCATGCCTATTTGGGTGTGTCGAACTATTCCTCTTTTGTCTTTTTCTCCCTCTCTCTCATGTCTCTCTCTTTCAGCCCGAGAACCACAGGAGTATTCAATGAAGACAACACCAGCATCCTCACCCAACCCTTTCAAAGACATAGATCTAATATTAATCATCCCAATGGCGTGGTCTTTGTTTGTGAACTGCAAATGCACGATTACCTTGCATTTGTTTTTCTTTAATCATAACTTTATGTTTTGGCCTGTAACTTTTGAACCGTCTCGGAAAACATTACAAATACATTTTTCTTAGATTCCTCGGGTCCAGTTGAATCTATCCATAAAAGCCAGACCCATTTGCTTCTACATTGATTTCTTTCCATTTAGAATTGTGTCCAAATCACCGTAGTTCTCTTGGAAAGGGACGAGTGCACGGAGGGGTTTGTTTCTAACATGATTTCTTTGTAAAAGTTTTGTAACAATTATGGCCACGGCAACAAAAAAACATGTAGTAAAGGTTATGGTTTTGAAACTAAAATACTATGGTTCGAAGTAAGAAAAGACGTCATGTCGTCATGGTTACAGTCAGGCAGTTCCACAACGTGAGACACAATCAAGAGAGAGGGGACAAACTCCCTTGATTGAACCTGAACATGTAATTGGTGTGAGGTAGAGGCTCTTGATGTGTTTGATGGTACAGGAAGGCAGTATTTTAATTGGCAACAATGTTTTCTTCATAGAAATATAGCAGAGATCCAAAAGTAACTCTTCTTTTTCACACTTGTCTTGTTAGCACAGCTGTGTAACACATTGTGTTTCACAAACATAATGTTTTTATATGTGACAAACGAGTTAAATCAGTCATACGCTATCAACCACCCTGAAACACCAAAACGATCCACTTTAACTTGTTAGTTATCTGAGGGTGATTTCTCAGAAACTATTGCTTGGGTCCAACGTAAGTGCATTTGAATGTTGCCATTATTCTGAAAATAATTATCAGATGTGTTGGAGGAATGAATGCACCTTGTAGGAGATATTGAATAGAGGACATGGACAAAGATTTTGTCTTCTTGTAAAATTGTTGTGTTCTGATGGCTGAACGTTTATGGCACAGCTATCTACATTTTGAGTTGCATTCAACTGAAATCGGTCTGATTGAACTCTCTTTAAAACTTGAGTATAGTCATACATATTTTGCTCTGCAGAAGGCACCGCAATCAAAAGTATGAATACTGTGATATCCTCCGGCCATTTGTCGAACTACGTGGTGTGAGCACAGTGCATGCTGTTGAAGACCGCAGATCAAAAGCAGAGATTTGTCTGCCATCTACTGGACATACAGTTAATGAACGAGTCTGGAAACAAATAACCCACGGATCATCTTTACAAAGCCATTCATCTAATCCCAGGACTAAATACAACCAGAGATTTGTTTTCAATAATACTTTGTTAAATCGACATTCTTTCGTCAAAGTCAAACAAAGAAGAAAATAATGACATTTTCAGATCCTTTTCCAGACACTCCTCGAATGTTTGCAGTAATCCAAGAACAAAGCATTGATGCCGGAGATGATACCGAAGCGGTTCAATTCATGGAATTCCGCAAAAATGTATGTGCCCTTTGTTTGCCTGGTATTATGAAGTAAACACACCGCACAGCGCTGCCTGCTGTGAGAAAAGCTGGCATCGGCATTCCCAGTCTGGAGTTGTTTTTTTTTCTACTGAGAACTCTGCTGAACAGCTCTCCGTGAGAGGAACTGTTGCGTATGAAAGAAAAGTCACACAAAAGCAAACCAGTGACCTTTGGGTGGACCCAGTCTAGTCTTACCGCCCCAGACAGGGCTCCCCAGACAGGGCTCCCCAGACAGGGCTTCCCAGACAGGGCTTCCCACCCTCTTACTGTATTTATTTATAGTAATTCTTGTGTTATTCAAAAGTGTTTTTGCTGGGTCACTGGCTGGAGGTTTACGACTTTGCGACAGATCTTTTATTGTTAAAATGCTGGGATAATAGCATTCGAGTGAATGAGGAGGTGATCCAGTTCTGAACATTTATAGACCTATATTATTAGGTTTATCCATTAAAATGGGCAATTACACATCAAATGTAATGAACGTATTACACCCTAGTGATGTATTTTCAATTAAATATCATATAACCTCTATCACACGTTTCCAAAAGAGTTCAGAACTCATTTTAAGATGCTGCTCGTCACTTACACAGGATTCAATGTTGTCTGATGAACTGTTAAGCCTTTATATGCTGGACGGAGTAAACCCTCAAATCCTGTCTTTTAAACGTTCTAAATTAATTTTGTTTGCATGGCCATATCATTTTCTAAAAGCTTCATGATATGATTGCTACGTTTCCCAGGTATTGGCACTTTAAGACCTTCCTAACAGGTTTCTTGAATTTTTTATCAACAAAAAAAGAAACAGAAACAAACAATTACAACAATAATTAAAATGAACAAAAGAAAACACATACAGTGATCTGGTTTATGTTGGACAAACTAAAAGAGATTTGAAAATTCACATATCTACAGACGAAACGTGGATTATGATATTGCTAACACATGCTGTAGCCTCATTAGAAATCTGGGGAAAAGAAGCAATCCTCTTTGAGGTGGTGACATTATCAACTCGCTGCTCTGCATAGAGCTATATTACATTCATACTCTTCAAACAGTTGAGCCTATATTAAGAACTGACTGAGTCATGATTTCTCTATATTATTATGGATGCAGTACTTGTACTCTTTGTACTTTATCTTTGTAACTTTAAGATATACCTGTGTTGTTTTTGTTTCTGATGTGATTGTAGGACTCTGGCTGTAGCAACTCCCTCCCTTTGGTGAATTATCTGGTAGATTTTAAATCCTGCTCAACTAATTATCCATTGACAAGTTTACTTCTGTTTTGGGTCGACTATATTTGTGTTTGCTTATTGTCTTTGTCCATGTTGACTCTGATGAAGACAGAGTGGCGTTGAAATGTTGGTCTGTTTGCACTATTAAAGTGCAACTCAATCAGTTTGCTCCAGTCATGTTTTTTTTTTTTCTCCCTCCGAGTGTCTTATCAATCCTCAGCTAAGATTAAATTCTCTTGACTAAAATTCAAGGAATTCATCCACGCATATTTAAAAATAGGGTGATCAGGACCCAAGCTGTGAAAACACGATTTAAACAAAACAAGATTTACAGTTTTAATTAACATTTCAATGATTAGGATCATAGCCCCAAACCTGCGACTCACTGACCATACAGTAAAATCCCCCATGGATATGGTAGTAGTCACAGAAACATTATGTTCTTGAACACGTTGTACATTCCCTCCTTTTTCTTGTGTTTTTCCACCAGGCAGATTCATCCCATCATAATAATAATAATAATAATAATAATAACTTTATTTATATAGCACCTTTCAAAATAGAGTTTACAAAGTGCTTCTAGAGAAGCAATGCATAGACAAAACAATACAAAAAATAACTGCATAAAAGGACATAAAAGGACATAAAAGGACGATGGGTGTGTTTTCTCTTAAAGTAATTATCTGCCAATCAGCCTGAGATCTTGCATGGAACACGCTCATAATAAACTTAGAAACAGTGAACAAACAGAGGAAACCTACATCACTGAGCCCTGAAAAGCCAAACTATAAATATGTTGGATAGTCTGCTCATTTCATGGTGAATAGAGTCTGCACAATAGATGTGCTGTCTGATTAGCTACACCCACGTCTTCAAATCTATAATTAGTCAGCGGATTTATAGTACAGCTCTCGCCGTGTCTCTTTTTTAGCTGCCCATTTCCTGTGTGAAAAATGTGGTCTGACCATATGATTTATGGACGGAAAAGGTGCTTATTAATATCTGCCCAATTCACTCAACTACTTGATACAAATTAATAAATATATCTGATAGTAGTTTATGCTGCTCTCCACAAAAAGTAATGAATTATATCTATAATTTCGAAATGTAACGTTTGCAATAAAAGGAAAGTCTGTGTTTTCTTGCCTAGATAGGCCTGGACAACAGGCTTCATGGTCTGCAGTCAGAACACTGATAATCAGAAGAAAGAGCCACAGAGCTAAAAACCGTATTTCCTTACTTGAAATTTTGAAGGGTCGTTACACATTTATGACTTTCAGACTTGCTGGACTGGAGCATGTTGTGGAGAGAAAAAAATGGTCCAAACATAAATTTTAAATATGAACTTGTGATGACTTTCATTCACAATTGGCGTGCCTTATCTTGGAAAGAGAGCAGGCAGGCTACAGTATCTAGCTTACCTAAATATCTGTGGCTGACTATCAGCTATTTTGAAGGTCAGCTAAGAAGCTAACAGCTAACCTTCAATTAATAGCATATTTTGTCCAGCCTGCATTTTATGAACCAGTGAGCATCTTCCTTTGTTTGCTCTTTCTTTCTTTGCTCTTTTTTTCTTTGTATACATATTTGTATAACAAAAATAAAGTAAATCAAACTTGGCAGTTTTTCACAGTATTCAGCTCAACATCAATTATTTTTATGTTAAGCTGTTCTCATTGATGAAAGAAGTACTCACATCCTATATATAAATTAAAGTATTAATACTACAGTGGAAAAACATTCCATCATATATTCCATCATAAGCATTTAAAATATTGTACTGATGTAAAAATGTATGCAAAATATACTTAAAGTATCAAGAGTAATCATGCAGAAGTACCCTTCTACAGTGTTATGAAATATATATATATATATAGACACATTTTATTACTGTATACTATTATTACTGGTTAATTAAATGCAAGCAATATGAATGTAATACTGTTGTTTAATCAATAACAGTGCATTTAATTTAATTAAAACATTTTAATTTAATAAAATGGTATTCTCAATCTGCAAAGCAGACAGATCAATGCAGTGTGGTAAAAAGTACAATATTTCCTCTTAGATAAAGTAGCAGAAACATAAAGTAGAAGAAAAATACTCAAGTAAAGTCCAAGTACCTCAAAGTTGTACTAAAGCTCAGTACTTGAGTAAATGTACTTGTAAATGTGTTTATTGTATCTAAACTAAGATTGTGTTTGTGGTTTTGTTTTAGTCATGCCCAGCTGTGTCTTACAATATTTGTTATATCTAGTATACCGTAGTAGTACTATAGTTGCAGTCTACGCTATACTTTGTTAAAAGATTTCGCACCCCCTGTTGGCAAAACCTAGAACTGCCTGTGGATGAATTCTGAACAAAAGGTTTTTATTGTTGTATTTCCATCCATCCTGCAGAATGGTAACAGATGACCATCTACTTAACACTAATGTATCATCATCAAATTTGAGTGCAGTTAATTACAGCCCAAATGATGCTGATGTGTTATTTACATTATTGTATATAATAGAAGCGGTTCGGATAATGGATGGATGGATGGATGTATATAATAGTAGACCGAGGCCAGACATCTTTTCAGTGGCATTTCAGGTCAGAGACTCTCTCTTAAGGATAACAACTAACAACTCATAACCTTGATATAAAAGGTGGAAAAAGTGAGACAGCAAAAATACAAATGAAGGTTATATTTGGTAGCGAGGGTGAAACAGTGTCCTGATAATAGAGCCGCCTACACTTTCCTTCTGTCACCCTGCAGGAAACAGACATGAAAACAATAAGCTCATCACTGTGGACACAGAGGCTGATTACACACTACCGTATCATGGTTTCACTCAAACATTAGATAAGCCAATGCCAAGCAATCCTGAAAAACAGATTGTGTGTGGCTCATGATTATAATCCTCATTACTGGCCTTTAGAAACTTGCACGACAACATCAATCTATGACAGCTTCCAATGACACGGAACACCGTTATCAATCACCACACAGGTTCATTACAAGTTGCACCAAATTAACTAATAATGCTATTATCCAATATAGCGAATTTCACATTAGTCCTCTACAAATTAGGCCACAATTTACTCCTAATGTTACTACCTAAATGGGATGTTTGGTCAAAGCCATAACATGAGCAAGTGTCATGGCAAGTGAAGTGGAAACTAATAAGATAAGACAGAGCTTGAATAATTACGTTGCTGCAGCAGAAATACATATAATGATCCTATGATGTATTTCTATATAAAGCAGTTACAATTAGCTCCAATTGATCTGCTACATAAGTATGTGGGTGGGTAATTTTCAATGCAAGACTTAATGTTTTTAGAATATGACATTCTACTAAAGTAAATGGTCTGAATACTTCCTCCAATATAATATACTGAGGATTGGGTCGGAAAGATGTAGTAAGTGTACATGGCTAAATGTTATTTATTGGTAAGTATTATGATTGGTTTCCACATTATATTTGTAACTCTCACTCACATTCCCTTGTGTGTGGAATGAGTATATTATTTTGACTTAAAAACAGAGGTGGTGTCTGGAGGATGAAACATGCTTTCATACGACTAGAAATCATGTGCATGCTTTTGTTGGATCGGGCCGCTGCAGTTGTCTTAGCATCCTTCTACTCAAACGTTCTTCTTCTTAATCAGGCCCCTAAAAAAGAAATAGGAACCGGATACAATATTGACAATACTGAACCACCCTAAAGAAATTGGGAATAAACTGAATTAAGATGTGGCTCAGAAAGGGATTTTTTTTAATTGACAGGGGGATTAAAGAATCTCAATCTCACCCAAACTTTAACTTCTTACACTTTTCTTGTTAGTTTTATCTATTGTTTCGTTAACAGATTATTTGCAGATCCATTATAATGTTGCTTTAAGAAGATAATTTGACGACTGACAGGATGATTTGGAAACAAAAGCATTGCCTGAGCCCTGAGATAGAACCACATGTATCAACATAAAAAAAAACAGTCCCATTACACCAACAGTAAAAACTTGACGATAAGGAAAGTTTCAAAGAGAACACAAATTTTTAGAAACATTTCCATGAATGGTAAAAGGGTTTAGGAAAAGTACAAAACCCGTATCTGAACAAAATCAAGAAAAAGGGGAAGTTTTCTCCCAGGACAACAAAGTCTGTTAGTGAATCTGAATGTGATGACACATCCTCTCATCATGGACTCAGTCACAAGAGCCAACAATGTGGCTGTAAACAACAAACAGAGTTTTATGAAGTCAATCAATGGGAGAATTACAGTTGCACACATACCATTCAAGGCCTGTTATTGCTGTGATGTCAGAAGAAAATTCTGGTGAACTTTGACCTGCAAATTACTGACCTTGGAGGAAGCTATCGTGGCGTATTCGCTGTAATTGGTTGTATTCTCTGCGCCACAACAGAGAAATAGTTTGCAGACAGTTATTAGACAGACGTTGACGGTACATTACGTCTTCATGTAAAGCTTTATTTTCCCTCTTCGATAGCTTTTTTACTGAACTAAGGTGAACAATGTGCTAATAACTAAGAACAGTAGAGATAATCTGCAAGAGACAAACTAGTGCTAGCTTGGCCAGCTAGCAAGTTAACTGTTAGCGCAAAGAAACCAAATATTTTTCACAGATTCATTTTGCTGTACCACTTTCTGCTGTGACCTGGCTTTAATACTGTAAGATATTTTGTGGCAGAGTGATAGCGATCCACAGCTGGACCCAGTGCCGCCCCGCCCTCGCCTGTCATCATGAACAAAAAGCCATCCCCCTGGGCGTCTTCACCCGATACAGCTGAGGATGGGTGTAGACCTAGAGGAGTTGGAGCATCACGGAAACTTGATAAAATTGTTGCTCGAGAAAAAGGGTCTTTGTTTTGAAGGGAGATTCCTCAGACTATAATTAGTTACCCAAAGATCTGCAGAGTGTCAGATATATTTAGGCTAGAAAATTAAACAAAGGGGTCTGAAGTTATGGAATTTGTGAGAGCATAGATTGATAAGATGGAGGTTTGAGCTAGTGTCTGTGGTGTTTATAAAAGGATAAACATTCCCAGTAGGGCTTTAGATTGGTTTTCCCCCACATGTACAGTAATGACATGTTAGTAGTGTCTAGGACTGAGATGGAATGTATCCATTGGAATTAACATTCCTTTGTGAACAAGGTTATTGTAATGGTTTTACCCCCCACATGTTTGGATCAAGTACAAAAAAATCCTATCAGGAAGGAGGCTGAGAAAAAAATGGAAGAATACTGGACAAATTAAGACAAAATTAGATAGCATTGTGCTGACGATCATTGTACAAATAAGGTCGCGTTAATAATTGAAGATTAGCTGCCTTATTGTGTTTACTGTTGTGTTGAGCGTTACTCTTTTTCAACATAAACATGAATTGTGATGATTATTGCAGAAAATAAATTCTGTGGCAAACACAAGTTTATGATACTTACACATTTTGTTCAGCAAGATAATCTTAACAAATGAACACCACTTTCATGATTTACACCAAACTACACCACGGTCGCATGACTTTACGTCACCACCACTAAGCAAAAGGCAAATTTGACATCTCATCACGTTTTGTAGTCTCATTTAGCCACTTGTTAGCAACCGCCTTTTTTAAGATATGGAAAAGCTATTGACATATTTTGTATTGTAGAACAAAATGTTAAGATATCTTAAGCCTGAATTTATTTCAGGCATCTAACCAAACACCCATTTATAGGAACCCATTGATTTTGAGCGGAGAGAACTGGAAGTGTGAAAATGCTGACTTATTCTTTTCGGTTTTAGGACTCATTCCTGCAGGAAAATGCTGCATAGAAAAGCTGCGATAAACTATATGGTTGGTTGGACTGGACCCAAGAGCGGACACAGAGGCAGCAGAGTTGGTGAAGGAATGGGTTTTTATTAGGTATCGTTGGCGGGGGAAAGGGAGGCAGAGGATCGCTGGAGGTCAGGCTGGCTGAGGAACGGGCTGGTGATTTGTAGAGCCGGAGGGTGCATGTGGGTGGGAAGGTGAGGCGGCGTGAGTGGCGGTGGCTGGGTAGGCACGGAGATCTTGAGACACAAGAAAGAGACGTTAGTCGTAAATACAAAAATAGACAGCACAAGTAAATACTCTCAGTCGAGAATAAGACAAAAGAGAGGTCGGGATCAAAGCTACCACTGAGCTGATGAAACAATCTGACGATGTGTGGGGAGAAAGCCGGGGTACTTCAACTGCGTGCGCTTGATGGTTTGATTGTAGGCAGGTGCGGAGATGAGCCCAGGTGCCGGGTGATGGAAGCTGCGCCCACACACACACACACACACACACACACACACACACACACACACACACAAACACACACACACACACACACACAGAGAGAGAGAGAACAGAGGGGAGACACTAGGAAATGCCAGAAGAGGGCTGGAGTCACAGCAGAGCCGTGACACTATAACTCCAACACGTATCTCTCCCTGAAATTACAATGCACTCATTAAACAAAGTTGATATGAAGTCAGGTTTGCTGTTTCCCCCTACTTTTAGTATCCATCCTGGCTCCAGCTTCATATTTAAAGTACAGACATGATTGAGATTGATTCTGTCTCTGTCTAGGAAAGAAATGATATAATTCAATATTTCAGAAATGTTCTATAATTTTTATTTTTAAAAAGGGATACTGCTTCACTTACCCCAATTATTTTGTATCACTTTGTTTTGGGGTGGGGAGTTTAAAAAACGGCTTTAAATAAGACTTGCTTTAGTTTGACAGTTGCTTTGAACAGTTTGGAACTGAAAGTAAAACTGAAAACTAGAAATAATGTCATACCTTTATGTTTTGTCTCGGCTCTTTTCAGCTTCCCAGAAAAGTACATGAAAACGAAACTGATATGAAGTTCCTGGGAAGTTTTGAAAATGTATATGTCTATTTTGCCTGATACAGTGATGATAGTGTTATGATGCAGCTACACAAAATGCAATCGTCTTCCTGATTTAGCAGTGATAAATTATTATAACAAACAAAATTTGATTTCTTGTGAGCATTTTAATTATTTTAGAAAATTAACTTGAATGAGGGCTGAGGTCTTTGGCTTAAACTCGTTAACAAATACAAAATATGACTCATTACACTGGAACGTTGAGTGACTGTAATACCTTTTCGCAGCAGACATTTTGACATGTCATCTCAGGGAAAGCACAGGTGTAACTGATACCACTAATGATGGCTGCATTCCATTTAGGTGAGCCGGTTCCACGGAGCAGCTATGGTGCATTTGCCTCACTGTAATGCTTCACCTGCTGAAACATCATTAACCTTGTTAGTTGAAAGACAAAATCTGTGCCGGTAAGGTGTATAATCCTCATCTACATTATAATATGTCTTCATAGGAATCATTACAGTCAGAAATCCATTCTGTTTTGTATCTTTGTTATCAATTGTTATCCAAAAACTATTAAACCACATCAATGAGGAATACTGTTCCTTCATCACCATATACATACACACTGTAATTTATTTTCCCAACATGTATCGTCCTGCTGCACCAAATTACTCAATAAAAACACTAAATGTGAATAAATCTGCAGCTGAAATACTTTCTCACAGATGTACTTTTTACACCTGTTTGATTTCCGTTTGCTAAAAACTACAGTGACCAGCTGTTTTAGGAGATTACTGAGCCTTTCTTAAAAAACAGAAATATATCTGTGAACCATTTTTAGAGATTCATGACTCTAGCTCCGGGAGTGTGATGACGTAGTATAAAGGCTGAAATAAGGAGGCTGGTTTTTTCGTGTCCCAAAGTTAAGTTACTGATGTTTGTGATGGGGTTATTGTACTCATGTTAAACTGTATTTTAAAGTTTTCACAAAGTGTTTTTGTTTGAAATCACAATATGTTTACTGCGACCGTGCGCTGGGCTAAGCAGTGCATCAGAAAGTGACGCCAAGGGGTCCGACAAAGCGTCAATATTATATATGTGCCGAGTTGGAATGAGAACGTGTTGGGTTTGTATTACATTCAAATCAAATGAGAGGGAAAAAAACCTTCACACAACCTGGTTTGGCTCACTTTTATATATCCTGTAGTTAATCCGGTAATTCTCCAGCTTCTTATTATCATTTGAGTATTAGTATATTTCTGTGATGATACATTCATCTGTAAGGAATGACGCCACCCTGACATCCTGGTTAATCACCTTTTGAACAGAATACCTCACAGATAGTGGCGATAACTTTGTTAAAAGCAGGTATGGCATACACGGAAAATGTTGGTTACTTAAGTGGAGCTGCCAGGATGATAATAATCAGTATGCAAAACCATCGATGACCGTTGCTGACGGTGAGGCTGTGTATTTTAGTATCAGATGACAAAGAGGAAGTCTTCTGGGGAATGATAAGAACGTTAATCTCGTGCACTGGGAAAACAAACACTGCTTTGTTGGTTGAGGTGTGAGCTTGAAACCTGTGGAGGTCTAGGTCTGCAGGAGTGTGAGCTTCTCCAGAAAATCAAACAAGAACTGCACGTCTGTTGCCCGTTTCAGTATGATTAATGGACAGATCCACTGCATCACATTGATCCACTGCTCACTCTCAGTCCCTCTGGCTTATATACGGCCCTCTAATGTTAAAAAGGTGAGGAAGCACTTAATAAACAACTGAGTGGATTCCCCCCTCCCCTACGTGGAGAGGAATGGGGAAGGAATTCCTATCGCATGACTTCCGCATATTTGTCTGCAGGTGGAAATGTAAAAACAGATTCCTTTTTTGGAGATTGTCTGTGTAGATGACATTACTAATTCATGAGTCAAACGATGTCCAGTTTGTTTTGAATACAGACCACCAATGCATGACGTCGCTGGTGTGGAGTATTAAATATTAATCCACCCTCTGCACTTGTTAAAGCAGCCTCTCCAGTTCCTGTCCTGCATTCAGAGAGGAGTTTGGTCCCTTCTGAACATGAAGACAGGGTGTAAGGCCAAACTCAGCTGACCTTTGGTCTCTCTATAGGTGTGTAAGTGTAAAACTAAACAGACAGCCGTGGCGGTCCCTGACTGTGAAGAGTGTTCTTGATGAGAATTTTAATGTTCTGTGAAGTCTTTTAAAGAAAGCAGTCGCTGTTCCACAAATTGCTCCCAACTGACTTTATCATGAAGGTTGAGGAACAGCAAATCATTGTGAGCTGTCACAGCTTTCCAAAAACTCACATATATTCAGTCTTGCATGGAATGGGTGTTCAACTTAAGGCCATTAATAGTCATTATGCTCCTATTTCCATTCCACCATGACTGACGTGTCTTTTGCTTCCATTCACTTTCTACCGTCAATTATTCAAGAAAAGTATAATAAAAGTTTTTAAAAGTTTTTTTTTTTTACAACTCTGACTGTACTTCACCTCATTTGTGCAGGATATGGACATTGTCCTTTAACATCCGACTCAAAAATTGTACATGTCTCCACTATGAATGTATAATAGTTACCATGAAAGAGGAAGCCTTTTTTTTTTTTATCTCCAGAGGGAGCTGTGTGGTGTCTAATAAATATCCTCAAGTGATATCACTCAGTTTGACTTACAGGCCTAGCAGCAACTGATGATGTTTCCAATCTAGACAAGATGCCCTGAAAATGTTTGCTAACTAGGAGAGTGTTTTGTTTCTTAACCAACTTCCTCTCACATCTCGATTGACTTAAAGTCCCTATTCTTTTGCTCTTATAAACAATAAAAAAGCAAAAGGTTGTTAAAAAATGTTTGCACAAAATCCAAATCCAAACTAATTTCCTTTTTCTTATGCATTTATATATTCATTTTTAATTATCAATTTATACATTTATTTTATGAGTTATGTTAAATATATATTAGTTGTATGAATTAATTGTAATTGTTATAAGAATATTTGTTCTAAATATCTTAATACTATACTATAATGTTCAATGTTCTCAATGACATGCTTGTTAGATAAAGTAATATACCAACCTACGCTACAGTTATTTGTCTAGAGTTTTCCATTTGTCTTCTTTATTTTTTAAATGCGTTCATACGCTACACATTTGCATAACAGTGCTCTGAGCTGCACATACTGCAATCATGATGAGTGCATGCATCTACACAGAATTTTTCTGTAGTATCTGGTTCCAGTGGACGTGCATATAACACTCTCCCTCTGTCCTCTTTGACTCCGATCTGCCACCATTCATCACGTATTCACTTGCTACATATTTACAATGTCTGATTGCAGATGAACATCGTCAGGTGTCTGAATGGCAAATTAAGATTTTGATCCGCAGTGTCGCACAGAGGACAGTGGCTGTTTACAGAGAGACTATATCTGGTGTACGTGTGCCTGCATACATGCGCAGATGACAATCTGAGCTATAATGTGAAGAATGCCGTCCAGTACAGGCATGCCAGGGAGTTGTATTAAGAAATACAGATGTCTGTTTAAAAGCAAGAGAAGGAATGTCTGGCGGTCTGGGGCCATTTCTGCAAGAAAAATTACAGACAGGATATTTCCCACTACTGCATATATACGATAAACACTTTTGTCTTTGAATGATCTGAGTACTGCTCCTTAATGAGGCTCACCTTTGAGCTTGGTGAGGAAGCATCCAGGAATGCCAGCTATTCAAAACATCTTTGTCACTGTTCTGTTCTATTCTCCGGACTGTGAGCAAGTTCTTTGAAGTCATGACACTTGACACTTGAAACGTCTGAAAGTTGCCCATTTATGCAGTGAAGCACCGTCTCCTTCGCTCCCTGACCGAGCCTGCTTCCTTCCTGCTGGTCCTGGCTGTTTGGTTATGACTAGACTTTATGTTTTGGTATCAGCGGGCATGTTCGGACCGGTGGTGCTGATAGGCCGTTCTGTCCCCAGTCTGTCCCCGAGCCGCTCTGGTCCCAGCAAACAAAACCAGGAAGAGCAGGAATGTACCGACGGCGGCTTTTACTGTAATCGCAAGACTGGAAGTGAAAACACAAAAACAGTTAATGTGTCACAAAGTTTCATACTGTGCAGAAAATGTCCTAACATAATTAAAAATATGTATTTTGTATTATCTGCTTTACCGCAACTTCGAACACAATGATGATGATGTGATCTGACTTCCCCTTATTTCTGAAGGATGGAGAGTATGTTCCGGGAAAGGAGAGGAAGCTCTTTTCTTATTTTTGAACACCTCAAATTCAGATTTCAACATTTCCTTGCAAGATTAAAAACAAAATTTAAGAATTTGAATGGTAGCAAAATCTGGTCCTGGTGCGCACAGTGGATTGTAAAGAAGTCCTTTGCTACATGCAATCCTGTCACAGTTTCAGGAAATAGTTTTCCCCATCATATTTGATGTTATCTCCACCAAAATGCATTTGCTCCTTCTCGTCTGCATCACAACAAAAAGTTATTGTTTTTAAGTTAATTGTCAATTAAAGTTGGCCTTTATTATTATGAAAGTGCAACCTTTTGCTATGTTTGCCATAAATTGGGAGAATTTAAATGTTTTACACTGAGTGGATAACCCATTTAAAGAGGAAAGGGAGTAACAATTCCTATCGCATGACTTCTGCGTGTTTGTCTGCAGGTGGAAATGTAAAAACAGATTCCATTTTTGGAAATTGTCTGTGTAGATGACATAACTAATTCATGAGTCAACTGATGTTTTGGATACCAAACACAAATGCATGACGTCGCTGGTGTGGAGTATTAAATATTAATCCACCCTCTGCACTTGTTAAAGCAGCCTCTCCAGTTCCTGTCCTGCATTCAGAGAGGAGTTTGGTCCCTTCTGAACATGAAGACAGGGTGTAAGGCCAAACTCAGCTGACCTTTGGTCTCTCTATAGGTGTGTAAGTGTAAAACTAAACAGACAGCCGTGGCTGTGCCTGACTGTGAAGAGTGACTGATGTCTACCTCCATGTTTACCTCCATGTATACCTCCATGTCTACCTCCATGTCTACATCCATGTCTACCTTCATGTCTACCTCCATGTCTACCTTCATGTCTACCTTCATGTCTACCTCCATGTCTACATCCATGTCTACCTTCATGTATACCTCCATGTCTACCTTCATGTCTACCTCCATGTCTACCTCCATGTCTACATCCATGTCTACCTCCATGTCTACCTCATGTCTACCTTCATGTCTACCTCCATGTCTACATCCATGTCTACCTCCATGTCTACCTCATGTCTACATCCATGTCTACCTCCATGTCTACCTCATGTCTACATCCATGTCTACCTCCATGTCTACCTCCATGTCTACATCCATGTCTACCTCCATGTCTACCTCATGTCTACCTTCATGTCTACCTTCATGTCTACATCCATGTCTACCTCATGTCTACATCCATGTCTACCTCCATGTCTACCTCATGTCTACATCCATGTCTACCTCCATGTCTACCTCATGTCTACCTTCATGTCTACCTCATGTCTACCTTCATGTCTACCTCCATGTCTACCTCCATGTCTACATCCATGTCTACCTCCATGTCTACATCCATGTCTACCTCCATGTCTACCTCATGTCTACCTTCATGTCTACCTCCATGTCTACCTCCATGTCTACATCCATGTCTACCTCCATGTCTACCTCATGTCTACCTTCATGTCTACCTCCATGTCTACATCCATGTCTACCTCCATGTCTACCTCATGTCTACATCCATGTCTACCTCCATGTCTACCTCATGTCTACATCCATGTCTACCTCCATGTCTACCTCCATGTCTACATCCATGTCTACCTCCATGTCTACCTCATGTCTACCTTCATGTCTACCTTCATGTCTACATCCATGTCTACCTCATGTCTACATCCATGTCTACCTCCATGTCTACCTCATGTCTACATCCATGTCTACCTCCATGTCTACCTCATGTCTACCTTCATGTCTACCTCATGTCTACCTTCATGTCTACCTCCATGTCTACCTCCATGTCTACATCCATGTCTACCTCCATGTCTACATCCATGTCTACCTCCATGTCTACCTCATGTCTACCTTCATGTCTACCTCCATGTCTACCTCCATGTCTACATCCATGTCTACCTCCATGTCTACCTCATGTCTACCTTCATGTCTACCTCCATGTCTACCTCCATGTCTACCTCCATGTCTACCTTCATGTCTACATCCATGTCTACCTTCATGTCTACCTCGATGTCTACCTTCATGTCTACATCCACTGTCCATCAACACCACAATCAAAAAATTTGCAATTCAATTATGCACGTTGGCATATAATTCATTATTTTTATGTCTCCACTATGAATGTATTATGGTATAATAATTTCTTGCAGACCGAATATCTGCAATACTAATGACATTCCCATTAGCCTCAGCTATACTTTATCACAACCAAATTAATCTCATAGATTTAATGCCGCTCCCCACCATAGTAATTTCCATACACTCCCTCAATTAAGTTATTTAATTGATAAATGCCCTAACCCTAAATGTGTGGATGCAAAAACCACAACAGGCTGGAGCACAATGAGACTTTCATAAACAATTCTAATCACACGATCATGATTTAGTATCAACCAGCATGTCAGGGAGAAGAATTGGGGCAACAACATGGAATAAGGACCTAAACAATCCAAAACAAGGCAACTGGTGTTATGACAACAGCGCGATTAAGGTTGCAATCTCAATCCCCCATCCAGCCCATATCAGTTCCATGCTCAAACAGCAGACATGCTCCTGTTTTTCCTTTGTTTCTTTTCCGCTCCCGGTTCTCTCCTGCGCTTAAGGAATCCGGGAGGAATGCAGCAAAAGCATCCTGTTTTCATTCTTAGTCAGCTTTTTCACACTCTGTAGTGGCCGCTGGGGTGTCTGAGTTCTTACTGACGTCAGGGTAAATAACTAGGATGTCACTAGATTGAGTAATGGAGACACAGGTGCATGTTATCGCAACTGTTTACATCCTACAACACCTCCACTCCTAGTCTTAAGAAAACATGGAATGTTTATGCATATGTAATACAAGCAGAAAACAATATATTAACCTGTGATTGACTTTGAATGGTGCTAATCCCCCATTTAATGTTCTTATCTGCCATTCCTTAAACACTTGACCTGTAACCTGGGACGTCCTGAAGATAAATGGAAGTCTCCGACATCCTCCACAATAAACACTCTCTGCGCTCACGTCCCTCTTGCAGAACAGCCTATCTAAAGTAAACATCAGTGTATGGAGCGACACGGGGACAGACTCAGCACCATGAAGAAATAACCACAACAAGGTACATCATGTACAAAGAAATGCTGTGTGTAGTAACCACATACTTCAGCATGTCGACTGTGTGCCTGTTCTGTTGTTAAACATTGAGCCCGACTTCAAAGTAGTAGTAGTAATCCTAATTCATGTATATATGGGGTTATCCATCAATTTAATTCTGCATGGAACACATTTCATACTGTAGTCTTTTAAGAAGCAACATTTATTTAGCAATGACTAATTACAATGTCACCATTTGTTGTTGGTTTTTGTGGCAATTGTTATATTATAAGCTTTGAGCAATGACAAAGAAAGTGGAGAAAAAACAGATGAATAGACTAATGCTGCGTTCACACCATGAGCGACACGGCCACAGTCATTTTCAATGGAGGCCACAAACTCACGGCCGACAGTTGACGCTGTGTGATGCGCGTAACACGCTACAAATCAAAGTTGAGCTGCTCTCAACTTTTTTCAGCGCTCCAATAACACCTTGAAGTGTCAACCAATCATATGTTTTTGTTTCACCCAGTTCCATTCCATCTAAAAAAAAAAACATGCCCTTCGCCAGTGCCCAGTGCTATTTGACGACAGCACTGTAGGATAGGGTGCTTCCACACCTGTGGTTGGCTCATTTGGTCAAACTGTAAAGATGAAGCCACACAGATTGATTGGATTTTGACTACTGTCATGCTGCATCATCAGCGCATCCTCAGGACCCAGGTGGGGGACATCGCATTTTGGTGACAGGCTTTAAAAGTGCGTTCACACAGATAGAGAAGCACATCTTCATCTCTCGTCATTTGGGAGAATTTGACAGCTGGGCCATTTGTGTTAATTCACCCCAGAACTCCAGTTCTTTCTGTTATTTTCCTCCATGATCTCCTTTTCGCTCTCATATCTGTATGTTTATGAAACAGATTCAGAAAGCTCCCTGATGCGTGCAAATGTTTTGCTCCAGTTGAAACATTGTCAATCACACTGACATGTCATTGCAACAATTTGGGTTCCCTTTTATTTCTTTACAAATAAATAACTGCATAAGTATTATTATTAGGCTGCAAGTCCTTTATGGTATAATGTAAAACAGGTAGAGTCAGAAGGGAAAAGAGCCGCGTTGTACAGCAGTGTTGCAAAGAGGTTGTATTGTGGGATCACAATGTCATGCTCTTTTTAATGGACTCAATGTATTCGATATTTTTCAACATGTGTTGGTGTCTAAGTGACTAATAGGGGTACCATTTTTTGAAATTGGTTTATTATTGAGCAAGAACGCTTTAGCCGGCAGCTGCTAAACGGGCCCGAAGCTCTCAAATGAGCTGCAGTGTAATCGATCTGGGAAATTCGGTTGAGTCGATGTACGTCCACCGAAAGTGCTTGTTTTTGCCACTTCCATAATGTTGCCAAGGACAGCGTTATGGAAAGGATCTACAGAGAAATAAAATGCTTTTACCTTCCGCTTAATCAGGTCCACTTTTAGTGGAAGTCAATTGACGGTGCGGAATTGCTCAATTACATTGCAGCCCATTTGGCGGCTGTCGTCAGCAATCTTTTTCCCTCAATGCTGGACCAGTTTCAAAAATTGGCAAAATGGGTTTACGGTTCAAGTATACCGCAGTTACCCTTTTTAATGAACTGTGAAAGTAGGATACATCATACTGCAGTTTAATCTGATTGATCAGGGACAATCCCTGCACTCATGGATTGAATACTTTCAGACCACAAATGCGCCGGGACTAAGTATGAGACTCTAGTTTTCAAGAGGTTTTTGTGCGGTTGTGTAGTCTGCTAAAGAGTGTGTTTTATGTGAAGCAAACACATTCAATGTGAATCTTTTTATAACGTGGGGCTTTTTGGTGTCCTTCAGGATTTGTGTTCATGATTATATTTCCACAATAACATATAAATTACATTATAATCATACAGAACTTGATTTAAACCTCAACCAACATTGAATAAAGGTAGACAGCTATTAACCAGCTCTTGAGGAGATTTTTATTTTTCATCACTAGATTATAGGATTTACTGGCATTTTCTGAAATAATATTCGGTATTTCGAAACAACTGGTCTTCAATGAACTGAAACGCAAATTTCCTTCGTTTTCAATTTCTTACTGGATGAAAGAAGAAGAAAAGATTTGGTTATAATTTCTATACTAAAATATTTTGCTTCAGGTCAAGACAATATTTAAAATCCTATCTGTTTCCTTTTGGACCAGACCTGTAATGTTAAACCCAGAGATGTATAAGTCCAACAAGAGCTAAGTTCTTAACAATTAGGGCCGATGTTCATCAAACAGATGTAAATAAATTTATATAATAAGTTGTGTACAGTGTCAGTATCTATGTTAGAAGAAGTTCAGTATTTCTTTCGAAAATAAAATAAAAGTGAACATGAATCTGTGGTAAACCCTCTGACAATATTGTCATCATGTTAGTGCAAACTGTCATTGTAGTATTGAATACGTTTAAACAATAGTTCAAATAATTCAAAGTGTTTGCTGGAACATGCAATTTGTAGCTGAAGATCGAGTGAGTGACACAGCAATTAATTATCAAAGTCAAATAATAAAACCCCCATTCTGCTCCAGAATCTTTTCTTGAGTTTTTATTTTCTCATACAAAATGCAGTGCATCATTCATACAAATATAAATACATCTCTGAATAAGTTAGAGAATAAATAAATTCTATGTACAATTCAGCAATTAATGGTAAATGTCTAAGGTGGTAAACTGTCCATCATATACAGCATTGAGATATTCGAGAATGGATATTTTCAGGTACAAAGAAGGTTTATATTTCCATGTGTCGGTGAGTTGACTACAATCAAAAAACGGCGGATGGAGTAAATGGTTTATGGCACAGAAAAAAGTGCAGGCCACAGACAAAAAGCTTTTGATGTGCAAAACACAAGTCAAGAGTCATTGTTTCCCAGTGGCTAATTACAGAGGAATTAAGTGAACATTTGTCAGGGGAGAAAAACAATTGTTGCATTTTTTTGGCAAGCTGCAAGCCATTGAAACCTTCTGGCTTATCTTAAATCAAAACATTAAACTGGAGCTTTGCAATAAACACTCGGGCCAACACAATAGACCTAATGTTGTTGTTATGCTAGCAGAAAGTAACTGAATATGTGTGTGTGGAGAAGCTGAGAATAGACCTTGTATAAAGCTAATTGTTTGTGAGATAAATCCCAAAGAGATGACCTTCATTTCACTGAGGCCACGTGTGCCAAGAGTGAACAAGCTGCCCCTTTCAAGTACTGCCTGATAATTAAAAAGCAATTTGCTTATTTGCCCTTAAGACTAGGTAGAGCAGCAGATTCCAGCTCTGATACAGAGGAATATAAAATATGATACTAGAGTAAACATTGACAAACAGTTCCCAATTAAGGACAGAGCTGATATGACTCTGAAATACATAACGATTCTATAATCTTCAATGTAGGTGAGTTATGGATTTAAAACTGTCCAATTAGACGAGTCCCAGGTGTGCGCATAAAAACAAACAAACCCTGGATCAGCGACCGATTAGTCATTGTAAACTTTCTTGATGTGGTTCCCCAAAAGGACAGACACCAGCCTCCATGTCCTTGGCTTTAATGGATATTTTCTTGGCATCTGTTGTTAAGTTCAAAAAAGTTCAAAGAGAGTTCAAGAAATAACTCTACACGTCTCCACCCAGCATTGTTCCTGCTGTGGGGCATTTGTCTCGTTGAGCTGCCAGTCCTCCGAGGCTCTGTTTTGTTGATCAAATGCTTGATCCACTGCCTCTTTTTCTTTCCATCCTTTCACCTCCACATCCCCAGAGTTGGTAAGAGTCCCTTACCCTGAAGACCCTGATGCTGGCAACGAAGGTAGCTGGAGGAGTCTCTGGCCCATGGAGGTTGAATTCATGGAGGTTTAACCGCTTCTGGTGTTTGCTCAGTCCTCTACCTCCTTGTTCTGCTGCTCAGTCTGTTTACTCCACCCGGTTTAATGTTTGATGACAGAACCTCTTTTGCGATCGCAATGTTGAACTTGACAACAGATCTGCAAAAAAGAACAAGAGAAAAACAGGTAAGCTTCATATGTCCTATAAATGACCATCAAACACAGCACAATATGGATCTAAACTTGATTCTTAAATCCTTCTTCACGTACCTGAAAGATTCTAGCAATTTGTTGCTATTTGTGCTTGCAGACTCCACCAATGGGCCCACGACATTCGTCCTTGGATTCTTTGAACTGTTGAGAGACACAACAACAGCATTAAAACAAGGACATGTAAGCCTCACAATACCTCGGGGAATCAAATCTCTACGAACTGAGGATTTTGTCTGGAATTATTAGGTCAATTGAAGCAAAAGAAGTTCAAGGTCCAGTAAGCAATTTCCTTGGAATTCCAAACTAATATATCTCTAGATGCCTTATGGGCAGGAATGCAGGGCACGCCATCCAAAACACCACCTAAGATAACATCTAGAGACATTGACTAATCCATAGTCGTGGTTTCATGAACGCAATAACTGAAAGACGCAACAAACATTTCCTTGAGCAAAAGCAGTAATCTAAACTTTCTAAAAATATCATTTCTAATAAACCTTTGTGATTTTCGTTCAAGGCCATTCTTTGGACTATGACTACTACCCCTATACTGTGGTAACATTATCACACACTAAATCATTTTGTCTCCATCTGACTCATTTTCTACATCAACATACTTTGATACTATCGAGCATCCAACGAAGCGTATACAGGATCGGACAGTCTTGCTTTGTTGCATAAAGGTCGAGGTAGATTAAAGAAGGAAGTCAAGGGCGGTTACCTTTCATGGCAGAAGCCGGAGCAGGTTTTATCGGCTGTGTTGAGGCATTCGCATCGCTCAGCTGAACGGCGGCGGCGACGAGACAGGGGACTTCCAAGGCCATAAGGAAGGAGCTTACTGTGAAGGAAAATGAAACGTATTAGGACAGGGTTGGAGAAAGCATGTGTGATCTGGAATTAGTTTCAAAATCGTCACTAGTGCTGTTGGGGTTAGGATTAGAGGGGGTTTACTCCAAATCCCAGTCTAGTAACAAAAACCACTCCCTTGAGTGCATGTCTGAAGTCCTCTGATGCCTCACCTTGGTGTGTTGACCCAGATAATATCCAGGTGGCAGAAGTAGATGCATTCTTTATCATCCCAGCTGTTACAGGAGCAGCGTTTGGTCCTGACTCGGTGTTTGTTAGGAGCCTGAGCTGGCAGCTCTGCCCTGTCTGATAACGGGAGTCCACAACCTAGAAAAACACAAAGGATCCCGAGATTAAAAAGTGCCAACTAATCCTTTGCAGTATGACAGTTTGTGACTATCACATGTAAACACAAAGAAATCCACTTGGTGAGTTAACACCCACATGTGCAGTTAAACAAATGAGGTTTTGATTAATGGTGGGAAATAGTTATTAAAAATCTTAGGGACTTAATCCAAGTCAAACATCCCTGCAAGAAGTGGTAGTATTAATAATGCTGTGTCAGCAATGTCATTACTTATCAATAAAAGGGTTATCAAAGGTAAGTATGCACTGGAAGGTTGACGACAGCTCTTGTATTGTACTTTTTATGATTACTGGCTAAGAGTCAGAGGCAGTAGTTTGTGTCATACCAGCATCATCCTCTTTTCTGAAACAAATTTGTGCTGTTTTTGCCATTTTTTTTAACATGGATTATTTTGGAAATCCTCAAACCCTCAAACCTTTATCTAAACCAGCCAAGAAAGAACTAATAATTAATTACATGCGGCCCCAAAAGGATTTATAATGAAAAAAATTTATACATTACAATCTACAATCTACAAAAGTATTAAACAGAAAAATGATCTAGAATTCTAAGAAACCAAATAAAAGTGACTTACTCTCTTGCAGAGCCATGCAGATGAAGAATAAAGTCAGCGTCTTGCACATGAAAGAAGTCATCGTCCTCATCCTGTGTCCGATGTTCTGATGGGTAAAAGCAGCGGCAGTCAGTTGACACACTCCAAGAGGTGCAGACGAGTCTTTACAGAGGACTGTGTTGAGGCTGAGGAGCTGCAACAGGTGCTTTGTGTTCACTCTCTTGCCAGGACATCTACTTATACAGCCCCCTGCGAGTGATATCATGATGGCCCTCCTACCTCAGTGAACTCGTCACACAGAGCAGTGTCGTTACACAACACACACACACACACACACACACACACTCCACCTGCCCTCCTCACATTCCAGCAGTGACCTAAACAAACAGTCCCGTCAGCGCCCCCAATAGGCCAAGAAGGGCAGTGAGAGCATGTTGGTAGATTGTAAAGAGACAGAAGTTCAGTATATTTCAATTGAATTGGAGTATTGAGTGTTTTGCTTCAGAGTTTAGAGTTTTAGATGTTGTATTCCATTACTGCTAATATCACTGAATTACTGTTAGTAATGCATTAATGTGTAAGCATCTATAATGTTGTCTCTGATAAAGGTGGAGCTAATTTCAAGTCATGAATACTACTGGGTAGTTTAATCAATGATAATACGGAATATCTTAAATTATTAGTTGATTTAATTCAAACAAGTATTGAGTGAAAAAATACAGTATTGGAAAAAACATATTCATATTCAAGATAAAGTACCTCAACATTGGATTTAAGTACAGTACTTGAGTAAATGTACTTAATTGCATTGCACCACTAATTTGTACATGGAGGATAAGATGAACAAACCAAAAGAAAAATCCAAGATATATATATATATATATATATATATATAGTGATCTATGAAGAACCCACATGAACAAATGCCCGCAGTGTAAAAACGTAAATTGACTGTTGATACACATGTTCAAATCAATCATAGGCAGATTTAAAACTGTTTATAAATGTGTTCAAACTGAATTGTCTATCCAACAGATACGGAAGCTTCAAGAAATGATGAAGAAATCTACAAACTTCCTCTTTTGATTGACACTATTATTTGTTGAAGCAGCAAGCTGGAGTCTGTCATGCAGAATAATAAAAAGACTTTTGTAAAAATGTCAGGCAGCAGATGACTGTCATCGAGACAGGAGGTTATGTGAGGCTATGACCCGCCTTGTGTTTTTCTTTCCTTTTTCTTTTTACAGAGACGTTGGGCATGCAGGAATCGGATGAGGCTGGAGGCGGCAGGGGAAGAGATGAGCAGCGGCAGTTGAAACAGACAGAGGGGCTTGCATGTGCCACACGGGCTGATATGAGGAGGATGAAGTCAAGGAGAGCTGTCGGCACCCCCTGCAGGAAATGAAGATGAGGTCATGGCACAATCCTCCCACTCACCCCGACACTGTCACAGAAACCATATCTAAGCGTGTAACATGCTTTGACCTTCGTAAAGAGATACGCAGCCGGCTGCCACATCAGCTTTCTGTAACCCACACACACCACAATGGATAGTGGAAAAACACACACACACAAACACACACACACTCTGTCAGTTTACACTGCCTATCTATGACAGTGACAAAAACAGATATAATGAATTTGACCAAAGCCTGGCCCCCCCCACACAGTCTAAACAGTTACAGTATGTCATGCAAACACTCTTCGGGCTTCCTTACTCTTATCAGCTATAGAATGGGTTAAATAATGAAAATCCACAGGTCATAAGGAACTAATGAAGTGTGTCCATCTGATCACAGGATGCCAGAGAAGAATGGATGGGTTGATGAACTTGGACTCTGACAACAACATGGTCGATGCAAAGAACAAATCTGAATTATTTTTTTTCTTCTACTGACTTTAAAAGCTTCATATCACAACAATCAGCCAGGATATTATAGTTATCAAAAGACCAATTTGAAAAAAATAAGTTATATATTCTATGCTGCATATTGTATATTGTGTACACTTCCTGTTTGTAGATTTTACCTATTACCCACGTTTCTCTTGTGATTTAAACATCCTCATCTTAATATCATTCGTTATCTGTTAATATTATGTATTATTTAAAGTACCGATTTGCCAAATTTTATTATAGCAACACAAATGCATCTTTCTTAAATATATTTTAATGAAATGTATCTTTCTAGAAATATTTTACACCATGGCTTCCAAAAAGGACCCATTCTTTAAACTTCTATTTTTTATGAAACTGTTGTAGCCTTTGTGTTCTATAATAAATAAAAATAAAACATGCACAGTTTGAGACAAATTCTTTGTATACATGTTTTAATTGTATTTATTAATTTAAGCACCTCCCGAACCTCAATCTTTTTTGTAAACTTAACCTCTTATTAGTGTTTCTTGTATAAATATTGTATGACAACAATACGTATTGAAAGAACAAAGACCAAACAGTTCTATGCAGGAAAAGTCAATTAATTCATTCTGGAAGTCCAGGCATTTTTGGGAGTTTTCTATGGGTAATTGTTCAGGTATATATTAGTATAAATATGTTTCATACACTCTTTACCATACATGGTTTTAAGTCCAACCGAAGTAGACGCTAGATCAAAGAAAAGGCAATAAAAAACAGGAAGGATTACAATTGTTCAGGCCATTCAACTCAAAGATGGAAAATCTTGCAAATGTTGAAGTACTATATGTCACAGCTCCAGCAGGAATGCGGAAGATAGAAACGGGAACAGAAACAGGAAAAAACACATGCTGAAACTTAGAAATTTGTGTGTGGTCATAGTTTATAGGGGTTAAGTGTGTGTGTGTGTGTGTGTGTAGGTGGGGGTGTGGGTGGGGAGTGGCAGGAGGATGTCACAACGCAGAAGGACTGGCATTTGACCAAATATTTGGTACAGTGAAGAAGAACAATACTCATCTAGAGCAAATATTTGTCCAGCGGTGCAGACTGGAGGAATGGGCTCAATCTAAAGGAACCCCCTCGTCCCCTTCCCCTGCTGCTTTCACCAGACAAGGCAGCAAAGGAAAATGTCGCCACTGCAGTCGCAGAGTAAAAAATGTGCCCTTATCCATTTCCAACTTCCGGCCGCTGCTAAGGAATGTGAGGCGGCACGATGATAAACAAATAGCGGAACCGTGAATGACAAATCCTTCTAAATTCCTCCAGTATGAGGTTAAACGTATGGGCTGTGACACAATAACACACAAACAAGTCCTCTCATTCAGGACACAGTGAAAGAGTTAAAAAAAAAAAAAAAAAAAAAAGTGTCATCTGAGGCCATTGAGCAGAAACGTTGGCAGGAAATAGCATAGTATCAGCTCTCAGTGCCATTAAAGTGCAAAGTGTTTATGTGCTCTTATGTTAGCTTAGCATGTCTAGCTAACCAGTCCACTGCCGTCAGAGGTAAACTAACCCTGCGTTACTTCAAAGACTGAGAGTTAACATGCCATTGGATAGCTAGGCTACATATTGTGGGTTATCTTACATTTAGAAGATTTTGTTTGGTTCGCTAGCTACGTTCATCATTTCATCCTCCAAAGCCAGGGGTCGCAGACTACAATGAGAAGCCTGCTGTTGGCCACCTCTGTCTAAAAATGGGGGCCCATTGTGTCAAAAATTACTGCGAATTTCTGGAAGCAAATGTGACACCCTTGTCGGTGTAAACTGGCTTTGTCCATTGCAAGAAAGAAAAGCTTGAAAGGTTTACTAACACAAATTAATACCATGTTCATGTTATATAGTTTAGAACACCATAACGCGCAAACCAGTTGAACAATATAAAATATACAGCAGCATCAGTGTAGCTCCATGTGAACTAACCAGAAAAGAAACATAATTAATCAAAATAACCAACAATAAATTAAAAGTCTATGGACACCATGGCGGGTGCACATCATGCCATTAATATGGTTACCTATAACAATCAATCCACAACATCACAGCCCATCGTCACAGACATAAAAGCAAAAGGAGAGCCCGCACAGTTTTGACTCACCATATAGGGTGGATTCAACGCTACGTTGCTAGGCAACGCAGGGTTGTTGACATCCACACACCATTGGGCTGATATTGTGTTTTCCATTGGGCTGATATTATGTGAGTGCAGCATGAGGGAGACAGACGGCTTTCACTTCAACACTTTCTGTATGAGATCAGCAGAAATGACTCATTACCACCATCAGAAATGTGACACCATATGAGAGAAATATGCAGACATGTCATCCTTCTTCTTAAATAAATGTGTACTAAGACAGGAAGCAATTAGGCAACTGTTGGTGACGCCTGAGGTAAAAGAAGAGCATGGAACAGTGACTCTCTCTCTCTCCCCCACACACACACACACACACACACACAGACACAGACACAACCCTGATATGAGTGATGTGAAGAATATGTACCCACGTATGAGTAGATGGAGGCTTTGATAGCAGCCCCCTTTACAAAGACCGAAACTACAAAACTAAACTAAACTACAGTGAGGCGGTTTCAGTGTGACATGAGTGATGAGGGTGTCTGCAGCACCTGTCTGCAACGACCAGTCATCTGTAGGTTCTGATACCAGTGAGACCAATTAAAAGATTTCTTTAATAAAATGTAATCTTTCAACTTATTACATTTTATTATCAGGATGACAATATGGCTCAAGGATCATTTATTGTCATTGCACAACACAAGGTTGCACAGCAAAATGCAGCTGCAGTCCTTACACAAATACATCAAATATAAAAAAAAAAAAAAAAAACAATAGTTAATTCCTGCAGTGCACTTTTAAAATTTGCATCGGAGGAATGCAACAGCTGTAACGACTCAAAAATCACAGAATACAAAAAACACAAATTCAGAGGCAGCAGCTGCTCCTTCAATCAAAATAAAGAATAAGCAAAGTAGGGGTCATAAAACCAAGGGAGGACAGGCAAAGTCTGCGGACCAGTATGGCCCATCCCAATCTCCACCCCGCAAAGCCCGTGAGGGTTTAGGGCTGTCCCCCTGTCACATCGCCGAGTGCTTGAGGGCTCTCTGGCAGATATTTTGAGCCCTTTATGAACCCTTTCCATAAGTCAGCATTAGATGCAGACTATGCTCAAGGGAATTACCCACAATTCATAGCAATGTGACGTTACACAGGCAGTTACCAGTGGAAGCATGGAGACGTAAAATAAAAAGGTAAACAAAGAGGAGGGCACGTGGGTGTTCGGCCCGATAAATTACATTTACACAACAACGTACAAGGATTAAAGATGGGACATGAAAACACATGAAATCAGAGGAATGCAAGCAGAGATTGTGTATGTCAAAAAGATGTATTCATCAAACATTTCGTTTTGTTACTGAAGCTGTTTTGACCAAAACGAGTCAATAGATTATGTAAAATTACGTCTCACCTCGCGAGGAAAGAGCCGTTCAAATCAGGGAGTAAAAAGTAAAAAGCCTATCAGTCAGGCAAAGTTAAACGTGAAAAGCATTAACAATAGTCACTGTTAAGGTGAACTCCTGACAAGAGCAGCAGCGTAAAGTTAATACAACTCTCATACATGACATACAGAAGTCATGGTCATCCTGCGGCTCCAGATCCCCAGTTTGTTTTCCTCAAGGGACATTGATGTTTACTCTGAAATGATTCTCATCATCTTTATGATTTTGTTTCGGATCTCCTCCTCTTCTGGGGAATCTTATCACAGCAGTCCGCCTTTGGCAACTCGTTAGTGTTCAGTTAATAATTGTCTGATATTATATCATTCTATAAATGATACACAATTTGGCCGCTGTTGTCCCTGTTGCTGTGGAGCCGCTGGCATCCGACAAAGGGACGGTTGTTTGTAAAGTGCAGTAGAAGGAAGGATTTATCATAAAGCGATAACTGAATCATTAAATGATAATTACAAATACATCACTATGAACTTCAAGACAACACACAGCAGGTCAATAGGGTAAAAACAAATGAAGGATCTTTTTTTTGTACAACTAGTTTTCATAAAAGTTATGTTTAAATATGGAAATGAGGCATTCTTTATTAAAATATGGGCTAATTTGCATACATTTGTCGAAACAAAAACCTGAACATTTGATAAAGCCAGGTTCACAATTCTTATTTCATTTTGTTGACATAATACAAACAGCCATACAAATCTATTTTGTTGTCAAATCAAACGTTCTATTAATCCGGCTCTCAATGATATATGAATACCCCCCTCTGTAAAAACCATCAACATATAGATAGGAATGAAACTAGAAGGTTTGGTGTATATAAGAGCGACGGAAGTGTAGATTTCTGTCTCAGAGTCTGAGAAAAAACTTTAAAGATATGTTTTGTAAAATCCCATACATTTTACAAGAGAATAGGGTAAAAAATGAACTAGTGAACATCACCATGAAACATCCCCAGTTGATTACTTGCATTAAGACGAACATCTTTTGTAAAACAACTGTTATGTTCAAATATGCAAATGAGGCATTATGGCAACTTTTGATGACTTTAGAATTTAGGATCTGATCTACAGACGCAAACAGACAAACTAGTAATAAAAACCTTAATGTGTATTTTGGATGTTTTCTTTCCACTAGTCTGAAAGATGGATGCAAAACATGGATGCAAAACAGCCCAGAATCTCAAAATTGACCAGATCATGAAGATAAAACTATGTTTTTCCTGCAGTGTCTCTCATTAGAAATAAAAAAATTAAAATACCTTCTATCTGATTATTCCTGCTCTTATCTCCTGGATGATTGATAACAGCATCCAGTCTGATACCTTCAGTGTGTGACGTCATCCCTTTCAGCACACAGGCAGCATGAGCCAAGATGGACCTAAAGTGGCTTTCTACTGCCACCCAGTGGTCACATGTGACACCTTCAGCTCCGGGAAACAAAGACGAGCTGCCTTCACAGCCAAATCAGCACAGGAGAGGAAAGAATGGTACAGTAAAGCACCGCACAATTAAAATAGATAATAGATTAAATCAAGGCAGGCTATAAAACAGATTTTTAGTAAAAAAGTGTTTCCATTCTAAGAGGTGGAATTTGAACATCAAGCATAATCTTACCACAGCCACGGGGTGGTGCCACATTCAGTATCTGCAGGTTTCGGGAAAGCAAAATAAGGCTTTTCAGGCTTTTCATTTTTAAGCTCTTTAAAGGGTCAGTTCAACCCGAAAAAAAAAAATAGTTTTTGTTGTCATTTGTCAACAACTTTAGTTTTGTGGTGCTCACATTGAAAATTACATTTGAAAAATTCAACGGCAACGGCTCTTTTTCAAATGAAGTATCCTAATTTCTCTGGATAATGCACACAGCACACAGTGAAGAGCTTTTATAGGGACTTAGTCTTTAGAACGTGCCAATGTTCAAAGTGTTTACAGCAAGTCAACACGTTTTATCAATAATACTTTAGTCAATCATTTTTAGAAACATCAAACAGGTGGATTATGATACTACTTGGTTTGCACATGTGAATAGCATCCTTCTGGTTAATGAATTTCTGGGTGCCTACGGTTTGATGTTTTTATTTGGAGACATTTAAAGAAAGAAAACAAACGGTGAACATTTTTCTAACTATGAGGCAACAGCCACGTGTTGATTAGCTTTATTTTTAATTGCAGTGCATTTAAAAGTTGAGTGGAATACTGAGCAGATAGTTTGCTTCCTGTGTCAGTAAGTGACGTAAATTGCGCTGCAAACGGAAAGTTTGGAGAAAACGTTGTGTTTCAGTCTGGCAGATTGTTTGTAGGAGGTGTTAGGGTAATATAGGGCAGCTGACCATTAAACTATAAATCAAATACTCTAAATTCACAATCAATCATTCTCCTCAGCATACATTTGAGTTTCACATTTCTTTATGTGCTTTTCCTAACTTCCAAGCAGCAATCAATTTCCATTAATTTCTATACATAAATTAGAATTTGAAAAAGAAGAGTAAGAACTTATTGGAAAAAAAAAAAAAAAAAAACACACGTGTAACACGGTTTTAATATAAATCTGTAAAAATGAGAAGTTTAATGGTAAACATGAAAATGACAGAGTGATTGTATCATTTATAAAAGCAACAACACAAAAATACATGTATCTGTTTTATGAAAAAAACTGTACCGTAGCTACCATGTACGTGAAACAGGTTTCCTCTGAATATCAAATTATTTGTCAGTGCACTCCAAATGTCTTCATCTGAAACTTTTCTTTTCCTGAAGACATTAGAAAAGGAGGTGATCGTAACCCTGCTTCTTTGAACAAAAACAAAGACAACAACAACAACAAAAACTGACAAATAATAATAATCACAGCCTTTAAGAATGACATTTCAAACCACAATCTTGACATAAAATTGCACTTCAAAATACTGGTCGGGGTGAATAAATATTTGTGGTACCTTTCTATATCCATTTTGGTAATACAGTACATTAACACAGCAATAGTATATTAGAGCTGTCAAATGGGTTAATAGGGAAACTGATTAAAACTTTGTCTATTTTCATTCCAGCTGCTTTTGCATATAGTACAGAATTTGCATAATAGCACATAAATAAATTAACACCGATGACATCAAACAAGAGGGTAAAAAAAGATTTACAAAACATACTGCATATCTAACATAGTGTCTATATATTATTCATATAATTACATAACAGCGTCATTCAGAAGCGGTGCTGAAGTGCTCTTGCCTTTTGTCCTCGGTCTCCAAACCAGTGCTGTGTTTTTGAAACAGGCTCTGGTTTTCAGTCTTTTGCACTGTCCCTTCAGACTCTCCCTCCTATCAGAGTTGTGTCTGGGAGGAAGGAGCCTTTTTTTGGCCTTGGGTGGACTCGGGGTAAACACACACCTCTGTAACATGTGCGTCTGTGACGACCTCCGGATGCCTCGCCTCTGTCCCGGGACTGGACGGTTGCCGGACGCCGAAGCATCCCCGACTGTTTCTGTGCAATAAAGCGTCCGAGCGGCTGCTCCCGGACATTCCCCCTGATGCCTCGGGGTCCTGCGGGCTGGCTCGGCTGCTGGGCGACGTCTCTTTGAGAGTATCCTGGCGCTGCAGCAGAGGAAACCTCCCCTTTGGAACGTCACTTAGTTTCCAGGATCTCCCGGCGGGGCCTGCCGCGGCTGCTATGGGGCTGCTCACCAGGCTGTACAGAGGGAGGGTGGACCTGGGCTGAATCATGTGAATCCCCCCGATGGGAATCAGGAGGCTCGGGGCCCTGCTCGGCTGCTGGGAGTGCAGAGGGAGGTGACTCAGGAGGGTGTGGGCTCCGCGGGGCCGTGTGGGATGTGGGGTGATGTGGGTCAGACCATCGTCATCCACAGACTACAACAAAACAAGATGGAGTGAAACTTGAAGGATTCGGTCAGTACACCAACAAAATGAATGGGATACAGTCAAGGACAAAAAAAAAGAAAGTGCCGTAAACAACAATGACCAGAACTGTTAATGTTGTCGCTCAATAGTAATGACTCAACGACTACTTGGCTGTGGTGCTGAGAATAAAACTTTTGAAAAAACAAGTTCTGGGGAAGAGCTGTAATTTAGCAGCCAGCAGTGAAAGGCATTTCATCCCTGCAGGTTAAAAAGGTTCATTCTTAAGCGATACAAGCACATGCTAATTAATTTAGTAATAATATCAGAAAAGCATGCTGATGTGTTAAATTGACTTGATATTTATTTTGGAACTTAGTGAAATTACTTTGAAGCTGCCTCTGGGAGTGTGCCATTGTATTAGCAGCTGAAGCTGACAGAGATGTGGGGTTCACCTCAGGTCACCTACAGAGGTCCAGACAGTTCAGGCATTATTCTCATTTCAAAGCCAGACTACGGAGACATTCTCACTGCACGCCTGCAAGCCTTTGTGCTCAATTTTTGATTTATTGCTCAGATACGATTTTTTTTGTTTGACTAATGCCCATCAGTTTGGATATCAAGAGTCCAGTAATTTGATGTACAGTGGAAGCCAGTGAATTTGGGAACAGAATATAAGGAGGACAAGGAGAAAGAGAGCTACTTTCTTTTAACTAGGGCTTTTTTTTTTTAAAGAAATGGCTAAGAGTGTGTGTGTGTGTGTGTGTGTGTGTGTGTGTATGCGAAGTGGGAGCCAGGAGTGGTGGGATCGTGACGTGATTGGCTTAACGGCGCAGAATTGTGACGAATGTCGGTATAGAGTGACATAAAGTAGTCGCAGAAATGCTGTTCAGACTGAGGTCCCATTGAAAAAAAAGTCTGACCTGTGTCTGATTCAGGACCACATATGAAAGTGGCCCAGATCTGAATTGAAATAAATCAGATTTCATGGGATTTGTGATGTTCACACAGCTGCTTTAACTTCCCACCTAGCTGCAGTAATGTACAGCCGTACTCTGTGACATCACTGCTGGGTGTGTTTAAAGGTGCAACAAAGCACACTTTGATATGTATATGGACATTAGGATTCAGGCTGTGGGTATATTTCTTGATTTTGCATCATTATATTTATGCATATGCAGTGGGCGGGACATTTTAAAGTTGATATCAACTTGTCAGTGCTTTCGGGTGGAGAAACTATCTAATAGTGTCACAGTGTCTAAATTACCCCAAACATATCTTTGGTGTTTTTGTACTGCAATACCTTTTTACTAACCAGAGTATATATACTGTGGTGAAGCTAATGTGGGCTGATGTCACCATAGTGTACATTACAGTATCAGAATGGGGCGCAAAATAATATAATATAGTCAAAATACTAAAACCAGGGAAAAAATAATTATGTGCGGTAAGAAAATCTATATAAGAAAAATCATAAAGAAAGTCAACTGTGGTTCTTTTTTGAGCATATATTCACATATATGTACCCATCAAATATTTAGGTATTTAAAAATGGCTCCCCTTACTAGACACACCCAGTTTACAGGTGTAGCTCAGATGTAAACAGATATGTCTTTGTGTGCAGATGTGAATTAGTATCTACTCCTGTGAGACCTATATTGGTGTAAAGAGGAAGTGGTGAGGTTACACCATAACATAACCACAAGTTTGGAGTCGACTGTTTGTTATTCTTAATTTATTTAATTCGGGCGATCTGATGATATTCACCCACGTTGTTTACGTCGTCGACATGTGGTTCCAATCTTTGGTCCTTAACGATCGGCCTGCGTCTCGTTTTATCGCCGGCTGCCCAGGGAAAACATGTCGCGTCTATTTGGGAGCTCTCCTGCATTATTTTAAGGTCCGGAGCTGCAGGCTCGGTTTGAGTGATATAAAACAAGAGAGTTGCCTTTACTTCCCTTTCCAATAAATGTGCGACTTTAAAAATAAACCTCGTATGTACCAGCCTATCTATATTTGTTCTAGATGTTGACTTACTGGGATTTAACTGAGCCGCACAAGATTAGCTCTGTGAGCCAAAAGCTGATGTATTTAAAACTGTTGGCTAAACTAACAGAGATGGAAGTCACAGGTGAGTGAGGACTGCGGTTTGAACAAAAGCCACGGTTTGACCAGCGTTAATTATACACACGACAAAAACAGATTCAGAATATGACCAAAACAATGGCTGGGTTGGATTATATGTAGAAAAACTAATGAAAAGGCTGCAGAAGATATTATGTCACCGTGTTTTTTGAAGCAAAAGCTGAAGTGACTCACCACTCTTGCATTGGACGATTGGCCTCTTGGGTGAAGACAAGCTTGAGACGAAGCAAAGGAGTCTGCAAGGGAGCCCGGAGGCCCGCAGGACTCCGACCCGGGGGACCGGACTATAACAGGAGAAAGACCTCTAACTGGGGAGACTGGTCTCAGAGTGGAGGTGGAGACATGGCAACCGGGTGAGGAGGCGGAGGAAGGGGGAGCAGGGGACTGGCGCGGTCCGGGCGACGGGCTACGAGGTGGAGACGGCTCCCTCCGCGGGATCAGGGGTTGAGTGACCGGAGAACGGGAGCCTCCGGAGGACGCCGATGCCGACGCGTCGAAGCGTCTGCGGGCAAACAAGGCCCTCCTGGCGCTGGCCGAGCTCTTCTGGGTCGAACCCCCGGGGGAAAGCGGGACGGACCGGCTGGGTTCGGGCTCCATCGACTGGCCTCCTGGATGAGACTTCTCACTTTCAGAAGAGGCAGTGCGAGAGCTTTCAGCCACCGCGGACCTGCTGTCTTCATCAGGTCTGCCATCTTTGGCCCTTGTGCTGTCGTCCTCCTCATGCCGACTTTTCCCCCGATCAGAGTACTGAGGATCTTTTTGTTCATCTGGGTGGAGTGAACGTTCTTCACAGACTCCTAGGACAGAAGAAAAGTCTCTTTTTCAACTCGTGTTCTTACGCTAACAACCAACTCCATTCTGTAGTTAAATTAACTCAGCACGTGGCAGATATTGATCAGTCATCTAATGCACATAAATACAGAGATTTCTTCCTAATGTAGGCTATTTTTTTCTATCTCCTCATGCCATCTGGTATTAAAAAAAATATTTTCTCAAATTCTTTCTAACTGCATAACATCTAGGAAATAATATGGGCCTGTAAAGGTGTAAGTGTGCCTCGTTGTGGCAGGTTAGTACCGGTCTGGCACATTTTTGCCCTGGGTGTAACGCTTAAGAGCCTCTCCCATGTTTCTTCTCCCACATATCTTACATCTTGGATGCCCAAGATTTTGATAGGCAGCGAACCAATGTTTACATTTCTCTTCAAACAAACGCAGACGCTCAATCAAAGTGACAAAGTGTGTAAGTCAACAGGATTAGAGCGCTGTTATTTATTAATTCAAAGACAGTTCCGTGTGGCTCAGGTTACAGCAGTGGGTCACTTGTGGGTAGTCACCAATAAAAGCACTGCCTGAGGCAACATGAAGCGGTGGTGCTAATGGAAAACATTACCACCTTTGTCCACAAGGGGTGCAAAAGTCGACACAAAATAAAAAGTTCCTTGTAGTTACTTTAACATTCACAGCACATTTAAAGTCCAACTGAAAATCACAAAAGTTATGTTTTTTGGTGAAGTGAATTTCAGAATTACTGTTCAGATTTAGTTTTATTAAAAAGAGGAAGAAAATAAATTATTCTGATGTACATCGGAAATGCTCCTTTAGTTTCAAGGCCTGTTGAGTTTGACTGACAGCTGAGCCATCAAAGGTATCGTATTAGCAGACGTTTTGAACGGCCACTCAGACAACTCCTGTTATGACTCCTGTTATGACATCATCATGTTATTAACACATAATAAACCAAATAGCAACACAGTCTGACCAGCCACCATGATCATAACAGTTACATGACTGCTGTAAGCTGATCCCGGTGCTGTGTGGGCAGAGGACCTTTTTTTTTATATATTATAAAACTGCTCAGATATTTAATCTAATGTAGGTGCAAGGTGATGACAACATGACACATTGCCGTCTCCAGTGTATTCAGGAAGTTAAAAGACCAATGCTGGATGCTAATGGTAAGCTAAGATGGAAAAGTCTGTACAAGAAAAAGAGAGCACAGGACATGTCATTTACGAAGCATCTTTGTATTTTAAACAAACGCATGCAGTTTCATTTCAGTTGGACTTACACATTCAGTGACCATGTTTGAATACAGTATTTGACATTAAAAGAGCAGTGGCACTCGTCACTGATATTTGATAGTACATCAAATATAACAGCATAGCATACCTTCATCTGTGCCATCTGGGTAACAACAGATTTCTTCTCCACGGGACTCAGATCTCAAGTGTTCAATGAGGCTTCCTGTGAAACACAACAGACAGGCTGAGTTCAAGATGGATGCACACTGAACACAGACGTCACCGGTAATTTCCTTACCTTTGGCTTCGAGAGAAAGGTTGCAGTGTTTGCAGTTACTTGGTGGGGATTCGGTGATGCGATGGGGGCACTTTTGCAGCACACTGGTGGTATTCTTAAGGTGGAATCCACAGTTCTCACATTGGCACTTGCCTCCACCTCCACCGGGCACGAGAGCATACTTCTCATTTGATCTGTGTGAAGAGAGCAGGAGGTTTCAGTTTCGTCCTCGGAGCTTTTCCCTGTCAGTTGTCCATTGATGCCGCTCCTCTCGGGATGATAGTCACAATCAATATGAGTGTAACTGGAGCTGACAGACTGTCTGCAGGCCCTTTAGCACCTGTAAGCAGCTCTTTAGTGCCTGTATTTATCCAGTGTAAGTACACTATCTGTTTGGCCTTTTCTACACAGTGAGCTCACACTGTGGCAGCTGGGACCGGGGTCCACCCCTCCATGTACACTGAGGGTCCCTCAGCGAGGCACCCACTTCAGCTTCAACAGAGCAGCTTTCATAAGCCAAAACCAGACACCCCCACCCTCCCACTGCCTTATAACCCCATCACAGCTCACACCACCACCATGTCCAAACAAGGGGGAGCCTACGATGTGGCCCAAAGTCCGGGGGTTTGCTGCAGCCGGCCAATAAAAACAGGCCAGAGAGGGAGGGAAACCCTGGCCCAGACCAGCTGCTGCTCCAAATAAGCATGAAAAAAACACAGAAAATGAAAACACATTCCAATGAGAAACAATCGTTCTGATTATAATCGGCCGTTTTTTCTTCTATCTTCACGACAGGTTTCATGGCTGGATAAACTCGGCAGGTATCATAAACGGTGGCTTTTACGGTCTTGAAAAAGTTAATGAGAGAGAAACACTTCATAATCATGCCGGGACACTTTACTCCATACTATAAAGCAGCTATATTCATGGGCTTTTCATGCAGCACCTATTCACGCCCAAGACTGGAGTCTCGGTGCCTTTGCCTTGTCTTTTCCTAACAACAGAAAATGGCAATGTTCAACTTCCTCTCTGCCTCAGTTTGGTCTTTTTGTCCCTCAGACGGACTGAACAGACAGTGAAGGAGAAAGCGAGCAGGCGCGAGGATGACTCACTCTTTTAGGAAGGCTGTGAGGAGCGTCAACATGAGTCACAACAGGGATTTGTTCACACACACACACACACACACACACACACACACACACACACACAGACACACACACACACACACACACACACAGATGGCACCTCTCTGCACTCGCCCGCATCGCAGCAGCGTTTATTTCTGATGGGTATCAGAAGTACTGAGCGTGTCTGGTTTAACCTCGCTGCAAGTTTTATTTGAGATGTGCGATTGCTTCAATTAAGACAAATAAAAAACAGAACTGTGTCAAAATGAATCCACACCTTACATATTTGCATACTGCATTTAACTTCACTTCAGAATCAGTAATTGCTGTTCGTGTTATCTTTTTTTTTTTTTACATGGATTAAATTACCTTTCTGATCCGTGACTATTACCATTTAAATTCAATAACATGAAAAAGAATCACACTGGATACAGCAAAGCGTCCTGACAGACAACACAAAGAGTCCATTTTTTTCTGTCTCCTGATACAGAAACACACCTCAGGGTGCGTTGCTCATAGTTAAGTTTTAACTCATTGTTAGTCCATTTCAGTGAGAGTTATCATCTGGTAATATAGCATTAAGCAGAAGTATGGTTGCTATGGTGACACGCATTTTACTTTGATTATACCATTTAATATGCTGTATTGCAAACTGATTTAGAACAGTGGTTAAACTGTTGGATGTTTGTTGGTGCATTACAGCCTACTGTTTGATCATTTTAAAAAATATATTCAATACAAACAATTTTTAAAGTCTGCCTTAAAACGTATCTACTTGATTTGACTTACTCAGATTGCTGAAGCCTTTGTGTGAACAGGGTGAATGACTACAGCGAGCGAAACTGTTCCTATTGGGACCTGACTACTGACCCCAGTGGTTTTTGTTTTATACAGTTTCAGTTTTTCTGCCTAATTCAGTATGGGAAGCTCCCTGTAATGAATTATGCTATGTACATGTATATATACTGTGTATATTTTCTACTCATTCCATTGGTGTGGGTGGAAGAGAATGAAACGTGCTGCTGCTCCATGTGATTGGCTGTGATGGTTGGTGTAAATTAATCTCTACAGGCGTAAAGAAACTAGGTAGTTTCCTGGCCTCAGCCCCTCAACAGACGGGCTCTGTTGGTGCAGACAGCCAACCCTAGGCCTCTCCAACATGGTGGACAGACACCGGTTTCCACAACATACCACAATATATGACGCAAGCAGTAATGAGGGATGCAACGCTGTAAATACAGACATTATGTCATGGGTAAACTTGATGTTATTAGTGAATGTTTTTATCCGGAAATGCTGAGCTGTCATAAGTTCATACTCACCCTCTCTCAGGGATCCAAACTTCGGGAGGTTGTTTATTTCTGGAGCATGACTGTACTTCCTCCTCCGCGTTCTTCTCATCCTCCCTCTCTTCTTTTCTGTCTGACCTGTTGTCATCTGCTGAGAGCGCTCCCTTCGTCGTTCCCTCGTGGTCTCTGCAGTACGACTGGCTGTTGTAAACCTACACCCGAAAGAGACATGGGCAAATTCACCAACTCTGCTCCAGCATGCCCAGGGAGACAAAAATTGGGAAGTCTCATTGAACGTTGTGTTTAATAGCATTTGTTAAAGCACATATATGTTACCATTGGGTGTCATCATTGTTAAGATTTTTATACTCTCATATATATATATATATATATATATACACATATACACTTTTTATAATCTTGCAACGCTAACCCACACTATGGTGCACCTTCTATACACCTGAAGAAAAAGCCAAGAGGTTCTCTATGCTGACCTACCAATGATGTAAACCATGCCAGGGAGACCCCTGGATCAATTCAACCTGAGTTTAGGGTCCGCAGCTTTGGTCACCAACCATCTAAAAGTGGTATCTTGGTTTCAAATGTGTTTATCATATTTTATTGCATGTCAACTAACCTCTCTCAGACTTCCATGTCCCTCTATTTTTTTGATCGGACAAATAAATGTGAAATTCCCAGATGTTCTCTAGTGGTGGCCTATTTTTACACACAGTGCTATTTAAATAAAGATTTACAATTGTAATCATTTTGTAATTACCTCAGAGGAGCATGGTCTTTTGTTGTCCTCTTGCTCCATTGACTCGGTTGTCCTGACTGACATGGGGGATACAGTGTAGATGGAGGAACTGAGCCTCTGCTTGCAGTGCAGCAGAGAGAGAGCTGTCTTGCTTGAGAGGCCAGGTGGGTTGGGGTCATAGCCGCTGGTGGACCACGATGAATACACTGAGGGCTTCTGTTCATCCAGAGTAGATGGGTTTGGTTTAATGTAGTTCAAATAGCACCAGCTATTACAGGTGCTGGACAGCAGACTGGGGTATGATGGGCCAACATGTGCAATGGGAGAACAAACACTGGGTAGACATGTCTGATTTTCCCTTTTGAGTTCCTGATTGCATGTGTCCACTGATGCCTTGTCAACACATCCCAACTCCCTTTCCTCTTCTTCCTTTACTCGTTTCTGCTGCTGCTGTGACCCAGGGAGGAGCTCTACACTGTTTGAAGGGGAAAGCATGCGCTTGTTGCCCCCTGAGCCTGATATCTTTAGGCCATCGTCAGACCACAATTGAGGGTCTGGACTTGTGTTCCTATGGTTTCTGTATTCAGCTGTTGGGATGCCCATATTGTGTGAAACAGCATCAACCGCCTCCTGGGGCCTGGGGGAGGTGGACTGAGAAAATGTAGTGTATATGGCACATGCTAGGGTGAGTGTGTCTGTTTGGAGACGCACCGCTACTGCTGGAGATGGCACTGGCCTCAGGAGTTCCAGACTGGAAGTGATGCGAGGGACAGAGTGCTGGATGTGAGAGGGATTTACTCGAACCTCTGAAAAATCATCGTGTAGTAAGGGAATCTCTAGCTTCAGCCCTGTAGACATGGGGAGATAGCGAGCTCTGGCTGCCCCTGATGGTCCATGTGTAGGATAGGGTTGTAGTGCTTGAGGAGGCGGCTGCTCTGTATGTATGTGTGAGGCCTCTTCTTTCACATGATCTATACATGTGAGTTCTGTGCTGCCTGTCAACTGAATATTTTGACTGAGTTTCCACTGAGAGAAGAGCTCTTTGCCCTGTAATTTTACTGGATTACGCAAGACCGTGTCACCTGATGAAGGGGAGGTAGGAGACCTGCTGCAGTACACAGAAGTTGGGCTCGCTTTAGAAGATGTGGTGGAGCTGACATGTTCAGGACTACGGCTCGGTATGGTACACTGCTGCTCCTCCTCCTCTTCATCTGGATCTCTAATAGCAGTGTGTCTCATAAGGAGACACTTTCTTCTTTCCCTCCAGCCAACTGCAGAGCGCTCAGGGGACAGACAACTGTAGTCAAAAGACTTACTGCGGGTCTCAGCCATGAGGACACTCGGTTGTGGGTCATGAGGCGCCTGCTCAGATGCTGAGCGCCTCATCTCTCTGTGCTGATGCACCCCAGGCACCGCCAACATGTGAGGAGCTCTTGATCTCCTCAGTGGTGTTGATCCTGCGATCTCCATGTCTGGTCTATTTGACTCTTCAAAGGATGTGGAACGACTAGATGCATAAGATGCACTACTGTCCTGACTAGGGCTGCGAGGAAGGGATATAGATTCAAAACTGGATTCCCCGGAGGATTGGGCAGCCTCGGCTAGACGTAAGCGCTTCTTCTTTGGAGGAAGCTTTTCAATGGGGAGCTGGGCCAGAGAGGGGCTTCTCTGTGGCCACTGAAATTCATCAGGTTTCTCTGAAAGTTTTACTGTGGATACTGGCTCTATTGAGGTTGCTGCCCTCGTGTTGGAATCCTCTGTAACCAGTATTTCTGGGACCTGCACACTGTGTTGGAGTTGAGTTGTTAGTTTTGTCGAATGTTGGGCTTGTTTCTGAGGCACAAGTTGATATTCTTCATGAGGTGGAGAGTGTTTTGTTGCCTCAGTGCCTTGACTATCATTGCAAAAAGATTCCTGTTTTTCAAATGAACGAGTATGTTGAATTACTGAACAGGTTTGTAGTGTAGGTCTTCTGGGCCCCTCATAAGCCACATTGCTTTCGTCTTTACACTGTCCTGACAAGAGGGCAGGAGAAGGCAATGAAGGAGAAGAGGGATCATCAAATTCAAAACTCTCTTCTTTCCGTCTCTTGCGCATTGCTGAAGCTCCTGCTCTGACTGCATGGTTAATTAGCTGTGAGCACCCCGTTTGACTAATTACCACCTCATTTTTGGGATGGTGTACTAAGCACAGGCTTTTCTTGTGTTTCTTATAACCCTCCCAATCTTTGCATCCCGTGCCACAGGCCTCACACTCATATGGCTGCGGTTGGCTTTGCTTGTGGTCAGGCACAGTGGTAACGCCGTCTGGGTAAAGTGAATGAGAACCCTCCTGTTCTTCTTTTGTAAGTTCGGCACAAAGTGGGATTTCAATAGCTGGCTGCCGTCTTAGCATCCGGTAACGACGGGATGCCTGCGTTTCAGAGGGCTGTCGTTCATCAAAGGACTGAGTTAAGCGGAACTTACCGAGGCCACCACTGGAGGCGTCAAATGAACTTGCTGCAGATGGCATTGAGTGACTTCTCAACAAAGGGGCGGTGGATGTTTGGCCAGCTGGCTGCTCCATATTTAGGGATGGATGATGAAATTTTTCACATGGAACTCCCATGGTGATGGAGCCACTGTTTTTATAGCCCAGATCTCCAGCTTTAGGGCTGTGAATTAATGTATCTTTCACAGATGTACTCTTTTGTGACTCTGAACTATTCTTCCTGGAAAGTGAGAATCTCCTTGGCTTTACACTGTCAATTTTACTGGTGTCAACCACTGCCTCGTTTATAGTGATGAGCTTGGTGATATGATCAATGACCTGCTTCTTGGGGACTGTGAATGCGATGCTTTTGTCCTCCTGACCAGAGGGCTGCTGGTTATGTTGCCGGGACATCCTCTGTAGGTGTCCGAGACGCCCATATTTGCCGAGGATGATCTCTGCATAGCTTTTGGCACTTGTGTTCGGGGGGCTGTCCAGTGACTGCTCAGTGCTTTCAGAGCGAGAGAAATAGCCTGATTCTGTACTGCCTTTACTCCCTAAAATTAGAGACGAAGTATTTTCATCAGATAAGTCTCGAGGACCAAGTTTTCCTCGACTCAGACGCAATGCCAGTCTCTTTTTCACTGCATTAGAGTCATCGTTTCCTCCGGTGCAATCTTTGACCCCGTCTGTTTCATGACTCTTGATTGAGGCTACACTGCTTTGCCTGTCTGCGAGGGAAGAGGATGACACAAGCGGTCTGGTTTCATCTTCTGACTCAGTGACTTGCTCTTCTAAAGTTCTCGGCTCCCCAAGTGCCAGACCTGCCTTCACCCTGTGGGTGTGCGATTTGCGGTGTTTGTACAAGTTACTCTTGGTCTTAAAAGAGAAGCCACATGGGGCACAGGGATATGGTCTTTCACCTGTGTGGGAGCGAATGTGTTTCTGTAGGACACTCGGCTTTGCGCATGCACGGCCGCAGTAAGTGCAGACGTATTTGCCTGGTCTCTGGGGCTTGCGCTCACGTTTTTGTTTCGGGGTGCCTTCCTGGGTTTCTGATTTGGACCGGGTGGGGCCACCTGCTGAGGAAGGTGAGCCTGGTGACAAACTAGAAACTGCGGTTGCTTTTGTTGCCTCATGATTGTGTTCCAGCGCTGCATCTGAGTCAATGCTCTGCCGCTGGTGCCTGAGACGTTTACGTTCAGGATGCTGTCTTCTGGACTGTTTGGGTTGCTGCAGTGTGCCATGGGGCTTCGGGGAGCCAGTTTGCTGTTGCCGCCGGGGCTGGGAGGGAGACTTGGGCTGCGGTTCACGGTGAGGAGACTCTGGTTGACAATGCTCTTGACCTCCGGACTGCTCCCCAGTCGTCAGGCGACTATGCAAGGCCTCCATAAAATGGAAGGACAGCCTCAGGTAGACACGTGGGATGCGTCTGCCTGTGTCAGGCTACAGAGTTCAAGCCAAATCATTAACTGGAGAATGGGTTGAATATGAGTGAATTCTATCAAATTATATCCACTTTGGTTTACTTCATAATTGCCACTTGTTTTGCTTAGACTTTATGGCTTGACAGCAGAATGATGCCATCAAATGTAGAACGGCGGCATCAAAGAATGCAGCCGCGATGTGTCGTGTGCTGTGGAGGAAGTCCTCTGCCATGCAAACTTAAAGTATCCCATAGTGAAGCACTCGGCCAGTCTTGCTGCCACACAGTGTGATGCTCAGCGAACTCAGTTGAATTTATTCTTCTTCACTCTTCTCAACATGAAGATCTGTGAAGACAAACAACTCATTATATAAAAACAGTGCATACAATTCAACTTCGAAACACAGACAACCCTCTGACCCTCCGCTTGCCAAATATAGATATTTATGTTTTATGTTACATAATCACTGTATGTGTCATAACATTCAGCTCTCACTTTCCCACGGTGGCTGAATACTGTTAAATTAGAATGGATTATGTAATATTTGTGTATGAAAATATATCAGGATGTAGCAGATAAAAACGATGATTCTGCTAACATTCCGAGAGAGAGGCATTATGTCCACTGGCTGCAACAGGAACATTTCAATACAGCATAATCTGAAATTGTCATGTTCTTCAATGAGTTTTAATCAACCATGCATTACTTATTTCAAAAATGTGGACCACAATATTTTTCTGTGAGACAGCCTTACAAATCCTACCCACTCCCATAAAATGAGTCAATTCTGCAAGAGAAAAACGATACCCAATGAAGAATATTATTATTATTTTGATGCTTTGGCAACATTTATTTTTTTCGGAATCTTTCAAGCCAATAAAACCATGTAAATTGAATTTAAATACAAATCCTCCTGGTTGAGAAAGGAGTTACTCATATTAGAATGTCATAAAAGCACCTTTTTCTTTTTTTGTCTTAATGGAATTGCCTTGCATGAAGTTGTCTTTGCATAATTAATTACACTGGCATTAACTAAGGAACTGTGGCATGTGAACCTGGCACAGTGTCTCAGCATGCTCAAATTAATACTGCATGTTTGACATGTTGCGTCGTCTAGTATCAAACCATGCTTTATTCAAAATGATGATCATCAAACAGCGCTACCGTACAGTACTGCCACATTAGAGGACATGGATGTCTACTTCATTACCTAATACAGTAGTGCATGGATCATTATATCTTTGATTTTTAATACTTAAAAAAGCCAAGCCAAATGAAGGTACGGTGTGTCGGTTAGCTGTGAGTGCACACACAAGGTGGTATCAGTGGAGAAACTGAAGAGAACTCCCAATGTTATTTTGTGCCAGCATACTGAAACAGTAAACAAGGCATCCCACGCACTGACCAGCTGGTTTCTACACCCACGTTGTGGTGGAAGACGCCGAAGCTTCTGGATTATATCCAAATTACTGATAACAGGTGGATAGCCGTCTTTGGTTTAACTTGTGGGAAGAGTATACATGACAGTATCGGACAAATATTAAACCAACATCACTTTTATCCATCTTAACATCTCCTGCAGTGAGACTATAAGTGGTAAATGTATGTCAGACAGGTAATGTAACTGGACTAAGAGCTTTTGGAAGAGAGTCAGACGCCTCAGAGTTCAGACCGTGAGACGCTCAGAGACCGCACACTCTGCATATTCACTAAAAGAATACCAACGTCCTATCTATAGCTACAATCCATCAAATACCAATGCATCTCCTCTTAAAAAGGGGAACTCCCCTGATTTGACACAAAGTTTGTTTACAGGAAGAAAACTACTGCATATGTGGAACCAGTTGTAGTCGTCATTTTGAGGCTATAGAAACAATTGTGCAAAATCGGATATCTTGCCTCAAGTGACATCACCTGAGTCAGCATCGGTTGAGGGTTAAACCTACAAGCTTGAAAAGCTCGAGGCTACATTAGCCAGTTCAAGCATAACATAACATTTGATCTCCCGGTCAGCAGTCAAGTTGCATTGTGGGTAATGGCAAGAAAGCATGGAATAAAAGATACTCTTTTTTTTTTTTTTTTTTTTTTTTTTTTTAAAACTATCCATCGTGAGTCCGACAATGTTATAGGGGTGAAAAGCTAAATGGGTGGAGGGCTTTTTTTAAATCACTGTTGGACAACCTTTCCAAAAAACAATAGGCTATTTTCTCAGCAGACATTCTGACAAATCTTATACAGTTCATGGCTTTGTTCCTTTTATGGTGTTCCAGTAAGCCCTACCAGTGAGTCAGAGTGAACAATACTAGATTCATGGGACCGCCACACCTTAATGTAATGCAGCCATCATTAATATTACTAATTACACCTGGGCTTTTCCTGCCAACCTTTTCCATGAACAAAAAAAGTCGATCGTTCTCATGAAGGCATTAGGCGGTGATATGAGCAATGTGTACAGTATAAATATATATTGCATTTGGTGCACATCCCAAAACTCTGTGTGGGCTACTTTATATAATTTTATATAATAATTAATTTTATATATACTTTATATAATGATGATATTTGTAGTGTGGGCATTCAGTTACAGTTACAATCTCCAGAGTTAGCTGCAAATCTGTAGGTACTGAAGCACATCACCTCAAGTTGAGTAAAAAAAAAAAAAACTGAAATGTTGCATCCATTCACACGCCACACAGAAAGAGAATATTGTATAAATGGCTTTTTAAAAATCTTGTCAATTTCCTCCTCTCACACTAATGGGCACCCAGCGGTGGTTCCTATGGTAACGGCCCTAAACCATGTGGTAGCAGATGGAAGGAGAGCTGGAGGGCTAAATTTATCTTCCAGCATCCTCACCGACTACAGAGAGAGGGAGAGAGCAAGGCTGGCGAAGGTGCCTCCCTCCTCGAAGCTACGGCTTTTTGGAGAAAAAAGAAATCAATACTTTGGGAGTCTTGAATCCGTAGTACACCGATACTCCTCCATTCTTTCAGGAGGAACCACAGAGGAAAAGGCATGCATGGGGATGACAAAGAACACTGGACCGGTTGCCATGAAAAACTAAGCGATATTGTTTTAAACAATTCAATCAAACAAACTATTTTAAGACCTTCTTTTGTTTTTTTTCCTTTTAAATAAATATTTAAATTGGCTTGAATATAAGCTACTTAATAAGCAACTTCTAAAATGAAGGTCCAACTAAAACAACGAGAGGATTCAAATCCTTCAGGGATTGAGGCAAAAAGTAGTAATTTCATTGACAATTTCATGTTGAAACAGTGAAAACAGCGCGCGAATGTGAACTTGTTCCACCGTCGAGCTCAATCTTCCTCTCGCAGACTGAACTGAACTAAGCAACAAATGCCCTCATCTGCTGTTGCGTTTCCAGCACAATGTCAGCTGAGCAATGCCGTCGAGTCAAAAAGCGCAGCTTCATCGGCAGCCTGAGAGCGGCACTCTGCGGGGACGGAGGAGAGCCCACGGGGAGTCAGTGCATACACAACCATTCATTCCTCCGTGTGTGTGTGCGTGCGTGCGTGCATGCATGCACCTCGGGAGTGCTCCCCAGTCCACGGGGGGAAGTGCCAAGCAAGGGAGGTTAGATGCACAACACAGGGAGCTCATTCACTGCCCGTCTGAGCTGTGAGCTTTAATACATACACAGTCCACGGACCACTCACTATACGCACTCTCCCTCTCCTCCATTCACACACAGACACACACACACACACACACACACACAAGCGCAAACAGCCTCACGGCAGAAGCTGCACTGTCTGCATAGGTTTAAAACGGTAAAAAAAAAAAATATATGAATTTCAAATGTCTCCGTTTGCTCCGAGTATGATTCCACGAATGAGTCTTGTTTTGGGTTTTTATTCACCACCACACTGGCTCATTGATGTAGCAGCCTTTTGCAAATAACAAAGAACCTGAATGGAGAAAATCCCCCAGCCCTCACATCATGTCACTCACATCACCTCACACACATCAAAATCACTGCAGATGACAGAGAGGATATCAATGGGTTTTTTTGTTTTGTTTTACCTGGTAGCAGGTGGTGTTGTCCTCCGATTGTGAATGACTGGATACGGGGAGAGCAGAGAGAGCCAGAGGGAGGTGAAGTGAAGGAGAGAGAGAGAGAGAGAGAGAAAGGATGAATGAGAGTGACGGAGAAGAGAGAGGGGTAATCGAGTCTCCGCTCTACGTGCACTGGGCTGACAAACAGGTAGCTGAGTATATTATGCGTATGAATGAGGAGGAGGGGACACTCTCTCCATATCTATCTCCACCTCCTTCATACACCTCCCCCCCACCACCCTCCACCCCCCTTTAGTGTCTCTCTTTCAGGTCAAAGTGAAGTAGCAGCTCCTTATTTGGAAGTTGACGTAAGCTTGTGTTTCTTTTGGCAGCGGTCTCGCGCTGCACAGCTGGCAAAGCGGTGAGAGGTAGAGGGGCCGGGTGAGTGGTTGGTGTTTTAATTTGATCGGAAAAGGGGGTGGAGGGGGTTACTTCATATTTTTAAAACACAGTTTCCCCATTCAGGTCGCACTTTCCAGCATAGGTGGAGAGCTATTGCTGCCGCATTCTGAGAAAAACCCTGGAAAATTTGAAAACATTTAAGGGACCCGCATGGAGCGAGAAAGAAAAAAAAAAAAAAAAAAAGGGCAGAGGGATCCAATTTTTAAGAGCAGCTCTGGAGAATGTCCACACACCACAGCACAGCATCCATGCTCCTGCCAGGGGTCCGGCTGAAACGAGTCCAGGCACCTCTGACATCACTCTCCGCTCTTTTATGCCATGGGTCTCCCCCCCCCCCCACCTCCTCTCCCTCTCCCCCTTCGCCAACTGACTTTTTTCAGCAGGCTAAAAGCTTGCAGACATGTGGAGCATTGAGGGAATACCAGCCGGTGGGATGAAGGCAGGCGGTCAGCCTCTCATCTGGAAAAGGAGACGCTGAGAGAGGAATGGAAGAGAGCCCAGGGCGTCCGTCCTGCACCAGGCAACAGAGAGTCCTTGTGAGTAGGGCTCCAAATTCGAAAAAAAAAAAAAAAAAATGGTATGCGAAGACCTGTGGTCGTGACATTTTTGGATTAAGGCTGCTGACAGATAATTTTATTTCATTATTATATAGACTGATACCTGACCCTAAAAGTCACCTCTAAAGCCGATCCTCTAAATACTGCCAACGTCAGATTGGATATCATTTCAATCTACTGTAAAATTCAACCTGTATTTGTTCCAAACAAACCTGGTTTTACACACAACAAAGACAATCTGGAAAACTGGCTGGGGAAAGGGGGCTGGTGTGTGTGCTGCAGGGCTGATGAGGGGAAGAGGAAACAGGTGAGCAGCTGGGCAGGTGGGCGGGGAAAGTCAGGTGATGGGACAAGTCTGAGGGCTTCTGGTGGACAGGTAGAGAAAACGTCAATGAAAGAACCTGGGGACGAGATGAGGCTGGACAATTAGTTCCACCGACTGTTTATGTCAGTGAACCGGCTCCTAATATGTACAGAGCAGTAGTGGATGGAAACGCACATTTGCTTGCATTTTCTTTTGGCAATTTCTTTTGGAGTGTCATACTCGCTTCTTTTCGCAATCACAGCAAGTAACATTATTGAACAAAAAGGCACTCGAATGCATATCAGCAGCTCTTGCTGGTTTATCACTGAAGTAATGACCCCAGAAAGTACTCTATTGTCCACCACAACTGTACTTCCCGTTCTGTGTTAGTAGTGTACAATAGTTTTCCCCCACAAAAATCCTAGTATTCTATTGTAGAATTATTTGTTTTTTGGCAACACCTGTACTGTACTTCAAATCCCCTCACATTGGATTTGACTGAAATTCGACTTTTTTCCAGTCCGGCAACCGATACCTGTGTTACAGTTAGGCCGATACCAAGTACCAATCTGATACCAGTGTGTATCTGATAAGCTGTATGTTTCACTGTGTGGAAGGGACTGGGATCATTGTTTTACATTGGAAGACAACATCAGGCTTGACTCAAACATTGCTTTCCTAACATTGCAAAAAAAAAAAAAAAAACTTAGCAAATAAATACATAGTAATAAATGTACTGAAATTGTTATTTATTAAAATCCTGACATCCGATACCAAAATCGGCCCATTGTCACCGACACCGGATCCAGCTATTTGAGTATCTAACCAATATCCGATAATATCAATATCGGTGCATCTCTAGTTCCTAAAACTGACAAGAAACCTTTTTACACAATGCTGAAAATCACTGTTCAAGGTTAAATTTGCAAATAGCTGCACGTCTGCCTATGTATCATTTGTAATATATCCATCAACACGCATGTACATTACCTTTCGCATGGCATAGACAGAGGATATTTTAGTAATTTTAAGTTTACAAATAACATCCTAAACACTTTGCAATTTAGATAAATTACTGTTTTTAGAGGCATAAACCTGCTGAAAATACAGGTGGTTTTTGCTTTCAACATATTTGGGTTTGGTGTCAAATTATTTGAGCATGACATGAAGACTAATATTGGCTCAGTAAATCGGTCTTACTCCACTTGTCAGCCTGTTCTGGAGGTGACAGAGCTGCCAGTGTTGAGCCCTTTCACAGCGGAGGCTTGCCTCGGTGCAGCTGGGGCTTGTCTGGATGGCCTTGTCACAGTGTGAACATCATGCTACCAAACACATTTCCTCAACAGGAATATTTCCTTTTGTTCGGAATGTAGGACAAGCAAGGGAGGGAAACAAAAAAGATAAGGTCTCACGATACTGTCCTCTTTTTGCTGAACAGAACGCGGAGAATTCATATTATACCTCAAGCTATACAATACATTAACATTTAGCAGTGGCTGCAAAGGAACGAGGCTATTTTTAAAAGATGCAGATGTAGAGGATAAACCTTCCCTAATTTATGTTTAGCCACCATTTTATTTGCAGAATAGCATTCATCCTGCTTTCTAAAGCTGACATACACCAGTGGTGGAGAAGAAAGGGTCTTTCAAGGGGAAAAGAGCACATGCTTATGCTTTACTGAAATTGAAAAGGTTGTGTACAACCGCCAAATTGCGACATGACAAAAGCATGTGCGTACGTAAGAATCGCCATTTACGGATGGTCACACTGAAAGCGGCTCAAGCACTTTAACCCATCAACACAAGGCTTTAAAGTAAAAACTTGTATCGTCCATGTCATCAATTGCATAAACTTTAACAGTGATCTACATGAGAACAGACTTCAGCAGGATGAGGTAACCTTCAGCATAGAAGAACGTAGGATTCAAGTAAAAGCCTGGGGGGGGGAATCAGGCGGTTGATGCCTCCGGCTGGATGAAGAAACTAAATACATGCTCATGTGCTATTTGTTTTACTACTCGTACATTGCTGCTATATGCTCAAGAAGGGCATCAAGGCGATCACATGGTTGAATGGTTTGTGCGTCTGAGTAAATAACTGGGGTGACTTCACCCGAGTGTCTCACGACAAATATAAAACAGAAAGCCGGTGTTGCAAACAGGGATGTTCTAAATCTGACACTCCGCCAAAATCTAGACAATTTTCACATTTTGACAAAGTGTAAAAGTATGCAGAATTAGCTATTCGCAGTCCCTGAATGCTATTTTAAAATCAGAGAGCCAAACAACGATGACTAACTTCCTGTTGCTGTTGTATTTGGAACATCTGCATGCACCTCAGTCCATCTCACCTCAGTGTCTCTGCCTCGAGTCCCAACACCCGACACAACCAAAACCCAAACAGTAAAGCTGCAGGCCATGACACCAAAACAATATGCAGGGATATACTTTGGTAACTGCACGTTCGGGTGATAATTCACTCTCGAGACAACTTTCACATTATTTGTAGTAATTTTATCCATCGTTAACATGAAAAGAAAAGCTGCCTACTGCATACTGTTGTATGCCTCTGCCAACCAGTCGTTTACATCCCTTCAAATTGTCATAGTTAGAATTCTTGAGTTATGGCCAAAAACGTGTTTTGAGAGGTCACAGAGACTTTTGATCACCAAATTCGAATCAGTTTAATCTTGAGTGCAAGTGGACGTTTGCGCCAAATTTGAAGACATTTGCTCAGGGCATTCACAAAATGTGACGGGCAAGGGGTCACAGTCACCTTGACCTGCAACCACCAAAATATATTCAGTTAATCCTCGAGTCCAGGTGGATGTTTGAGCCATTTTGAAAAAAGTATTCCCTCCATGCGTTCCTCAGATATTACAAGAATGGACAGGACGCACAGACAACCCGAACATATAATGCCTCGAGCCACGGCTGAAGCCTACAGAGACATATGAATATCAATTAGAGTAGCTTTAAAGTAGGTTAGCAGATTATTTTGAAAGACGTTTGCGCTGCCGATTTGAAAGATTACGTTGAATAAAGTCTCTGCTTAAACGTCTGATTGACGCCTGACTGACTGCTGTCGTCAGGGGCGAACCTCCATCAAAGTGGAGGAGGAGCACAGTGGCGGGTCAATATTTGATTCATCTAAAAAGGTCAATACTGGGGAACACATAAATATCGGCCCCCGACCCCGGTTGGTTAGTGGTGGAGTGTAGCAGCATCCGAGCTTAGGCTCCATCCTGCAGTGCCACAGAGGGAGTTTCTGGGCACACTGCCACCTGTCAGAGGGGAGAAAACACAGCCAGTGTTCCTCCTCAGCATCCTAGTTTTCCAGGACTTCACGACCGAGACGGCAGAATCTGTGACTGCCGCTTCCTCCTACGGTACAGGGTGATCTTTACCGAGTAGGCCTGTAGTGCTAAGTGACCACTGAAAGGCATTATTAAGATGCGGGACTGCATGGTGGAGAATATGTCTGTGGGAGATTCAGAGTATAGAAAGCGAAGAAGAAGAAGAAGAAGAAGAAGAAGACCTTTCTCATGTACAGAGTGTGTACCTGGTTATAAAAATGACAAGTGTGTCTGGATCTAGAAGGTTGGCGTGTACCTTTTGGAATATGTGTGTGTGTCTGTGTGTGTGTGTGTGTAAACCCAGCCGATACCTCCCGACAAATAACCAGAACCACTGGTCCCCTTGCCTCCCTGCAGACGCCCAGCCACAGACAGACCAGAGACCCCTCCAACCCCCCCGCCCTCCACCATACAACCACCAACCAGAACGGAACAGATGTCCTCTCTCAACCTCAACTTTCCCTGATCGCGACAGAAAACAACAGTGTGACCAACGCATCGGTAGGCTGCGCTGCCACAATTTAAAGAGTCCATGGAGAGAAATAGCCATCTGAGGGTAAAAAAAAAATCGGCTCCGCTTGCTGGACGACCTGGACTTCCCAACAGGAGACCATGTTGACAGATGTTGTGCAGAGCGCAGCTGTGGTGGGTGGTGCTGGTTCAAACCCTAAAACTACTAAATGTTCCAAAAACATACTTAATCCATGTATGTACAAATGTACCTTTATGGACCGAAGAGGCCTGGATGTGTACTCAAGGTGCAATAATAAAGATTTTTACTGTACATCGTAGCACTGTGACCATAATACACCTACCAGCCCACCGCCCTTTTCACGGCACTCCCAATTCTACACAACCTGCTTCAAAACACATTTGCATGTGTCGAGTACTTTATCATGTTTTTATTTTCTTGATCACCATTGTGACTTGAGGACAGGAATGCTAATTGTGAATTTTTTTTCCGGACCAACAGCCGACCCTCGTAAACCGATCATTACCCAATTACCAAAGCAAGATTAGTGCCTTGCATGCGGGGCGCTGTGGCTGAAGTGCTAACAAGCCGCCCAGGTTAAGTCCATCATTCATCACCAGCTGCAGAGAAAGTGCAAAACAGACAACTGATTCCCCAGTTCACCCGTCTGGGAGAGTTAGCAGCCGCTTTCCCAGTAAGTCTCACCGCATCAATTAGTTTAGCTGCGAGGTTGTCAGTGAAAGAAGACAAAAAAAAACTTGCAATTTGTCACAACTGCAAGTCCAAAATAAGCCATGGAGGAACAACCTTAAAACATTTTGGAACAGCTAACTTAATCAGACACTTATTATATGTAATTAATTCCATTGCATGCTGCTCAGAGTAATGTTAGTGACCCTAGCACGGCCCTGCTTGTAACGGAGCTAACAGCTTTTGTTACGGAGATCGCATTGACTCGCATTATGATGCGTTCAAGCTCTACTCACTAAAAACTATTATTGAGCAAAGCCAAAATATAACGCTATCATAAATTGTTCAAATGTAATCTGTGCAAGTTAGTTTTTCACAGCAAAAATAAAATCGATATTAGACAGGGAATTATGACCTGTTTAACTTCCCAACACTAGCTTGTTTGCAGTAAGCAGCGTGTGACATATAATTAAAACTACTGCCTAGAATTTTCTTTTTTAATAAAAGCAAATATTTAAATATTTTAAAATTCAATCATGTATTATTTATGCGAACAACTATAGCTATAGATGACAATAACAAAGTAAAAAGATATCATTTCGACTTTTTTGACGGTTTACACTGACTTCAGGAAGGTTGAAATTATTGTGGTGGTAAAAGCTAGTCTGGAGCCTTGCTTTCAATTATAATTATAATATTTATTTATTTTATTGGGGGGAAATCAGCCCAAAAAAAAAAGGCAATTGGTGGATTAGAGCAGTGAAATACTGAAAAACTGTTCAGGTAAGGAACTAGACATTAGTTTTAATCCCTCCGTTGTATTTTTAAGCACATCACTTCACCTTGTGAACAAATAAATACTGATAACTGCTCTATTATCCTCGTCAAAATGTACAGGAAGCTGATGTGCAGCATGGACCACCAAAGCGTCAAGGAATCCCATAACAGTTTCGGTCAGTCATGCCCCGCAGACTGATCTGCACGGGTGGTCCACCACCGAAGCCCTATTTTGAGCGAGAAAAAACCTGCTTACAAGCCGCTGGAAGCTGCGCCAGACACTGGCTGATGTTTCTGCAGTCCCTTGGTCAGCATCGCAGGCTGATGAAAGTTCATACTTCACTTAAATATAAAAAAAACAGCAACTGTACTGTACGTGTGACTTCCAAACGGTGACAGTTTACAATAATCAGAAAGTAGATTTTCATTTCTCTTTGCTCTTTGAACTTGTATATTCAAAAAAAGGTAAACCGAGGGTAATTACTCTATAAATAAAAAATAGGGCTATATTGATATATACAGAGGCTCACCGACAACAGGTTCATTTACTGAAAGGTGTGGAGCGCATATATATTTAGAGCGGCAGCAGACCAAATCAGGAACAAGAAGAGAGGCACAAAGAACCATAGAATGGCAGGCATTGTGCAAGCTAGAGAAAACAAGTTGGGAATATTTAGAGGAAATGCTAAATATAGGACAGATGACCAGCCACTTGCTATATTTGTCCCCACATCTAAGTTGGGCTGTTCCTGCGAGTGTTGGTGGTTTCGGGGGAGTGAGTGTGGGTTTCGGTAAGGGCGCTGACTGAAACTGTGACACTGTTTGCATACACTCATCACCATCATGATGACAAAGGCATACTGCTAAAGGCTACGGCCCCTGCAGCCAAATGAATAGCCAGCATCTCAGAAGACTGCGTGAATCAACATTTATGGCCTTGAACAACAATTCTAATTAAACCAAGTAAGATTCTCATCCCACCTGCCGGCTTAAGGAATGACATCTACTCAGCGTACGTACAGTTTCTGAACTAAAATAATTGTTTGAGGGTTTTTGTAGGTTCACGTAATGACACTTCTCCAGCAGGAAACAGATGCTCTCCCCACGAACCTGATGATGTCAGAGCAGTTTCTCTAGTTCCTGGATCGGTCATATCAAAACACAAAAGTACAAAGATATCTACTTCACCAATCGCCATGATAGGAAACATTTTGCATATTAAGCCACTTTTTATTTTTTTTTATTTTTTTCAACGGGAACAAAACTCAAACAGCCACGATGGAGCTGCAACGATTAGTCGATTTACCAAAGAGTCTATTAAAGAAAAATCATCTGCAGCTATTTTGCTAATTGCTTTAGTCAAAATTGCCAAACATTTATTAGTTCCAGCTATTCAAATGTGACAATTCGCTGCTTTTCTTTGTCACATATTGTCGTCAACTGTTTCGGTTTTGGACTGTTGGTCAAATAAAACCAGCAGTTTGAATACATCTCCGAGGGCTGTGGGAAGATACAAAAGGAACTATTTTCGGACACTTCGTAGACCCAAAAGCAGCAGCGCCGCACTATAATATTGAAAATCGAACCTGAGGGATGAATGAATCCAATGAATCTTTCAAATTAGTTTTATGCTTTTTCTAATAATATCATCTCTCAGTTTTGATACCAACTGGATTCCTTACTTTACGAAATATCAACATGTATCTCTACAAAACCCTTTTTAATCTAAAATTGAAAGGCAAATTCCCACCTCCAGGTTCACTTATCAGCCTTCCGCTTGAACAGTCGACTGCACCACATACTCGTCGGCTGTCATAGAGAGCGTGCCGCTAATGAGTTGCAATTATTTTGTCTAACTATTTCCATGATCAAGAATTAACTTTGGTGCTTAACTTACTATGCACGAGAAAGCTGCCAAATTTGCCCGTTAACAGCTCCCTATCCACGAGAACTGAGCAAAGTCCATCTGCTGATGACAACAGAGTGACGCTGAGCTGCTGGGGTGGGCTTGTTTCGTCAGACTACAAGGTCAAAAATGAGCTTTACTTCTCAAATATCATAAATAATATTTATTCTTTAATAGGATTGAAGAATAAAAGATTTTGGGACTTGGCCGTTCGGTTCTACAATTCAGAATAAACACAGTACAGTGGTTTGGCCATAGTACGAAGAGACACTGGCTGAGGTTGAGAGCCCATGAAGATGTTTAAATCCAAATCACTACCAGCGAGAGTCCATCAGCGCATGAAAGCCAGGGAGAAAAGTTGCATCAGGAAGCTAATGGAAACCAGTGAATAGCTGAAAACGACCACATGCGAAGTCTTGAACGTGTGCAGCGGCCAGTAACTCTGCATGGTGTTATATAACTCAGATGGATCAATACTAACACTGTTGAGCCTGATGCATCTGGCCGGGCTGTGCGCTGGGTTAAGCAGGATACAGAGCAAAAAAAAAATAATAAAAAAAAAGTACATCCCAACCTGCTTTTATTTCAAGCAACCAAAATAAAGCATGCAAATTTATGTGGAAAACACATCTCGGATACAACCCATCCAAATACAATGAGCTTTTTTTTGTTTGTTTTTTTACCCCACCCCCCCTTGAGCTGTAAATGCGAAACCAATCTGCTTGGATATCAAGGTGATGTAATGCAGGGAGAGAGCAGCCATATGTTCTCTTATTTCACCAACAGTGAATCAACAGACAAGGGCCAGGCAGCGTGCCAAAGAGGCTACGTGTCCACGAAGCGATATCTAACACACCGAGAGACATGGAGAAGCTGGTGTGACTGTAGCCAGCAGTTCATATTTTGACATACGCTCCGCGATGCAAAGCGATGGCGCTCCGGTCTACCTGTAGGTACCAGCTGAGTCGGCAGCAGCGATCTAACACCGCTGCGGTCTCTCCATCGCTGGAGGATAATGGACATCAGACCTACTGTGGGACACGTCCAGAAAAATGGACACGATTGCCGTTACATAAGAAGAGGGCCCTGCGGTGGAGCGCCACACAGTCGTCTCTGCTCAGAGAGAACCCGACCTTGATCGACGATGACAAGGTCAACCGGGGTAAGCGGAGGACAGAGGATAGGACAGAGGATAGGACAGAGGACAGAGGATAGGACAGAGGATAGGACAGAGGACAGAGGACAGGACAGGACAGAGGATAGGACAGAGGACAGGACAGAGGACAGGACAGAGGATAGGACAGAGGATAGGACAGAGGACAGGACAGAGGACAGGACAGAGGACAGGACAGAGGACAGGACAGAGGACAGAGGACAGGACAGAGGACAGAGGACAGGACAGAGGACAGGACAGAGGACAGGACAGAGGACAGGACAGAGGACAGGTGGGGAAGTGCGAGTGTGGCGTGGAGGTCAGTGTGAGTCACTCCGGTCAGTCTCCTTGCACTCTAAACTACTTTGCTCCTCAGAGAGTGCTCCATAAATGCAATGTTACGTGTGTCCACACTACATTAAAGCCGCTACAATCAATATTTAATGGATGAGAATTGTTTCGTGAAACAACTCACTCGCGGGACGAACCCACATAGAATTATCACCTGACTATGCCATTCCCCTCGGGAGTTTTGCTACGAGCATCATTCAGTGTGCAGAAGCAATTCTTTATTGCCGCAGCTCCACTGGGGACAAATGTGCCTCATATAACTATAAAATTCATATCTTTGGGTTTTGGACTGCTTGCCAGGCTTATTGTAAAAATGTGATGGATATGTTTTTTTTGGGGTTTTTTTTACATTTTATAGAATAGATAAACGATCCAAAAAATAAATCAACAGGTTGATCGTTAATGAAAATAATAGCTAAATACCAGTGTGCCATAAGGAAAATCCCATCGTGAATAAGTTTGTCAAGTTGGTTGAGACGTCATATTTTGTACCATAGATATTTTTCACAGTAAAAGCACAAGTGTCACTACTAATAATACATATTGCTCATTCCAAGTCAAGTTACAAGTCATTCCAGTGAGCCGCCACACACAATACCAGGAGTCTGAGACGTAGAGAACGCAGCCATTGTTAATGTCAGTTACACTTGTGTGTTCCCCGTACATGACAAAATGTCAAGTCATCTCAATGAAACCCGTGATATTTCTGTCTGTAATCAGAATATGTAGTATAACACCATAATAATGGATCAAATACTACTCTCGAAACATTGCATGAATTACACGTTTCGAGAGAGCGGGGGCATCCTTGGACATGAATGTGGGCACATCTTGTGGCTCATAAGTGTGTGTGTGTGTGTGTGTGTGTGTGTGTGTGTGTGTGTGTGTGTGTGTCCACTAGGTGATTTGTGAATGAGACCTGCAGCTGACAGGCCTTCTGCCTCACAGGCTGCTCTCTTCACGGGGGTCTCAGAAACCAGAGGCCCTTCCACCTTGCGGAGCAACCCAAGCTGAGTCCATACGCTCGCCTCCAGGGTCACTGACAGCGTCCAGCCCCTTCCAGCAGAGGGCTGCAGCGCGGCCAAGGGCCTAACAACTCGCAGCGAGCGCACACATGCTCCGATTCCCATGCACCTCCACACACACACACACACACACACACACACACACGCTTAACACCCGAGCATACGGTGTCCACAAAGCACACGTGCAAGCTTTTCTGCCAACACGTTTCCCCGTGCACAAGCAACTGCGTAGGCAAGGATGTAAACACACACGCACACGCACACACACACACACACACACACACACACACACACACACACACACAAGCCAGTGTATCCTTTCATTAACAAGGATGAGAGTCCATTTCCGCTCCCGTCGTCTTAGGCCGGTAGCCGGCGGGGAGGAAATCTGTTCGCTTACGGCAGTTTTGACATTAAAGCTCGTGTCTCTGCTGCCGGGGGAAGTCCTAATGATTGATGACCGGGGCCACCCTAGGGTCCCCCTGCTGCATGACTCGCTGGAATGTTGTCGCCCTTATCTCCGCGAGGATGTATGCGCGTGTGCGGACCACACTTCCTCACTCGCATGGGAGTGCCGGTTACATGACACATCTTAAATCATAAACGCAAGGTTCTGCGCAAGTACTCAATGATTTATTACTGCTGTAGTCGCTTACAGTTAAAAAAAAAAAATAAATAAATAAATAAATTGTGTTTTCCAGGTTTTCGAAGGCACGAGCACGGAGTTTGATGATATATTGCACCGGGAGGAGATTTGTTCCAATGAGAGTAATGCAAGTTCAGCGTTATGTAGAGTAACCACTGTAGGTCATTTCCTACTTCCTATTTAAACTCCAGTGAAAGGTCAGAATTCATGTTGTGATGTCCTGAACTGGCTTCTTCTTAAAAGTCTAACTTTGCTATGTTGCCATGTTTTTGTGTCTACGTGACAAATGGGGACAACCATTTTTTTTTTTTTAAATTGGTCCAGTATGGAGGGAGAACGCTGTGACCCTTCTGGGCAACTAACTCCTCACCGACAATGAACGTCCGCTACAAAAAGCTTGTTTTTGCCACTGAGCGGCTCAGATTGTTACTATTAGTGTCTGACAACGTTATGTAAGGACGCTACAGAGAAACACAACTTTTTGCCTTTACCCTTCGCCCTTTATGAAGTTAAATATGTCCCGAGCCAGATTACTATTGTTTGTGTTTTCGTCCCCCCCGTAATATTCCAACGTCAGAAAACTGCAGATATTCAACCGTCTGACACCCGTAAGGTATCTCGAAAAAAAAAGTATGATTTTTGGCATCACACTGCAACTCAAGTTACATGTTGGCTCAAGGAACACAAAAGATTGACCGAAGGACGCCCAGCCATAATATCTACGCGTTTAATAATCAAATGAAACCACTTTTTTTTCTGATGCATTTCCTGTCATCAAGACATTCACTCTGTCCTCAACAGGGTGAGACTGCCACTTTTTCTCCTGGGTAAATATATGTCTACTCTCCCACCTAGAAGACTGTTCACTTTATGTTTCAATAAGGTCCAGATTGTACGTCTGCTTGGCATGTTCCCCCTCCACCGAGTGCCTAGAAGAGTGATATGGACAACATCCGTGAAGCTGTTGAAGTGCCCTCCCACTTCGCCTGCTACCAAGGACACTGTAATGACAGACATGTGAGGGATGAGGCACCTCCATAAGAACGGGGCCGCATGAATATCAATGTTGTCCTCTCCGGCTGCGCTGCCCTTGGCTGAACAGAGGGACCTTTGACAGGGCCACATATTTTATAAAAAAAAAAAAAAAAAAAAAAAAACACACAAGTGTATGCTATTTCATAATGCAACAGCACGCCGTGGGACCCCAGGACGCGCTCTGAGACCCCGCACACCAGCACCAGCACCGTGCATGTGTTATGAGCCGGTGCACGGTCAACTCCTGAGACTCTAGGTTGCTTTTACACGCACACACACACACACACACACACACACACACACACACACACACACACACACACACACACACACACACACACACACACACACACACACACACGGCTCCAGTGGGATTGGGGCCTATCAAAGCCACAAGAAGCCCATTATGCTCCCACTTTAGCACCCATGAAACATCAGGCTTGATAAGAGGCGACTCTGACCTACGGGGATCCATAACAGACCTCACAGGGCCGCTCGAAATATCCTAAGTTCTAGTCTCTAGTGGGTCAAGCAACGTCTGGTGATGCACTTGGACACATCTTCAGTGAGTGGGGTCAACAAGTTGTCCCTCCTGATCCACAGCCAAAAAAGCAAAAAAAAAAGAAATTGTTATTCTACAATTCCCATAATGCAACTCAATAGCATCCTTTGTCAAACCCTCCTAAATGACATCATCTCCTTTCGGAGCCATCCAGAATATAACCGTTTTATAAGGTTGAGTCTTCACTCTCAGTGCAAGTAAACTTATAATGAGGGAAACCGGTAAACGGACAAATTCATGCCTCAAATAATGCATCCTGTGCTTCAAATAGATACATGAGGTCAACGCGGTGGTGACCAGCCAGCCGACAACAACAACAAATGACAGGCGCTGCCTCCTGTTCATCATCCGGTTGGGTGATTGATGTCAGTACCGAGCATCAAACCCGACTGCTGGAACACCGAGTCGTGGATTGTTACGTCCCCTGTGCATCCCTCCCTTCCCTTCTCCCTTCCCTTCTCCCTCCCTCCCTCCCGAGGTGAAGGACAACTCCGGGTGGCGAAAGAAAAATGATAATAAACAACCACAGTCACAGCCACCGGCTCCGACAAAAGAATGCCAAAAACCGGACCCCTTCAGGACGGCAGGACGAGGCGACAGGCGGAGAGGAAGCCCCGGGCTCTCGTTACAGGACGGGAGGGCTGCATGTCCACCAGGACTTTACCGTAATGCATCGATAGGGAGATCACTTTACTCCGGCCTCGGTCATCACATGCATCTGTGATGCACGGCCGCCATGACGACTAAGTGTTAGCTCAGCTTTCTTGTCACAGCACAACAAGTTTTCGTGTTTTTACAAGAAGCTTTCCTCGTGATGACAGCAGCAACATTGTTGGTAACACGTGGTAGGATCACAGACGTGAGCCGAATATGTTGCGTGAAACGTGAACAAACCAAAAATGATCATCATGGGGTCAGTTTATCTAGAAGTCTGTCGACAGGAAACAAATCAAAAGGAACTTTGATAATTAATTAACATTTAAATAATTGATCAACGACAGGAATTTGAAATACTTGCTGCGTCCAGCTTCTGTAATGTAAGTATTTGCTGCTTTGGTCTGTTTTATGCTATTGTGTATTAACTGCATTTGTCAGCATATTTTTTTTTTTTTTTTTACATTTTATAGATTTAATACAAAATAAAGATGAATAGGTTAATGGATAATGAAAACAATCATAATTTGCAGACCAACGCTGCCTCTCTCCTCAGCTGCTTATCATAATCATCTTATTGATCAAATATCGTATACACCCGGACCGGTATCGCTCCGCTTTGTGCCCAGACATGTTGTGAGCCTTTTGGAGAATCGGCATATTCTAAATCTTGTGATAAAGCAATCACATCCACGCGGAGGAAAGGAGAAAAAGCCTTATTGTACAGAGTTGTTTTTGCAGCAGAGCAATGTTGCAAGCCACTGCTGTCCTCAGATGCCCTGTAATCCAGCAGGCATCGTTACAACGAGGAGTGTTTTAGGGCTGCAGAGTTGATCCAGTACAGTAGGTCATTTCCTTGCTCTATGAAGGCACATTAATGTGCATATTTTTTTTTTTATTTTTTTTTTCCCTTTCTAATTTCAACAGGGATAGAAATAGTAAAAAAAAAAAAAAAAAAACACACAAGGGTTGCCGAAATCCACGGTAACATGGGACGTTACAGCTTATCCACTTGGCCACAACACTGACATCCAAATCAGCACACCAATTTAAGCTGAGTTGTGATTATGTAATATTATCGGAGATTTGATCCTGAGGCCAAAAAATAAAAAAAAATGAAAGAAAGAAATAAAAGAAATAAAAGAAATCCGCCCCAAACGGTACTGTTTCCCTCACGCATGATGTCATGTTGGATTCCTTACAAGCAGGTTATGCAGAAATGTCCGAGCAGCAGCTTGAAGGCTCGTTTTCTGTTGCATGTGGGAAACGGCAACGCCAAATCCCCTTAAATTAATCACCAATTTTAATCTAAATATGCGTCTCAGCAAGAGGCATTTATATTAAAGAACATGAATAATAGTATTTTATCAATACTGAGGGGCTTTTTGTTCATTCGGCATTCATAAATGCAGTGAATGTGAACCTTTGGTACTGGTTTCTCACTCACAATGATCTGCTCCCAAAAGCATTAAATAAAATTAGGGAAATAAATAAGTGCCAGTTGGTGGGGCGAAACATTTGCCGAAAACACCAGTAGTTGATAAAAAAAAAAAAAACACCATGTTCTCAACGGGCATGCGCACTTACAGACGAATTAATGAAATATATTAAAAGTCCCAGATTTTTTGAATGGAGGTCGGTTTGCTACAAACGGGGAGCAGAGCGGTGATGCAGCCGAATCAAAACAGCCAAAAGCCATTTACTAAAATAATATCACACCAGTGTGCATGCTGGAGATTGTAAAATGGTGTAACTGGGTAACAGGCGGTCGCTGCGATTATTCGAGACACAAATACACCTGCAGCCATGTGTAACAAAGCAACAACAGTGGCAGTGCCCGACAATATTGATTCACATTTGGGTTTTTTTTTTTTTTTCCTCCTACGTAGTAGCCTCGGACCGAACCATGCAGTTGTGCTACTACAATCAGCGTCAAGCTGCCGGGAATAACAAAGCCTCCAAATAAAGTGAAACTGCATCACACGCACAAAAAAAAAAAAAAAAAAAAAGACCAAATTCTCCTCGTGCTTCATTAAAAAAGGTCCTTCCCTCTACTGCAACACGACTATTTTAACATCACCTCAGCTGTTCTACACTAACAACTTGCGCACTGTGTCCATTTTTACTACACGAGGCAAAAATTAACGACGTTTATTTTGAAGATGACATCACTACACTTCCGGTCTCGTTATGTCCCATTCTGGCTGACTTGCCGCAGCTTTCCTCCACCACCTCCTCCTCCTCCTCCTCCTCCTCCTCCTCCACCACCACCACCACCACCTCCTCCTCCTCCTCCTCCTCCACCACCACCTCCCTCTCACAGACAATGAATGAAGCCAGTTTTGGGAATGGACAAGCCCAGGACCAGTTCAGGTAGCTGAACCCCTTAACACGCTCCCCAAATAACACAGTACACACGGGACAGCGCTCCTCCTTCGCTCTGGTCTCGCTCTCCATCTCAACGTTAGCCACCTTTATCTCACCATTCCGGACAAACAGCGACAATAAAAAAAAACATGCTGAATAATAACCACACTGTGAAACCTCACAATGAAACAAAGCGACGGAATATCTTGTAATATGTACAACAACTCACTGACACCATGCATGTGCGGTACGTTACCTGCAGGATGCTCAACTTCACTTCTCTGCGGTGCGACCACGGGCTGCGCGAGCTGCGTCAAGTCAGCCGACGTTCGTAGGGGACGGCACCGGAAGTCCTCAGACGTGGCTTTCAAAATAAAAGCAGGAAAGGCACGAGCGTTGGGGCGTTGACAACACTTTTTTTTTTTTTTTTTTTATTAAATACTGAAGCAGGTGCCTGTCTTTTTTTATGCCGCTTTATATCATATTGTAAATAACACTACATGCAACTGCAGTCTGTCAGAGCTGTATTTGATGCGTCATGTTTGATAGCGAAATGTTATATTTTTGACCGGAAATAAACTATATTTAATTATAGCGAGCTTGATAGTACAACACCTCATACAGTCATTGATCTAATTTACCAGCAGCTCGATATCTAGTTTTATTTATTCATTATTTTTATTTGCTCCGTGTCAGACTGTTTTATCTTAGTTGTTACCTTCAAAACAAACGTGAATCGTTTAGTCCGGAGAGTGGATGTAAATACAACGTGGTCCAGATGCTGGGACGGAAAGTTGATGCTGCAATTTGCCACCTCGTTGTCAACGCGTGGAAAAACAGAAAACGGAGCATTTCCGGGCACAACTTTTTCAACAAAAGCCAGCGAGCGTGGAGGCATTTGGGGGTCAATATAAATAACGTCATTCACTGCTAAAAAAAAAAACGGCCTAACGTGTACACAATGGGACATAAATGACGAAATAGCTACAAAACGTGAGCCATTTTTACGTTGTATATGTCAAAATTGAAAATGAAATGAAAATACATGCAAGTGTTCAAAACTTGTTAATTTTGTCATATTTCTGCGCTTTTATTCAGAAAATAACCCCCCGGTTTGTATGCGTCTTATTCCGGTGAGCTTGACACCACCAACGTCCCGCCACAGCTGGAGCGCAGGACAGACACGCTGCTGCCCCACGCGCACTGCCGCGAGACCCCGCCCCCTTACGTTAGTATTGGATATAAAAACGAAAGGAAAAGCTTCAAATATTTGCGTAAATTCAGGTTTAACAGGTATAAATGTAATTGCTTTAGTAATTCATACATTTTACTACCATTATTATTATATTTTTTTTTTTATTTACACAGAATTTGACTCCTAAAGTCGCATTTGGAGCATCAGGAGACAAAGACGGTGCAATGAAACCCCCCGAAATGAAAACGTTAAAGTAGCATAAGGATCACAAAAACTGATCTCGTTCTTAATGTGGTCACGTCAGAATCATTTACAATTTTTTTTTTCCAACACATTTGAATCTATAATTTATTTTTATTGACTTGAATATTATAGTGCAATATGTAAAATATATCCTTTCTTATATAAAAATCACATTCTAGGAATGTGCGATGTACTCCGACATTATTTGACCCTGGCACTCTGAAACCCGTGATAACAGGTGGGAGCTGAACGTCATACAGACCTCTAATGGAGACTATTGCCAAGGTGTCGGGGCTCCATACAGCTTGTTTTGTTTTTTTTTACCTGGTTGCCAGGTGCGTCGAAACCCTCCAAGGAGGAGCGCCACCGCTGCTGTTGATGACGTCAAAGGGCCTCGAGGGGGAGGGAAGGGCCCCAGAATGCCAAAACACCACATGGCAGAGGAGCGTGGTGAGCCCCCGGCTCAGCGCGTGATCCCATAACTGGCTTACGCAACTGATCGGCGCCTCACTCCCCGTTATGCAACAGCATGAGGTCAGCCGGTTGCTCACAGCTGGACCAGGGGCCGCAGCGCTGTCACACCCGGATCACCGAGGGCCAAATCACAACTGTGGGCGTGCATCCTGTTTGTATATATGGTCCAAGTGTGTGAGGGGTGTTCATGTCCCGTGTGTCCGATGTCTTTCGCCTCTAAACGGCAAATACAACATGCACGAGCATGGATTTAAGGAGAGATTGTGGATGTGACCGGTCACTGTGTAAAGTGTTCCCTTTCTGGTTAATCTCTCGGTTATGATACGATGAATATTACTTTATTTTTTTCCTTATTTTTAATAAGAAGAAATTTTGAACAATATGTTTTTTTTTTAATGTTATTTTTTTACTAGCTTTGTCAGGGCTGTGTGGGTTTGGTTGGATTGGCTCTGATTTAAAGTGCTAAAATATCTGTCATCAGATTCTGGTTCAAATGTTGCTACATTTTAATTAGTGTACAGAAGAGCTTCGTCTTTTCCCTACTGAGCCCGGCCCACTTCATAATAGTGAGATGAGCACAGAAAAAAAAAAGAATGAATACTGCAATCCGTCAATGGTGGTGTTCCATGTCAAATCACAAAAGTGAAAAAAGTAAGAGGCTGACAAATTTTGACAAAAAAAAAAAAACGTGCAACTGCTATTGCTACCGATTGGTAAGGGTAAAATACAAGTGATGAAAAACTGAATGCTTTTTTGAATAAAGTAAATTAAATAGCAAATTTATAAAAAAAAAAAAAAAAACCCTGATGATGTCATCAAGGTCATTTTGATTGGTTGGTTTGAGGATTTTTATATTATTTTAAAAAATGCCTGCTTACAAAGTGGACACGTAGAGCTGGAAAAAAACATTTGCATTCATCAGGCAAAATGCAAAACAGGCCAGAAAAAGTCCTAGAAGGTGTCAAAACCTATTCGGGTTCGAAATGTACACAGTAATGTTGCAGGTATAGCGTCTGAGATTCGTCACCAGACGGCCAAGCGTGACTTCAGAGGCCGGTCATATATTGTTCTTCCCCAACACTCATATTGTGAAGTATAATGAAGTGTTCACCCTCCAGCTCATGCTGATCTTGTGATAGGGGAGAAACACATTCCCTCTACATTACTTTGCCAAATGTGTGTGTGTGTACACACACACACACACACACACACACACACACACACACACACACACTAGGGAATCCTGCATCGAAGGAACCCAATAAATCACATTTTAGCAGGATCATGTGATTAATGGAGGGCGGGCAGAGTGAAGCGTTTGGGAATCCCTGCTGCACACTTGATGACATCGTGTCTGCTGTTTCTAAAGAGAACACGCAGCAACTCACAAAGTAGAATGTGTGAAAAGAACCGGTTAATATATATCTTACGACACATGTCTAAATAGATTCTACATTATGAAACCTCTCTCTCTCTCTCTCACACACACTCACACTCACACACACACACACACACGATGGACCACAGCGCCATCTAGAGGATAGAAACGTGGCCGACACTCTGACTGAAGACAAACAGAATGTCAACTTTATTGATTAAAATGAAAAGTGAACACATAGTATATTGAGAAGACAACATTGGTTTTAAAGATATCAAAAATGGTCCCGGTGTGCAAATATAAGAAGGCACCCTTTTTTTTGGCAAAGCTGTGTTATAAAAAATACAAAAATGTGTACAACACCTTTCCATGAAATCAAACTGATTTATAGGGAACAATGAATAGAAAAAGTATTGACAACTAAAATAAATGTAGTGAAACAAAGCCAAAACATCAATTCCCCAGTGGGAGCATTTAAGTAGCATTTAGTCTTGTCCTATATAAAAAAGGCACAGTGCTCTCAATTAGAATATTTGTAACAGTGAAAGATATTAAATGACCTGAGGTGGAAAAACCTGGAATGTGCGATTAACACTCGACTCCAACAAATTCATGTTCCTTCAAAATTGAAAGTTTCAACTCGAGGCACACAAATCAACACTTAGGCAAAACACGCAATGCCCTCAGGTCCAAAACAAAAGCACATTACTGGTTCATTCGTCAACGTTTAAATGTGGAGTTTCAAGCGCAAGATTATCAATTTGAATCTTAAGCTAGCTTTCGTCATTAAAAAAAAAAGATGCGACAGGCTACCTGTTGAAAGACATCCCCAGTTTTTTTTAGCTGAAGTCTCTGCCGGAGCACACCAGCGGGGCCACCAGGGTCCAGAGGTAGATCGCCAGGCCGAACCAGCTGGAGCCGATCTTCACCCACACGGCCGGCATGCTGCTCTGCATGACCTGGTAATCGAGGTCGGGCCTGACGAGCCGGGAACAAAATCAGAGAGACGTCGGTGATGCAGAGGGTCAGTCTCTCTGATGGAGCGATACAAAAAAAAAAAAAAAATAACGTTTTTTTTAAACCGATACTTACATGTACCAGTTGGTGAGGGTCATCATGATGTAGAGGGAGGCCAGAAAGAGGCTGAAGTGGAAGAAGGAGTAGCTGTAGGTGACGGCCTCCTCCTCGTTGTCCACGGCCCGCCGGACGCCGTTCTCCCCGGTCGCGGACTCGTAGTCGGCGGTCAGACCCTGGCCCTCCTCGGTCCGCATCAGCTTGTTCACCTGACTGTTGTTGGAGGAGCGGATACTGCGGGGGGGAGGGGGGGGAGCAGAGATGTCATGTTGACATACACCGACAGGACAACATCTGGAGTAAACAAGTGAACAATCTTGTCCTTCCTGTTCCGCAAGCTGATCATTTTATTCATTAATTTTTGCAGCTTCCTTTTTTTTTTTTTTCTTCTTCTTCTTCTTCCCTTGGCTGTTATTGCTCGTGTTTCCGTGAGTGCTTTTCTCAAAATGACCAGGCCATCAGAGATTTCACTGGTCCTAAAGGCAGTTTGGCTGCTTTCAAGAATGGACCCCTTTAAATCTACAATATGAAACTGCTAAGCTTCCAGTATGCTCATATGGATGCTTCTCTGAAGGGTGATTAAATGGGTCGTTATCACCCTGCTTGTATTGTCTTAGTTTATGTTGCAAACGTTGATCAATGTCGATCTCAATCAAATTTAAACTATTTCCAAAGAAGCTTTTCTTTCCAGCCGTCTCCCATGACGACCCTGACAAAGGCGGCATGCGGAAATTAAACTCGCATCCCCTCTGGTGGAAGCGTGCGATGTCGGGAAAGCAGGAGAAAGATGCAACTTGCACATCGGTGATGTGAGACGAACCTAAAAGAGCTTGTTTGTTTTTTTTCTAAATAAAAAGTAAAATTGTTTTTTTCTAAAAAGACAAATCGTGAGAACGTGACACCTAAAAACAGCAGCTGTTGCAGTAAAATACCTGGCATAAAGAGTACAGAACAAGAAAATGATCAATCCCACGATGCTCTGTGCGTCCCACCACTGGGTGTTTGCCGGGACCGTGGTAGGAGCAGGTCCTGGTGCTGGAGTTGCACTAACGATCTGGACCAAGCTCAACAGGCTGGGGTTACACTGCCGGTCTGAGGTCGGAAACACAGAAAACAACAGTTACAGGGGGCATGGGGGTTTTTTTTCCCTCTTTTTTTTTTTCCTCCTTCCCAAAGTCCCAAAGTTCGGAATAAAAGGGCTTGTGACTCACTGGGGTTGTTGGTCATGGCTGACCAGGTGATGTACATGGTGTAAAGGGAGATGAAGGAGGCCTGGAGGAGGCCTGAGGTGGGCTGAGCCTCCTGTGGCGACATGGCATGGGACGAGTTAGAAAATAAAAATCGCTGTGCCAGTAAAACAACGATCTCGCATAACAAAAAGGTCACTCGGACAAATGCTAATTCCATATTAGCTCGTCTTCTGGATTAAGCATCAAATAGAAGTTATCCTCATTTCTTGTTAATATACATACATCACTGACAGAGTGTTATACATGAAGGATTAGAGCACAAAATATCAACCTTTAGTAGCTTCAGTCCATTCATTTTTTTTATATCATATTAACATTTGTCTTCTTATTACCTGAACTTTGGGCAGAATGGCCACAATGGACACAATGATGCAGAATATGAAGTTGACGCTGATGAAGACCTTGTGCTCGGTGCAGTCGTCAGGTTTGGTATAAAACACGTAGAAAAGCACCACGGCGATGAAAGCCAAGGAGTAGAAGAGGATGGTGAAGGTCAGCAGAGCTGCGAGGAAAAACACGAGCGAAGAGTGGCGTCGTCAGGGAAACGCAGGACACGCGACTCAAACGCGGTGCAGCCAGAGTTTCCTACTTCTGACACGGTGCGTTCGAAGCGTCACGCGCGAAACGTTGGCGCTCGAATTCTAAAAATCTGTTCATTCGGTTGAAACCTACCTGCAAACCAGCATTTGGAGTTCCCGTTTTCCGCCCTCTCCAGCCAGGACTGGTTCCAGGAATGGATGAAGTCCACCAGCAGAATGAGCTGGATGACGATGAAGAAGAAAGAGCCCACCATGCCGAAGTAATACCACACTGAGGCCAGACAGACACAGAATTCAGGACCTCTGGTTAGACGGTTATTAGAAGCTCAGTGCAGCATGTGCCACCGTAGGTCAACATTCAGCAGTTCTGCTTGTTGTATAAACGGATGTTTCTATTTCTAAGAGTAGAAATCTGAGCACGCACTCAATGCCAGCTTTCAGTTCTTGACAGCATTCAGTACTTCGTGGTGCTAAACATTTTGTAGAACTGTTGAAGCTCAGTTCCGAGCCCTAATTTTACTCGAGAGTCTGCAGCTTTGCACTTGTGAACCGAGCAGAGTAGCATCGTATTGGTCTGACGGTGTGTGTGTGTGTGTGTGTGTGTGTGTGTGTGTGTGTGTGTGTGTGTGTGTGTGTGTGTGTGTGTGTGTGTGTGTGTGAGCTGCTGGATGGTTTAGATGAAAAGAAACAAGAAAGAAACTGGAACCACTAATGAGACGTCTGAACTTCGCACCTGTATTAAAGGTGCCATCTGGAATGAAGAAAGCTCCCACTGCTATGCCAACCAGCAACAGGACCTTGAAGAACCAGAAACTGAGGAGAAAAGACGTAAAGTTAGTCTACGCATGCACAGAACAGGCGTGTTTACTTTCTGTTTAAATAATATCTTTCGTGTGCAGTGCCCATGTTTGGCCAGCAGAGTGCAGCAGGCCTGCGTCACACAGGACTGAGGCACCGAGGCTGAGGAGAACAGTACAAACCCGTTTTGGATGGCGGCTCGGGGGTCCTTGCTGCTGCGCACTCGGATCATGATGACGGAGAAGAGGAAGAAGAAGCAGGCCATGGCGAAGCACATGCGGTACACCGACTTGTAGCCGACAATGATGTCACAGTTCACCTTGTTCTCTATGCCAGGTACGGACGTGCCGCCGAGACAGAAACCTGGAATCTGACAGTGTGAAGCACACAAAGGACATAAAGGGTGGGTAACAGGGAAGGATTTAACTGGGTCAGCTGGAATGTGGTTTTTGATACTGAATGATCACTTCTTCTGAGACTACTGGTTAAAAAAATAATAAACGCATAATCTGAGCATCCTGTCCAGCTGCTCTACGGTATCACTGTTGCTGGGTTACAGCCTTATGAAACAAATTTGAATTACTTTCCAGTTTTTTTTTTTTTTTTCTTGAATAGGAAAATGACAAGTGGGTTGAGGGAAAAAAAAAAAGCAAAGATACATGGGCCTTATGAAACTATTAAAAAGGTGCCTTACGCAGCAGCCCAGTGTGGACCATTGAACTGAATCTAATCTAATGTAATGTACCTGTTTAAGATGTTCCTCCATGCCTGGGAGAATCATTATGACGGACACCGCAGTCCCGAGCAGCAGCAGGAAGGAGAAGGCCAGCCGGGTCACCGTGGAGTTGTACGTTGACGGGCAGCATGATGACAGGAGGCAGGAGGCCGATCCGCACAAGCAGGACGCCTGGAGAAGAGATGAGGGAGAGAATTAGCTGGGCATTCATTCAGATTCATATTTTATGAAACTCAGGGACAGGGCTCTGGGGTGTGGGATAATCAGGGTAATGCATGCATGGCTTGCAACGACGGCGATTGGGACAAAAAAAATGGAAAATAAACGAAACAAATAACACTGTTATTTTCTCCTCCTTCTGCACGCTTCCACGGAGGCAGTAATCAGGCCTGTGATTAGAGCTGCCTTCATAACAAATCTCTCTGTCTCTCATCCAGCGCTGTGAACTGGATCACTGAGGATTCCTGCATGATTCAGACTGCTGAGAGGTGTGTGAGGCACTGAGGCGGAGACTGGAGCGGAGATCAGCCATCCTTCACTAAATACGAGGACGCACCAGAGTACACGGGCCTTTGGTGTAAACAGTGCGGCCATTGTGGAAAGAAACTCATTAGCATGGTTCAGACTAGCCAAAGTGTTCTTTGTTGCCTCGGCAACAACTCAGTATTCTGCCTTAAATTTGTACAACACATTTAGGTATGTCTCGTGTGTTTAGACAGCATTTGAGAGGTTTAGAGAAACAAAACAGGAACGCCCAAAAGGGGCGTGGCCTGAGAGCCCGAGAGAAACCCGGAAATGCGCATTTTCATAAACAACCTCTCACGCGTTGTATTTAACGTTAGTTCACGTTACTTGTTGGCTGTATCCGTTTCAATGCATCAACAAACGAGCCACCTCGTAAGCGAACTGTAAATAAAGTCAAAATGACAACAAAGAGGCCGCTGCTCTCAAACCAAACCGAAACTAATCCGTTTACTGCCTCTTTCACGTAATTTTGGTTGAAAAAAATAAATAAAACGTGACAAAAGTCGGTTTAAAGGTTATCCCAAGTAGGCCAGTTAACATTAACTATCTATTAACGTTATTCCACTAATGTTATTCACACATATGTGCTCAGTTAACGGAGTTTCGATATAACGACGTCATAGTTTCATGGCTAAACGACGCATCGCTCAAGTAGTCGATAAACGTGGTGAAACACTTTCATTAAGTCCACGAAGCAGCAACACAACCGGTGAATGTTTACTTACACAGCTGGCGAGGGAACCCAGCGCCAAACAAGCTCCCATGTCGGTTTAGTTTAATCCACAAATCGGACGGGAGTCGTGAAATCTTGAAAAGTTCAGGACAAAATGGCGATGTCAAGTTAATTAGAAGCGATCGGGAGGAAATCCGTTGGTTCTCTTCAAAATAAAAGCTCTACGTCACGCGCACCTGCACGTCACCGGGGGCATATTGTGTTACTTCGGTTTATTCATCTATGTGTTGTGATGGTAAATTAACTAAAGGAACACAACGGATACGTGGAGGGTTATGAAATGTGGTGTTTTGCTTTCTCCTGAGATTACGAGCTCAGTTTTATTTTCACGGCGAATAAAACACTGTACTCGTACTTCCGACATTGTCTGGGTAAATTCGGGAAACAATCTTTACTTTACTTAGTGCTTTGCAACAGTTTTACCAGATAATCAACCAACACCCGTCTGAAATCGATTTAGTGAGTCGTCCCCTCAAAGGTTTGATAAACTGGATCTTGATGCACAAAGGAAAAAAACCTACTATCCAAAATGTCCAATGCCAAATCTATTATATTTCATTTTAAAACCACATCATTCAACAAACTAACCAACTGGCTATGTCTGTCTCATACTGAAAGAAAGCAAAAGCAATTAATTTTAAATCAACCCTGTTTAATGGTTTCATTTATTAAACAGGTTTTTTTGTTGTTGCTTTGTATGAAAAATAATTTGGTCCTACATTGCAGCTGTTGGAAGGAATGTTTATTGCAATAATATTGCCATTTATTTTATTGACTGTATTACACATTTTATTGTTAATATTATACCTCCAGAGTATAATATTTGCTTTATAAAAAACGTTGTTGCTTTTTGCCTCCTGCAGCATCACGTATATTATTCTAATCTGAGAAATGCAAACCAGTTGGTATTAAATTCAGCAAATCAGCCAATGGGCTTCAGTCTTTTCCTCCCGTTATATTTTATTATAACCACGCTGAGCAAATGAGGTCTGTGCATTGTTCTGCATTCTCCGCCAGTAAATGTATTACAGATTCATATAGTCATGTTGGTTAGAGTTGTGATGTTTGCATCAGTTATTTCATATACTCTGATTCAAACATTGTGCCTGTCCTCTGAATGAGGATAAAGAATGTATCACAGACTACAGAAAGCTAAAGAAGCAGAACCCTGGTGGAAGTGATGCACCTGAAACATAAATCAGTGTAAAGTCCTGCTCATCAATGTAAGTCCTTACATTGACAGATAAAATATGGTTTAAACATAAATAATATGTCTTTAATAACCAGTGGTGGACAGTAACTAAGTACATTTACTGAAGTACAATTTTGAAGTACTTTGAAGATTTCCTGTTACTTCATAATTCTATTCTACAATATTGCAGTTTTATCTCCACTTTATTTATTTGATAACTTCAGTCACTTTGAAGATTCAGATTAATAAAAACAAAATGTAATCAACAAATATCATTATAGGTTCAGATAAAACTTCTGATGTCCTCCTTTAGCTGCAACATAGTGATGAACACATTAATGTGCAAATAATTACAACTCAAATGATAATATATATTTTGAAAAGGGCTGTTTTGCAGACTGATTCTTTTGCTTCATGTGTACACATGTTAGCATTGTTGCTAATGCTGTTGTACTTAAGTAAGCTTTTGAATGCAAGACTTAAACTTATGTAACCGAGTACTTTTACGCTGTGGTATTACGATTTGTACTAGTCTAGACTAGTAATAGTTCTGAGTACTTCACCCACCACTGCTAATAACTAGAGTAACAAAAAAGAGATGAAAATTGGTATTTAAAATGACATAATGAGATATGCATTTAATTTTAAACCTAATGACATAATTATAAATCAGATCGACAGCATTAGGTTGACAATAAAGGTACAATATTTTCCATAAATGAGTTTCTCTTCTCCACTTAACTTCTATTCTATTCTATGATTGCATTTACTACTTGAGTTTTTGTATATATTTGTATTTGTATTTAAGAATAATACGCTATGGGTTTCTCTGTTTTGTCTTTTTTAAACTATGTGAGTAGATACTTTGTGTGCACATTTTCAATGAACACTATGTAAAGATAGTAAATTTATTTTAGGAGTAGCATACACATATCAAAGCTATAAACAATAATACCCTAAAGTAATACGTATGATACATTAGAACTCATTTTATTTTTCATGTGAAAGACAAAAACCAAAGGGAAAAGCACGAGCCCATGCACCATTAGGCCAACATCCAAAGTCACTGTAATTATACTGATTAAGTTTCACCAGCTAGCAGCAAACAGTTGGTAAACAAGAGTGACCATGAAAGTCAGACAGCAACAGGGGCCAAACCTCCATCTGCTGCTGTCTGACCTTCAGAGATACAGTGAAGGTGTTCAGCCATGAATAATCGCTGCAAAGATAAAGCTTCCCTGCGCCTTCTTTTTTCCCTCCAGTCTGAAGAGTGGCAGCCTTGTAATATATATATAAAAAATAAACTGAATCATGGTTCACAGGAATGCACTTGTCAATGAGCAGCCTAATGAATTTTATGTTAATTTGATAACAGCTTCATTACATTATTTATTCCTCAAGGGACCGATTGAAGTCACCTCTCTTCCTATTATTGATATTTTCATTATAACCTCAGGACCTTATGATTATGAGGCTGACTAGTATGCAATGTGTTCCCTGTTACTGTCCTGTGGCCTGTCGGTGGCAGGGAGTCCATTGTCACGTATTTTACAGGTGTGTCGGGTTAATTATATACCTTTAATTGTTCACCTCGTATGAGATAAACAAATAAAATGTTGAGGATGTAAAAAACAACAACCTGCTGACTGAAACCATTACAGCCTTTGGTGAAAACACAGCTGACATTGCTTTAACTGGACCACTGCT